>OY856412.1:575011793-575661793 GCA_963693085.1 Alisma plantago-aquatica | reverse complement strand
CCCCCTTTTCTCTCCCACTCTCTCTCTCTCTTTTCATCCATCCACTCTCTCACGTTTTTCTTTCTTTTCTCTTCTTTTTCTCCTTTTTTTTTCCAGCCGTCTGATCTTCTGAACCCGTCCTATCTGCTAGCTGGTAGAGATGGGATAAACGAGATCTGGAAACTAATCTCATACTGGTGCTGCTGTATAATAAAGCTCTTTGGAAAAGGTGTTGCCGCAATGGATATCGTTGCCTTAATCTTCATTTTTTGAAGTGGACAGACAAATTGTTTGGACGTTCAATTCATCCGTCAGAATCAGGCCGACACTGTTTTCAGACTTTTCAGAAACTGTTTAACAAATTATTCAAATATTTTTTAATCCTGTTTTTGCGCTGGAAATAATATCCAACTGGGATACGCGCTGATTGGTGACATTAACTTAAAGTCAGTCCATCTGAAAAATCGGCACAAAAAGACAGGCTAACGGAGTTCAAATCCTAATCCAAGAAAAGACCGGAGTCTGTTAACTCGGAATGAAGGTTGAAATCTGAGTAACGCCTCTGTAAAACGCAGTTTTAACACACAACTGTTTAACATCACCATTTTGCTACTCCACACGAAAGGTGCCTACTTGGCGCGAGAGGCAAGCCAAGATCTAGTTTCAACACGGTTTCAGCCTTTCCGAATATACCCTGAGCCCTGAGGGGCATAATGGAATGCGGAATAAAGTAGATATGACTAACTTCGTGTTTACCATTTTAATGATTAACTCATTATACATGTTTTTTTTATTATCATTATTATTGATTATAATAGTGATTACTATTGGGAGGTCTAATTTTCAAACGCATATGTATGCATTCAATCGTCACAGTCAGCAGCATCATCACTACTGGATCCGATCCTATCGATTTCTACTGAAGCGTGAGGGCACTTTCAGAAGTGGAGGCTAAACATAGAAATCTTCTAGCGGATGCCCAGCACGATTGTGACCTTCTCTTGTCCGTTAAGAGCATGCTGCCCACCAAGTAGGCACGTTTACGGCTCAGGCCAAATTAAGATGATGACCAAACGAGTTATGTTTTGCAGGGAATAACCGCAAAGGCAATTGATTCTTTCTGGGCAAAGCGTTAGGCAGCCGTTGAGTACTTCCCACCTTAGTAGTGGCAAGCGTCCATATTTAAAGAAATTCCTAGCGCCCCAAAACGTACCAGCGAGAAGCGACCGATCATCAAATATGGAAGCCACCGTATTACAAAACTCAACAGACGTGTCAACACCGAAGGCCAAAGATGGGTGAACGAGGGGGACAGCGGAGGGATGCATTAATGTGCGAGAAGACAATTATGCAACATAGCCCAGCATAAAAAGATCCCAATGGAAATCCAGGCTGAACCAACTGCGACCCCGGCCAACAAGAGGACAGCCGCAACAGATGCATCGCCTGGTACGGATGGCAATCCGTTTCAAATTGACCGGGTTTTGTTTCGAGTCAGCATCTTTCGTCCATACTTTAAACTTGTGGAAGATTGATTTTCGATAGGAACTCTTGACTAACCCTACTCGAGTCATCAAGCTTAATCCCTAATGGCATGTTTGGTACGCGGTGAATGGAGGGGAAGGGAAGGAAAGGAAATGGAGGAGAAATGACTTCAGTTGTTTAGTTGCACATGTTGAAGAGAAGGGAAGAGAATTGAGGGGAATGAAGGGGAACGGAGGGAAAAGAATGAAGTGTATTTCCAGCCACTCTTCTTCCCACCAAATCGGAGTGGAGACAAGGGAAAGGAAAAGATTTGACAGAAAATTTATTCAAAAACATGGATGAAAAATGGAATGTGGAAGGAAACATAAATAATATGACGTGAAATACTTGTATCCCTCCAAGTGAGGTGAGAGAATTGTAGTACACAATTTAGAAATATTGAGGGGGGAATCTGGAGGGAAAATTTAGAAGGAAAAAATAAAAATAAAAGGAAAATCGAATAAATATAGTGCACAATTTCAAAGAAATCTTAGAAAGTCTTGAAAAAATATTGTAAGGAAAGTGGAGGAAACTCTCAAATTATAGAGGGGACTTAAAGAAATTGAGGAAAAATTATAAATATGGAGAAAACTACACGTATGACCACAATGTCTATAAAAAGAGAATCGGTAAAATATATCTTGAGATAAAATATATGTTATGCAACATCTAGATATGATGGTTTTTCCCCCCTCAAAAAATAGTTATAAATTATTGATGGAAATGTTGACAAACAACTAAAATGTAGAATTCAATGATGTTAGACATCAGAAATGTATCTTCTTCATTAACAAAATAATTTTATGAATAATTTTATTTTGATCAGGTGATAATTTTTTATATATTAATATGTGTGAGGTCTAAGTAATCTTTTGCGACAATATAGCTTGTTAAAAAGGTATTTTTTATGTCTTTTATGTTCTCTCCCCTTCCCCTCCCCATGCTAACCAAACAAACTAAAATAAGTGTCTCCTCCCCTCCCATCCCTTCCCATCCATTCCTTTTCTTTCCCCTCTCCTTCATTCACCGCATACCAAACATAGCATAAATCTACAAAAGAAGAGTAAAACATTACAAACAAAACTATCTAATTCTTGAAACTAATATAGTTTAATGAAGAGATTTCAGTGTGTACAAATTTAAAATTCTGACAAAAAATGTATTTAAATAACTAATGTAGTTTGTAAAAGAATTTTAAACACATTTTGTAAAAATAACAAAATAAAACGTATGGACTATTTATTTATATAATGAAAAGAATTGATTCAAAACTAATAGAATTATTATAAAATCAAATATAATTGTTACAACTAAACAAATTGAGGAATCTACTAATAATTTCATGAGCCATCGGTGGGTTTCATTTAGTATTTATTATGATTATGAATTTTGGTTCAATCCGGTTAATAGTGAAAAACCACTAGAGGGGGGTGAATAGGGTTTTAAAGTTAATTTAACAATTATTTAACTCAAACAACCACAAATGAAAAAGTAAGAAGGAGACAAGTGATTTAGAGTGGTTCCTACCTTAGCAAATACTAAGGCAGTCAGTCCACTACCCGGTTGCTTACCCAACCAGGATTTTGAAAGTATTAATTTTATTACCTTCACAAGGAATTACACAAAATACAATACTTTCTTATACCCCTTTGAACAGCCTTCACTTTGAAGTAGATGCACCAACTTGAGGTAGCCTTCTTGAAGTAACTCCAAGCTCCCCCTTGAAGTAGCCTTCCTCTTTGAAGTAACCTCCCGTTGCACCAGCCTTCTTGAAGTAGTTCAAAGTCTCCTTCTTCACCAAGAAGATCACGACCCTCTCTAATACGCAGCCTCCAACCTAGGAGTAGCAAGGAGAGTACAAGCAATGAAAGTGAACAAGAAAGGAAAATGGAAATTACAACTTATCCTTTGAAGCACAAGGCTTGATTTGCCTATATCAAGCGTGTAGATCTCCTAACCAATGTATATGGAAGTGTGGTTGCTGTGGATAGGAGATGCTAGTCTATAGGACACGAATTTAGAGCAAGGTGAAGAGTAGCCAATTGCAAGTATTGCTCAATTGCTCAAAAATAGGTTGCAAATGCAAGTGTATGCTCAAAGATTGCTCAAGTGTAGAATAAGTGAGTTTAGGTGTCCTAAGGCATGTCCTATTTATAGGAATGACGTACAAGTGCTTAAGGACATTCTAGACACTTTCTAGGGGTTTCTAAGTGCTTAACAAGCCGTTAGGTATAAGTTAGTTGCATTAGCAACGGCTAGTTAATTAATTCTATAGTTGCTGTCAGAGTTCATCTCGGTCGAGAAATTTTCGACCGAGATACCTACTCGGTCGAAGTTTTGTCGACCGACAGGCTCTCTGAATCAAGTGTTTACAACGTTCATCTCCAACAGCCAACTACCTTGTCAGCTGTGTCTAACGGCTACCTGGGTCTTTCTCGGTCGAGAAGCTTGTCGACCGAGAGTGTCTCGATTGAGGATTTTGTTGACCGAGATTTACCCTGTTTCAATGTTTCAATTAAAGTACTAAGTGTGTATGTGACACTATTGAAGGGGATGACCTATCTAACTATAGTGATTAGTTAGGAAAGATCTAACGCTTGATTTACATGATGTCTAAGTACTTGTACATTATATATTTGTACAAGTTTTACAATTGATTACATTCATGAAATTAAAGCAATTTAGCATATAGATCTTCCATGATATTTGTCATCCACCTTATTCCTGCAACACTCAAGTAGCACGTTAGATCGACAAGAATGAAATGTTTGTCATTATCAAAACAAAAGGGATTATACGAATGTCCAATTTAGCCAACAATCTCCCCCTTTTTGAAGATGACAAACATTTCCTAAATATAAAATAAGGAAATATAAAACATGTGAGTTTCATACCTGAAGATTACCTTTGTAGCAATTTTTTTTGTGCAAGTGAGTGATGGCCGAGGTGTTATGAAACTCATTTTAAAATTTTATGTTTTTGATTTTATATTCTTTCTCCCCCTTTGTCATTTCAAAAAGATGTCCAAGATAAATATTTGTGTGTCTTTTTAGTCATAAGTAATTACTCAATCACTTGGAAAGGTTGTGAAGCCTTGAAAGTGATATGAGAATCCTTATGCATTGCTCCCCCTTAATTAGATATCCCAATTATAATCAAGGGATTAATGCACTCCGATAGATGGTCAATTTAGCCATAAATTTGCAGGTATTTGCAAGGATTTTATCCTTTGTGATTCATTGCATATATATTACTCCCCTTACTTTGTATGCTCTACTATAAAAGTCTTATAAACTATGTTCAAGTGATGCCATAACAGCTTAACATTTTTAAAAATGACTCATATGCTTTGAAAAATATCCATTATAATCATACAAAGATAACCAATTCATTGCACGAATAACCAATTCATTACAATCATGTAAAGATAATCATTTCATTGCAACTATTACAAAGGACACCCATAATCTCACTGAAAAGACCTAAGTATTACATCGATATCTGGGTCTTTTTCAAGAAATGGCTCAGCCCCATAATACTTGACTAAAGTTTGCCACTCCAACGCACCTGTCTTGGTTAATGCATATGCTTCCAAGAAGGTGGGAACACGATCAAAGCGGAAATGAGAAGCAATGTCTTGTAGTTGTATGTGAGAAAATTGAGTATGTGTGAGATCAGGAGATGGTGGAGGTGGAGTTTGGTAGTAGTTGTAGGAAGGGTTATATGGGTTGATCATGCCAGGATTTAGAGAATAAGGATAGTCATCTGGTTGATTTGGAGAGAGGGCTTGCATCCTTTGGTTTAAGTGGATCATGGCATGGTGACTATAATCTAATTGTTTACTTAGATGATATTGGGATCCAGCAATGTAGGTTAGGGTGTTTTGGATGGGATCATAGGGTAGGTTGGTAGGAGGAGGTGGTGGTATGTCTTGAGTAGATGTCTCCCCTTCCGTCCTAGCCCTCTTGTGACCAAAATCAATTCCCATCTTTTCTACTATGTTTTTGCTTATTTTTTGTGGTTTTCTTTCCCATGTGTATCCTAGATCCTCAATATGTTTCTTAAGAAAGTGTTGAGTGATTTGGCATACAAAATCAGCATAAGGGGGATTTCCAGAAAACTCAAGCATATTCTTAATGATAATGCAGATAAAATTTATGGGAATGCGTTTGATAATGGCATAAATTAGATACATGCAAAAGGTAGGAACTTCAGACTTGTTTGCTCTAGGATGTATGTTTGTGGAAACAATAAGGTTGATAATCCTAGCTGCAGGTTTGAGGTTAATGGCATAGTAGGTACCCCTATCTTCGTGACAAGTTGTGTTAGATTGAAAAATAGCTCATTTCATGTCACTAAGACTAACCGTATTGTCATCTTGGGAAAATGTATTGAGTGGATTTCCGGTGGTAAAGTCAAGGGTGTCTTGGTATTCTTCTACGTCTATGTTGAGCATGTCAAGGATACCTTCTTCAGTAAAGTGAAAGCTATACCCATTGACCATAGAGGAGAAGGAGTTATTTTCGGGATGGGAGGTTAAGTTTGCATAGAACTCATTCACAACTTTGGAAGAGTAGGAGGGGAAGGAAGGGTTCAGAAAATCTTTCAAATTTTGCACCTCAAAGAGATCCTCCAGGTCGACGATGCTGTAGAAGTCCATGACGTCAACCGGCCGTCGTGGAAGAGGAGTTTTGGAGGAGAGCCTGAGGTAGCGATCACCAACAGCTACGTCGATGAAGCGGATGTCGTTGATGATCGTCAATGGTGGGGAGGTCGTCCTTCCTTTCCTGCTAGCAACTTGCTTCTTTCCACGCGCAGATGATGAAGCCATTGCTTTGCTTTGAGGTAAAGAAGAAGCAAGAAAGTCTTGGAGGTGGAAGAGCTAAAGAGTTGCACAAAAATGCACTAGAGAGAAGCTAAAGAAGTAAGAATGTGAAAGTATGATACAATGACCCATTTTTGGTCCTTTTTATAGCAATCCAGTGACCAGTTCGGTCGACAAATTGTCGACCGACGACCGCAACGGTCATATCCTAGGCGCACCTCTCGGTCGCCCAACGGTCGACCGACAACGGTCATATTCAAACGGTCAGATTCTAACGGTCAATTCTCGGTCGAGCAATTTGTCGACCGACATTGGCTCGGTCGAACAATTTGTCGATCGGAAGTGTGTCTGAGTTTTTCCCGTGTAGTTCTTTCTTGAAGTCGGTCGGTCGAAAAGGGATAGCTGACCGAGATGTTTTCAGTCGAGCAATTCGTCGACCGAGAAACTTTCTGTTAATGAAATTTGAAGCTGATTTTTGATGCAAATGATAGACTAAATTTGTTGAGCATATCTATATTTTCTAAGGGAGTAATATTGTAATTATTATTACCAATATTTGGACAATTTTTGTGGTCATGATTTTGATCACAATTTTTTTTTTACAGAGAATGATTATCCAAATAAGTATTGTGTCAAGCTTATTTTAGGTCGACCTTGACTACGACCATACCACCCCTTGGTCAAATTTGATTTCAACCAAGAGGCAATTTCCTGCGTATTTATAGTTTGAACACTCATAATGTCAGCAGGTAACTTAAATAGATATCAATTTGTAGCATTTTGAGTGATACTTAATATGAGGATGTTTGTTCTTGATTTTCTTAGAATATTCATATAGTCAGATTAATCATAAGATTCTTAAAAATATATATCCTTAAAAGCACAATTAATATCTCAAGTTCTTAAAAATATCAATTGAGAAATTTGACATTTTGCTCTTGATTGCTTTAGAAGAGCATGCAGTGAAGTTCTTGTTCTAAGCAATATATCAACAACAAATCATTTTGCTTGCCTATGTATCATCAAAGATCATTCATGTATTACATGGGATGACAAAATCCATGTGTACAATTATCTATTTGTGCTATAGAGTTTTATACAAAATGGCACTTTCAATAATAACATTATCTGCAGAGAGCTAAATCATTATGATCATTATGAGAACAATTATTATTCATGGTTTGTATATATATATATATATATATATATATATGTATGTATATATATAGGTCAAAGATTATTTTAGACAAACCAAGTAAGAACACAACGATCATGATGAAATAGTGAAAGCATATCCATGATGTAATGATAGAACAATTTAACATACATGGTTTCTATGTAAATAGATCAAGGAATGCTTAGAATAGACCATGAAAGTAGTAATTTTCCTTGATCATGATTCATAATTTTTTGTTTTAAGCAAAAGCATGCAGATAGTAAAACCAAAGTAATCTCATAACAAGTTCAGCAGATTTATTTCAGACTTGTCAACAGAAACCTGCTCAGTCGACCATTTCTCGACCAACATTTCTTCTCGGTCGACAGTGTCTTCGACCGAGAAAAGTTATGTACTATTTCAGAATTGTTTTCAGTAATTGTTTCCAATCAAAAGTCATTTTCAATTTAATTATGCAATTTGAAAATTTAGCTTGGTTGAGATAGAGCATATGAATATAAAAGTAATATTTAGATCAAATCTCAACTAATTATATATTAAGTCTTTATGCTTTGAGAACTTTAATTAAGGAAAAACTTTGTCTTTGCATATTTAAATGAAATGTATACTTTCAAGTTAGAAGTTTTAGATACTTGAATTAACTCATCATGTTAAGTTGAGATAGACATAGAAATATGCAACTAGGGTCCTTGGTCATATCTCAACTTATTTTTGCTCATTTAGTTTGGGAGTATTGGAACCCAAACTAACTCGACATCCTTTTTCTTGTAAGGACATGAAAAGGAATAGTATCCAAGGCGCAAACAGTAATGACAACATATATCTCTTTCTATGCTTTTGTTCTAGGTTGTTTGTGGGTACATATGTATTTGTGCCTTTATATACATACATAGATTGACTCTTTGGCACTTGTGTTCTTCTCCAACTAGGTTTTTGATAAGATTTTTCTTTAGGCTTGTAACCTAGTCCTCTCCTTCCAACTTGATGGTAAGAATCATTTAAGATTTTATCAAGAATATCATTGTTACTCAAACCATTAACTTTTTGTTGCAGCTTAACAATCTCATCCATTCTTTTATTTATGTCTAACTTTTCTTGATCTAGATTAGATAACAAGGAATCTCTTTCTTTCACTATAGTATCATAATCTAGATGTGTACACAGAACAAGTTTTTTTTTAAGATCATTTACTTGAGTTTGCAAATTTAACTTTTCTAGAGAAAGAAGATTGCAATTTGCTTCTATAGATTTTAGCTTAATATCATGACCTTCAATAACCTTTTTGAGATCTTCATTTTCAGATGTAAGAGCAAGAAACATAGCATGTAACTCATCATTTTCTTTATTAGATTTCTTTAATTTCTTCTTGCACTCAATATATTTATTATGTGTCTCTTCAAGACTAGCAACTAGCTCTTCTTTAGATAAATCAAAAAGGCTTACCTCTTCTTCTTCTTCACTTATTGTAGAAATAAGGCATTCTTTATGCGTATCTTCCTTATTTGACCTCCATGGGCAACCAAGTGTTGTGTGGCTTGTTCCTAAGCACCAACTACAACTTGTTGAAGATTGGTCCATACTTTTCCTTTGTTTGTGGTTGTAGACACCACCACCCTTCATACTTCAAGACTCGATTAGAGGTCCTTGAAGCCTGCTCTGATACCAATTGAAAAACCACTAGAGGGGGGTGAATAGGATTTTAAAGTTAATTTAACAATTATTTAACTCAAACAACCACAAATGAAAAAGTAAGAAGGAGACAAGGGATTTAGAGTGGTTCCTACCTTAGCAAATACTAAGGCAGTCAGTCCACTACCCGGTTGCTTACCCAACTGGGATTTTGAAAGTATTAATTTTATTACCTTCACAAGGAATTACACAAAATACAATACTTTCTTATACCCCTTTGAACAGCCTTCACTTTGAAGTAGATGCACCAACTTGAGGTAGCCTTCTTGAAGTAACTCCAAGCTCCCCCTTGAAGTAGCCTTCCTCTTTGAAGTAACCTCCCGTTGCACCAGCCTTCTTGAAGTAGTTCAAAGTCTCCTTCTTCACCAAGAAGATCATGACCCTCTCCAATCCGCAGCCTCCAACCTAGGAGTAGCAAGGAGAGTACAAGAAATGAAAGTGAACAAGAAAGGAAAATGGAAATTACAACTTATCCTTTGAAGCACAAGGCTTGATTTTCCTATATCAAGCGTGTAGATCTCCTAACCAATGTATATGGAAGTGTGGTTGTTGTGGATAGGAGATGCTAGTCTATAGGACACGAATTTAGAGTAAGGTGAAGAGTAGCCAATTGCAAGTATTGCTCAACTGCTCAAAAATAGGTTGCAAATGCAAGTGTATGCTCAAAGATTGCTCAAGTGTAGAATAAGTGAGTTTAGGTGTCCTAAGGCATGTCCTATTTATAGGAATGACCTACAAGTGCTTAAGGACGTTCTAGACACTTTCTAGGGGTTTCTAAGTGCTTAACTAGCCGTTAGGTATAAGTTAGTTGCATTAGCAACGACTAGTTAATTAATTCTGCAGTTGCTGTCAGAGTCCATCTCGGTCGAGAAATTGTCGACCGAGATACCTACTCGGTCGAAGTTTTGTCGACCGACAGGCTCTCTGGATCAAGTGTTTACAACGTTCATCTCTAACATCCAACTACCTTGTCAGCTGTGTCTAACGGCTATCTGGGTCTTTCTCGGTCGAGAAGCTTGTCGACCGAGAGTGTCTTGGTCGAGGATTTTGTCGACCGAGATTGACCCTGTTTCAATGTTTCAATTAAAGTACTAAGTGTGTATGTGACACTATTGAAGGGGATGACCTATCTAATTGTAGTGATTAGTTAGGAAAGATCTAACGCTTGATTTACATGATGTCTAAGTACTTGTACATTATATATTTGTACAAGTTTTACAATTGATTACATTCATGAAATTAAAGCAATTTAGCATATAGATCTTCCATGATATTTGTCATCCACCTTATTCCTGCAACACTCAAGTAGCACGTTAGACCGACAAGAATGAAATGTTTGTCATCATCAAAACAAAAGGGATTATACGAATGTCCAATTTAGCCAACAAATAGCGATCTAAAGTCCAAATCCAAACTCGGCCCTAAAATAGTACTGCTTCTTTGGATTAGGCTCCAAATTGGTTCAAGTTAAAGAATCATGACTTGGCATGCTTAAAGAATTTGAATTTGAGTCGGATCCATCAACTCTAATACTACCATCCTTATCCCTATCACCCTATCATAGTAAAAAAAACACCTATAACTATGCCAAATTAGTCGAAAGTAGAAATACCACAAAAATCCTCGCATGACATAAGTAATAGTGGCAAGGAGCAGCCGACGTTGTAAGCATAATTCTCGGTCCTTCTTATGGTTTATGAATATATCTGTTGGAACACTAGAGGTATTGGCAATGTAGGTAAGGACAATGAGTTGAAGCATTTTATCAAATAAAAAGGGTATAAATTTTTGGGTATGTTAAGAACAAATTTATTAAATGTTAGAACTTTGACAGTTTGATCTGTATCGAGGTATGGGACTTCTCATGAGAAGTCTAGGTGCTATGATAGTCTTCTGATTTCTAAAAAAATCATCTCGAGACGTCCCTGAAACGTTCTTTTTTAGTGAAAAAATCCATCTTAGTGGCTTCTTCTTTTTTGTTATAGTTTATCTAAATCACCCACAAGATGATTAGCCTCCCTACAAATGTGCCCAATGCACACAAATCAGTCTAACTTACACATCTTCCTTATCCTCAGCACCCATGGTGCCAACATGGGACATCCTTGGACATTCTCTACAATTGTAATAGTTATCACAACATTGTTACTACCATATTCAATAACAACTTGACGCCATATTGTGTCATAAGCAACCTTTAGAGCCAGTTCTAGCGCCTCTAATTCCCCTATTAGCATTGTCCCCGTCCTCCTATTACTGCACCATCCTCCTTCCCATTGCCCCATTGCATCCCTTGCCATTATTGCCAAAGATGATTTGTGCCTACACCAGGCAACATCAACATTCAACTTTATCCACCCCGACAATGGTGGTTGCCATACTGTATTGAAGTTACTTGGTTGTGTTCTTGAAGTATCTAACTTTTCTTGTTGTGTCTTTAAAACCATAGTGTGTGTATGTAAGATTGTATGTACCCGATGAGAGATCGGGTCTATTTTTGCATTGAAAACAAAATTATTTCCACTCTTCCAAATTTGCCAACATGTCAGGGAAAATTTGTTTCTCATAAGATTGGATTGTTGAACCCCATTGCCCAACCAACATTCAAAGCTCTCATTGCTAGCACCCAACACTAAAAATATACTCCCAAACCTACCTAGCTGTAACACAATATCTAAGTGTGTACATGGCATTTTCATCATGTTGTTTGTAGCAAGGACAAGTAGCATTGTTTGTAAATTTTCTCCGATTCCTTATATGGTTAATGATGATATATTGATGTAACACCAACCATAACAACATTTTAACCTTATTTGGAGTCAGGATATTCCATATATTCCTCCATGAACCGGTCCTGGTACCACCATGCTCTTTGGTGATGAGCTAATATGCAGAGCTTGTACTAAATGTTCCATTTCCAAAGCCTGTCTAACATCATTTATCTTCCTCTTCAAAAATAGTTAGAGGTTTTAAGGTTTTAATATCTCTAAAAATCACAACAGGAAGATACTAATTAAGGAACTCCTCATTCCAATTGCCATTAAGGTCAACACAGCTAGCTACCATAATATCCATCAACTCACTCAGAATCTCCTGAGTGACAACTTTCTACCATATGTAACCTATAGGGGAGCATGTATCATTCCATGCTAGAGTATAGTTGTCTCCCGTAATCACTTTGGAAGTGTTAGAATCAACAAGATTATGAAATGAGGCAATCCCTCTCCAGAAGTTGGTTGCTTGTCCACCATTTGGTTATCTTAACCTTTTATATTTCATGGATACACCATCCACCCATTTCACATCACATTTGCTTTTCATTTCCCATACACTTTTTATCAACAATTCTTGGTTCCATTCAAGCATGATCTTGATGCCCAATCCTCCATCTAACATTGGCAAGGTGATTTTCTCCCATGCATTAAGTGATAGAGATGGTGTTACTACCTCTCCCACAAAATTGTGGATTGTGCAATCAATTCTATCACACATATGCACCGATAATAGGTTCAGCCGCATAGTATAAGTCAGTATAGTCACAAGAACATACTTTACTAAGCACACACGACCATCTCTAGTCAAGGACTTTGTAGACCAACCATTTATATGTCATTCCACACTGTCTAGTATCCTGGAGTAGGTATCCTTATTCACTCTTCCATGTAAAAGTGGTACTCCCATATATCTCCCAAGATTGGAGGTCTGTTTAATACCCACCATCTCATTCATATGCTTCCTCAAAGATATAGGGACTCCTTTTGAGAGGTAAACACATGCTTTGTCAACAAACCTCAGTTGGCCAGATGCTTCTATGAAAATTCTAAATAGTTGAGAATTTCCTCCATCTTCTCCAAAACTACCTTAGAAAACATGATGATATCATATGTGAATTCCATATGCACAATTCGAGGTCCCATTACTGACATCTTAATTGGAATCCATCTCCTTACAAGCCACACTGGCTTCAATCCATTGTGAGAGCCATTCCAAACACAATATGAATATATATGGGCTTAAAGGATCTCCTTGACGAAGCCCCCAACTTGCTTTAAATGGTTTGAGTTTTTCTCCTATCCACAATAGCTTCATAGTCTTGGATGTGATTTAATTCATCACATACCAATGATATGAGTTGGCCATTGAGCTCTCTGTATGGTGTCTAACACAAAAGGCCACGACATCATGTAATAACATTTAGTCAAATATATCTTAATCACCTTGAAGTTTGTTGTTGCAACACTCTCCATGTCATGTATTATCTCCTAGATTGTAATTATATTTTTAGTGATTCTATGCCCGACACAAAATTGCTTCGGAATGATAGATTCACTTAGGCATAACTCCTTTTTAGCTTCCAACGAGTATCTCTAGGAAAGCTTTAAGATGGTATTTCTAAGAGAAATAGGGTGAAGTTGTATGTAGATAATGGGGTGTTGCACTATATGAATCAATGCTATAAGGGAATCAAACATCTACCATGGTTAAGGGAAGACATTTAATGCCCTTCTCATCATGGAGATCAATCAAGTCTTAGTTGTCGCTCAGTTCTATTGGATGAAATTTGCATCGGTCCCATTAGATCCTCTATCTTATGGAAAAATTGATTATATATGGCATTTTTATCATGTTGTTTGCAGCAAGGACAAGTAGCATCATTTGTAAATTTTCTTTAGTTCCTTCTATGGTTAATGATGATATATTGATGTAACACCAACCATAACAATATTTTAACCTTATTTGGAGCCAAGATATTCCATATATTCCACCATCAATCGGTTCTGGTACGACCATGCTCTTTGGTGATGAGCTAATATGCAGAGCTTGTACTAAATGTGACGCGTCGTGCCACACAAAGCAATATTTCTCAAAACAAAAACCACATAAGTGAGATTAGCAAATGTATTATTAGCAAATACTAGAAATTAAAACCATTTTCATTAAACTGCCAAGCAGCAAAAACCTTCATATATAACTCCTTTCATGCCTCAAAGTATATACAAGTCATGCTATCAACCTGTAACCAAAAAATTGTTCAAGAATACATATACATGATTCCATCATAACTATACATAACAGGTATATAAGCCAACCACATAAAGAAAGTACGTTCACGAAACAACTACAAAATGTTCTCGAAGACCCGACTATACAAGGACAACTCTAGGACTCTATCAGCAAAAGACATCCAGCAGCATAGCCAACCTCGTCAGCTATCAGTCCTCCTGCTACTCCTCAACCTCCGCTGCATGATCTCTACCTCTTCGTGATCGTCCACCTAAAAAGGGTGTGGGAAGTCCATGGGGTGAGATTCCAAATCTTAGCGGGAGATATAACTTACCACCAACTCTATTCTTATCACAGATAAGATAAACAAAGCAGCAGTACAATTACAAGTGTGTGATGCAGGTATTCATTATTTATAGGAAAGACAATTACGGTTGAATTAATGAAACATCTTAACAACTTAAAAGGAATATGAATAATATGTATATTACCTATCAAAAACATTATATAATGATCAAGTAAGGCCTCATCTAATGTTTTCATATTTTGATCCTATACAAGTATACTACACGACTGATTATGAATTTTATTATGCCCCGAGGATTTGCTCTGTATCACCTAAATCCATACGACCACTTGATAAGTCAAAATCAGTGCCATACAAGGTCTAATGGAAGAGCCAGAATCCACGACCTCACCACACCTCTTGGTCAGTATAAGAGAAAAACATCGCAGAGACATATCAGTCAACTGCAATAATGACATATAGTCAAAATTTAGGGATTGGCTCATGCATGGCCATCCACATATATAATCATAACTAGCCCACCTTGGTACAAGTATGGCGTTAGAAGAATAGGCTCACGCATGTCCGTTCTAACAAGAAAGAGTGGCTCACACATGGCCATCTAAACCAAAATGAGACCAACTCACACATGGCCATCTCACACATCCTGTAGTTAAGGATACAAGGAAGTACTCGATTTATACCCTGCATATTAAAAAATATGCGCTCTGAGTTAAACTCGTTTCATCATTCAGCAAATGCTGACACTGAATGGATCTATGGCACAAGGCAAACTACACTATTAGATTCCACTTAATTAATTAGACTAATTTAAGCATTTCTCGGCATCAATCAAGTTACAACCAGTGTTCTGAAAAGTGGTAATCGGTGTACGGGTGGACATGGTACCGAATAGAGTATATACGGTATACGGGAGTATATGCGGGAGTACATGCAGTTTTGGATTTTTTTTATAAATTTATTATATATTTACATAAATTTATATATTGACCATATATAATTCGATATATAAAGGGAACAATCATAAATGGGGATATAACAAAAAATGAAATTTCATTTGAATATTAACTAAGAAATAAGCATGATTGAAGATGAAAATAATTTAAATAGCATATCCCAAAAGGTTCATACCAAGTAAACAACAAGAACCAAATAACCAAGCAACTCATGTCCAAATCACAAAGTAGTACATCAACAATCAACACAAGTTTATCAATACAAATCTAATCAATGTAGCCATCTTCATCCTCAAACTCAGTAAAAACATGCTCATCTTCATCATCAGTAGACAACTCCTCTAGAATATCATCTTCATCAATTTGGGGGCACTGATGTAGAAGTAGAAGCTCTTACAGCAGCACGTGTTTGTGCACGAGTAGCCCTAGCTTGGAGAACATCAACAACTCCTATTGTATCCGCTACATTACCCCGTGTAAGTCCATCTCCGCCAGGGACCTCATCATTTTCTATTGTATCATCTCCTATCCACTGCATGGCATGTGTTCTATCACTTGTTAGAATAGGATCTTTGGCCTTCCTTTCTCGTTGCTCTTGTAGCTTGGCATTAAACTGGACATAGACCAAGTCATTAAGTCTTTTGACCTCAAGTTTATTCCTCTTCTTAGTGTGAATCTGCCATTTCAAAGCATGGACTACTTAGAGGGGAATAATATGCATATTTGAAAGTAATCAATTGAGATAATATATAAGTAGTCAAGTACCCCTTCAAAAGTACTCCAATTCCTCTCACATCCAGAGGAGGAGGAAGTTAGGCTGAGAATTTTGATGGCCATTTCTTGCAAATGTGGTGCTGCTCCACCATGTAGACGTCACCACATAGCTACACACACATATATATAATAGTTAGTTTAGAAGCATTTCACCATTATCCTAATAATCAAAACAAAGTAAGGTTTATAACTTTATATACCTGGTTTGTACTCATCATCATTGACCAAACACTGTCTCAAAGCTAATGGCTTTCCAAATGAGCCTAGCTTCATCATATAGGAAATCAACTCTGTCCTGGTAATCTTGTCCTGAATAACAACATCTGGGAAAAAGGTCTCAATGCACCTAATCAAGCTATCCATTAAAACTGGATGTTTTTCAATCTCATCTTGATGTTTGTAGAAGTAATACGGGTTCAGGTAGTAGGCAGCCTTGTGAAGGGGACTATCTAATCTGTCTTTAGTTTTGATGAGAATGACATTGATGAATGGTTTATAGGTGACTTCAACTCCCTTAAAGAGGGTCATGATCTCTTTCTTAGCAGCTTCTAATCCACCATATACAAATCCCATTGAAGGCTTCTTATGACCATCAACAATTCTCAACAAGTAGATCAAAGGTGTACACACTTTGATGGCTAATGAAACTTGATTCCAAAAAGTTGGAGCCAAGACCGTTGATGTAGCTTTGAGACCTGCTCTTGTTTTGGACCACTTGCATTGGCCCCATTCATTAGATGTGAACATAAGCCTCAACTTGTCTTTCTTCTCAGTCAGACTTTCCAATGTCAAGAAAGAAGTAGCAAACTTGGTTACTCCAGGTCTTAAAATTTCCCCCTTTTCAATGAATTTGCGCATCAAACTCAAGGTTTTTGTGTGAGAATAAATGAAGCAAATCAGTTCCCTTGCCTTCTTTATGATAGCCTTAATTCTTTGCTCTTTGCCAAATTCCTCAAGTATCAAATCAATGACATGAGCCGCACAAGAAGTCCAGAAAATGTGAGGATACTTATCCTCCAACATTCTACCCGCTGATACATTTGCAGAAGCATTATCTGTAACAATTTGAATCACATTCTCTAAGCCAACCTCTTGAATGCATCCATCAAAAAAAGACATAATGTATTCCCCTGTGTGAGACTCAGCAGAGGCGTCAATTGCCTTCAGAAAGGAAGTGCCTAATTCACAATTCACAAGAAGATTCATCAAGCTCCTGCTTCTCCTATCACTCCAAGCATCTGTCATAATGGTGCACCCGTATCTCCTCCACATTTCTCTTTGAAATTGCAAATCATTTCTTGTCTTCTCAACCTCCACTTTCAAAAAAGACTCACTAACCTCATAGTAAGAAGGGGGCTTCAGGTTCTTTCCATATTGCCCAATCGCCTGGCACATTGATAAAAATGAATTGTTGCAAATTGCATTAAAAGAAATTCCACACCGATAGACCCACCTAGCAATATATTGATTCACCCGCTCTCTTTGTTTTTTATCTATAGACTCCTTGATCCCTACTTGGCGCATTGAAGAATCTGAGCTAGGAATGGTGCGATGCCCATCAATATCATTCACCTTATCCATTGCAATGTCAACTTCTTCTCGCACAACTGCAGCCCCTTTTGACTTTTCATCCTTCTTTTTGTGTATTTCCTCCATGTTCTGCCTGATCTCCTGTTTGATTTCATTGTCCACTTTAGGGCATGCAGAGACATTTCCCTTTATGTGAGCTAAGTGCTGCTTCAGGCGATTCACACCCCCCTTGATCATCTGATTGCATTTTCCAACTGAAATGGAATATTACTACCGAAATTGCATGAGGCGAAACCCTCATTAAAACGAGTGTTTCTTGCCTCATATGCCTATCACTCAACGAGCATCTAAAAAGCCCCTTAAAGCGATCTCTAGATGCTTTTGAGGGTTTTTAGCACAAACTCAATAACTCATAACTCATAACTCAGTTAAGAGCAGCTAACTTGAATCCCACTTGTTTCTTTACCTTATATAAGATTGATTTTTCAAAATAAAAGCCTTTTGGCTTATTTCTTATGAATGAATTCTTTTCTTGATACTTTAAGAAAAGAAATGGGAAAAATCAATCTTATCAAAAAAAGCAACGCCCGTCTCAAGTACTAGCATATCGGCCAGGTCATCCCACTAGAGATAACAACCAAGAGAGAGAAATATAACTCACCCCACATGTCGTGCATCCACTGATCAAGGCCTAACGGCCGACACAAAACAAAGGGAAATGGGTTGTGATGCCCATCACAAGAGCAAAGGGTGTCGCCCGACACCACAACACATCACCCGACACAAGAGAAAACGTATCGTCCGTCTCAGGCCTGTCGACCAACACACACTCACACATGGTCGTCTTCCTCCTCAAGCACAAGGTACTCAAAACCCTAGAGGTTCAAGGAGATGGCTCACCTCAATCAACTAAGAAAGAGGGGTCTTGCACATCACCTATCACCCATCGGGCAACACAAAAACCAACTGAGCTCACCCTTCTAGTCCATGGTGAGAGGAGAGTGTTGCTCAAGCAACTAGAACACAAGCTCACCTCAATTGACCAAGAAAGAGGGGTGTTGCTCATGGTGCTAGAAGCTTAAACTCACTCCTCTAGACCAAGGAGAGCAAGGAGTATTGCTCCCAAAGAAACCCTAGATCATAAGGTTTGGCCAACATGAAAGCTAAGCAAGAAACTAGCTACTAGCATGTAACAAAGATCATAGCAAGAGATAATGTAATTAGGGTTAGAAGTTATGCAACCCGCCTCAAGCAAGCTCCAAGCTCCTAGCTCCAAGCACTACTAAGCCAGGAAGATGGAGGCTCCAAGGCTATCGGCCACCACTTGCTCCTTCAAGGGATGTCAGCCAACAAGTTTCTCCTTCCAAGGGAGTAATATCAGCCACCACCAGCAAGGAAGAGGGTTGTGTCATGCACCAAGGTGGAGAGGAACCAAAGGAACTCTTAGCTAAGGAAAGGAACCACCTATATAGAAGGAAAGGGAGGAGAAAACAAGGTTGGCCCAAGCAAGGTTTTGCCTGCCTAGGGACACTTGTCCTAGTGCACGAGCCACCACTCTAGCAAGCTCCATACACATGTCTAAGATATGTACCAAGTGTCCACTAGTGGTGACACAAACGAGGTCAAGGCTAGGTCAAGCATCATGGGCGACACAACAACTAGCACCTTGGGAGACACACACACACACCTTGGCCGATATACGGCTCAACCAAGGCAAGGCAAGGCACCTCAAGGCCCAAACAAGCTCAACCAAGACCAAAAGAACTCAAGCAACGAGCCCAAGCCTTCCTCTCTACCTTAGAGGAAATAGAGAGAGAGAAATGCCTCTCCAGGTGGCAACTTGCCTACAAAACCCTAGACTTGGGTTATTTGCAAGTAGCACCTCCAACCCTCAACAAAGCACAATCAAACCCTAATCACCTCCAAAGGTGATTAGCGAGAAGGAAAGCACCAAGGTTAAGCAAAGCAAATAGGGTAAACCCTATACGAAGGTTAGGGTCCTTACAAACAGGTTGTCACCCCAAGATATGTGGTCCTTGTGATGGACACAAGTTGAAAAATAGACAGAAAGTGATGAGATCACACCTTACATGCTTCAATATGTTCTGGTGATGTGTCATGCCCTTGTTTATGTAGATTTTGTTTAGAGGTTATACATTGTAACTAGTGTTTAGGAAATCGGCCCGTGCGGCCGCATATGCGGCCGAATAAGCGGTTCGGTCCATGGGCCTATGCGCATATAGTGAATCGCCCATCCAAGCGGGCTCGGCCTGATTAAACGGTAAAAACCCTGCATATGCGGCTGACTATTCGCCGCTTTTCAAACAGGCTTCTTCGATTTTTTTATTTCCAGTCTCGGGCTCTTATACCCTGGATGCCAAATAAACCCCGACGCACAGTCTTGAGTCTCTTGACGATTTCTACAGGAGATGACTGCCGTCTACTGAGCCCTAACTGCTGCGGCGCTATCTAGGTGTCGCGATCCTTGCCGCATCCCCTCTAGTCGTGCGCCGGCTTCCCTCAAGCAGTGCGACGACTTCCCCCAAGCACTGCGGAGCCTCTATTGCTTGGATGGCGGCTTCTCTAAGCTTGGGCGGCATCTTCTTCAACCTTGGACAATGATCGGAGGACCTTCTGGTACTAGACTGCTAGACGACGGCTGCCCTCCAGTCGTGCGACGGCTACCCTCGAGTCGTGCGGCGGTTGTCCTCAAGGTGCTCCGGCTTCCCTCAAGCAGTGTGGCAGCTTCCTTCAAGCACTGTGGTGCCTCTATTGCTTGGACGGTGGCTTCTCTAAGCTTGGGCGGCGTCATCTTCAACCTTGGACGACGATCATCTTCAAGCTTGGTCGGGCCTTTTTCAACCTTGAACGAAGACTCTCCATTTTCAACCACAGGTACGTTGTTCTTTTTTTTTGGGTTAATCAGTAGCAGTTTACACTTCCCTTAAGGGTTGTTCATAATTTTGCGTGATTTGAAATCCTACCATGTGCGGCTGTACTGGAAAATGCCACAACTAGTCTGGCCGGCACGCTCACCTGCTGCTCACTTTCTTCTATGTATGCTTAAAAAACGTTCACCAACGCACAATAATACTCAGAGTCTCTGATAAAATTAGCTTATATGTATACAAGTACCAGAATTCTAAAATGTCGGGGCCAAACGGCCCCTTATTTCCTCTCCGATCTCTAACTCTCTAATTCGTTAAAAATTGTTCCTGCAAGGCTGCAATCTTTTAGTGGGATGTTAATTCCTCAGTCAGAAGATGCACCTTAAGATTGCAGCTTTTTTCTTTGATGAGCAACCCATCTAATTTCAGTGATTAAAATTATACCACATATAAAGCATCTTCAGCATCACCGAGAAATACTGTAATGATTTCTGCAATTGGAGCTTTAGTGGGATTACTAGTCTTTATTTGCTTAATCATTGCATTCTTAAGGAAGTATAAACAACAGGGCAAAGAAGAAGATTATGAAGAGGATGAGGAGTCTTTTGATAAGTTACCAGATTGGCAAGGAGGTTTTGGTTTCTGTATTTGAGGGAACATTAGCATATGGCTCTAGGGTAGCAGTAAAGCAGTTAGACAGTGTCCAACAGGGAAAGAGAGAATTTCTAACAGAGGTCATGACCATTGGCAGCATTTACCACATCTATTCTGTCACCTCCTTCAAATTGAATGAGTAACAGACTTCCAAGTTTCACGTTTCTTCTCTTCTTCACCATAATGCTTCTCTTATTCCCCCTCCTACGTCAGTAATGCTCTCCTCCTCTTTCATTTTTCTTATACAACCAAAGAGGACATCATGTTTCTTATACAACCAAATAAGCCTCATTGCTGATTTGCTATTATATAATAGCATGCTCGTATGCTATGTAGCTCCAGTTCTCTTTATTGTTGTTCGTATAATATTTGGTTGGTTGTTTGTTGGCTATTTGCATGATTTGAATTGGTTTGTTTGTTTGATTTCTTTTGTTTATTGTCTCCAGAGCAATCATGGAGAGTCTTGGGTTAGCCTCAATAGGGATTAACACCCAATCAAACACACCCCAGTCGCGTCTAATTCCACCTGGGTCAACTGATCCAGCATGGAAATACGACTTCCTCAAAGATAAAACTAATTCCACCTGGGTCAACTGATCCAGCATGGAAATACGGCTTCCTCAAAGATAAAACCAATTCCAACTGTGTCGGGCGTCACGCTGACTTGGTGTCGGCCAATAACGCATAGCTGAGACAGGCGTTGCCTGATAACGTTAGTGCCTGACATACTCCCCAGTCGCGCGATACCCTTTCCTTGAGACGCCGTGTCGCGCGCTGGTTGCCTTGGTGGCAACGCAGCATTGCTTCTTGCTTCTCTATTGGCCGTTTGGTGTGATGAGTTTGGGTGAGGGCAGGTGGTCGATACACCCCCCTTATAGTGAGGGTTTCTAGTGCCTTTTATGAGGGTCTCACGTTTGATGGAAAATAAACCAGTTGTATATATATATACCCTTGCTTAAAACAATGGTGCCTCCTTGCTCATATAATAGTGATAATAATGGTGATGGTAATAGTAATGATAATGATAATGATAGTGGTAATGGTAATACTTGCTCTTTTATATCTAACATGACCATATGTATGGAGCGATTCCCTTGAATATCTGTGTAATGCTGAGGCAAGGATAAGTACATAAATAGTTGCTTAATGATGTGTCTTATGCACATGATCACCAGATGATGTATAGATGATAAGTATAGCATCTTGAATGTCATCTCATGATAATAAGCATAATCCTTATGTTGAAACTTTGATTATTGAGTACACTAACCATGCAGGTGATGCTTAGCCATGAAAATGCTATGAGAAACATGTGATGAGTAACATCACTCTGATAATTACTCTTGTCGAAGAGGTGGCATGTATGATGTGTTTGTCCCATGATAATGATGTAAGCCTTGCAAGGCAGTGGCAATACATGATGAGGGATTGAGATTCCATGGTATGTGATGCTCCTTGAGATGGATCTGGATGGTTGGCAAGATGCCAAGTGATAACATGTGATGTTGGATCCTTGAGATGGATCAGGTTGATGTGATTACAATAATAACATAATGTTGAGTTTATGTTGTTTACTTTCTGCTATATCTTGCATGTTATATAACTTGGTTGAATATTGCAATCCATCTAAAAGATACTAAATAATTACAGTGAAATACATCATGTAGTTGCCCTGGCCATAGATCCATCATCGTCAGGAATTTGGTGATGGTGAAATGGGTTCTCCTACGGGTTAACCCGGAGCTCATATTGTTGAATATGTGAGGTTTCTCCTAGCCTAAAGTGAGGAGGTAAGAGTGCAACTTCGATTGTAGACTCCAGGGTGCAGATTTAGGCCTGTAGCCCAATTGTGATAAAGATCATGGTAAACAGGCCCATGGCTCAGGATATGTGATATGAGGAGCATGAATGCGTTCATGGCTCAGAGCACGGTGAATAGGCCCGTGGCTCAGTTTCACTAGCGTCGTGACCTGTACCGAGGCGGGCTAGGCAGAGGGTAGCCTGACCCTATGGCTAAGACCACTTCAGCATGAGACTGCGGTCCTGCTTGTGTTGTACTCATGCACTGACCATGAGGCGGAGAAGGTCGTGGAGTCCGGCTTTCCATTGACCTTGTATGGCACCAGCTTGGGTTTCACAACTGAAGGTTGGATCTGAGCGGTACGGCTCACTTCCTCAGGGCATAATAATAATAATACGTAATTCAGCCGAATAGTATTACTTCTTAAGACAAACATGAAACATTGGTTGAGGCCTTGTTTGTGTAGATTAATCTTGTCATATCTTGCAGTTACTTATATGTTCCTCATATGTCGTAAGCCATATATATATCTTGTCTTGTTGATCCTGTTCCACAAAGTAATACTTGATTACATCTGGTA
The DNA here is from genome assembly GCA_963693085.1 of Alisma plantago-aquatica. Classification (NCBI taxonomy): domain Eukaryota; kingdom Viridiplantae; phylum Streptophyta; class Magnoliopsida; order Alismatales; family Alismataceae; genus Alisma; species Alisma plantago-aquatica. Next base: position 575,638,105 of record OY856412.1, on the reverse strand, counting down.
AGCTTACTAAGTATGAACAACTTTACTTTATTAACTACTCTAGTTACACTTCTCATCAGTTATCTGATATATATATATATATATATATATATATATATATATATATATATATATATATATATCTGAGGTTTTGTAGTTTTGGTGGGGATTTATGTCTCCCGCTGGGACAATGTTCAATTGTCTCACTCCGCTGAGTTACACCCTTTTTAGGTGGTCGAGCTAGACGTGGTGGTGGTCGTGGAGTTGCGGCTGAGCAGCAAGAAGAGCAGTACAAGGCAAGCGTTGCAGATGCTGCTGTTTTGTAGTAGAGTCTTGGAGTCATCCCAGTACTCTCAGGTCCTTGGCGGTGTTTTGACGTTGTTTCACGATGTATATCTGTAGATGTTTTGTATATCCTATTGCTGGCTGGATGTGGGCCTTCATGTATGTATAAACAGGTGATGAACTCATGTGATGATGAGACATCTGTTTCTCTAAGCTGTGGACACATATCAAGGCTTGTATATGTTTATATAACCTGTTTTCTTACAAGATGTGGACTGGAATGTAATAGTTTCTCATTTTATCCATTTTCCGCAATCGGTTTTAATTAACCCATGTTTTGATAATCTGTGGTGATGGTGATTTCCGCACGTTTTCTCGTAATACCTCATTGTCTGTGTGATAGTGGGATGTGTTGACACAAAGTTTGGTATCAGAGCTCTAGGTTCGCTGAGTCTACAGGGATTTAGGACTAGGTTGTGTTTTTTCTCGTGCGTTTTCCAGATTTTCTTATAATCATCTTCTGCCCTCAGCGAAAGAAAAGCCAAGATGTCTAGAAACCATGAAGAACATGCTAATGAGCATAGTGATGTTGCATCAGTTGATGGAGCTTTTGGGCAGGCACATGAAGACTGGGTGCCTGAGGTCCCCCAACCTGACCCAGCCATTCTTGAACACCCTGCCTATCAAGAGCTTATGGGGAAGATGATGGCTACGATGAATCTCATGGTAGAAAGATTGCCAGTGCCTCCTCCGAGAGCACACGCTCCCCATAGTGAAACATCAGGTATTGGGAAGACCTTCGAGCGGCTTCGCCGAGTCAGAGCTTCGGATTATGCTGGAACGGCTGATCCAGTGGATGTGGATATGTGGCTGACAAGTCTTGAGAAGGCTTTCCGGATCCTCGACATCCCCAAAGCAGACAAAGTAAAGCATGTTGTCTACCTTTTGAAGGGTAGTGTTGGTCACTGGTGGACCATCGAGGAAGAGAAGCGGCCTGGTGAGGTGATCTATTGGGAGGTTTTCTGGTGCGAGTTCGTCAATAGATACTTTTTGAAGACGTATCTGGATGAGAAGATCAGTCAGTTTGAGAGCTTGCGACAAGGAACGATGAACATCACCGAGTATGAAGCCAAGTTCATGGATCTGTTGAGGTTTTGTCCTCACATGGCAACGACAGATGAGGAACGAATCAGATGTTTCGAGAAAGGTCTGAGTTCCGAGTTGACGACACCTATGTCTGCATTGGAGAACCGAGAACGATTTGCTACATTTTTGGAATCCGTCCGAAAGATCGAACGATCAGTAAGGGAGAAGAGAGAATCTATGGCTAAGAAGAGACCTGCTCAGTTCCAGGGGTAGAGGTTTGGTGGCTTCAAGAAGCCAAGGTTTGTCAGTGATGAGAGGTTCTGGTGGACCGTCTCAGTGGCCTCCGAGTAAAGGAAGGGGTTATGTTTCTTCACCATCTAAGGCACAAAGTACAGCTTCCGTGGCAGTGACATGGCCATCTAGGCCATGGGTTGACGATAGAGTGTGCCATCTGTGTGGTCAGATCGGGCATTGGAGGTTCAACTTCCCGAATAGAGAAGTTGAAGTGACGCAGCAGCTGAGACAGAATCATCAAGGATCAAAACGATAGCAGCCTAGTGGTAGCAGAGGACAAGGACGCGGTCAAGCGTCTCAAGCTGGATCGTTTGCTCAAGGAAGCAGAGGTCGTGGACAGCAAGCAACGACTCTATTCTATGCTATGAGTCAGCCGGAGGCGATAGTCAACCCGTGAGTAGTGACAGGTCAGATGGAGTTATTTCATTCTAATATGTCTCCTTCTTGCTTTATATCTGTTCTGGTTGACCCGGGTGCTACACACTCTTTTATCGCCTATAGTATGCTTGAAAACTATCGTTTACCTGTTAGCCGTAAGAAGGATAGTTTGTTGTTAGAAACCCCTCTTGATGGTTCCTCGTTGCTTCAAGAAGAATGTCCATCTTGTGTCTTATCTTTCTTAGGACACCACATTCAAGTGGATCTCATGCCACTTGATATGCATGGGTTTGATGTTATCATCGGGATGGATACCTTAGAGAAGTATAAGGTGGTTTTGGACTGTAGTTCCAAGCAGGCAGTGTTTGATGATGCGGGAGAGAAGTGGATCTTCCATGGAGATAGGAAGATTCTTCTGACATGTCTGGTATCAGCTATGGTGGCAGAGAAGTTGCTACAACATGGATGTGAGGCATTCTTGGCACACATGGTAGATAACGTTGTGGCTACCAAGGAAAAAAGTCTTAGTCTTGAGGAGGTGCCAGTTGTCTGAGAGTTTGCATCTGTGTTTCCTGAGGAGTTTCCTAGTGTTCCTCCACCCCGAGATATTGATTTCGAGATCAATTTAGTCCCAGGTACGCAACCAGTTGCACAGACACCATATAGGATGGCTCCAGTGGAGATGGCAGAGCTGAAGAAGCAGTTACAAGAGTTGCTGGACAAAGGTTTCATCCGACCAAGCACGTCGCCTTGGGGTGCTCCCATGTTGTTTGTCAAGAAGAAGGATGGTTCGATGCGGTTGTGTATAGACTACCGACAATTGAACAAAGTCACGATCAAGAACAAGTACCCGTTCCCGAGGATAGATGATCTGTTCGATCAGATGCGTGGTGCTACAGTGTTTTCGAAGATCGATCTACGATCCAGATATCATCAGTTGAGGATAAAGGTGGATGACATAACAAAGTCAGCTTTTCGGATGAGGTATGGTCATTACGAGTGTGTGGTTATGTCATTTGGGTTAACCAATGCACCTGCTGCTTTCATGGACCTGATGAACAGAGTGTTCCGTTTGTTCTTAGATCAGTTTGTTGTAGTCTTTATAGATGACATCTTGATCTATAGTCGGGACAAGAAAGAGCATGAGCAACATCTTCGACTAGCGTTGACTCTTCTTCGACAACATCAGTTGTATGCCAAGTTCAATAAGTGTGAGTTCTGGTTGAAAGAAGTGACTTTCTTGGGTCATGTGATATCTGCTGAAGAAGTCAAAGTAGATCCGAAGAAGGTGGAATCTGTTGTAGAATGGGAACAGCTGAAGACGCCGACAGAAGTTTGTAGTTTTCTGGGTTTAGCAGGATACTACCGGAGGTTTATCAAGGACTTCAGTGTGATTGCTTTGCCGATGACAAAGTTAACTAGAAAGGACGAACCTTTTGTTTGGGATGATCCATGCCAGCAAGCTTTCTAGAGTTTGAAGGAGAAGCTGACCAATGCTCCAGTGTTGATCCTGCAGCGCCTGGGAAGGGCTACATTGTTTTCTGTGATGCTTCCAAGAAAGGCTTAGGTTGTGTGCTAATGCAAGAGGATCACGTGGTTTCTTTTGCTTCACGACAGCTCAAGAAACACGAGGAGAACTATCCGACTCATGACTTGGAGCTAGCAACAGTGGTTCATGCGTTAAAGCTTTGTAGACACTATCTATATGGGGAAGAGTGCCAGATCTTCGTGGATCATAAGAATCTGAAGTACATCTTTATGCAGCAAGAGTTGAATATGCGACAGCGGCGATGGATGGAGTTGATCAACGACTATGACTGCAATATCGAGTATCATCCTAGTAAGGTGAATGTGGTAGTTGATGCACTTAGTCGAAAGTCTTCTTTTTCTTCAAAGAAGGCACAGTTGAGTTCTCTGGTATACTGAAGATGGGATGTGTTTGTTTCCTTGCGACAGATGAATGTATAGATGGAAGTTTCCCCGTTGGCTGGACTTTTAGCACAGATGCAAGTCAAGCCTACGTTGAGACAACAGATCAAAGATGCCCAGCAGTCAGATGATGTGGTACAGTTGATCATATTAGAGTTTGGCAGCAAAAAGCGTGATGGGTTTCATGAGTCTGAGGATGGGCTAGTATGCTATCGTAATAGGATGGTGGTTCCTGATGTTGATGAGCTGAGGAAGTTGGTGCTCAAGGAAGCACACACATCGATGTATGCTATGCATCCAGATGTCACCAAGATGTACCATAGTCTGAAGGACTTGTATTGGTGGCCTGGTTTGAAGAAAGATGTAGCTGAGTTTGTGGCTAGATGTGCAGTTTGTCAGCAAGTAAAGGTTGAGCATCAGAAGCCGGCAGGTATGTTGCAACCTTTGCCGATACCGCAGTGGAAATGGGATCATATAACCATGGATTTCGTAGTTGGTCTACCTAGGACAACTAGGAATCATGATTCCATTTGGGTGATAGTGGATAGATTGACGAAGTCTTCCCACTTCATACCTGTGAAGACGACGTATACAGTATAAAAGCTCACTCGAGTGTATGTGGATGAGATAGTACTTTTGCACGGTGTGCCAGCAACGATAGTTTCTGACAGAGGTCCTCAGTTCACGAGTCGTTTCTGGGAACAGTTACACAAGGAATTAGGAACACAGTTGAGGTTCAGTACCGCCTTCCACCCACAGACAGATGGACAATCTGAGAGGACTATTCATACTTTGGAAGATCTCCTTCGAGCTGGTGTTTTGTAGTTTCTAGGCAACTGGGATGTGCACCTTAGTTTGATAGAGTTTGCCTACAACAACAGTTATCAGCGGAGCATTGATATGGCTCCTTATGAGGCTTTGTATGGGAGGAAGTGTAGATCTCCTTTGTGTTGGTACGAGTCTGGTGAGTATCAGCTTTTGGGTCCTAAGTTAGTACAACAAACAACAGAAAAGATCAAGGTGATACAACAACAGTTGAAAGTGGCACAGGACAGGCAGAAGTCTTATGCGGACAATCGTCGATGGCCTTTGGAGTTCCAGGTAGGAGATAAGGTGTATCTTAAAGTCTCACTGTGGAAAGGTGTGTTGAGGTTTGGTCGGAAGGGTAAGTTAACACCCAGGTACATGGGGCCTTACCCAGTCATAGCACGTGTTGGCAAGGTAGCTTATGAGTTAGAGTTGCCTTCAGAGTTGCACAGGTTACATCCATTGTTCCATGTTAGTATGTTGAAGAAAAGTCATCCAGATTCAGGAACAGTGATACAACATGTGGAGGTTGAGCTTGATGAAGATGTGACCTATGAAGAAGGTCCTGTGGCGATCCTTGACAGAAGGGTTAGGAAGTTGAAGAGGACGGACCTGGTTCTTGTGAAGGTTCTTTGGCATCATCGTGGCGTTGAGGAAGCCACTTGGGAGCTTGAGGAAGAGATGAGGAGGAAGTATCCCTCGCTTTTCTCTTCGGATTTCGGGGACGAAATCCCTTAATGGGGGTTAGCTTGTAAGGACCCTGACCTTAGTTTAGGGTTTACCCTATTTTCTTTGCTTAACCTTGGTACTTTCCTACTCCCTAATCACCTTTGGAGGTGATTAGGGTTTGGTTGTGCTTTGTTGAGGGTTGGAGGTGCTACTTGCAAATAACCCAAGTTTAGGGTTTTGTAGGCAAGTTGCCACCTGGAGAGGCGTTTCTCTCTCTCTCTGCTTCCTCTAAGGTAGAGAGGAAGGCTTGGGCTCGTTGCTTGAGTTCTTTTGGGCTTGGTTGAGCTTGTTTGGGCCTTGAGGTGCCTTGCCTTGCCTTGGTTGAGCCGTATATCGGCCAAGGTGTGTGTGTGTCGCCCATGGCAAGAGGTGTGTCGCCCAAGGTGCTAGTTGTTGTGTCGCCCATGATGCTTGACCTAGCCTTGACCTCGTTTGTGTCACCACTAGTGGACACTTGGTACATATCTTGGACATGTGTATGGAGCTTGCTAGAGTGGTGGCTCGTGCACTAGGACAAGTGTCCCTAGGCAGGCGACACCTTGCTTGGGCCAACCTTGTTTTCTCCTCCCTTTCCTTCTATATAGGCGGTTACTTTCCTTAGCTAAGAGTTCCTTTGGTTCCTCTCCACCTTGGTGCACGACACAACCCTCTTCCTTGCTGGTGGTGGCTGATACTCCCTTGGAAGGAGCAGCTTGTTGGCCGACACCCCTTGAAGGAGCAAGTGGTGGTCGATAGCCTTGGAGCCTCCATCTTCCTGGCTTAGTAGTGCTTGGAGCTAGGAGCTTGGAGCTTTCTTGAGGTGGGTTGCATAACTTCTAACCCTAATTACATTATCTCTTGCTATGATCTTGGTTACATGCTAGTAGCTAGTTTCTTGCTTAGCTTTCATGTTGGCCGAACCTTATGATCTAGGGTTTCTTTGGGAACAATACTCCTTTCTCTCCTTGGTCTAGAGGAGTGAGTTTAAGCTTCTAGCACCATGAGCAACACCCCTCTTTCTTGGTCGATTGAGGTGAGCTTGTGTTCTAGTTGCTTGAGCAACACTCTCCTCTCACCATGGACTAGAAGGGTGAGCTCGGTTGGGTTTTTTGTTGCCCGATGGGTGATAGGTGATGTGCAAGACCCCTCTTTCTTAGTTGATTGAGGTGAGCCATCTCCTTGATCCTCTAGGGTTTTGAGTACCTTGTGCTTGAGGAGGAAGACGACCATGTGTGAGTGTGTGTTGGCCGACAGGCCTGAGACGGACGATACATTTGCTCTTGTGTCGGGTGATGTGTTGTGGTGTCAGGCGACACCCTTTTCTCTTGTGACAGGCGTCACAACCCCTTTCCCTTTGTTTTGTGTCGCCCGTTAGGCCTTGATCAGTGGATGCACGACGTGTGGGGTGAGTTGTCTTTCTCTCTCTTAGTTGTTATCTCTAGTGGGCTGACCTGGCCAATATGCTAGTACCTGAGATGGGCGTTGCTGGGTTGCTGTGTCGAGCGTCACGCTGACTTGGTGTCGGCCAATAAAGCATAGCCGAGACAGGCGTTGCCTGATAACGTTAGTGCCCGACATACTCCCCAGTCGTGCGATACCCTTTCCTTGAGACGCCGCGTCGTGTGCTGGTTGCCTTGGTGGCAACGCAACATTGCTTCTTGCTTCTCTATCGGCCGTTTGGTGTGATGAGTTTGGGTGAGGGCAAATGGCCGATACACCCCCCTTATAGTGAGGGTTTCTAGCGCCTTTTGTGTGGGTCTCACGTTTGATGGAAAATAAACCAGTTGTATATATACCCTTGCTTAAAACAATGGTGCCTCCTTGCTCATATAATAGTGATAATAATGGTGATGGTAATAGTAATGATAATGATAATGATAGTGGTAATGGAAATACTTGCTCTTTTATATCTAACATGACCATATGTATGGAGTGATTCCCTTGAATATCTGTGTAATGTTGAGGCAAGGATAAGTACATAAATAGTTGTTTAATGATGTGTCTTATGCACATGATCACCAGATGATGTATAGATGATAAGTATAACATCTTGCATGTCATCTCATGATAATAAGCATAGTCCTTATGTTGAAACTTTGATTATTGAGTACACTAACCATGTAGGTGATGCTTAGCCATGAAAAGGCTATGAGAAACATGTGATGAGTAACATCACTCTGATAATTACTCTTGTCGAAGAGGTGGCATGTATGATGTGTTTGTCCCATGATAATGATGTAAGCCTTGTAAGGCAGTGGCAATACATGATGAGGGATTGAGATTCCATGGTATGTGATGATCCTTGAGATGGATCTGGATGGTTGGCAAGAGTCCAAGTGATAACATGTGATGCTGGATCCTTGAGATGGATCAGGTTGATGTGATTACAATAATAACATAATGTTGAGTTTATGTTGTTTACTTTCTACTATATCTTGCATGTTATATGACTTGGTTGAATCTTGCAATCCATCTAAAAGATACTAAATAATTATAGTGAAATACATCATGTAGTTGCCCTGGCCATAGATCCATCATCGTCAGGAATTTGGTGATGGTGAAACGGGTTCTCCTACGGGTTAACCCGGAGCGCATATTGTTGAATATGTGAGGTTGCTCCTAGCCTAAAGTGAGGAGGTAAGAGTGCAACTTCGGTTGTAGACTCTAGGGTGCGGATTCAAGCCCGTAGCCCAATTGTGATAAAGAGCATGGTGAACATGCCCATGGCTCAGGATATGTGATATGAGGAGCATGAATGCGTTCATGGCTCAGAGCACGGTGAACAGGCCCGTGGCTCAGTTTCACTAGTGTCGTGACCTGTACCGAGGTGGGATAGGTAGAGGGTAGCCTGACCCTGTGGCTAAGACCACTTCAGCATGAGACTGCGGTCCTGCTTGTGTTGTACTCATGCACTGACCATGAGGCGGAGAAGGTCGTGGAGTCCAGCTCTTCCATTGACCTTGTATGGCACGGGCTTGGGTTTCACAACCGAAGGTTGGATCTGAGCGGTATGGCTCACTTCCTCAGGGCATAATAATAATAATACGTAACTCAGCCAAATAGTATTACTGCTTAAGACAAACACGAAACATTGGTTGAGGCCTTGTTTGTGTAGATTAATCTTGTCATATCTTGCAGTTACTTATATGTTCCTCATATGCGGTAAGACATATATATATATCTTGTCTTGTTGATCTTGTTCCACAAAGTAATACTTGATTACATCTGGTAAGCTTACTAAGTATGAACAACTTTACTTTATTAACTGCTCTGGTTACACTTCTCATAAGTTATCTGCTATATATATATCTGAGGTTTTGTAGTTTTGGCGGGGAGTTATGCCTCCCGTTGGGACAATGTTCAATTGTCTCACTCCGCTGAGTTACACCATTTTTAGGTGGTCGAGCTAGACGTGGTGGTGGTCGCGGAGTTGCGGCCGAGTAGCAAGAAGAGCACTAGAAGGCAAGTGTTGCAGATGCTGCTGTTTTGTAGTAGAGTCTTAGAGTCATCCCTGTACTCTCAGGTCCTTGGCGGTGTTTTGACGTTGTTTCACGATGTATAGCTGTAGATGTTTTGTATATCCTGTTGCTGACCGGATGTGGGCCTTCATGTATGTATAAACAGGTGATGAACTCATGTGATGATGAGACAATTGTTGCTCTAAGCTGTGGACACTTATCAAGGCTTGTATATGTTTATATAACCTGTTTTCTTGCAGGATGTGGACTGGAATGTAATAGTTTCTCAGTTTATCCATTTTCCGCAATCGGTTTTAATTAACCCATGTTTTGATAATCTGTGGTGATGGTGATTTTCGCACGTTTTCGCGTAACACCTCGCTGTTTGTGTGATAGTGGGATGTGTTGCCACACTGTTACACTAACAAGTTTCAATCATAAGAATGATCTTTTACTCAACTAGCTATTTCTCACAAGTATACGAGAGTAGTTGTTGTCAAGGTCAAATACAAGGAGCGTTGATTAGCTAGGCAAAACAGTTATGATTTTCAATAATCTAGATTATTGTATACAAGATGATTGGATTAGAACAACTAAATTATAGATTTAAAACAAAACAGTAAATTATCACTTAAGAAATGTTAAGATTCAGATTTAGGAGGATCCTAGACTTGTGATTTCACTATCACATCATAGCTTATATTAAAATACGAATTTAAATATGTTAATTAACTTGTAAAGGAGGTTTGTAGTCATCACTCACCTCCCGATGAAGTGATGACAATTCTAACTCCATACGTCACTCTTGTGTATGTATTTCATTTCGAATCACAAACCTTGCTCCTCAACTTAATCCCATCCACTCTCACGGTCAAAGACAAGTTGCCAAAAGAGTAACTCCATACTCTCAAACACATCTTCTCATATTATGAAAGAAAGCATAAAACATGCAAGTATGATGACCAATCACACAAACAATAATTTCAGATCTGACACAACTCTTGCAACATGCAAGAAACTAACATTTAGTATGAAATTCATATGTTCATACAAGCTATGACATGGGAGTTACTCTCCCATGTCCAAGATTCAGATTCTACTCATCCATGGCTAGAGAAAGAAGGTATAAGAAGAAGAAAACATCAAAGGATATAGTAAAAGAGTATAAAGAACTAGTATATTTGTGAGAAGTAGTAGAACGAAGAAGAACTCCAGCTAAAAGTCAAGCTCCGTCCTTGCTTGCTGCACTTTCTCCAGATTTCTTCACTCCCAAGCAGATAGAAGAGAAGAAGAAAATCCTTGCTGCAAATAGTAAAGAAGAATGAAGAAGAAGAGGGTTCTCTCTAGAGTAACCACCTCCTATCTCCTTTGGTCTCCTCCAACTTCTCCTGTACTACCTCCAGTCAAGTTTCCCTCCAAAAGGTCTATCTTAAGCCATCATAATTGTCCCAAGATGGCTTGGGGTCATATATATAAGTGTGAGATAGTTAAATTTGCATTTGAGTGAAATATGCATGTCACACGATGTGTCTTTTATAAGACACGATGTGTCTTATGCAATAACTAAAGTTTGGATCAAGTTCTGGGAGGTTACATGATGTATCTTTAATAGGACACGACATGTCTTTAATAAAATATGACGTGTTGTTGCAAATTTGGAGTTTTGCATTCGAATTCTGGACCGAGACATGGAATGTCTTTAATGTGACACGTCATGTCTTTTTAAGACGCGGCATGTCTATAAGTGACACGATGTGTCAATGGCTGTTCTGGGCTGTTGTGTAATCTGCTCATAACTTATGACGTGTAGGTCAGTTTTACACGTCGTAAAAAGTGCTTTTTGTGCATTTTTGAACCCCAAAATATGTAGATACTTAAGGAGTGATCCAATAAGTGATAATATGATATATTCCTCATCATTTTATTGAAAAATATAGTACCTATAATCCAAACCATGATATAAGTAAGAATAGTTTAAAATATAGAATCTAGCATGAATGAGAGTGATAATTGAGTCAAAACAACATGGATATGCAACCAAACATGGTCCAAAAGATGATATGATTTGTGCACATCAAATCCCCCTAAGCTTAAACCATTTCTTGTCCTCAAGCAAAAAGAGCATAGAAACACAAATGAAGGAATTGTCAAGTTCATGCATAGATCAAATGAATTGAAAGATGTTATAAGACCAAATCAATCATGATCAACATGTTTATACTCATAGCCGTCAATTCAACTTAAACACCCAAGAAAGAGAATTTTAGTTCAGCAGGGGTGGTCACAATTGAATGAGTCAATATATTAAACAACACTAAGTAGAATTTGGATGACCAAGACAAACAATTAGTGGATGTACAACTCAAACTTTCAACTATTAAGGATACAAATGATGAAATATTAGTTAACATCAACAATTTTAGTTGTACTCTCCTTCTTTCTTAAAAATGATATGACAATGGATTATGGGTTCTGACACTCAGCTGCTAATGTAGGCTTATGCACACGTGGAGTGTCGATTGGGGTATTTTACCCTCTTTTAAGACACACCACCTAACCATCATGGCCAGATTGGACTTACACTAGGCTAGCATAAATTTTAATTTTTTTCCAAAACACAGGTGAGTAAACTAAATTGCAACATTAGCTAGATTTCATTCATTTGTTTTGAAAAAATTTCATTGAAAGAGTGGTTGAAAATGCACTAAGAGCTTGGAAAGGGCATCCCATATTCCAAATGATGTTGTAAAGTTGATTTACTCACAAAAATTGAAACCATTACATGTTTTAAGGATTCAAGGATGTGTAAGATGAACTTTTAGGCTAGAAGCATAAACCAGAGTTAAGCACATGTTGATGGCCAAAAGGTTTCATTTGATTGATGCATGCTTTTTACAATTTCTCCAAATGATATTTCTCATCAAAAGAGGACAATCAATTAAGCGTAGGAGTTCAGTCCACATACAAAAGATGGGTCTCAAATCAAATTGGATTTTCCACAAGAAGAGCAGAACTAGAAACAATAATAAAAAAACTACACTACACTATCGCCATATAACAAACTCAGGAGGATTGCAACCGGATACCTGTCATGGTGAATGATGGACATGGAGGTTCGTTGCTTTGATTTGTAGCTGGAAATTGTTGTGCTAAAGATTGATGCCTCCTTGCAAATATGTCCTTGATTTGGGGCAAGCAAAAGCACCTATGAGCTGCAGCAAGAATAGTCTTTTGTACGCCAATACTATTTATCTTTTCATTCTCCTTTGAAGCATCATAAAAATATGAGTTGGGAAGAGTGTTCTCATTATAAAGCAATGTGTCATCTAGAGTGTGACGAAGAAGGATGTGGCTTGCTTAAAGAATCTAAAAGTAGATCATGTGTTGCAACTTTCTCCCCTTGATTTGCAGCTTCATAATCCTCATAGTTATCAACATAATCATACCTTGAAGGATGCAATTCTATGACAACACCATTCTTCAATGTCACTGGCTTGAAATATGTAGGATTCATCTCTGATGGACTAGGCAAGAAAGGTGAAAATGCTTCTTTACTGGAAAGAGCTTGCAGGGCAATTTGTTTCTCCAAGATGTGTGCATGAGTGGTTATAGCCTCCACCTTAGAAGAGAATTGGTTAATATCATCCATCATAGATTGTCTTTGTTGATGGAACTCCTCATTTTGCTACATTTGAGTTAAAATAAATGTTGCAATCATAGACTCTAAGTTGGAAGATACTTGTGGTTGTTGTGGCTAAATGAAATTCAGGTTGACATTGCTATTGAAGTCCGATGGAGTGTAGCCCATTGGAGAATAAATAAAAGAAGCATAACATGTAGAAGATGAGTGTCCAAGCAACCCACATGCATCACAAATATTGTTGGATATTTGAATTAGTTGTGTGCTTAGATTCTCAAACCTTTGTGACAAAGTGTCTAGCCTTACCACAATCAGGTCTATTGCACCAACCGTGTGAGCTTCCGCTTGCATTCCAAAAGTAGTATGTGAAAAGGATGGGTAGTAGCTTGTAGACATACTCCATTGGTAATGATTTTCTGCCATATCTTCAATAATACCTAGGCTTCTCCATAAGATTTGTTCATTAGAGCTCCATTTGCAGCTGCATCAATAGACATCCTCATATTGTAGCACAAACCATTATAGAAAGATTGCAATAGAAGCCAATTGCTTAGACCGTGATGTGGACAAAGATGTTGAATATCTTTGAACCTCTCCCATGTTTCATACAAGGTCTCTCTCCCTTTGAGAATAATTGATGAGTTGACTCCTCAGCTGTAAAGTTTTGCCATGTGGAAAATATCTTGCCAAAAAGACCTTTAGAAGCTCATCCCAAGTGCCGATTGACTGCTTTGGCAAAGTATAGAGCCATGCCTTGGCTTTATCTATAAGAGAGAATGGAAAAAGGATTAGGCGTATCCCATAAGTAGGAACACCATATATCTTTAAGATGCTTAGCATCTGTAGAAATTCAACAATGTCGAGGTTTGGATCCTCCATTGGTGTCCCTCCAAATGCATTCAGCTGTAGCAATTGTATGATGGCTGGGATGATAGAAAAATCCTCTACCTCAAATTCTGAAATATTAATAGGCCCACTCATGTGCATTGCAGCTGTACCAAAGTAGTCCTTAAGAGGAAGGTCATCCTCCTTGACTAGTTCTTCATGTGGATCCAGAGGATTAGGTGGATGTGGCATAGATGGTGGTGGTGTATGTGGTATGGATGAAGGTGGTGGATATGATGGTGTGGAAGAATGTGGTATGGGTGTTGGTGGTGTATATGATGGTGGTAAATAAGGTGTGAATGATGGCGGTGTGGATGGAGGATGTGTGGATGAGGGTGGTGCATATGAAGGTGATGTGGATGAAGGTGGCATGGGTGAATATTGTTTGGATGATGGTGACATGGATGATGGTTGTGTGGGTTGTGATTCCTCCATACATATTTAGGTTTCACTCCTTTTTGATCCATGAGGGATGCAAACAATGTGTTCATTTTTTGAATGTAGAGATATACACGGTTCAAGGATCTGTTTATGAGCATCCCATATGCCCCTGCAAATAAACAAGGTGAGTGAGATACAAAAACAAACATGGAAGATACAAAAAATTATGATGATCACGATGAATTATGATTTATAGATATAATGGTTGTTATGAAAGTTGTGATCTAGTCTCATTTACTTATCAACAACTCTTGCTCTAATAGGAATACCGATGCTCCCCAACAACGGTGCCAAAAACTTGTTGGTTTTGTTACATTAATGAGTTTCAATCATAAGAATGATCTTTTACTCAACTAGCTATTTCTCGCAAGTATACGAGAGTAGTTGTAGTCGAGGTCAAACACAAGGAGCGTTGGTTAGCTAGCACAAGAGTTATGATTTTCAATAATCTAGATCGTTGTACACATGATGATTGGATTAGAACAACTAAATTACATATTTAAAAAAAAACTATAAATTATCACTTAAGAAAGGTTAAGATTTAGATTTAGGAGGTACCTAGACTTGGGATTTCACTATCACATCATAGCTTATATTAAAATATGAATTTAAACATGTTAATTAACTTACAAAGGAGGTTTGCAGTCATCAATCACCTCCCGATGAAGTGATGATGATTCTAACTCCATACATCACTCTCGTCTATGTATTTCATTTCAAATCACAAACCTTGCTCCTCAACTTAATCCCAGCCACTCTTTCTATCAAAGACAAGTTGCCAAAAGAGTAACTCCATACTCTCAAACACATCTTCTTAGATTATGAACGAAAGCATAAAACATGCAAGTATGATGGCCAATCACACAAACAAGCATTTCAAATATGAAACAACTCTTGGAACATGAAAGAAACTAACATTTAGTATGAAATTCATATGTTCATACAAGCTATGACATGGGAGTTACTCTTTCATGTCCAAGATTTGGATTCTACTCATCCATGGCTAGAGAAAGATGGTACAAGTAGCAGAAAACATTAAAGGACATAGTAAAAGAGTAGAAAGAACTAGTATGTCCGTGAGAAGTAGTAGAACGAAGAATAACTCCGGCTAAAAGTCAAGCTCTATCCTTTCTTACTGCACTTTCTCCAGATTTCTTCACTCCCAAGTAGATAGAAGATGAAGAAGAAGATCTTTGCTACAAATAGTGAAAAAGAAGGAAGAAGAAGAGGGTTCTCTCTCAAGTAACCACCTCCTATCTCCCTTGGTCTCCTCCAACTTCTCCTAGACTCCCTCCAGTTGAATTTCCCTCCAAAAGGTCCGTCCTAAGCCATCATAACTGTCCCAAGACGGCTTGGGGTCGTATATATAAGTGTGAGATAGTTAAATTTGCATTTGAGTGAAATCTGCATGTCACACGACGTGTCTTTTTAAAGACATGGTGTGTCTTATGTAATAACTGAAGTTTGGATCAAGATTTGGGAGGTTACACGACATGTCTTTAATAGGACACAATGTGTCTTTAATAAGACACAGTGTGTCTTTAATAAAACACGATGTGTTGCTGCAAATTTGGAATTATGCATTTAAGTTTTGGAATGAGACACGAGGTGTCATTAATATGACACATCGTGTCTTTTTAATACATGGCATGTCTATAAGTGACACAACATGTCAATGGCTATTTTGGGCTATTGTGTATTCTGCTCATAACTTGCGACGTGTAGGTCATTTTTACAAGCCGTAAAAAGTGGTATTTGTGCAGTTTTGAACCCCAAAACATGTAAATACTTGAGGAGTGCTCCAATAAGTGATAATATGACATATTCCTCATAATTTAATTTCAAAATGTAGTACCTACAATCCAAACCATGAGACAAGTAAGAATAGCTAAAAATATAGAATCTAGCATGAATGAGAGTGATAATTGAGTCAAAACAACATGGATATGCAACCAAACCTAGTCCAAAAGATGATATGATTTATGAAAATCACAAACCCTCCTCTCATCACTTGAGGAAACCATCTCATGCAAGGCAGCAATCCATCATTAGGTCATAGGACCATTCACCTCCTCTTTCAAAGGATGACAACAACATTTTGTGCCTCACAAGGCCCATTCAAACAGATCATAATCACCATAGCTCATACCTGGATATGCACATCAACTGGTATCACTTACATGATTAGAAACTAATAACAAGAAATCAATACATCATCAACACCATCATCTCATAGGACTCATGCCATACATTTCACATCATTAAAATTAGGGTTTCTCTTTACTTAATTAGGGTTTATGTAAGGCCCCTAAACTTGCTTAATGAGTTGAATAAGCTTAATTATAATAATTGAATTTGTATAACCCTAATATAACCTTTTTATATGATTTTAAATCATAAGACAAGCTTAAGTTTCAAATTTGGTCCAATTTGGACACTGTTTGAGCAAGTTATGCAATTTTATGCACATTTTGGACTTTTCTGTAATTTACCCAATTGAGAGGTTTTCTTTGCAATTTATCACTTGCATTATGTTCCTTGAATATTTTTTCATCATTCTTGAGCTTTTTTAGACATCAGGTACCTATTTAATCCTTGGTTGGAAGTTGTTTTCTCTAAGGGTATTTTAGGGTTTACCCCTTCATGGATGAGCTACCTTTAGTAGCTATCAACTAATGAATTATTTTTTTTGCTTGGAAATTCAAGAAATGAGGGATAACAATGTCTTTATTAACGGTGGGGGAGATGCTTGTGTGTGTGCTTGTATATTATTAATAGTTTAAGGCCATGGACACTTGGAAAGATACTAGAACTTCAACTTTTTCTTTTTCTTTATCTTAAAGTTTCATATACTTATCCCTAAGCACCAAAACGAGACATTTTATCTCCACCACTTCCCTCCTTCTATGAACCTCTCTCTCCCTCTGTGCTTCTGCAAATTTCCTATCCAAGGAAGAAGAAAGAGGAGATCTTCTTGGAAAAAGAATCTAGGGTTGCAATTGACTTCCTTTTAGGGTTTGAAAAGCTTCCTTCTAGTGATCTTGACCTAAAAGAGTAAGAATCCCCTTCTTTCCTCCATTTATTTCTTTGTTATCCTTCCTCCTACCTTTATCCAGGTCGGAACCTTACAGTTCGATGGTGGAAATTGATCTAAATCTCTAAAACCCTACATTTCTTGCTCCTTATGCTTAGGGTTTGCTCATTTGATGAAGAAAGGTGCTAGATGGACGAGTTCACAACTTATACTTGAATTTTCTACCCTACTTGCTCGAATTTTCTTCTTTTTGGGATTTCATCTTCTCATTATAGGCAAGTTTTATAACTTTCTCCACATTTATTGCTTACCATAAGCTTGCTAGCTCATGTTCTTGCTTTTAAATGATGATCCATGCACTAAAAAACTATGCTTGACTTGGATTTCGATTTTCATAATGTTCCCTATTCTGATTTCAGTTTTAGATGAACCTGTGATCATGTTTACATTATTCCTAAGGTATAATATTATTTGGATCAGGTTGGTTTGACAACCTATGGTGCTAAGCACCTATCAACCAATGGTCAATTTTAGGGTTGAAATCTCTTCTATAAACCCATGACCTGATGATGGTACCATTGCAACAACCCTGTGGTGTTGTCTTCATGACAACCGATGGTCGGGATCAAAGGTGTCAGATGATGGTGACAACCTATGGTCACCCCCTTCGGTCAGGTTTTGGATCAATTAGAAGTTTAATGATCAACAATTAAGTACCCTACTGATGTTATCAATCAATGATGACATTAGCTTAATATTTGATGTAGATTAATGAATATAGTGCTGATTTAGCAAACTATAGTGACTTAATGGTCACTAATGATGGTGTATCAGGTCTCCAAAACCTATGGTTAGTTAATCATATAGTTGTAGCATCAATTAAGCCTTAGAGCAATGGTTTCTTGGGTCACTTGATGCAATGGTCGGACCTATACTGTAATTGATGCTTTTAACAAATGAACTTGACCCAGTCATCAAGATCTAATGTTTATTCCTCCAATAAAGTGGAATGATGGCTAATGTAATATGTTGGTCCTAATAATGTGATTTAGATTGTTTCCTTTATATGATCACCTTAAGGAGCTTAGTTGTTGACAATGGATGGCTTGTTTTAAATGAACAATCGATTATGGGTTTTACCCTACTCTCAACAGAACCCTTATTGTCATTCATAAAAGGATGTCTAGGGTTAAATGGTGACTTTTATAGATCACAACTTAATAACATCATAGATGGTTCATTCAAGGTGTTTACTAATGTAAACGACCAATGGCTTTACCTTTTCAACATTTCATGGTTAGAAGTTCTGCCTCAATATTCCCATTATTTTAGGTGAAGCCTATAGTGTAATATTATGATTCTAATGATGAGAATTTGATGGTTCAATGCCTCAAACTTTTAGTCTTACCCTTTCCCTCTTATTCTTATGATTTATAATCACCATAATGAATTAATGGGTAACCCTAATCAGGTATAGCTTGTTATACCTAGGTTTAATATTATAAAATGATGGTAATTGGGTATGAATAGTCCTTGAATGACTAATACAATCATGGGGTACTCTCTTATTGTTTTTGAAACCTTAGTATGCTATAACCCAATGGTTACACCTTGATATATGTGTGGGTTCGTACTTGAGAATAGTATGGAATGTGATGGTGATGCTTCACCTTATGCATCCATGATCCAATAGGGATGATGTGAGTTAGGATTTGGGTATGAGTACTGATTAGTAACATTAATATAATTTATCTTGTTGAACCTAACTCTAATGCAAATAGATAAAGATGAGTATTCATGTTTAACATTCTTATATGATGGAATGATATTGGAATAACCTCCTTAATATGATCATAACCTTAATGTGTTAATTGGTGGTTAACATAGCCACATGGTTGATACTTTCTTATGCTAAACATGTGCATTATGAATATGATGAGGGTTAATCATATATAGATTCCTTGCATGCTAATGTAAAAAAGGAATGTCCTTAATGTTAATATAACCCTACTAAGATTGTTTATGAATATCTCATAGCTCATGCAACATTGTGCTGATCCTGTGTTAGTATGATGGTCTTAATGACCCTTGGGCAATGTTGAGCCCTGAATGAGGTGTACTACTCTTGTGTTGATAAGGGTTGATACCCTATGATATTGTGAAAAGGATTTATTTCTTGTGATAGTATGATGACTAGTGTGGTCTCATGAATGGCAAGTGAATAGTGCCATGTGATGATGAGATGAGAAATTATGTTTCACATATTTTATATCTTTTAAAAGTTGTGATATGTATATTCTTGCTAGAAGTGAATTAGGGTTTGTATGTCCACTTGTTTGATGCAACCTTAATTCATCCAATTGGCATAACTAATCAAGTGCAACTCTAATCATGTAGTGCCCTGTGTCGTAGAGCCATCTTTAGTGTCAGAACTTGTTGGATGGTAAAATGAGTATTCATATGGGAAACTCAGAGTGCATACTGTTGAGTATGTGGGGGTGGCAAGTTGAGGATATATTCTTGTCATCTACAATGTAGGTTGTGGGGGATGGCTATGGTCATCCCTCATACATCTGATGTGATTGAGGACAACTGCGGTTGTACCTCGGATTAGAGGGTTTTGTATACCCTGGTTTCTAGTGTCGTGACCTGTACCAAGGGAGGACTAGTGCTTAGAAACTTGACTATATGTCGTTGTGGTGGTGGCTTTGACTGATATGTCACTGCCTTTTTACTCGTACTGACAGAGGGGAAGAGATCTTAGGATACCGACACTCCTAGATCTTGTACGGAATTGAACATGCCTTCGTAGGGGTCGGTTGGACTTTGGATGGTACGACTCAAATTCCTCAGGGCGTAATAAAAGATGTAAGACAACCGTGTAGCATATTTGTTTAGGGTTATATAAAACGCTTCATATTGGATGATAACCCTTGTTTGCTTTCTTTTCATTGAGATCATGTATAGTATAATAAGAGATAATAGATATGCTTATGTTGTAGTTATGCTCATGTTGTAAACATGCTTATGTTGTCAAATATCCTAACACTGATGGTTAAGATGATGCTGCTAGCTATGTTTAATATTTATATCCATGCCTATGTAATTATAAATGCTTAAACTGCTAATCATGCCTATGCATACAATTGTTCTATGATGTTATTTCTACTTATGATATAGATTTGTTCACTTTATTTGAGATGCCAATATTGATAGCCATGTTATGTTACTAGACATATTCATGATGTCAGGGATGCTTATGCTACTAGATTGCTAGTACTGTTAGCAAAGAATATGATGATAGTTAGATTAATGATAATGATTGTTATTAGATGTAATTTGATGATATTTGAGTAGATATCTATCCAGAGAAATGGATTTATGTGTTATCTATGTATGCATTGATGATCATACTTGTTGCTAAGATGATTTTCTTAATCTATTTAGTATACTTGAACTGTTCAATCTGTTTAATTGATTATTAAATACTCAAACTACTTAACTATATACTATTTAAAATGTTATAATCAATAAGTGTTGTTGGAGGTTATATCTCTTGCTGGGACATGGGTCTCACCCTTGTGGTTCGCCACATTTTTGTAGGTAATCAGAAGTGATGAAAACAAACATGTGACAACAAAGAGGAACTATAGTAATGAATCTTTGAGAAATTTGATTAGATGTCTAGTGTGTCCTAGAGTCATCTCTGTACTCTCAGGTCCAGGTAGGAAAAGTTTGTATATGGTGTTTCAAACGAATCAGACTTTGATTAGCATGTTAATGCTTGTTTGTGTGGCATATACAAAAATTGTTATCCTGTGTATATATGTTGTCACTAAGGTGATAGAACAATTTGTATCGATTTCTTTTCATAGTATGGATAAAATAAAGATGTTTGACTCTTATGCAAATGTTTATGAGAAGGTGCTGACGTTGAAATCGGTTTTAATTTACCCATATTTTTGGGTATGTGGTTAATTGGTGATTGATTGCATTTTATGTTTTGAGTAATCTCATTTAGTGTAACGGGTTCTCACAAGTTGGTATTAGAGATTTAGGTTCATTGAGTCTATAGGGACACTAGGACTTAGGACTAGGATGGTGTCAAAATTAGGAATATGACATTAAAATATGGTGCATACTACCTAATCTCAGTATTTGTGTGCCCTAGCTAGGTATTCAATTATTGAAGAAAGGTAAGTATGGAACTCTTAGATTGTTATCTTTCTGATTACTCTGATCAAGTAGTCATTTTGAGACAATCTAAAGAGAATAATGAATAATAAATCATGGTATGAATATCTCAATACTACCTAAAAGAAGATGAGAATTGCATTATAATCTATCAAAACTTGAATGTTTGGTAACTATAAGAGAAAGATATAACACCATGAAATCTAAATCTGGATACAAATTAGAAAAAGATGAGCTCTTGAAGATGTGATTCAAGAAGATAATAAAGTAAAAAATAGATAAGTCTATGCTAATAAAGTGATTCAAGGTATGAAATACACATAAGATGGAGAGAACTCCAATGATAAGTATAAAATGAGAAGATAAATGAGAATAATGACTAAGGAATAAGGTGGAACCTGCGTTATTCTCAGACCAACCTATGTGTGTAAGAAAGTGTTAATGTAAAATAAGCATGGCGTTTGAAAGAAATTAAGGCAAATGATCCATGTTTAATGAAGAAAAAGTGGAATATGATGATTTACCTATTGATAAGTGGTTGAAAAACATAATAAAATAAGAGAACATACCCAAGTGTGATAAATAGTCATCAAGGAAGGATTAATGACATATCTAATCATGATGATTCCTATGCTAATGACAAGGAACCCAAAATGAAAATGGTAAAATGATACATAAGAAGCTATAACTTGCATAATGAAAATAGAATTGGTTACCTTTTTTACTAGTAACCCTTGAACAATGTTGCTATGATGTGGGAAGTGTGTTTCCCTTTGTGTCTTTCCTTTCCAGGGAACAACTTTCAAGTGGATCATTGCCACTTTCTACGTGTGGATTCGCTGCAAACATGAGGGTGGATAGCTTATTATAGCATAAGGTTGCTTGGACTATGGTTCCAAGATCATAAAGTTTGTGATGTTTTTTCTTTTGAGCCTTCCAAAAATTAGGAAGAATCCTCTTATATGTCTTGATATTTGTTATGTTGGTAAAAGTGGATGAGATAATGATGTGAGTTCCTTATAGCACATGAGGTGGATACCAAGGTAATGAATCCTAGTGTCCAAGATGTATCAATAGTATGAGAAATATGTGAAGGTTGAGATGTTTATTAAATGAACATTCCAGGTATTCCTCTCCCATAGAGAGAGAGAGAAAGAGAGAGAGAGAGAGTTGATGATGATCCTATAAATGTTGTTTGGAAGGAAAAAACAAAAGTGACTCTATAATGTTGTGTATGGTCTAGTGATAGATGGGCAAGACCAATATCAAGGATAGATGGTTCTTTGATATAATAGATATAATTTTAGTATGATATCTAGAATTTAAAGTTGAAAGTTACTATTAGATTTGTACAGGTGGCACAACAAGTTTCTATGTTCTATATTTGCAAATGTCTTCTTATGTGGGGGGTTTTTGTGCTGACGCAAGATGAGATATGTATGAATGATGTGGCATCACCATGATATGCAAGTAACAATGTGAAGGTAATAGTATGAGGTGCAAAGGAAGTACCCATCTTTGTTTACCTTGGATTTCAGGGGCGAAATCCCTGTTGGGGGTTTATAGTTGTAAGACCCCTAAACTTGCTTAATGAGTTGAATAAGCTTAATTATCATAATTGAATTCTTATAACCATAATATAACCTTGTTATATGCTTTCAAATCATAATACAAGATTAAGTATTAAATTTGGTCCAATTTGGACACTGTTTGAGCAAGTTATGCAATTTTATGCACATTTTGGACTTTTCTACAATTTACCGAATTGAGAGGTTTTCTTTGCAATTTATCACTTGCATTATGTTCCTTGGGTATTCTGTCATCATTCTTGAGCTTTTTTAGACATCAGGTACCTATTTAATCCTTGGTTTGAAGTTGTTTTCTCTAAGGGTATTTTAGGGTTCACCCCTTCATGGATGAGCTACCTTTAGTAGCTATCAACTAATGAATTATTTGTTTTGCTTGGAAATTCAAGAAATGAGGGATAACAATGTCTTTATTAACGGTGGGGGAGATGCTTGTGTGTGTGCTTGTATATTATTAATAGTTTAAGGCCATGGACACTTGGAAAGATACTAGAACTTCAACTTTTTCTTTTTCGTTATCTTCAAGTTTCATATACTTATCCCTAAGCACCAAAATGAGACATTTTCTCTCCACAACTTCCATACTTATATGAACCTCATTATCCCTCTATTCTTCTACAAATTTCCTATCCAAGGAAGAAGAAAGAGGGGATCTTCTTGGAAAAAGAATCTAGGGTTGCAATTGACTTCCTTTTAGGGTTTGAAAATCTTTGTTCTAGTGATCTTGACCTAAAAGAGTAAGAATCTCCTTCTTTTCTCCATTTATTTCATTGTTATCCTTCCTCCTACCTTTCTCCAGGTCATAATCTTGCTGTTCCATGGTACAAATTGCTCTAAAGCTCTAAAACCCTACCTTTCTTGCTCCTTATGCTTAGGGTTTGCTCATTTGATGAAGAAAGGTGCTAGATGGACGAGTTCACAGCATATACTTGCATTTTCTACCCTACATGCTCGAGTTTGCTTCAGTTTGGGATTTAATATTCTCATTAGAGGCAATTTTTATAACTTGCTCCACGTTTATTGCTTACCATAAGCCTGCTAGCTCATGTTCTTGCTTTTAAATGATGATCCATGCACTAAAAAGTTATGCTTGACTTGGATTTCGATTTTTATAACGTTCCCTGTTCTGATTTCAGTTTTAGATGAACTTTTGATCATGTGTATGTTATTCCTAAGGTATAATATGACTTGTATCAGGTTGGTTTGAAAACCTATGGTGCTAAGCACCTATCAACCAATGGTCAATTTTAGGGTTTAAAGTTGATTTCTTCTATAAACCCATGACCCAATGATGATACCATTGCAACAACCCTATGGTGTTGTCTTCATGACAACTGATGGTCGGGATCAAAGGTGTCATATGATGGTGAAAACGTATGGTCACCCCCTTAGGTCAGGTTTTGGATCAATTAGAAGTTTAATGATCAACCATTAAGTACCCTACTGATGTTATCAATCAATGATGACATTAGCTTAATATTTAATGTTGATTAATTAATATAGTGCCAATCTAACACCCTATGGTGACTTAATGGTCACTAATGATTGTGGATCACGTCTCCAAAACCTATGGTGAGTTAATCATATAGTTGTAGCATCAATTAAGCCTTAGACCAATGGTTTCTTGGGTCACTTGATGCAATGGTCGGACCATACTATAATTGATGGTTTTAACAAATGAACTTGACCCAATAGTCAAGATATAATGTTTATTCCTCCAATAAAGTGAAATGATGGCTAATGTAATATGGTGGTCCTAATAATGTGATTTAGATGGTTTCCTATATATGATCAACTTAAGGAGCTTACTTGTTGACAATGGATGGCTTGTTTTAAATGAACAATCGATTGTGGGTTTTACCCTACTCTCAACAAAACCCTTATTGTTGTTAATAAAAGGATGTCTAGGTTTAAATGGTGACTTTTATAGATCACAACTCAATAACATCATAGATGATTCATTCAAGGTGTTTACTTATGTAAACGACCAATGGCTTTACTTTTTTAACATTTCATGGTTAGAAGTTGATGCCTTAATATCCCAATTATTTTGGGTGAAGCCTATATATAGTGTAATGTTATGATTCTAGTGATAAGAATTTGATGGTTCAATGCCTTAAACTTGTAGTCTTACCCTTGCCCTCGTATGATTATGACTTATAATCACCATAATGAATTAATGGGTAACCCTAATGAGGTATAGCTTGTTATACCTAGCTTGAATATAACTAAATGATGGTAATTGGGTATGAATAGTCCTTAAATGACTAATACAATCATGGAGTACTCTCTTATTGTTGTTGAAACCTTATTATGCTATAACCTGATGGTTACACCTTGATATATGTGTGGGTTCATACTTGAGAATAGTATGGAATGTGATGGTGATGCTTCACCTTATGCATACATGATCCAATAGGGATGTTGTGAGTTAGGATTTGGGTATGAGTGTTGATTAGTAACATTAATATAATTTATCTTGTTGAACCTAACTCTAATGCAAATAGATAAAGTTGAGTATTCATGTTTAACATTCTTATATGATGGAATGATGGTGGAATAACCTCCTTAATATGATCATAACCTTAATGTGTTAATTGGTGGTTTTCATAGCCACATGGTTGATATTTCTTATGCTAAACATGTGCATTATGAATATGATGATGGTTAAACATATCTATATTCCTTGCATGCTTGTGTAACAAAAGAATGTTCTTAATGTTAATATTACCCTGCTAAGATTATTAATGAATATCTCCTAGCTCATTAATGCAATATTGTGTTGATCCTATGATAGTATGATGGTCTTATTGACCTTTGTGCATGGTTGATCCCTGAATGAGGTATACCATGTGATATTGTGAAAAGGATTTATATATTGTGATAATATGATGACTAGTGTGGTCTCATGAATGGCAAGTGAATAGTACCATGTGATGATGAGATGAGAAATTATGTTTCACATGTTTTATATCTTTTAAAAGTTGTGATATTTATATGCTTGCTAGAAGTGAATTAGGGTTTGTTTGTCCACTTGTTTGATGCAGCCTTAATTCAACCATTTGGCATAACTAATCAAGTGAAACTCTAATCATGTAGTGCCTTGTACTGTAGAGCCATCTTCAGTGTTAGAACTTACTAGATGGTGAAACGAGTATTCCTAAGGTAAACTCAGAGCACATACTATTGAGTATGTGGGTGTGGCAAGTTGAGGATATATCCTTGTCATCCACAATGCAGGTTGTGGAGGATGGCTATGATCATGCCTCATACATCTGATGTGATTGAGGACAACTGCAGTTGTACCTCAGATTAGAGGGTTTTGTATACCCTGGTTTCTAGTGTTGTGACCTGTACCAAGGGCGGACTAGTGGTTAGCAGCTTGACTATATGTCATTGTGGTGGTAGCTTTGATTGATATGTCACTACCTTTTTACTCACACTGATCGAGGGGAAGAGATATTAGGATACCGACACTCCTAGATCTTGTACGGAACAGAATAGGCCTTCGTAGGGGTCGGTTGGACTTTGGATGGTACGATTCAAATTCCCCAGGGCAAAATAAAAGATGTAAGACAGCTGTGTAGCATATCTATTTTGGGTTATACACAACACTTCATATTGGATGATAACCCTTGTTTGCTTTCTTTTCATTGAGATCATGTATAGTACAATAAGAGATAATATATATGTTTATGTTGTCATTATGCTCATGTTGTAAACATGATTATGTTGTCAAATATATTGACAGTGATGGTTAAGATGCTGCTGCTAGCTATGTTTAATATTGCTAGCCATGCCTATGTAATATATATATGCTTAAACTACTAATCATGGCTATGCATACAATTGTGCTATGATATTAGTTATACTTATGATATAGATATGTTCACTCTATTTTATGATGCCAATATTGATAGCCATGTTATGTTACTAGACATATTCATGATGTCAAGGATGCTTATTCTACTAGATTGCTTGTATTGTTAGCAAGGAATATGATGATAGTCATATTAGTGATAATGATTGTTATTAGATGCAATTTGATTCTATTTGAGTAGATATCTATCCAGAGAAATGGATTTATCTGTTATCTATATATGCATTGATGATCATACTTGTTGATAAGATGATTTGCTTAATATATTTAGTATACTTGAACTGTTCAATCTATTTAATTGATTTTTGAATACTCCAACTTCTTAGTTATCTACTATTTAAAATGTTGTAATCAATAAGTATTATTGGAGGTTATATCTCTTGCTGGGACATGGGTCTCACCCTTGTGGTTCCCCACATTTTTTTTAGGTAATCGGAAGTGACAAAAACAAACATGTGGCAGCAAAGAGGAGCTATAGTAATGAATCTTTGAGAAAGTTGATTATATGTCTAGTGTGTCCTAGAGTCGTCCATGTACTCTCAGGTTTGGGCCGGAAAAGTTTGAATATGGTGTTTCAAATGAATCATACTTTTGTTAGCATATTAATGCTTGTTTGTGTGGCATATACAAAAATTGTTATCCTGTGTATATATATTGTGCCTAAGGTGATAAAACAATTTGTATCAAATTCTTGTCATAGTATGGATAAAAGAAAGATGTTGTACTCTTATGCAAATGTTTCTGAGTAGGTGCTGACATTGAGATCGCTTTTAATTTACCCATATTTTTGGATATGTGGTTAATTGATGATTGATTGTGTTTTATGTTTTGAGTAATCTTGTTTAGTGTAACGGGTTCTCACCATTTACTAGGTTGGATCAACAACTACCCTTAGATCATCACTTACATCATTGTTATGAGATATATTATGAGACATAGTGTGACGTTTGATTCACAAAAACAAGATTAACTAATGCGGAAGCAATCGTTAACAATGGATTATTGAAGAATCACTAAAAATTAAAAATTTTTACAAAGAGATCCAAACACAAGAGAACTCTTTCAACAAAAACCATAATATTACATTCACATCCTAGTTCACATAGTACATTCTCTGTACCATTTCTTCTCGAGGAATATATATACATCACTGCTTTACTAAAAAGCACCAGTAACAAAATCCTCGAGGCATTCAAGCCAAAATCTTAGATCTATTATAAAAACACTATCACTGACTCCTAGGACCTGAGAGTACAGAGACGACACATAGGACTCTATATACACATATACAAGACTTGACAGCCAGTATCTCCACTTGAAGATTTAATGCTGCCCCTGTTGCTGCTGCTGCTGCTATTCTTCCCTTTTTATGAGGTTTCTGCCTCTACATCATCTGCATCCACCTAAAAACATTAGAATTCCACGGGGGTGAGACAATTATAAAATTGCCCCAGCGAGAGATATAACTCTCCGCCGAAAACATTATTATTGAAGTTTAATAGAAATAAACTGAACAGTGAAATCCTATTTTCAACAGCAGATGAATCAACATCTATGCAGATTAAAGTAACATTTCTATTCAAGTATTTAAGCTATAACTTGATTAATAAGCATGTCTCTTATTCCATAAGGACTCGAAGAGCATATATAACATTTATGTATCTAGAACATGCTAAGCAGAATAACATCAACCAATGATTCTCGTATTTCAATCTTATGCAAATACGTTACATGGCAGATTAAATTTTATAAACATTCTTAAGCTTATGCCCTGAGGAGATGAGATATACCACTCATACTCCAACCGAACACGATTACGGAAAGCATCGGTACCACACAAGGTCAATGGGAGAGCCGGATTCCATGACCTCATCTATCTCGGTCAGTACGAGACTACTTTGGCAGAGACATCATGTGTCAAATTGCAATTAGCTTTCCAGGGTATATTGGCATCCTCACTATAGAGTTATAGCCCTAGCATATACTCTCTTCAGCGTTATGGCCCGTAGCCAATGCTTGGTATTATATTGAGGAGTTATGTCCTGTAGCCATACTCTTATTGGGGAATGGTCCAAAACCAATCCCGTACATAGGACATAGCCTGTAGCCATTCCTATGGGGCATAAGGATATAATTACCCAATTACCCCCACATATTCAAAAATATGCATTCCGAATAATACTCATTTCACCATTTAACTAATTCTGACACTGATGGATCTGTGGCCAGGGCAACTACATTATATGGTATCACTTGATTAATTAAGTACATTATCATATTCTTTTAGCATTAGCCAAGTTTTCAAACATAACTTATTAGGACAAGTGCTACAAAGAAACATGTATTGTTTTCATCAATTACTTCTCATTCTTTATAAGACACCGAGATCTCAATCCCTCATTTCAATATTGGGAATTATCATCCCTTCACAATTTCAATACCACAATCATACAGATTTGGGTATTCAAACCCTTAGCTCATCACTGAGCACTGTTACCACTCTTTTAGGTAATTATCACCTTCAAGTCATTTGACCAAGGTAAACATGATACTTGTTGTACAAGCAACTCAAATGGCACTTGAGGCTCATTAATTCTCTTGTTACCATTTACTAAGCAACAAGGTATATTATGGCACACACGGCCCAATGAAAAAATTTCAATGAATAAAGCATCATAGCTCATACCTGGCTATGTTCATCATCTCAGGATACCTGCATAGTTAGCATACATGATAACAGATATATCAATCATATTTTAGTTTCATATCATTCAAGGGTAACACCACTATTCCCTTACCAGGGTTAGGGTTTCTAGTTTCATGTCAATCAGGGTTACTCATTCCCTTTACACGATTAGGACCAATGATTTATCATTTCATTGTCCAAGGTTAGAGTTTCATGCTATATAATATAACCCAAAATTAGGGTTTCACATACCTTCACCCTATTTTAGAATTAGGTTTTACCATTCACATCACATCAAGATTATCATATACTAACACCCAATTTAGGGTTAGGTTTTACTATTCCTCCCAATTAGGGTTTCATATTCCATTACCCATAATTAGGGTTTACTATTATTTCCAATTAGGGTTTATATCATCAAGATACTCTGAATTAGGGTTTCTCATGTCATTACCCTAAATTCATATCACATCATCTTCCTATTTTAGGGTTTTACCCAAACTTGCCCTAAATTAGGGTTTGAGTTCATTAATCAACTCAATTAGGGTTTTATGATCTCTTTATCAAGGATCATGCCCTAATTGTATATCTCATCACTTTGAATGTTTAGGATTAATTATTACATGATTATCATTCATGTATATATCTTTCTCTCACTTCCTACTCAGGATGTCCACTACTCAATTCTTGATTACATTGAGCCTACTCTTTATTCAAATACATGCATTTAAGGTTAACATGATGTATTAAATTATTATATCATTATTCATCTATGATTAATCCCACTAAGGGCATTACTCATCTAAGTATATCATGTCTTCATATGCTTTAATCAATTGAACCTTCAATTACATGAGGTATTCAAATGAATTGACCAATTGAGTTTTCAATCACATTAAGTAATCAATTGGATTAACCATTTGAATCTTCAATTGCATTAGGTATCCAATTGGATTGACCCTATTGGGCCTTCAATTACATGAGATATCCTAATGAATCAACCATGTTGCACCTCAAAAAGATCTGATTACATAGGCCCTAAATAAATCTTAGTTCTCATAATTCAATTGGTAGGAAACCATTTCAACAAATTGTTCTTGAAACCGATTAGACAAAATAGGTGTTGAAACCATTTGCACTTTGGGTCTCCAACCGGTTTGATACCATTTGGACCCAAAAGGTCTTGAGACCATTTGGACCCAAACGGTCTTGAGACCATTTGGACCCAAACGGTCTTGAGACCATTTGGGCTCAAACGGTCTTAAGACAGTTTGGTCCAAACCATCTCAAAACCGAATGGACCAATAAGTCCTTTCAACACTTACACGATTCTTGATTCTAATGGATGAACCAATATCAATTGAATCCCTGATTTCTATATCACTTTAACTATTGAATCCACCCTCAATTATACCATAAAATAGGGTTTTGAACCCAATTGATCTAGGATTCTACTCAAGAACCCTCAAATAGGGCTTTGAAATCGAGTAGCCATCATTGATCAACATTGTGGTACAGATTCAATTGAAACTAATGAATTATCATCAAATTTTTGATATGGCCTGACCTCAAACAGTCTTGAGGTTTTTGGGATGACCTACAAATGGTCTTGAGACCGTTTTCCCCATCCTATCCTTGGATTTTGTGAAATTCCATTAGGGTTTAGGTCATTATATTGATCATCAAATCAGCACTCAATTCCATTTCAATTTGGTATCTTTAGACATTCAATTACTCAACCATACTTAACCCTAGACCTCCAAACGGTCTTGGGTGACCTCCAAACGGTCTTGAGACTGTTTGGGCTCAATCACCCAAAAATCTAAATTAACCAAATTAAATTTCAGCACTTAACCCGATTAGGGTTTGCTAATTGATTAACCTTCAACTAATGAACCCATTGGAATTAATCAATCAAATTTGGTGAGTCATCAACCATCATCATTAGCATCAACTTTCCCAAATGGTAAACCCTGGTCAACTCTCCCAAACGGTTTGAAACAATTTAGTTTCAAACGGTTTAGTGAAACTGTTTGCTTTCAAATGGTTTTGTTGAAACCGAATGAGCAACCTGTTGAAACCGAATGAAACACAATTTCTCTGGGAAATGTGTCAAAGATGATGTCATAATCATCTACCTTCGTCCCTAGAGGTCTTAGTACTTCTAGTTTCATGGAATTACCAATTTCAACCAAAAATTAATCAAGAAGATGAAGGAATCATCGAAATTGCAAGATTGATAGTTGAATAACAATGTAGAAGGGTTCAAGTTATATAACTCGCCTCCAATTCAGCTTCAAAGCTCCAAGATCACGTCAACAATGGTGGATGCAACTCCTTTTACTACTCCAAGTCTCGTCCTCAAGCTTTGAGTAAAAAGGAATGGCTAGGATTGAAGATGGGATCGAGATAAGAAGAAATCATGCATTTATTTCCTATTTCCACCATGGAATCAAGGTGAAAGGAGGTCAAGAAGCTTACCAACAGGTTAGGGGTCGTCCTCCTGATCCTCCAAATCTTCCTTGGTTGTTTTGCAAGCAAAGAGAATAAGTGGGTTCGAAATTACCCCTTTCATTCTATGGATAAATGAGCTTTTATGCAATTTTTATTAAAAATTCAATTAGGAGAGAGAAAGTAGGAATTATCCCCTCCAATTCCTTGACACTTACCTCCTCTCCTTCCTTAGGAACGAGGATATCATCCTTGCCTTTTTTTCTTCTCAATTATCCACATTTAAAAGAAAAGAAAATTAAGCACCTTAACCCTTATAATATTAATATCCTAAAGTTAGTGGATATTACTTTTCTTTATTTTATGTGAGTGAGTTATCCACTTGCATTGAGATATTTCGTGGCCTATAAAAGGCACAAGGGTGTTCACACTTGAGAAAATTCATCCATCTCTTCTTTGGTTGAAGGCCCTTCAATTATTTTATTTATTTTTACATTAAATTGAAATAAAGTTCCAATTATGCTTAAATCTTGATTATTTTAATATCAAGATTCTCTCTCCTTCAAAGAGATTCAAATGAGGTGACCCTCTCATTTTATTTACCCCAAATGATCTCAAGAAATAGTAGGGACCATTTTGAAGTGGTAATTTGCATATTGAACGCTAGGTTTTTGGGTAAATTGCACATTACCCCAAAACTAGGTTTTAATGCACAAACATTGCTTTATTAGCTCTTTCTTGGTACTCAGGCCACCACAAGCCATACCTCTGCATCATATTCATTCTCATGA
This sequence comes from Alisma plantago-aquatica, assembly GCA_963693085.1. NCBI lineage: Eukaryota > Viridiplantae > Streptophyta > Magnoliopsida > Alismatales > Alismataceae > Alisma > Alisma plantago-aquatica. The sequence goes on along the minus strand of OY856412.1, from coordinate 575,605,593 downwards.
TGCTTCAACACATGAGGAACATATTATCATGCACAATTTGCAATTTAACCCCTCAACTTGGGTAATTTGCACTTTAGTCCAAAACAAGCAAAACATCATTTCAACATTATTCAAAAAGGACTAAAATTGAAATATAAGTTCCTCTTGAGCCTTAATTACTTTTAAAAAGATAAGAGCAAGAATCTAATCAACTTTATTAAGCAAAACTCCTTGGGTTAATGCATAACCCAGGTCAGGGATGTTACAAATTATCCACCCCTTACAAGGATTTCGTCCCCGAAATCATCAACGAAAACATTTAAGAGAAAAGAGTAGGGTATTTCCTCCTCATTTTTTCCTCTAGCTCCCACATAGCTTCTTCAATGCCACGATGATGCCAGAGAACTTTTACAAAACAAATGTCTTTCTTTTTCATCTTTTTAATTCTTTTGTCAAGGATCATCACAAGTCCTTCAACATAAGATATATCATCCTTTAGTTCTACCTCCACAGGTTGCAGAACTAACTCTGTGTCAGGATGGCACTTTCTCAACATGGAGATGTGAAACACTGGGTGCAATCTATGCAACTCAGGTGGTAACTCCAGCTTATAGGCTACCTTTCCCATCCTTTCAATGATCGGATAATGCCCCATAAATCTAGGAGCTAACTTCCCCTTTCTTCCAAATCTAAGAACACCTTTCCAAGGTGAGACCTTGAGATATACTTTGTCTCCAACTTGAAATTCTAAAGGTCTTCACCGTTTGTCGGCGTATGATTTCTATTTATCCTGTGCAGTCTTTAATTGTTGTTGTATTACTTTAATCTTCTCAGTTGTCTGCTGCACAAGTTCAGGACCCGAAAATTGATTTTCTCCTATTTCATACCAACATAAGGGAGATCTACAACGTATACCATATAAAGATTCATATGGTGCCATGTCAATACTATGTTGATAGCTATTATTGTAAGCAAATTCTATCAAGCTCAGGTGTAGATCCCAACTTCCTACAAATTGAAGGACACATGCCCTAAGCAAGTCCTCCATGGTTTGTATGATCCTTTTTGATTGTCCATCTGTCTGTGGGTGAAAGGCAGTACTAAATCTTAACTGCGTACCCAAAGCTTTATGTAGTCATTCCCAAAAATGACTCATGAACTGGGGACCTCTATCAGAAACGATAGTAGCTGGAACCCCGTGCAACCACACTATCTCATCAACATATAACTGTGCCAGTTTCTCAGCAGTGTAGGTTGTTTTAACAGGTAAAAAATGTGTTGTCTTTGTCAACCTATCCACTATCACCCAAATGGAATCATGACCTTTGGTTGTTCTAGGTAAACCAACCACAAAGTCCACGGTCACATGATCCCATTTCCACTGCGGTATAGGTAGAGGTTGCATTGTTCCTGCGGGCTTCTGATGTTCAACTTTAACCTGCTGACACACTGGACACCACATAACAAACTCAGCTACATCTTTCTTCAATCCAGGCCACCAATACATATCTTTTAAGTTACGATACATCTTGGTGCTCCCAAGATGCATATCATACATTGAAGAATGAGCTTCTTCCAGAACTAACTTTCTCAAGTCATCGACATCGGGTACTACCATCCTACCATGGTAACAAATTACCTGATCCTCTGACTCATGAAAGCCATCCCATTCCTCACTACCAAACTCTGATCTAATCTGCTGAACTACAACATCAGTCTGTTGTGCTTCTTTAATCTGCTATCTCAGAGTTGGTTTTATGTGCATTTCTGCTAACAACCCGACTAACAATGATACTTTTAGTTGTACATTGTTTTACCTCAAGGAGATAAACATATCCCTCTTAGATCATACTAAGGAATTCAACTATGCTTTATTTAGGGCTGGTGTTGCTGATTTCCTACTCAAAGCATCAACAACCACATTAGCCTTCCCCGGATGATAATCAATTGTACAGTCATAGTCTTTGATTAACTCCATCCAGCGGCGTTGCCTCATGTTCAGCTCATGTTGTGAAAAGATATACTTTAAGTTCTTATGGTCCGTGAAAATCTAGAATGTTTCTCCATAGAGATAATGTTATGACCCAAGTTGAGGTTAACCAGTAAATACCTCAATTAGCATGAACCACCTTGATTAGTGTTGAGTATCATATTAAATATCATGGTTTATCAAAATAAGTTAATATGTGAATCAATAGTTGAGATTGAATCATTTGAGGCAATTAACAATAATGGCAATGATGATCGTTAGGTTAATTAAGTTGAGTTGAGTACTCACTGTTGCAATTAGTGATTTGACTAGTTGTGACATGTTAATTTGCATATTTACTTGCCCTAAGGTTGTAGAGAATCTCGCGCTTGAAAAATTGCAAGAAGAATCACTTCAAACGGACCTCCGAGTCAATAGTTATAGCATTTCCAATTTCTAGGGTCAAAGATGTAGTTTTTTCCAAATCCGGGTTATAAACCCTTTTCTTTTCTTTTCTTTTCTTTTATTTTCCTTTCTCGCTTTATCTCTTCTTCCTCTTTCACCCGATAGAACAGGGAAAGGCGGCGCACACAACAGCTCATTTATAGCAGAAAGAAATCGGGGCGATTGAGGGGGGATTCTTGCTCCTAGCCTCGTTCTTGGCTGCGCCCTACTCCTCTCTTCTTCTTCCTTCCTTTTTCCCCTCTTCTCCATTGCCCTAGCGGCGCCATAAGATCACCCAAACAGCAGCAGCGCCGACGGCGCCCTCAAGCAGTAAGCTTCATGATCACAGCAGAAGAGAAGAGCAGGGTTAACTTTGGGTTGCTAGCCTCGAACCAGCACACCACCCTCCGTTCTCCTTCCTTCAAACTTGCCCATCCGCAACCACGATCACTCTAGGGCGGCGCCCTACCTGCAACCGACGTGCAGCAAGGAGCTGTGGCTGCACAACAGGTGAGAGGTCGTCCAGGAGCCCTAATGGCACGGCCAGCACCAAGGAACGATGCCTTGAGTTCGGCTTGAGATTTAGGCAAGAAAATCACATCATTTCCGCCTCCACTTGCGTCACCTATACCTCGGTTTAGCAGGGGCGGCGCCCCATCTAGACTGAGCAACAGCTACTGCTCACGGCCAGGGGCCACCTTGGGTCGCCCATTAGTAGGGAGGAAGCCACCTTGAGCTCCGTTTTGTAGGTCCAAGCGAGAAGGTATAGCTTCCATCCAAGTTCAGCCGTCAAATGAGCTCTCCGCCAACCTGATGGATGCATGTTTGCTACAGGACCATGAAATTGAATTAACAAAGGTAGAAGACAACTGAAATCTGCCCGGAAACGCATCTCCGGACGAATATGGACAATTCCAAATGCGGGGAGTAGGGTTTCATTTATTTATCATTAATAAACTCAGGCGTTTGAATACTTTCTGTTTTGTGCACGAATTACGCTGATAACAGGCGTTATCAGGCGTCGGGCAGCGTTTGGCGTCGCCCGACCTTTTTAGTTCATAAAATGCTTCTAGACACTGTTATATGATTAAATTTAGCATTTGAACAGTATGGATTGAATCAGTAGATTTATATGGTTCATTGGAACCTAAATTGCTCATTTGAATGCTGAAATTAGAAATTCATGTCTGAAAATGGTATGATTTGGGTATGAACCCAGAAAATGAAGATTTGTGATAAATTATCAGATGTACGATTTCAAAGTTGATATGAATAAATAAAATATGCATGAAAACCCTAATTGCATATATCTTTTGACGTTAATATGTGTAAATTGATATTTACATGAAATGGCACATTTCTCTGAAATATTACCAGAAATTCTCAAGTATTGTTATTAAATTGTATTGTGATATGTAATTAACTCTTAATTGAGTTAAGTGATGCACAAACCAGGATTAGGGTTAATGTGCACGTTTTTTCGAGAATTTCAGAGAATTGACAAATGTTACGTATGAATTCTTATATGTGAAGTAAATTACTCTTAGCAGTGCACTAAGATGTACAATTGAATGAATTCAATATGCATGTGCCAAATTGACTTGAGTTTGGGATATTTATGAATTTTAAATCTACCTGCATGCATGATATAAGGATAGGGTGTTGCCATGTGATAAGTGAATGAGGTAACTGAAACCCTAAGGATAGGGTGTTCAATGAATCATGTTATGGTAATATGAAATGTCTCGATATGAGATGTGGTGATACTTAACTGTTGAATTGTATGTTTCTAGTGCATTTAACTTTATATGCTTGTTCTCTCTGAGTTGATATCTACATACTGTAGGGCTTCTTATTTTCAATACATATCTCGTAAATTGCAGGTGATGAGATATGACATGCCCTAGAAAGGGATGTTACTGAGACATGATATATGTTGAATACATGAGTTAAGATGTTTCTTATGATATGATATGGCAGGCCGTGTGAGCCTTGTGAGAAATGTTAAACGAGTTATGATTTCTGTTTAAAATGTACCATAATGTTAATGTTAAACTTAGGTGCCCTGAACACCGTAGAACCCCTTTGAGAGGTCTGCACCTTAGGGGTGAAACTCGTGTCCAACATCAACTGGTTGAGTAATTCTGGTGGCACGAGGACAGAAGGGTTATCCAACACCAACCTGTTGAGTAATTCTGGTGGTAACCCAGTGTTGACTCCCTGCGCCTGTGTACTCAGGTTAGAGGAGGAGTCTAGAGTACACTCTTTTGAGAGTGCAGTGAGGCCCTTGTGAGCCTGAGGCCCTTGAGCGCCTGAGAGTCCTGTGCAGACCAGGACGAGAAGTCAGACTTAGCATTTCCCGGGTGTGTCGCTAAGTCTTGTACGGTGTGGTCGTAGTGCACTGTGAGTCTCTATGCAGAGTACACTGCATAGATCAGGGCATAAGCTAAAATATGATCATATAGGTTCACAGAGTTCCTTATAAATGAAAGAGTTAAGGAAGACTAGAGCATAGTCTTCTAGTAGTTATTCTTTGGATGCAATATTTACATTCTTCATTATTTCAATTATATTGTTTTAGAACTGCTCAGTGTAGTATTTCTTGTATATTAATCTGAATAATAAACTTGACGAGTTGTTTAGTGATAGTTAAATGAAAAACTATTCACTGAGCGAGTAGGCTCACTCCTCTACTCAAACATTTTCAGGTCAGTAACAGTTCCAGGAATCTGAAAGATCTTACCACCCTAGTCAGTAGAAGGTATATGTAGTTAGTTAGATAGTGGTCTCTTAGTCCTTTCCCCTCGGTCCTTGGGACATGGTGTGGGTGAGAGAGAGTATGTATGGCGAATGTGTAAAAGATGTAAATTAACTGTTATGTTTACTTTCTGTTAAATAATGTTACATGTTGTAAACTCTGTTTATGTTCTCTAGCCAGTTTAATTGAAATGCTTCCGCAATAGTTTATTATGTTTTAGTTTACAGCAAAAATTCGAATATCATTACGAGGTTTTAAAAATAAATAGTTCTCAGTGATTTGTTTATGTGATAATCCCTCCGTTGCACCCTAATCTCGTGATTAGTGGTTAGTGTGAGATCGGGGTGTGACATCTTGGTATCAGAGCATAGATTGAGTACATGGTTATTCTAAGTCAAGGTCAGGGGACGATAAGAGACCAATAGGATTAGGACTTAAGTGTCTTCCTTCTGACTGTAATTTTCTAACAGGAAGTGTTCTGTTATACTATTGCAGATGGCAGGAAGAGGACTTGGTCATGAGAACCAAGTAAAGAGCTTAGGTTGAGTCATTAAGAATCATTAGGATTAAAAGATAAAGTTATAAGTGAGGAAAATAAGAAGTGATATGTCTTTAGCTCTGGGAGGTCTGAGTGTTTAGATACCCTGGCCAGGTGTCTGAATACTTAGATTGACCAGTATCAAGCTACTCTGTCTATTCTTCTCTGGATGCCCTGGCCAGGTATGCAGAGGAAGGATAGGCTAGAGACAAACCCTAGAAATCTTAGGGTTAAGAAACTGGAAATTTATGCAGGAGTAAGAGATTAAACATAGGATGTGATGCAACTCTTGCTTTATATTTCTTATTTGATTGGAAATCATTAGAAATGCTCTTATATGTATGGATTTAGATTTTCAGTCTGTAGAATAAATATGATTCTTTTATGTTGTTGTATGTCATGAAATGATTTATTTATTGTTTAAATTCCTTGTAGTAAGTAGAACAGGAGTTATGTTTAAATGAGTCTGCCCTAGGTGGATATTCTTTCCACATGTTTGAGATCAATAGGAGTTAGTTAATCCTGAGTAGCTCTTGGCTTCAGGACTACAGGTTCGGCCTGGTCTGGCTGGAAGGATGCGTTACTGGGATCTAATGACTCCTATTAACAGCATGATAAGAATAGACTTTGGATAATTTGGACCCGAATCATAGTGAGAATGTATATACACTAAGATGTTGAGATATAAGGGAAAGATTAGAACAACTAAGAAGTAGCTGGAAATGATATCAGAGGCCCAATGTTGGAGTCTCATATGAGCAATCCTTAACTGGAAATTTAAAAAAAAATGATATAAGGTTCAAATTAAATTCAATGATTTGTACTATATGAACTCTAAATATGAGAATATGGAAATGATATGAGAAAAATATGTAAGGGCTAAAATTGTAAGAATCAACCAAGGAATGGATCATGTAATAGAGTAAAATACTTTTATGTACTTCAAAGCAAAGGGAAAATAGAAAAAAAAAGAGTTAAGTATACAATAAATACATAGAAATAAAGAGCCTTTGGAAGAGCAACATGATATACATGAAGAAATGGGTAAATTAGAAAATGCATCATATATGATAAATAACTACCACGGTAGAGACGTCTAGGTGAATGAAATAATGACACACAATATGATGATGAAAACCTAGCAAGGTAAATTGAGAATGAAATGTATCTGAATGCCCAAGTAAGAGAAAGGAAATTCCAATGATAAGATAAGGAAGTCTTTAGTAAAATTTATGAGATTCAAGTTTGAATTTCAAACTAAGGGAGTAAAGTCATATTACAATAACACTATGTTATTGATAAGGACCAAACCCTAGAATGTTTAGAGGTGTAGTAATTCAAGGGATATCACTAGAGATTTGACCTTGAATACTAGCATTTCTATAAAACCAAATCATAAAAATTGCACTATGAAAGGTAAGCTAGTACTAAAAAAAAAATCTAGGGTTTAAAGGTAGATAAACAATATGAAATGATTCAGAGAAAAGAGTAAGTTATAAATTTGAAATGTTACAAGTGTGTTTTGAACAAAAAGAGAAATACAAAATAAGTGAAGTGTGTTATGAAATAAATTCTTACAGTAATAACATGAGGAAAGTAGCATAGAATGAAGAGTATTATCCGATACATGATATGAAGTTAGTTGTTGTAGTTCATGCTCTTAAGTTATGGCGTCACTATCTGGATTGCTCTATCTGCATGACAGGTTGTGTGTACCTGGAGATGGTGATTTGAAAGAATAGATTCTTGAGGAGGCACATGCATCCAGGCAACACTAAGATGTACATGAATCTCAAGGAGTTGTATTGGTGGTCTAATATATAGAAGGATGTAGTTGAGTACGTGGCAAGATGCAGCGTGTGTCAGTAGGTTAAGGCTGAACACCAGAAACCTACAGGTACCTTGCAATCTTTTCTTACACCAGAATGGAAATGGGAACATATCACAATAGATTTTGTGATAGGGTTGCCCAGGACACCTAGAGGTTGTGACTCGATATGAGTGATGGTGGATAGACTAATTTAGTCTGCTCACTTTCTTCATATTAAGTCAACCTTTGATGTCCCGAAGTTGGCTAAGATATATGTGGATGAGATAATCAGGTTGCATAGTATTCCAATTTCAATTATATCTGATAGAGATCCTAAGTTCACATCCAGATTTTGGAATCAGTTGCATCGTGCTTTGGGCACAAAAGTTGAGATTCAGTACATCAGTTCACTCACAGACGGATAGTCAGTCAGAAAGGGCCATTCAGACTCTTGAGGACATGCTGAGGGCATGTGTCTTGCATTTCTGGGGAAGTTGGGAAGAATACTTGAGCCTTATAGAGTTTGCATACAATAATAATCACCATTCTAGTCTTGGTACGGCTCAGTATGAAGCTCTATATGGTAGAAAGTGTAGATCATCCATATGTTGGTATGGGGTAGGTGAAAAGCGTATTTTTGGACCAGAGATAGTGGATTTAACTATCGGAAAGATTGCAGTGATTAGAGAACAGTTGAAAGTTGCACAAGATAGACAAAAGAGTTATGTTGAGAAGAGATGTAGACATCTTGAGTTTGAAGTTGGTAATGAAGTGTATCTGAGGGTTTCACCGTGGAAAGGAGTGTTGAGGTTTGGTAAGAGAGGCAAACTGACTCCTAGGTTTATGGGCCATATCCTATCATTGAGAGGATTGAACCTATAGCTTATAAGTTGGATTTGCCATCTGATTTGGCCAATTTACTTGATGTGTTTCATGTATCGATGTTGAAAAAAAAGTGTTACCCTAGTACAGAGGAGATAGTGAACTCAGAACCTGTCCGGCTCAGACTTGACATGTCCTATGTTGAAGAACCAGTACATATAGTTGACCCGTGAATCAAGGAACTCAAGAATCGAGATACCGTTAGTGAAGGTTTTGTGGAGAAACCACAACCTAGAGGAAGTCACATGGGAGTTTTGGGTCAGATATGCGTAACAAGTTTCCTTTTCTCTTATAGGAATTTCGGGATGAAATTCTTATAAGGGTCAGAGATTGTTATGACTCACATTGAGGTTAACCAGTAAATACCTCAATTAGCGTGAACCACCTTGATTAGTGTTGAGTATCATATTAAATATCATGGTTAATCAAAATAAGTTAATATGTGAATCAATAGTTGAGATTGAATCATTTGAGGCAATTAACAATAATGGCAATGATGATCATTAGGTTAATTAAGTTGAGTTGAGTACTCACTGTTGCAATTAGTGATTTGACTATTTGTGACATGTTAATTTGCATATTTACTTTCCCTAAGGTTGTAGAGAATCTCGCGCTTGAAACATTGCAAGAAGAATCACTTCAAACGGACCTCCGAGTCAATAGTTATAGCATTTCCAATTTCTAGGGTCAAAGATGTAATTTTTTCCAAATCCGGGTTATAAACCCTTTTCTTTTCTTTTATTTTCCTTTCTCGCTTTATCTCTTCTTCCTCTTTCACCCGATAGAATAGGGAAAGGCGGCGCACACAGCAGCTCGTTTACAGCAGAAAGAAATCGGGGCGATTGAGGGGCGATTCTTGCTCCTAGCCTCGTTCTTGGCTGCGCCCTACTCCTCTCTTCTTCTTCCTTCCTTTTTCCCCTCTTCTCTATTGCCCTAGCGGCGCCATAAGATCACCCAAACAGCAGTAGCACCAACGGCGCCCTCAAGCAGTAAGCTTCCTGATCGCAGCAGAAGAGAAGAGCAGGGTTAACTTTGGGTTGCTAGCCTCGAACCAGCACACCACCCTCCGTTCTCCTTCCTCCAAACTTGCCCATCCGCAACCACGATCACTCTAGGGCGGCGCCCTACCTGCAACCGACCTGCAGCAAGGAGATGCGGCTGGACAACAGGTGAGAGGTCGTCCAGGAGCCCTAATGGCACGGCCAGCACCAAGGAACGATGCCTTGAGTTCGGCTTGAGATTTAGGCAAGAAAATCACAACATTTCCGCCTCCACTTGCGTCACCTATACCTCGGTTTAGCAGGGGTGGCGCCCCATCTGGACTGAGCAACAACTACTGCTCACGGCCAGGGGCCACCTTGGGTCGCCCATCAGTAGGGAGGAAGCCACCTTGAGCTCCGTTTTGGAGGTCCAAGCGAGAAGGTATAGCTTCCATCCAAGTTCAGCCGTCAAATGAGCTCTCCGCCAACCTGATGGATGCGTGTTTGCTACAGGACCATGAAATTGAATTAACAAAGGTAGAAGACAACTAAAATCCGCCCGGAAACGCATCTCTAGTCGAATCCGGACAATTCCAAATGCGGTGAGTAGGGTTTCATTTATTTATCATTAATAAACTCAGGCGTTTGAATACTTTCTGTTTTGTGCGCGAATTACGCTGATAACAGGCGTTATCAGGCGTCGAGAAGCGTTTGGCGTCGCCCAACCTTTTTAGTTCATAAAATGCTTCTAGACACTTTTATATGATTAAATTTAGCATTTGAACAGTATGGATTGAATCAGTAGATTTATATGGTTCATTGGAACCTAAATTGCTCATTTGAATGCTGAAATTAGAAATTCATGTCTGAAAATGGTATGATTTGGGTATGAACCCAGACAATGAAGATTTGTGATAAATTATCAGATGTACGATTTCAAAGTTGATATGAATAAATAAAATATGCATGAAAACCCTAATTGCATATATCTTTTGACGTTAATATGTGTAAATTGATATTTACATGAAATGGCACATTTCTCTGAAATATTACCAGAAATTCTCAAGTATTGTTATTCAATTGTATTGTGATATGTAATTAACTCTTAATTGAGTTAAGTGATGCACAAACCAGGATTAGGGTTAATGTGCACATTTTTTCGAGAATTTCAGAGAATTGACAAATGTTACGTATGAATTCTCATATGTGAAGTAAATTACTCTTAGCAGTGCACTAAGATGTACAATTGAATGAATTCAATATGCATGTGCCAAATTGACTTGAGTTTGGGATATTTATGAATTTTAAATCTGCCTGCATGCATGATATAAGGATAGGGTGTTGCCATGTGATAAGTGAATGAGGTAAATGAAACCCTAAGGATAGGGTGTTCAATGAATCATGTTATGGTAATATGAAGGGCCTCGATATGAGATATGGTGATACTTAACTGTTGAATTGTATGTTTCTAGTGCATTTAACTTTATATGCTTGTTCTCTCTGAGTTGATATCTACATACTGCAGGGCTTCTTATTTTCAATACATATCTCGTAAATTGCAGGTGATGAGATATGACATGCCTTAGAAAGGGATGTTACTGAGACATGATATATGTTGAATACATGAGTTAAGATGTTTCTTATGATATGATATGGCAGGCCGTGTGAGCCTTGTGAGAAATGTTAAACGAGTTATGATTTCTGTTTAAAATGTACCATAATGTTAATGTTAAACTTAGGTGCCCTGAACACCGTAGAACCCCTTTGAGAGGTATGCACCTTAGGGGTGAAACTCGTGTCCAACATCAACCGGTTGAGTAATTCTGGTGGCACGAGCAAAGAAGGGTTATCCAACACCAACCGGTTGAGTAATTCTGGTGGTAACCCAGTGTTGACTCCCTGCGCCTGTGTACTCAGGTTAGAGGAGGAGTCTAGAGTACACTCTTTTGAGAGTGCAGTGAGGCCCTTGAGCGCCTGAGAGTCCTGTGCAGACCAGGACGAGAAGTCAGACTTTGCATTTCCCGGGTGTGTCGCTAAGTCTTATACGGTGTGGTCGTAGTGCACTGCGAGTCTCTATGCAGAGTACACTGCATAGATCAGGGCATAAGCTAAAATATGATCATATAGGTTCACAGAGTTCCTTATAAATGAAAGAGTTAAGGAAGACTAGAGCATAGTCTTCTAGTAGTTATTCTTTGGATGCAATATTTACATTCTTCGTTATTTCAATTATATTGTTTTAGAACTGCTCAGTGTAGTATTTCTTGTATATTAATCTGAATAATAAACTTGACGAGTTGGTTAGTGATAGTTAAATGAAAAACTATTCACTGAGCGAGTAGGCTCACTCCTCTACTCAAACATTTTTAGGTCAGCGACAGTTCTAGGAATTTGAAAGATCTTACCACCCTAGTTAGTAGAAGGTATATGTAGTTAGTTAGATAGTGGTCTCTTAGTCCTTTCTCCTCGGTCATTGGGACATGGTGTGGGTGAGAGAGAGTATGTATAGCGAATGTGTAAAAGATGTAAATTAACTGTTATGTTTACTTTCTGTTAAATAATGTTACATGTTGTAAACTCTGTTTATGTTCTCTAGCCAGTTTAATTGAAATGCTTCCGCAATAGTTTATTATGTTTTAGTTTACAGCAAAAATCCAAATATCATTACGAGGTTTTAAAAAGGAATAGTTCTCAGTGATTTGTTTATGTGATAATCCCTCCGTTGTGCCCTAATCTCGTGATTAGTGGTTAGTGTGAGATCGGGGTGTGACAGATAATGTCTCCAGGTCTTCAAGGCATGGACCACAACAACTAGCTCTAGATCGTGTGTTGGATAATTCTCCTCGTGTTTCTTAAGATGTCAAGAAGAAAAAGAAATCACTTGTTTATCCTGCATCAACACACATCCTAGACCGTTCTTAGATGCATCACAGAAGACTATGTACCCCTTCCCTTGCTTAGGTAACACCAACACAAGTGCACTTATTAACCTTTCCTTCAGCAACTGGAAAGATTGTTGACACTTGTCATTCCAGACAAAAGGAACCTCTTTCCTGGTCAACTTGGTTAGGGGTAAAGCTATAGAACTGAAGTTCTTAATGAACCTCCTATAATAGCCTACTAGTCCAAGAAAACTACGAATCTCCATCGGTGTCCTTGGTTGTTCCCATTGCAGGATAGATTCTACCTTCTTAGGATCAACATGAATACCTGAAGCAGATATTATGTGCCCAAGAAAAGAGATTTCTGGTAACCAGAACTCACATTTGCTAAACTTAGCATACAACTTATGTTCTGTTAGCATGGTCAAAGCCTGACGGAGGTGATGCTCATGCTGTTGAGCATCTCTACTGTAGATCAAGATGTCATCTATAAAGACTACTATAAACTGATCAAGAAAATGTCAAAAGATTTTATTCATGAGTTCCATGAATGCAGCTGGTGCATTAGTTAGTCCAAACGACATAACTATGAACTCATAGTGACCATACCTTGTCCTAAAGGCAGACTTAGGTATGCCACCCACCTTAATACGCAACTGATGGTATCCCAACCTCAAATCTATCTTAGAAAAGACAGTTGCACCACACAACTGATCAAACAAGTCATCTATCCTTGGCAAAGGATATTTGTTCTTTATGGTGACTTTATTCAACTGTCTATAGTCGATGCATAAATGCATAGACCCATCTTTCTTCTTAACAAAAAAAAATCAGAGCACCCCAGGGTGAAGTGCTCGGTCGGATAAAACCCTTCTCAAGCAACTCCTGAAGTTGTCTCTTGAGTTATGCCATCTCAGCCAGTGCCATTCTATATGGCGTTTGTGCTATAGGTTGTGTGCCCGAAATCAGATTAATCTCAAAATCAATCTCTCGGGGCGGAGGTACACCTGGAAGTTCCTCAGGAAACACATCCTCAAATTCCCTGACTACTGGAACTTCAGAAGGATGAGGCCTCTCCATGGTGGTATCTACCACATGTGCCAAGAATGTGAAACATCCTTGCCTCATCAGCTTCTCAGCCATCAAAGCTGATATAAGACAGGTTGGAAGAATCTTTCTATCTCCCTAAAAGATCCATGTGTCACTATCATCTATGAATACAGCTTGCTTGGACTCACAATCCAAGACAACCATGTACTTTTCTAGGGTGTCCATCCCAAGAATTATATCGAAACCATGCATCTCAAGTGGTATAAGATCCACTTGAATGCGATGTTCAGAAAAGATAAGAGTGTAGGGAGAACACACCTCCCACAACACTGCAGATCCCAACAAAGGGGTTTCTAGCATCAAACTATTTGCTCTATGACTGAAAATCATGTTGCAGTCATATATCACTTCTTGAGTGATAAAGGAATGTGTAGCACCCGAATCAATTAAAATAGATACAAAGTAGGATGAAGACATATTAGAATAAAATAATTTCATCTAACCTGCCACAACTCATGGATTAACCACCGCTTCAGGCTGATTCATTGCATATAATCTCGTTGTTGCCTGCTGTTGACCCTGTGCTCTATTATTGGATGCAGAAGATCCTGCCTGGGATGCTTGTCCATGTCCTCGGGTACCACTAGAAAATAGCTTTCTCTGAGAACCTTGCTGACTCTGTCTCAGGGGTTGATTCACCACTATATTCCCCGTTGGGCAATCCCTTGCCAGATGTCCTACTAGTCCACATCGATGACAAGTTCTACTCTCTTGATGTGGTCTAGAGGGTCCAGTTACTAATTTTGATGCCATGCTAGGGGCTCTACTCGGAGGAAAACTACACCCTCAACCCTTACTTGACGTCCACTGCGTCTGGGTATTGAACCTCTATGGTGTTGTCGGTGCGGAAAATCTTGGTTTCTTGAAACTCTGTGTACTCTTTCTTACTCTTGGTATGATGCTTCTCAATCACAGACCTTTCTATCCGTCTTACGGACTCCACAAAGGTGGCAAACCTCTCCCAGTTCTCTAAGGCAGATACCGGAGTGGTCAATTCAGCGTTTAGTCCCTTCTCGAAATGTCGAATTCTCCCCTCATCAGTAGATGCCATATGCGGACAAAACCACAAAAGTTCCATGAACTTAGCCTCATACTTGCTAATGTTCATTTTTCCCTTCCTAATCCGCTCAAACTAAGTAATTTTCTCATCTAGAAAAGTCTTGGGAAAGTATCTACTGACGAATTCTCATCGGAACTCTTCCCATCCAATCTCAGCACCTGGCCTCTTTCCTTCCTCAATGTTCCACCAGTGACCAGCACTCCCTTTAAGGAGGTATACAACATGTCTCACCTTCTCATTCTCAGGAATATTAAGGATCCTAAAGGCATTCACCAGCTCAGTCAGCCATAAGTCTGCATCATTTGGATCAGTTGTACCAACATAATCGATGGCCCCAACCCGGCAAAGTCATTCAAATGTCTTGTCGGCTCCCTTTCCTTCATGGTGGGTAGGTTCCCTAGGTAGAGGTAATGGCATCCTATATGTCATGTGATTCATGGCTGCTATAAACTATCCAAACATGGCTTGGAAGGCTGGGTTCCCCATATCAGCTTGATTGAACTGGGGTTCTTCCGATATAGGCTCCTCCCTATCTTGGTCTCTTGCACCTCCTCCTGGTGCAGCAACGCTGCTCTCAACAGCATGTTCATCATGTGATCCAGACATCTTCAAGTTATTCTTCTCCTATATGAGCAGAAGACACTATCAGATACACTGGAAAACATTAGAACAAACTCAACAACCTTAATCCTATGTCTCTGTATACTCAGCGAACCTAGAGCTCTGATACCACTAAACTATGACGTTCGATTCACAAAAACAAGATTAACTAATGTGGAAGCAATCGTTAACAACATATTACTAAAGAATCACTAAAAATTAAAACTTTTTACAAAGAGATCCAAACACAAGAGAACTCTTTCAACAAAAACCATAATATTACATTCACATCCTAGTTCACATAGTACATTCTTTGTACCATTTCTTCTCGAGGAATATATATACATCACTGCTTTACTAAAAAGCACTGGTAACAAAATCCTCGAGGCATTCAAGCCAAAATCTCAGATCTATTATAAAAACACTATCACTGACTCCTAGGACCTGAGAGAATGGAGACGACACATAGGACTCCATATACACATATATAAGACTTGACCGCCAATATCTCCACCTAAAGATTTATTGTTGCCCATGTTGCTGCTGCTGTTGTTCATCCCTTTTTATGAGGTTTCTGCCTCTACATCGTCTGCATCCACCTAAAAACATTAGAATTCCATGGGGTGAGACAATTATAAAATTGCCCCAGCGAGAGATATAACTCTCTGCTGAAAAAATTATTATTGAAGTTTAATAGAAATAAACTGAACAATGGAATCCTATATTCAACAACAGATGAATCAACATTTATGCAGATTAAAGTAACATTTCTATTCAAGTATTTAAGCTATAACTTGATTAAGTAGCATGTCTCTTATTCAATAAGGACTCGAAGAGCATATATAACATTTATGTATCTAGAACATGCTAAGTAGAATATCATCAACTAATGATTCTTGTATTTCAATCTTATGTAAATACATTACAAGGCTGATTACATTTTACAAACATTCTTAAGCTTATGCCATGAGGAGATGAGATATACCGCTCATACTCCAACCGACCACGATTACGTAAAGCATCGGTACCACACAAGGTCAATGGGAGAGCCGGATTCCATGACCTCATCTGTCTCGGTCAGTACGAGACAACTTTGACAGAGACATCATGTGTCAAACTGCAATTAGCTTGCTAGGGTATATTGGCATCCTCCCTATAGAGTTATAGCCCGTAGCATATACTCTCTTCATGGTTATGGCCCGTAGCTAATGCCTGGTATTATATTGAGGAGCTACGGCCCGTAGCCATACTCTTATTGGGGTATGGTACAAAACCAATCCCGTACATAGGACATAGCCCGTAGCCATTCCTATGGGGCATAAGGATATATTTACCCAATTACCCCCACATATTCAAAAATATGCGTTCTGAGTAATACCCGTTTCACCATTTAGCTAATTCTGTCGCTGATGGATCTATGGTCAAGGCAACTACATTATATGGTATCACTTGATTAATTAAGTACATTATCATATTCTTTTAGCATCAGCCAAGTTTTCAAACATAACTTATTAGGACAAGTGCTACAAAGAAACATGTACTGTTTTCATCAATTACTTCTCAGTCTTTATAAGACACTGGGATCTCAATCCCTCATTTCAATATTGGGAATTATCATCCCTTCACAATTTTAATACCACAATTATACAGATTTGGTTATTCAAACCCTTAGCTCATCATTGAGCACTGTTACCACTCTTTCAAGTAATTATCACATTCAAGTCATTTGACCAAGGTAAACATGATACTTGCTGCACAAGCAACTCAAATGGCACTTGAGGCTCATTAATTCTCTTGTTACCATTTACTAAGAAACAAGGTATATTATGGCACACAAGGCCCAATATAGGGTTAGGTTTCAATGAATAAAGCATCATAGCTCATACCTGGCTATGTTCATCATCTCAGAATACCTGCATAGTTACCATACATGATAACAGATATATCAATCATATTTCAGTTTCATATCGTTCAAGGGTAACACCACTATTCCCTTACCAGGGTTAGGGTTTCCCATTTCATGTCAATCAGGGTTACTCATTCCCTTTGCACAATTAGGACCAATGATTTATCATTTCATTGTCCAAGGTTAGAGTTTCATGCTATACAATATAACCCAAAATTAGGGTTTCACATACCTTCCCCTATTTTAGAATTAGGGTTTACCATTCACATCACATCAAGATTATAATATACTAACACCCAATTTAGGGTTAGGTTTTACTATTCCTCCCAATTAGGGTTTCATATTCCATTACCCATAATTAGGGTTTATATCATCAAGATACTATGAATTAGGGTTTCTCATGTCATTACCCTAAATTCATATCACATCATCTTCCTAGTTTAGGGTTTTACCCAAACTTGCCCTAAATTAGGGTTTGAGTTCATTAATCAACTCAATTAGGGTTTTATGATCTCTTTATCAAGGATCATGCCCTAATTGTATATCTCATCACTTTGAATGTTTAGGCTTAATTGCTACATGATTATCATTCATGTATATATCTTTCTCTCTCATCCTACTCAGGATGTCGACTACTCAATTCTTGATTAGATTGATCCTACTCTTTTTTCAAATACATGCATTTAAGGTTAACATGATGTATTGAATTATTATATCATTATGCATCAATGATTAATCTCACTAAGGGCATTACTCATGTAAGTATATCATGTCTTCATATGCTTTAATCAATTGAACCTTCAATTACATGAGGTATTCAAATGAATTGACCAATTGAGTTTTCAATCACATTAAGTAATCAATTGGATTAACCATTTGAATCTTCAATTGCATTAGGTATCCAATTGGATTGACCCTATTGGGTCTTCAATTACATGAGATGTTCTAATGAATCAACCATGTTGCACCTCAAAAAGATCTGATTACATAGGCCCTAAACAATTCTTAGTTCTCATAATTCAATTGGTAGAAAACCATTTGAGCAAATTGTTCTTGAAACCGATTAGACAAAATAGGTGTTGAAATTGTTTGCACTTTGGGTCTCCAAATGGTTTGAGACCGTTTGGACCCAAACGGTCTTAAGACCGTTTGGTCCAAACCATCTCAAAACCGAATGGACCAATAAGTCCTTTCAACACTTACACGATTCCTGATTCCAATGGATGAACCAATATCAAATGAATCCCTAATTTCTCTATCACTTTAACTATTGAATCCACCCTCAATTAGACCATCAAATAGGGTTTCGAACCCAATTGATCTAGGATTCTACTCAAGAACCCTCAATTAGGGCTTTGAAATCGAGTAGCCATCAATGATCAACATTGTGGTACTGATTCAATTGAAACTAATGAATTATCATCAAATTTTTGATATGACCTGACCTCAAACGGTGTTGAGGTCGTTTGGATGACCTCCAAATGGTCTTGAGACCGTTTGCCCCATCCTATCCTTGGATTTTGTGAAATTCCATTAGGGTTTAGGTCATTAGATTGATCATCAAATCAGCAGTCAATTGCATTTCAATTTGGTATCTTTAGACCTTCAATTACTCAACCATACTTAACTCTACACCTACAAACGGTCTTGGGTGACCCACAAATGGTCTTGAGACCGTTTGGGCTCAATCACCCAAAAATCTAAGTTAACCAAATTAAATTTCAGCACTTAACCCGATTAGGGTTTGCTAATTGATTAACCTTCAACTGATGAACCCATTGGAATTAATCAATCACCAAACGGTCTTGAGACCATTTGGGCTCAATCACCCAAAAATCTAAGTTAACCAAATTGAATTTCAGCACAACCCGATTAGGGTTTGCTAATTGATTAACCTTCAACTGATGAACCCATTGGAATTAATCAATCAAATTTGGTGAGTCATCAACCATAATCGTTAGCATCAACTTTACCAAATGGTCAACCCTGGTCAACTCTACCAAACGGTTTGAAACCGTTTAGTTTCAAATGGTTTAATGAAACTGTTTGCTTTCAAACAGTTTTGTTGAAACCGAATGAGCAACCTGTTGAAACCGAATGAAACACAATTTCTTTGGGAAATGTGTCCAAGATGATGTCATCATCATCTACCTTCGTTCCTGAAGGTATTATTACTTCTGGTTTCATGGAATTACCAATTTTAACCAAAAATTAATCAAGAAGATGAAGGAATCAATGAAATTGCAAGATTGATAGTTGAATAACAATGTAGAAGGGTTCAAGTTATATAACCCGCCTCCAAATGAGCTTCAAAGCTCCAATATCACGTCAACAATGGTGTATGAACCTCCTTTCACTACTCCAAGGCTCATCCTCAAGCTTTGAGTGAAAAGAAATGGTTAGGATTGAAGATGGGATCGAGATAAGAAGAAATCAAGCATTTATTTCCAATTTCCACCATGGAATCAAGGTGAAAGGAGGTCAAGAAGCTTACCAACAGGTTGGGGGTCGTCTTCCTGGTCCTCCAAATCTTCCTTGGTTGTTTTGCAAGCAAAGAGAAGAAGTGGGTTCGAAATTACCCCTTTCATTCTATGGATAAATGAGCTTTTATGCATTTTTTTATTAAAAATTCAATTAGGAGAGAGAAAGTAGGGATTATCCCCTCCAATTCCTTTCCACTTACCTCCTCTCCTTCCTTAGGAACGAGGCTATCATCCTTGCCTCTTTTTCTTCTCAATTATAACCCTTATAATATTAATATCCTAAAGTTAGTGGATATTACTTTTCTTTATTTTATGTGAATGAGTTATCCACTTGCTTTGAGATATTTCGTGGCCTAGAAAAGGCACAAGGGTGTTCACACTTGAAAAAATTCAGCCATCTCATCTTTGGTTGAAGGACCTTCAATTATTTTATTTATTTTTACATTAAATTAAAATAAAGTTCTAATTATGCTTAAATCTTGATTATTTTAATATCAAGATTCTCTCTCCTTCAAAGAGATACAAATGAGGTGCCCCTCTCATTTTATTTGCTCCACATGATCCCAAGAAACAGTAGGGACCATTTTGAAGTGGTAATTTGCATATTGAACCCTAGGTTTTTGGGTAAATTGCACATTACCCCAAAACTAGGTTTTAATGCACAAACATTGCTTTATCAGCTCTTTCTTGCTACTCAGGCCACCACAAGCCATACCTCTGCATCATCTTCATTCTCATGATTCTTAAACATATGAGGAACATATTATCATTCACAATTTTCAATTTAACCCCTCAACTTGGGTAATTTTCACTTTAGTCCAAAACAAGAAAAACATCATTTCAACATTATTCAAAAAGGACTAAAATTGAAATATAAGTTTCTCTTGAGCCTTAATTACTTTTCAAAATATAAGAGCAATCATCTAATCAACTTTATTAATAAAAACTCCTAGGGCTAATGCATAACCCAGGTGAGGGATGTTACACATAGAAACATGATTCTCATTATCATTATAAAACATGTTAATTATGAGGTATAGAAACATAGCTCTCAACATCATTCGTACAACTACTCCATAGAGTATCACATCCTACCATGTGACCCTATCATCCACATGGTGTATCTTAGACACCACCATAAGGCACATATAGGGTTTCAATATAGATTATCAGATTGTCCTTTAAAGGTATCGGGCAACCATACCAAGGTAGGGTATCAGCCTACCTACTCAAGGTGTGTATCAGTTAAGGCATCACTATATGTGTATTGGGCACAACACCTCAAGGAGAGGGTGTCTGCCAACTCATCTTATCAGGTAACACTACCCAGAGGTGTGACTGTCGTCAAAGGGGTAACATGCATCGTTGGTATATCAGTTCTCTAGGGTTTCAACAACGCATCAACCGTGATAGGCTATCAGGGTGTCGGGCAACAACCCTCTCTCAAGGCGTGACAGCCAGAGGCATGATGGGAAATGCTCATGAAGAGGTATCGGCTTCTTCCCAAGAAGAGCATCACAAGTCATGATGGTTGCACATTTATCGGGCATCAACGTTATGTCGGGTAACAACCACGAACAAAGGCAAAAATGACTCATGGATGAACAAGGCATGACAACCATCAACAAATCATGTTGAGCTAGGTCTTCCAAAGGTCATGATGACTGTTAATGCGTCGTTTAGCACTTACAATCACTAATATTATTATCCTAGAGTTTAATCCTTTTCTACTTCCGATTAAGGCTAGTATAGAAGGGTCGATCCCATAGGAAAACTTTTTAAGATTGCATCCTTTATCCCAATTAATTTTGAAGAACTATTTTATTATTTTTTTGTATTTTCATATTTTAAACAGAAATTAAAGATCGAGATGGGGGTTTGGTTGATTATACTAAAACAAGAAATAAGCACAAAGTAACAATGTAATAACAAGAATTTATTTTGCCCCTGTCACAAGAAAAAGAAACAAATAATTGTTAGCACAAGTAGACTATTGTGAATGGAAAGGACTAGAAATAAAGAAAGCAAATCAACAAAGGTTGAAATCAAAGAGAGAGAATCGAGGCTCTTGGGGGTTTCACCACCTTAGCCTAGGCAAATGATTAATCCTTAAACAACGGGTTCGATGAAGGCAAGTGAATTAGAAATCCAATAAAGATGATCTCCACATGAGCCCATTGGTCCTGGTGCTCATGTTTTTTAGTTCATCATCCTAAAAAGATAAAATATGTGGTCATTTCAAAACTCTTATGCGATTGAGATTGTCATTCTAAACCTGAATTTCCAAGGTCATACCCATTCAGATTAACTTTTGATATTATCAATTAATCACTTTGATATATCAACTAGTTATCAATCTCAAAAGCCATCTAGAATCGTTTAAGGAGGAATCAAAAGCCATAGCTAAGGGGTTATTCCCCTTGCCTCGATAAAGAACTACTCACTCATGGAGAAGGAGCAAAGAGAGATAGAGGAAGGAAGTCATGTAGCCATCTTCGAGTCTTACGACTACTGATCCTCGATTAGAGACAATGAAGATGGCTACCTCTTCCTACCTTGCTCGATTGCTCAAGAGAGGGGAGGAGGAGAAAAGAAAGTACTAGATCTAAACACAACGGAATAACGAAATTAAAAAATAACATGTAAAAAAATTTGCAAGGATACTTTATTTCATAACTAGAAGAATACAAGGAAACTTTCTCCAGAATGCTAATACAAGAGAAAACCCAAGATGCCCCAAGGAGGAGGAAGTGCCCCTCCTTTTATAGGAGAGGGAGGGGGCACTTTTACAATTAGGGTAGAAGGTTTTGAGGCTGGAGGCTATCTGCGCACCGCCAACTGGCCGATTTAATAATGAACGGATCGGCTGGATGTTGGTGAAGGGCGGCCGCCAAGCAATCGACTGCCAACCCTAATTAGGGTGGAGACGCAGTAAAAAATGCTCATTGGGACGAAAATCTTCCCATCATTAGGGCTTCGACCGAGCGTTTGGTATTGGGAAAAGGGAGATCTGGCTGGTCATCTGGTTGAGAGCAATGATCGACACTGGAATGCAAGACGAGTGGTTTTGTTACTCAGACGATCGGGTCAAAAGAATGAAACGAGCGGTTGGTTAGCCCTGACGATCGGCTCAAGTTCTGAAATTGCAATATAATACACAAGATTGTCAGATTTTTGATAAAAATAAGAAAATATTAATTTGTGCAATTTCAAGAGATGAATTGAGTATTTCTATGTGACAAGCTTAATAATTTGTAGAAAAGAAGTGCTGAAATAGCACTCATCAATGACCTGTCATAAAGGATGATATCCAGGGGCGTCACAGGTCATGACGACCACCCAAAGCCTAACGGTCTAACCTACATGTCGATCTCCACATACATATCGACCTATACAAGTATATCGGCCTCATCGTCTCCTACCTTAGGATGGTGTTACAAGCAATGTGAAAGAAGTGCAATACAAGTGAATCATCTAAGCAAGGTTCATTTTCCAAAAAAGAATGCAAAAATATCCAAAAGAGTTTCTAGCATGCAAGAAATAATGAGCCAAGGATGAAGAACAAGATAGAAAGTTAAAGGTGATAATAACAAAGAGAGTTTAGAGTTATATAACTCACCTCAAGGATCACCACCAAGATACAAGCTTCACGAGCTCAAGGTAGAAGAAGATCCTCCAAGCTTGATCACTGCAACACCTCTAAGAGAGAAGATGGAACCATGGTTAACAGAGCATGAGAGGGAAAATAAAGTAGCCAAGGTCCATGGCTGAGAAGAATAAAGAAAGAGAGAAAGAGGAGCTAAAGATCATGGATTACCAAGGTATAGGATGAAGAGATCACCACAAGCATGGGACTCATCCTCCAAGCTCCAAGGGAGAGACTCCTCTAGATCAAGTTCATCCACCAAGGAAGAGGAAAGCAAATAAGGCCAAAAGGATTCTCCAGCATGGAGGGAAAAAGGTATATATACAAGAGGGATGAAAGAAAGAGCAAGGGAAAGGTGTCACCACCCTAGAACCCTAGGTGTCACATGTCCATGAAGAAAGGCCACATGCAACACCATGCAACAAGGTGATAATATCTATGCCTCACCCGCTAGGTCACTTAAGATGGTCAAGGCTGATATAAACATCTACTCTCTTCACAAACCAATAGGGGTGAAACCCTAGGAGTCACAAACTGATATGGCGCATCCCTAGAAACCATAAAACTGCTATGATGTACTTCAAGATACACATAAACTGATAGGATCTCCCTCAAGACATCCACAAACCGATACAAAGACTCCTCAATGCTCTCAAGCCCAAGACAACACTCCTAGGTGTAAAGCACACCTCAAATATGAGTCCAAAGCATCACCAAGGATGTCACCACTCATCCAAGACTCAAACAAAGTGTCCATCTCTTTCTCTTTCCTCTATATGATTTTGAGAGAGAGAAGGAATACTATATAGGTGGCAAACTTGCACATCAAACCTAAGAGAAAAGGGAAGGGTACTTCCTCCTCATCTCTTCCTCAAGCTCCCACGTGACTTCCTCAACACCACGATGATGCCAAAGAACCTTCACAAGCACAAGGTCCTTCCTCTTCAAATTATTCACTCTCCATTCAAGGATCGACACTGGGTCTTCTACATAGGTCACATCCTCATCAAGCTCCACCTCCACAAGCTGCAACACTAACTCTGTGTCCGGATGACACTTCCTCAACATACTGACATGAAACACTAGATATAACTTATGCAATTCAGGTGGCAACTCCAACTTGTAGGTCACCTTACCAACATGTGCCACCACTGGGTAGGGTTCCATAAACCTGGGAGCCAACTTACCCTTCTTCCCGAACCTCAAAACACCCTTCCAAGGAGAGACCTTTAAATATACCTTGTCTCCCACTTGGAACTCCAAGGCTCTACGGAAATTATCTAAATACGACTTCTGTCTATCCTGTGCTACTTTCAACTATTGCTGTATCACTTTGATCTTCTCTGTTATCTACTGCACTAGCTCAGGACCAAGAAGCTGATACTCAATAGTTGTAGCTTATCAATTTCCTCTAGTAGTTCCAATTTGGATTGATGCCTCGCTCGATGTTGCTGCCTGTCTCATCTACAAATCTTTCCCAAGATAAGGGAAATAGCTTCTATGATTTCCATCTCTCCATTCCAATCCTAGTTGAGCATTTGCTTAAACTTTATGCTATAGTTCCACTTTGCTTTAGTTTGAAAATTTTTATGTTTCCTTCCACAAGCATGTTCTTTGACCAATACTGGGTTACGATTCGGTCTAATGTGCATGAGATGTGTCAAATATCAATTAGGTTTGTCTCTGATCCACATCTCATTTGCAATATCCCTATCAAGCCATTCAATGCTAGTCTAAATATTAATATAATATGGATCCACATTAAGTTTCTCAACATAGACACTACCACTCCCTAGGTAGTCATTGGAGATTCTATCACAATGGCAAACCCTAAAAAACATACAAGTCCTGTAATCAAGTATAATCAATCTGTAAGGAGTGGAATCCCAGAGGGGAACCACTCCCTACTAGAAAAGAAAAGGCCGCATCCCTTAAACCAAACACCACATAATTGTTTTTGCCAAAGGGATGAAGACCAATTCATTCAACATGTATGTATCATAACACAATGAGTAGCAGTAGAAAATATCAATATCTAAACATTTACAAAGCTTGATAACATTATACATCTCTTCACCAGACATGGGTGTTCAAAAAGGAAAACTAAACATATAAGCCAAAGATCAAGCTGAGGGTCATCTAACCACCTCCTCAAGTCTCCCAAAAGATCAGCTATAAAGGTTGATGTCAAAGTTCTCCTCTCTTTGAATCTAACCAGGGGTTGGAAGCATACCTCACAAAAGGAAAAGAAAAGAGGATACATCAGCAAAAAGCTGGTATGTTCATATTAAAGAAAACTTGAGCAATATATTGACCAAAGGACATCAAGAACAAATGCTTCCCATGCAAGAGATAAGGACTACCCACAAGGGCATAAAATAAAGGAATCATCATCACATGATAAAAGAAGATACGTGTCATAATTAAAAAAATAAAGACTGTGCAATATTGACACATAAATAAAGTAGGGCACACACCCCATAATCATCATCATTACATGCATGCATGTGAGATAAGCATATCCCTAGAATAATATAAACACATAGGTGGCCAAGTCTCATAAACTTGAAACGTAATTGAGAAAGGAATACTTCCAATCTCCCAAATATATATAAAATTGAGAATGAAATACTGCCACTCTCCTCAATAAATAACAGGGGAAAACTTCCTGAAAACCAATGTAATTTACACTACTCTAGTACTATTGAATCACATAGCATGTTTAATGTAGAGGCAAGTAAAAAGTATAGTCAGAATTATACAATGTTGCCATTACACAATGGACAACACAAACATATAAACATCCACTTCAAAGTGGGCACACATCATTATATAAGACCAACATGCACCAAGGCACAAGATAGATATAAAGAGAATATCCAAGTCCACAACAAGTAAGATAGTTCACATGAACCATGATATCAAGAGAATAGACATATATGTAGGCCAAAGTCAAAAGAATGATAAGATTGGTAAATTTCTCAACATAGAGGAATAGGGGATACAACATACCTCAACTTTAGAGTCTACTTTGTCCAAAGCCAAGTCTAGGTCCAAGCCTAGGCCTCCAAAGAACCTATGATGCATTTATGTGGAATTAGGGTTAGGTTTCCATTAATTATTCAATACCCTAAAAATCACCTTTTTATTACTGGAAAATTAGGTTATCAAAACCACACCATATTTTAGGTTATATTTTTTTGAGTTCAAAACATATTTTATTATATTTTTTGGCATATATATTTAGTTATGAATTTTACAAGTTATTACTTAATTAGAGTAACCTATTAAAATCACTTATCATAAAACATTGGATTCAGGCCCCATACCAAAAGAAAGCTTACATTTTTCTCATTTTATTGACTATTTATGCATATTTTTCTGATCATTATACAATTAGTTATTAATTTTCTAAGACCGACCAACATGAAAATAAACGAAAGCCATGTCACTGATTAAATAGAGAGGGAGGGAGGAAGGGTGCAACCCTGAGTTGGCCCAATTGGAATCGGCCAAGTCAGCCGGGCCACTCATCCAGGTCAGCAGAGCGCATCGCAGAGACAAGAAGAAGAAACCCTAAAAAAAACTAAACTACCCCTTGTTGATAAAACTAAGCAAAGATCTTAGAGAAGGGTAGAGAGGGTATATCACAATGGATTTTGTTTCCCCTGTGATCTCCTCGCGAACGCAGGCACAATGAGGTGATCACCGAGATCTAGCTCCTAAACCCAAGAGAATCAAGTGATGGGTTCAAGACAAACCTTGCTCCAAAGATCCCGACAAACTTAAAGAGAGAACCGCGATGAAGACGGTTAAGTATAGCCAGAGGAAGACTGGTGACCACTACTGGAACAACTAGAGAACATGAGTAGAGAAGACGATCCCAAGAGGAACCAAACTGAGGTCGGAGTAAGGTTAGGCAACTAAAATTGAAGTGAAACACCAAGAAAGACAAGCGAGAAGACAAACACAACTCAGTAATTAACAAAATGGCTGGAGAGCAGAAGAAAAGGGCAAAACTTCATTACTTGATAATCGCACGAACCGAAGGTCTCCGAAGCGAGCCTACACCTCTGCGAAGTGAACCAAGCAAATAATCAACACTGCCAAATACCAAAGTACCACGATCGAGCTCGCCATTGCCATAAAATGGAAGATGGAGAAGGGAAAGAGGGTAGCAGAGAAAACAGGACCAAATCGACTATTGTAGATGGTCGCTGGATGTTCTCGGGTTGTGGGGAAGGCCATATATATAGAAGTGAGTTTAGGGTTCATTGAGGAAAACTCGAGAACGGGAAAACAGAGTAAGAAAAGGGAAACTCTTGTCGACCCAGTATTCCAGCGGGAAAAACCTAACAAATATAGGACATGTAGCTGTAAAATTGACTGACGATCGCATAGGTGAAGAAATCTCAGCAAACCATCAAGAAACGGGAAAGATATAGGCATCGCAAGATTCAGTCTACTATTCATGTGGGGCGGTCTCCTACCCAAGGTAGGAGATGACTCCTCCACTGTTAGATCCATGATCGAATGGTCGAGAATAAAAGCAAAAATACAAATCCGCTTGACCGGGAAACTTTAAAGGAAAATTTATCAAATTCAATTTTGATTAATGTGAAACATTATCTTTTTATCTCTCTTCATTTAAGGGTTCAAACCTTTTCTGAATTAAGTGGAATTTTGCAAAGAGGCCAATTGAGGCATGTAAATTCCGATTATGAACTTATTTTTGCCTTTTGGAAACTTTTAATGGGTTAAATGAATCAAACCTTATTTTCTCTTTCCTGCTTCATTAATGACATTAAGATTATCCAAATTTTATGAAACTTGACCAACAAGTCATATTTAATGTGTTGGATATGAATTTGCCATCAGTTTTACACTTTGGAGTTGTTTGTATATTTATTTAATATTTTGAAGGTTCTACACATTTTCTCTGTCCCGATTTCACCTTTTAAGCAAACTTTCTCCAAATTGGATGAAAATTTACCCAAAGGCTATATTTATTGTGTAGATTATGAATTCAAGATTATTTTACTCTTTTGGAGTCATTTATTATTTTATTTGATATTTTGGGGAAAATATAGATCTTCTCTTTCCAAAAGGAATTAAATGAATTATTATTATGTGAATAATGTGAAACTTGACTCCCAAGGCAATTGGGACCCAAGGAACACAATTTTAAACTTACATTTTACTTTTGGAACTTTTTTATGAGATAGGTCATATGTCCCATTAGTGGTCCATGAGTTCATTATTCAACCACTTATATTCTTATTATCTCCATATGTGTCATATATGCTTATTAAGCATGATTTGTTATATTACACTTCTTGTGACACATTTTAGATTTCATTATTGGCTTAGTTACACATATTATCTTATCCTTGTTTGGCTAAGTCAAAAGGGGTCAAACCTCTAAGGTAGGGTTCAAATTATGGTATGTTACAACACACCACCCCTTAAAGGGATTTCGTCCTTGAAATCAAAACATCCATAAGCAAACTTATCCACCACCCCTTAAAAGGGTTCATATTATTATATCAAACTAAACTTCAGATACAAAAGGTTCAACTATACTTCTTACATTCTACTACATAAGCAACATGCAAAAAGGAAAATAACTTGTAAAGACTAATCTTAGGAACTATGGGTTAACTTGCTCTTGTTCATCAACATTAACTTCTTCATCATCCAAAGTAAAAACTCTTCCAGATTTTCTTTCCACGGGTCCCCCTCTATTATTGTTACCATTATTGTTGCCCTGATTCTGAGGAGGTGCTTGCTGTTGTTGCATTGGAGCTTGACCATTATGAAGCTTAGGGAAATCTAGTTGGATGTGTCTAGGTTCATTGCAATAATGACATATCACTGAAAAACCTTGTTGATATCTATCATGAGGACACCTCCCAGAAGGATGGGGTATATTGCACTTAGCACAAGTGTCTCTTTTCTATTCATCACCAGAGGACTTCCTCTTCTTGTCAAACTCCCTAGGTTGAAACCCTTGGTAAGATTCTACAGCCAAAACTTTATCCACCATCTGTTGAAAGGTCAAAGGAAGTTATGGGATAAGAGCATGACCCACATTGTAGTTGAGTCCTTGTAGATATAGGTTAGCTCTACGTTCTTCACTAAGTCCAGAAGCATATCTCTCAAGCAACAAAAATCTTTGTATATAAGTAGACACTAACATGGAACCTTGCTTCAAACTATAGAACTCAACTTCCTTTTTCATCAAAGCAGTAGTACATATGTACTTCCCACAGAAGAGAGCCAAAAACTCCACCTAAGACATGGTTGAGATATCTCTAGTCCTTGCAATTCCATTCCACCAAACTCTTACTGGTCCTTCAAAGACATATGAAGCAAACCTATCCTTCTGGTGTAGAGGACATGCCATACCATCAAAATTCCTCTCTATGGATAATACACAATCATCAACTTTTTCGACCATTTCTATCTCACCTTCACCCTTGAAGTAGGATGGTTGCAACTTCATGAACTCCACGACCAAGAACTCCTTAGGCTTTTCAGGTATAGACAGGTCTTTCATCGTCCCTGCCATAGAAGTAGAAAAAAGTTGTCGAAACATAGCCAACTCTTTCTCTGGAGAGATGACTACACTAGTACTAGCAGAAGCTGAGGTCCCCTGACCAAACCTAGGGTTTTGGGGTGTCTCGAAAGCGTACTAGTTGTCAACAGTTGAGTTATCTCCCACCATTATGTTTTTTTCCTGTATAAGGCAAGGATACTAGGTATAAGAAACCTAACATAAAGGTAAACATTCTAAGAGAGATGAGATTGAAATAGTTAGATAACTAACTGCTAGTGTCTCTGATACCATGTTGTAAGGAGTGGGATCCCAGAGGGGAACCACTACCTACTAGAAAAGAAAAGTCCACATCCCTTGAACAAAACACCACATATTTGTTTTTGCCAAAGGGATGAATACCAATTCATTCAACATGTATGTATAATAAAAAAATGAGTAGCAGTGGAAAAGATCACTATATAACAATTTACAAAGCTTGATAAAATTATACATCTCTTCACCACACATGGGTGTTCAAAAAGGAAAACTAAACATATAAGCCAAAGATCAAGACGAGGGTCATCTAACTACCTCCTCCAGTCTCCCAAAATCTCAACTACAAAGGTTGATGTCAAAGTTCTCCTCTCTTTAAATCTAACCTGGGGTTGGAAGCATGCCCTAGAAAAAGAAAAGAAAAGAGGATACATCAGCAAAGAGTTAGTATGTGCATAATAAATAAAACTTGAGAAATATATTGACCAAAGGACATCAAGAACAAATACTTCCCATATAAGAGATAAGGACTACCCACAAGGGCATAAATGAAAGGAATCATCATCACATAATAAAAGAAGATACTTGTCATAATTAAAACAATAAAGATTGTGCAATATTGGCACATAAAGAAAGTAGGGCACACAACCCACAATCATCATCATAACTTGTATGCATGTGAGATAAGCATAGCCATAGAACAATATAAACACATAGGCGGCCAAGTCTCATAAACTTGAAACCTGATAGAGAAAGGAATACTACCAATCTCTTAAATATATATAAATTGAGAACAGAATACGACAACTCTCCTCAATAAATAAAAGGGAAATACTGCCCAAAAACCAATGTAATTTACACTACTCTAGTGCTACTAAATCACATAGCATGTTTAATGTAGAGGCAAGTAAAAAGTATAGTCACAATTATACAATGTTGCCATCACACAATGGACAACACAAACATATAAACATCCACTTCAAAGTGGGCACACATCATTATATAAGACCAACATGCACCAAGACACAAGATAGATATCAAGAGAATATCCAAGTCTACAACAAGAAAGATTGTTCACATGAACCATGATATCAAGAGAATAGACATATGTGTAGGCCAAAGTCAAAAGAATGATAAGATAGGTAAATTGCTCAGCATAGAGGAATAGGGGATACAACACACCTCAACTTTAGAGTCTACTCTATCCAAAGCCAAGTCTAGGTCTAAGCTTAGGCCTCCAAAGAACATATGATGCATTTATGTAGAATTAGGGTTAGGTTTCCATTAATTATTCAATACCCTAAAAATTGCCTTTTTATTATTGGTGAGTTAGGTTATAAAAACCATGCCATATTTTAGGTTATATTTTTCTGAGTTCAAAACATATTTTATTATATTTTTATGACATATATATATTTAGTTATGAATTTACAAGTTATTACTTAATTAGAGTAACCTATTAAAATCACTTATTATAAACATTGTATTCAGGTGACAAAACCCATACCAAAAGAAAGCTTACATTTTTATCATTTTATTGACTATTTGTGCATATTTTTCTGATCATTATACAATTAGTTATCAATTTTCTAAGATCCTCCAATAGGAAAATAAAGAAAAGCCATGTCACCGATTAAACAGAGAGAGGGAGGAAGGGTGCAGACCTGAGTTGGCCCAATTGAAACCGACCAACTCATCCAGGCCACTCATCCAGGTCAGCAGTGCACATCGCAAAGACAAGAAGAAACCCTATGAAAAGACCAAACTACCCCTCGTTGATAAAACTAAGCGAAGATATCAAAGAAGGGTAGAGAGGGTATATCACAAGGGCTTTTGTTTCCCCCATGATCTCCTCGCAAACATAGGCACAATGAGGTGATCCCCGAGATCCAACTCCCAAATCAAAGAGAATCAAGTGATGGGTTTGACACAAACCTTGCTCCAAAGATCCCGACGAACTTAAAGAGAGAAATAATGATGAAGATGATTAAGTATATCCAGAGGAAGACCGGTCACCACTACTGGAACAACCAGAGAAGACGAGCCCAAGAGGAACCAAACTGAGGTCGAAGGACGGTTAGGAAACTAAAATCGAAGCAAATCACCAAGAAAGATAAGCGAGAAGACAAACACAACTCGATAATTAACAAAATGGCCGGAGAGCAGAAGAAAAGGGTGAAACTTCATTACCTAATAATCGCACGAACTGAATGTCTTTGGAGAAAGCCTACACCTCCAAGAAGTGAACCAAGCAAAGAATCATCACTGTCAAACACCAAAGCACCACGGTCAAGCTTTTTGTTGCCGAAAAAAGGAAGATGGAGAAGGGAAAGAGGGTAGTAGAGAAAATGGGACCAAATGGGCTATTGGAGATGGTCGTTGGATGTTCTAGGGTCGTGGGGAAGGCTATATATATAGGTGTGAGTTTAGGGTTCATCAAGGAAAACTTGAGAATGGGAAAATAGAGTAAGAAAAGGGAAACTCTTGTCGACCTGAGATTCCAGTGGGCACAACCGTAACAAATATTGGATAGGAAGGTGCAAAATTGACTCACGATCACATAGGAGAAGAAATCCCGGAAAATCATCAAGAAAAGGGAAAGATAGAGGCATCCCAAGACCCAGTCTACTGTTCACATGGGGCGGTCTCCTACCCAAGGTAGGAGATGACTCCTCTACCGTTAGATATAGGATTGAATGGTTGAGAACAAAATTGAAATACAAATATGCGTGACCGGGAAACTTTAAAGGAAAATTTATCAAATTCAATTTTGATTAATGTGAAACATTATCGTTGTCTCTCTCTTCATTTAAAGGTTCAAACCCTTTCCAAATTAAGTGAAATTTTGCAAAGAGGCCAATTAAGGCATGTAAATTCTGATTATGCACTTAGTTTTTCCTTTTGAAAACTTTTAATGGGTTAAATAAATCAAATCTTATTTGCTCTTTCCTCCTTCACTAATGACATTAAGATTATCCAAATTTTATGAAACTTGCCCCACAAGTCATATTTAATGTGTTGGATACGAATTTTCCATCAATTTTACATTTTGGAGTTTTTTGTATATTTATTTAATATTTTGAAGGTTCTACACATTTTCTCTCTCCTAATTTCACCATTTAAGTAAAATTTCTTCAATTTGGATGAAAATTTACCCGAATGATATATTTATTGTGTAGATTAGGAATCCAAGATTATTTTCCTCTTTTGGAGTCATTTATTATTTTATTTTATATTTTGGGAAAAATATAGATCTTCTCTTTCCAAAAGAAATTAAATGAATTATTATTATGTGAATAATGTGAAACTTGACTCCAAGGCAATTGGGACCCAAGGAACACGGTTTTAAACTTAGATTTTGCTTTTGGAACTTTTTTTATGAGATAGGTCACATGGCCCATTAGTGGCCCATTATTTCATTATTCAACCACTTATATTTTTATTATCTCCATATGCGTCATATATGCTTATTAAGCATGATTTGTTATGTTACACTTCTTGTGGCACATTTTAGATTTCATTATTGGCTTAGTTACATGTATTAGCTTATCCTTATTTGTCTAAGTCAAAAGGGGTCAAACCTCTAAGGTAGGGTTTAGATTCTGGTATGTTACATAAGCATTGTTTTATCCAGTGTATGTCTATATACGTCTTTCATGGAAAATGGTTTTCCAAAAAATTAAAATAAATTGTCCAGCTTAAGTGCGCATATAAGGATCTCAAATTTAGATAAAATTTTACAAATTATTGATTTCGAAGTCACAATTAGATTGTTGAGAAAGTTCAATTATCCTAGTGAAGTTTAGGTCCAAAATTTTGTTTATAAAATGATATATAGTTCCAACATGTTATTATTCCATTCAGCTTGTTTCCTAATTGTTCATAAACTTATTTACAAAAGTGGACAACTTTAACTCTAGCACCCTACCTCCAAACTCTATACTTTATATGTCTGGAAATGGGTTAAAATTCAAGCCCACCTTGACTCATTTGTTTGTCTATTGTATAATAAGGCATCTTTAAGGTCCTATGGTGTTTGAATGAAATTGGGTTGAAATAGGAGTCACATAACAAATGATCCTGCTAAACTCCATTTTAACCAGTTATCATAGTCATATCGACAACGCCTCAAGAAGGACTACCGCAACCCCTAGAAACTATAGATTTAGTCTCAGAAGTGAATATTATAGTGATGTAATTTAATAGATTTCAATCCTAATTTTATAAATATTTTACTAAAACAAATTGATCTATTCATCCCAAAACAAGTAGCATCATGGGAGTAGCCCATTCTAGATTTCAAATTTTCAAATCCATATTCAAATAAGATTAAACTCTAAAATTTAAATACTCCAATTGATGGAATTTACTGCTAGAATAAAGATAAAAAGCTATTACTAGAAATATGAACATTAGGGTCATCTATGGGGTCAAATTAAATGGGTTGTGACTGAGCCTTGACAACCCATCCTTTGGGCCATGTTTAAATATCAAGATTTTGGTACATTGGGTAAACTATCCCTATAACATCTCGCTATCACACAGACAATAAAATGCCACGCGAAAACATGCAGAACCTCCATAAACCACATATTACCAAAAACACGGGTTAAATAAACCGATTATGAAAAGCAGATAATAAAGAAACTATTACATCCAGATCCTTATCATGTAAGGAAACATGTTATATAAATATACATAAACCTTGATATATGTCCACAACGCATAGGACCTACTTGTCCCATAGGCACAAAGAGTTCACCACCTATTTATATACATAATAGGCCATATTAGGCCAACAATAGGATAAACAAGCTACATCAACTATACATCGTGAAACGTTGTCAAAACACCTCCAAGGACCTGAGAGTACAGGGATGACTCTAGGACTCTACTACAAAACTACCAAAATAGTAGCATATCCATCTCTTGCCTCCTACTGTTCTTCTTACTGCTAGGCTGCAACCTCACGACCACCATTACGTCTAGAACGATCACCTAAAAAGGTTTAAAACCAACGAGGTGAGACACACAGTCCTAGTGAGAAACATAACTCCCTGCCAAACTATAAAACTTCAGGAAATCTAGAATGGATAAAGCAAATAACTGATATAAGAAGCTCATACTAACTTTATTAACAAACTTACCAAGATATTCGGGAGGCATATAACCAGATATTTCTTATGGAACATGATTGACAAGACAAGTTATATAAGAACTTATCATAAAATATGAGGAACGTGTAATTAACTACAAGATATAACTAGGGCAACTATACAAGCAAAGCCTCAACCAATGTTCCATTTTTACCCTAAGCAATATATACTATACGGCTGGATTACAATTTATTATGCCATGAGGAAGTGAGTCGTACTGCTCAAATCGAACCTTCGGCTACGAAGACCAAAACCGATGCCATACAAGGTCAATGGAAGAGCCAAACTCCACGACCTCACCTCCTCGTGGTCAGTGTACAATATCTAAAGTAGGGACGCAGTCTCTTGCTTAAGTGGCCTCAGCCACAGGGTTAGCTCCGCAGGCTACCCTTTTATCTAGCCCACCTTAGTACAGGTCTCGACGCTAGCATACCTTGAGCCACAAACCTATTCACCATGCTCCTGAGCCATGAATGCATTCATGCTCCTGAGCCATGAACGCATTCATGCTCCTGAGCCATGAATGCATTCATGCTCTATCACGTTGAGCCATGGGCATGTTCACCATGCTCTAACCATATTGAGTCTACAATCAAAGTTGTACTCTAATCCTCCTATTTTCAGCTAGGAGAAACCCCACATATTCAACAATATGTGCTCCAGGTAATCCCGCAGGATAAACCTGTTTCACCATCACCAGCTACTGACGATGACAGATCTATGGCCAGGGCAAACTACATTAAATGTTCATATGTAATTAATTAGTATATTTTAAGTGAATTTTTGAGGTAACCGGGTTATAAAACATAAACAACATTGTGTCACACCATTACTGTCATTATCATATTGCCATGGGATCTCAATCCCTCATCACATAAAGCCACTGCCCCTCAAGGCTTCATCATCATACATCATCATGGAATATCAATCCCTTATCTCATCATTAGAGGATAACACCTCAATCAGGAACTCAGCTTTTATCAGGTCACCAGACCTTTTTCATCATACTGGTGCTGCATGTTATCTCATCAACAAGGAACATCATTATTCTGTGTCATACAAAACACATACACCTCATAGCTCTTACTTGGCTATGAATTCATTTGATAATACCTGCATGGTTAGAATGCATATCTAAAGAGATAACTTGATCAACAAATATAGATCTTTAGAGGACATATTTTGAATATCATTTCATTAAGATTTAAGATGCATAGGATTGGAACAACATCCATTATTATAAACACATGAAGCATAAAGTTGTAGATGGTATGTCAAACAACTTATATTATTGTTACCAAACTGTGAGCATCCACCATGCCCTGTATCTCATAACATCATGAACACAACCATGATCTTGTCATCTTATCAACCTTAGGTAGCCACCACATTACTGGGTACAACCCAACTATCATATCTCATCATCAAAACCAAAGATGTGGGCTCAAGACAACAAGTTCATCAAATTAGGGTTACCGGGTTAGGTGCATCCCTCACCAAAGGTGTCGCCTACTCTCACCGAAGGTATCACCTATCCTCACTAAAGGGATCTCAGGTAGAGCACCATCCCTCACCCAAATGATATCAGTCACCACCAAAACCCTAGGGCACCAAGCCACATATGGGGAAACCAGCATATCGTGCAACTATGCCCAAGAGGGTATCAGGCAGCCATGTACAAGAGTGTGTCGGGCAGCACTATCATCATATCAAACAAGAACCAATATCACCTACTAGGGTTAGGGTTAGGTTTTTCCATGTCGAGCAACCACCAAAACCATATCGCCCAAGGAACACCACTTCCATCCATCAAGCGACATCATGGGCAGCCCACCATGGCGCCCAAGGAGCTCCCATATCGTGCACGGTAGCCCTATCGTCCAAGCTTTAGGGTTTGGGACTCTATCGGTCAAGGCACCATATCGCCCATCAAGGTTACACCAACCAAGACTCCATATCGGGTAACACCATATCATTCAAGAGGTCAACAAGATGTTCACCTAGCATATCGCCCAAGCTCAACCCTAGAAGAGGGATATCGAGAAGAACACAACTTAGGGTATCGTGCAAGGGTTCAAAGGCCATGACGGGTTGGTCATCTTCAACCTCAAGACTACCACCAAGAATCCCTAAAAGATCAAGAGAGTTGGCTCACCTCTCAACAACTAAGTGAGAGAGGGGTTTTGCACAACTTCCATCACCTATCGGGCAACAAGGAGGTCCATCACCATATCGGCCATCCAACCCAAAACTCCACTCACCATTGAATTAGGAGACCCTAGGCTCACCTCTCAACAACTAAGTGAGATAGGGGTTTTGCCCAAAGAACTCCACATCCAATGGTTCGTCCAACCCAAGGAAACCATCTCAACAAGGTCTAGGGTACATATAAGGCAACCTTATAACCATTAAAGCAAGAAACATAGCTAGAAGATGACATGGCCGAAACATATAGCAAAGAAACATGATAAAGAAGTAGCATAGTAGGGTTAGGAGTTATGTAACCCACCTCAAGCTCTAAAGCTCCAAGCTCCTAGCACCAAGCTCCAAGCTCCAAGCTCCAAGGCACCACCTTCGGCCAACACAAAGAAGAACAACTTATAACCACCATGGCCGAAGAGAAGGGAGAAGAAGAAGAAGAAGAAGAAGAAGGTGCCAAAGAAAGGGAGAGATACTTACCACAAGAAAAGGAAAGGGATGAGCTAGCAAGGTGTGTTGCCCAAGATACCAGCTGTATCGGCCACCACTTGCTCCTTTCTTCTCCTAGCTCAGCCACCAAAGGAAGGGAAGCAACTAAAGGAACCAAAGAGACCTAGAAAGAAAGGGGGGTTGTTAATATACTTAAGGGGTGAAGGGGAAGAGCAAGGCAAGGTGGCACCCTCCCCTAACACACTTGTCCAAGGATTGTGCCACATGCTAGCACCCCAAACCACTTGTCCATGACTTGCCACCCACTAGCAAAGCAACGACCACTTGTCCAAAGAATGGTGACACAAATGAGGCTAGGTGAAGAATGTGTGTCACCCAATATGGTAACCCAACACACCATGCCTGATACGCCTCCTTGCCCGATACAACCAACACCCCCTTGGTCGATACACCAAGGTCTAACCCGATATCAAGCCTCAACAAGGCTCAACAAAGCCGAAAGCTACTCAAGCAAAGAGCCCAACCCATCCTGTCAAGCCTAAAGGATGTAAGGAGAGAGAAAGACATCTCTCAAGGTGAAAAACTTGCACACCAACCCTAAAACTTAGGTAATTTGCAAGTTGCACCTCCACCTCTTAACAAAGCACAAACAAACAACTAATCACAACTTTAGTTGATTAGAAAGCATCTAAACACATGGTTTAGACAAAGCAAACATGGTAAGCCCAAAATGAAGGTTAGGGTCCTTACAATCCCTGGGAATAGTATGACCACTTCCTAATCTTGTTTGGACACACATCTTTTCACCAAAGTTTGAATATGCACCTATGTTGATAGATCTTCTACTAACATTGGGCTGTAACACAATTTCAACCAAAAAAAAGCTTCAAACTATCACGATTTCCATCTAGCTAATTATGTTTTGTTTGCTACTTTTAAATGGATTTCAACATAATGTAGTAGTCTAAAAATTGTAACTAATTTTTATGTAGGTTATATATTTTTATTTTAAAAATAAGTTAATCAAATCAAAAAATTATACATTCAAACAATATTGGCTTGGAAATTTTTGTAATGTATTACTTGTACTAGAGAACTATTCATTATATGACATTTTTTTATCAACTTTAATCAATATAGGGTCAAATTTGATGATCATTTTCATTAGTGAGGGCCAATTATGGATTTCATATGAGGAAAAATGGTTAGTATGAAAAAATAGTCCAAAGTTTGTCCACAATTAGGAAAAGTAATTTCTGTATATTTTGAGATGATGTTTACATAAATCATACATATCCTCATGGTAGTACTAGTTGAAAATGTTTGAAAAGATTACAAGGCTCAATATCGGTACATATCCAAAAAGTAAATGTGGTTGCATCGCATTGTTGACTACAATTTACGTTACCTAATAAAATGACCACTTATGGTATGTAATCTCTTTAAGACAAATTTCAATTGAAACATGTCTTACTTGAATGGAATTTTGAACTGGTTTATGATAGTCATAAAACCATTGCCACCAGTAAACCTCTAGTATGTCTTTGTATTTGTACATTGTGTGTTTGAGATGGTTCAAGTGATACATTGACTTATGAGTTTTTACTATGACCCCTGTTGACATCCTCATATGTTCAATGAGATCTTTATAATCATCTATGAAAAGTTCATATTGTGTCATACAACCATCAAAACTCTTCATGCAAGTGCCTCATGGAGCTCTAATATCATCATAAATGTCTGACGCAAATTTACCATGCGCAGAAACGCAAGTGAATGCGTCGAAGTAGTACAGGCCTTGTGAGGCCCGAGTCGAACTCAAGGATACGTGAAATCGTCGGGGACTCCTACTAACTACTCGCGATCAGCTAAGCCGATTAAAAAGTTGAGAGTTTTTGTTAAAATTAAAAGAAAATAAAAACAAAACAAAACAAGCAATCAATGAAATGTTGGTTTAATCAATTCAAAAGGAGATCTTTAGGGTTGTGGTTTCACCGCGGGTTTTCATTGTATTAAATTCTATATAGATACTCAATTTTATCTCTCCATCCGGGTAGTGGCCTGAAATGAGAATTGCCCACTGTCGTGGTACAATTCACTACCTATGTCTAGGTTGGTTCCACCGTCGTAGTAACCTATACCCTAAACTAGGTGCATTATAAACGACCTCTCGGTATCCACCATTAATCTTACACCGCCTTGTTCAAGGGATTTGTCAATTAATGTAAATTTCATCTCTTTTCAACCGTTAATTCTTCTTTCAAAGCAATTAAGGGCATTAGGTTATTATTATGGTGATCAAGCATAACAATATATTGGAGAACACGAAATTATACCACGGATTTAAGAGATAAGATATGAATTACTATTATAAAATCGTCATACAATGAATCCCCAGGCTACTCCCGGTCCTAAAGATAAAGG
Organism: Alisma plantago-aquatica; assembly: GCA_963693085.1. Lineage (NCBI taxonomy): Eukaryota > Viridiplantae > Streptophyta > Magnoliopsida > Alismatales > Alismataceae > Alisma > Alisma plantago-aquatica. The sequence continues at coordinate 575,565,506 of OY856412.1, read as the reverse complement.
GGATTAGCCCCGCATGTTCATCTCAGAGTACAATGTGGAGAAGAAAAAGGGAAACATGAGAAAAACGAGATTGAGTGGTGAAACCCCTGAACGGAGAAGTTCCAAGAGATCCTTGGCATAGAATACGCGTTCTCCCACCTTTTGGTGGTGGAATTTGTCTTCTTCAGCGTCCGGATCGGCTGGGGCATGCTCTCGTGCTCCGTTCTTCTCTCCTTTGCTCTCCGGGATGTGTGCAACAACTAATGACGTCCCTCTCCATCCAAGGGCTCCATCATTAGGTATATCTCCCGAATTAGGTCGCTAATTAACCACAGTCGTCCGATTAAGATAAATCTGAAACAAACTCATATTTGACGGTGTCGATACCATCGACGCGGGTCGATGGTATCGACCTAGCGTGGTAGCGGCAGTCCTTCTTTTCTTTAGTCTGAGCGCCTGATGTCATCTCGATACCATCGACGCAGGTCGATGGTATCGACGAACCTGTAGCGACAGTTTTGTCGTTTTGTGTCGCTGTAGCTCCACCAGTCGATAGTATCGACTTTTTGGTCGATAGTATCGACGCACTTCTTGCCAGCAACCTGAAGGTATCTCGATACCATCGACTCTCCTGTCGATAGTATCGACTCTATGATGCTCCTTGTGGTTGGCAGCCTGTGGTCCGGTCAATGGTATCGACCACCGTCGATGGTATCGACGGCAACATATACTTGTTCTTCCTGAAATTAACACACGGAACCACATAAGTTCACACAAAATATATTCTTTTGATAATTAATACTCAAAATGCTTAAATACAGGGAATTTGACATAAAGAAGTAGCATAGACCAAAATGAATGAATTATGCAACATTAACCATGAAAATGACTAATAAATGCATAAAACACATATCAAACAAGTCTATAAATACGACTCAAAATCATCGCATCAAACTCCCCTAAGCTTGAACATTGCTTGCCCTCGAGCAACTAATCCTTAGAATAGAATTGCCAGAGTCAACTAAAGAACAAATCATCACAACAGACATCCCATATAACTCCCATCGGACATTCGCATACCGACCCTCGTTAACCACAAAATGATAATTACCCTAAAGGCTACAATAATCATCCATAAAAGATATTAACCTTAAACTGATGAACACTATCACATAAGGCAGTTACATAATAAAATTCGCCGGTCCAGACTTAATGCATCTTGTGATCTTCTATACTACGTTGCTCGCCCTAACTACCATCTACATGGAAGCAGTTCTCCTGATATTCATTAGTGAGGAGAAATTCACGGTGGCCTACCAATTCGAGCAACGGTTGGATGAAATGGGTGGCTCATGGAAGAAGTGGAAGTATCATACGATTTCAACATGCATAAAACAAAATTATCCTAAATGATGCAAATGCACATGAAAAAAGCCCTAATGCCTAAGATTAGGTGGAATGATGCATGCACTAACCATCCGTCTCAAAATGAGATGGATATCTAATTAAGCTACATCATGTACTCACTTATCTTGAAATACATGTGAAATTATGTTCCTTTCTCCTTCTTATTTTTGTTGCTTCTGAATAACTTTTTTCAATTTCAGATTTTTTTCTTTTCTTTTTTTTTCTAACCCTTATATCCATGATTGACAAAGAATACTTATTGGGCTTATTTTTCCTACATAACTCAATATTTGCACTATTTGGAAGGTATGGAACAATTGAATTCACCATTAAAGAATAAATAAGGTACATGACATACTTTATGCTTAAAAGTTATGAATGCAACTACATGACATGCACCTAAGGGTAATGTGCATGTATACCTATTCTAATCTTTTTATTTTTTTTCTTCATGCAAACATAAGAAAAATTGCAATGCAAGTCCTATCTACATGCCATGCAATCAAAAAGAGTTAAAACCGTACTTTACTTCCAAATCTTGGGTGGATTGTGAAAACAATGAGGTGGACAGATCACAAGACTAGTCGACTAAACCTTAGAAAAATATTATGTGTCCCTCCTTACTGACCTGTATAGTAGTTAAGAGTTTTTTTTCTCTCTTACTTCAAATTAAAGTCTCATTATCATTTGGTCAGTTTAGGCTCAAACAACCATTTCCGTCCACTTTCATGAATCATTAGGGATATACAGTTGTGATTTTCTGTTTTAAATTTGACAAAACCAATCATTTTCTAAGTCAAGTGATCAAGGTTAAACAACACTCAAGCTTGCGAACACTCAAAAATTTTTAGTTTCCCTTAATTCCCATGCACATGCAACTGAGATGACGACATCCACGATTACACTAGATAGAATGTGGATCCTACAGACAACTAAAATTGCAGGAAACAAATGACAAGGAATAAAAGCAAGGAAACTAAAAACAGAGAAAATAAAAGATAGAGTTGTTCCAACACCCTCCCCTAAGCTTGAATTCGACTATGGCCTCATAGTCAAAAACAATCTTAAAGGTTGGAACAGAGATACCGCTTTTAATCTTCAGGTGGAGGCGGGTACTGCGGAGCCGTAGGGTCCCAAGAAGGATACTCCCCCTGGAAGCTCGGATCAAACTGGGCCCTAGGTGGAGGATGTGGATAGCCACCAAAGTAATTTTGGCTCCAATAGTGGTCATAAAAGGGCTCCTGTTGCATCTCCATCCATTGTAACCGATCATGAATTTGTTGTTGGTTGTCGAGGAGAAGATGCTCGTTCTCGAACATTGCCCTTTGATTGACCAGTAACTGGTTTGTAGTGTCTTGAATACCGGTGTACATCGCCATGTGATGCTGCTACATCTGTTGTATGTCTTGCAGCATAGTATACATGCCCTGCATAGAATAGACATCCTCGCTTGGTTGCGAGGGCGGTGGTGGTGGCGACGTAGGCTGTGATGATGAAGATGCACTCGGATGCATCCGAGGACGCTTCTGTGGTGCCACTCGTGCTCAAAGGGGTGTAAATGCCTCCTCTTCCTCCTCAGCCTCGTCATCATTTCCATCGCTGTCGTCGTTGCCGCCTTCTTCATTGGAGTCGACGATGGCTATGATTGGCCATCGGAAGTGTTGTGCCCCTTCAATGTTGAAGACCGGATCGGGCAGTGAGCATTCCTGATAAGCGTGGTTGACATGGCAATGCACATACGCCAAACCATCTCAAAGAAGAATGAGATTGGATCGGTGCAGATGTTGCAAGTTCACCTTGCTCCTAGTAGATAGAGGAGTGAGGGTTTGGAAATTCAAACTGAGGTATGAAGCCAGCTTGGTGATGAGCCCGCCGAAGTGAATCAGCGCTTTCCTCGTACTCCTCTTCACCGCCAATACTCTCTGTAGAAAGAAGGCACCCCAATTTCACTCTTGACGCTTCAGGAGCTTATACAGAAAGAATAAGTACGTCTCTTGAAACTTGCTAAGGGCCAAATCACCCTGAGAAAATAACGTCGAACTGAGAATCCGGTGCAGAACCCGGATGAAAGGGTGCTCGAAATCGGCTACCGCTGCATTATGGTAGCTGACAGACTTCCTCGGCGGCACCGTAACCAGCTCGGTGAAGATGGCGTCGTAGTCGGTGCGGTTGTCCGGGCACCGGTAGTCGGACCGCAAGTGATTCTAATTGAAGATCGCGTTGAACTGCCGAAGTGTGATGGTGTAGTCATTGTTGTATAATCAGAATGACACCCGGCCTTTGATCCACTCACGGTCGGTGGCTATTACGTCGTTGGGCACGACACAGACGTCCAGAGACGCCATGAACTCTGCCACCTACTCCTTGTACGTGGGCCACTCGCCGAAGAATGGCTGGCCATCAGAATGATACTCCCGCTCATCATACTGTATCTCCGTGTGTCGGGCCTGTCCTTTCAAGACGTAAGTAAGGTTTGCTTCGAACCCGAGGTTGCGGATTGTATCCCGATCAACATATCGGGTCAGCTTTATCTTCCTCTTCAGAATCTCCTCGTATATCTTCTTCACCTCTGTAGATGGATGAATTAGCCGCGACCGTGCAACTGATGTGGTCGAAGGTGGCACGAACTCCGGGATGTCCATCGGATTCGTGCGTGAAGACGACGCACCAGCTGTGTGCACCATAATTGCGAAAGAAGGAGGAATCGAAAGGGATCTCGGTGAAGATCGGAGAAGCGAATCTCCACACGATGAAGAAATAGCTTGGTGTTGCTCGTCGTCGGGCTTGGACAGCTCTGGAACACGCTCGACACAAGTGGAGGAAGATTGCACTGAAGGTGTGATGTCATATGACGCAACTACTCCTCATATATAGCCGTGGCCGGCGCTACTGTCCGCCCGTCGATACCATCGACGCGAGTCGATGGTATCGACTCGGGTAGCACGATCCGTACCTCCGCGAGTATCGACGGTTGTCGATGGCTGGATCTGTGGGTCCCGGATTGCTGACACGTCGATACTATCGGCGCATGTCGATAGTATCGACCCATCCCCCGGATCGAACTCCTTGTTGCTGCGATCGTCGTTGATCTTCCCTCGCGGATCGTTGACGTGGCGCGTCGATACTATCGACGCGAGTCGATAGTATCAACTCTCTAATTAGGGAAAACCCTCGCGAGGCCTGACCGCCGCCTTCTTTGCATGAATGTGTCGATACCATCCACACACCCATCGATGGTATTGACTTTCCTGAGACGATTTGTTCTGAAAATATTCAGAGATCTCGATAGTATCGACACCCATGTCGATACCATCGACTTCTTCTTGTGATCTTCCTGTTGGGATGTCGATACCATCGACGAGGCCGTCGATGGTATCGACTCAGTGTGATTCCTACAGTCGCCAACCTGTACCATGGTCGATACCATCGACACAAGGGTCGATGGTATCGACTCTGCCTCAGCCCTGCACATGTAGGAAACGATCACAATATCTTTTTTACACTAAAAACTAAGTGAAAACAAATCAAAATACGAATGTAAAGGAACTAAACTAAAATACCTATGGTTGGGTTGCCTCCCAACAAGCGCCCTTATTTAACATCTTAGGCTAGACCACTTGAAGCTTGTCATGCATCTGAAAGTGAAATGAGTTTGACCTCATTCACCTTCTTCATGTAATCTTCACCAAAATATAGCTTCAACCGCTGTCCATTCACCAAAAATGTAGTCTCACCATCGTGCACCAAAATTGTGCCATGTGGTTTGACCTCTTCCACCGTGAATGGCCCACTCCATCGGGATTTTAGCTTCCCGAGATGCAACTTCAGCCGTGAATTGAACAACAACACACGATCTCCCTTCTTGAAGGTGCGCATCTGAATGTGGCGATCATGGATCAACTTAGTGCGCTCCTTGTATATCCGAGAGTTCTCATATGCAGTCATGCGCATCTCATCCAATTCATTTAATTCAAGCAATCGCTTCTTCCCCGCTTCATCATAACTCAAGTTGAGCTTTCTCAACGCCCAGTGTGCTTTGTGATCTAACTCCACCGGTAAGTGACAAACCCGGCCGTATGCCAACCTAAAAGGCGTGGTGCCTATAGGTGTCTTGTATGCCGTCCTGTATGCCCACAATTCATCCGGTAGTAAGGCACTCCAGTTCTTCCTCGTGGAAGCCACTGTGCGCTCCAAGATTTTTTTTATTTCGCGATTGGAGACCTCAACCTGACCTTGAGTTTGCGGGTGATACGGGGTACCTATGTTATGTTTGACCCCAAATTTCTTCAATAGTGCCGAGAACTTTTGATTCTTAAAGTGCGTACCCCCACCACTGATGATCATTCGGGGCACTCCAAACCTGCAGAAGATATTTTATTTTACGAATCTGCACACTACAGAAGAATCATTAGTCCTTGTGGGTATTTCTTCTACCCACTTCGATACATAATCAACAGCTAAGAGAATATATAAATTCGAATTTGAGGACACAAAGGGTCCCATGAAATCTATACCCCATAGGTCAAATACCTCAACCTCTTGGAAAACATTTAGGGGCATCTCCTGTCTCTTTGAAATGTTACCTGCCCTTTGGCAGGAATCACATTGTCTCACGAACTCATAGGCGTCTCGGAACAAGGTAGGCCAATATAGGCCACTTTCCAACACTTTGGCCACCGTACGAGAGCTCACATGGTGTCCTCCCGTAGGTAGAGTGTGACAATGACAAAGTACACTCTCATACTCCATCTCAGGTACACACCTGCACAGGACACCATCCTGCATTGCTTCAAAAGAATGGGGTCATCCCAAAAATAATATCTTAGATAATGGAAAAATTTCTTCTTCTCTTGATATGTCCAATCATCTGGGATAATCCTGCAAGCAAGATAATTTACAATATATGAAAACCACGGATCTTTAGAATTGACTTTCAACAATTGTTCATCCGGAAATGTCTCGGTTATGGGTATGTGTAAATCTTTTTCATCTACCCTCTCTAACCTAGACAAATGATCTGCTACAACATTTTCGATCCCCGCCATGTATTTAATTTCGATATAAAATTCTTGTAGGAGCAAGATCCACCTAATCAATCTAGGTTTGACATCTTTTTTCTCCATCAAATATTTAATAGTGGCATGATCAGTCCAAACAACTACTTTTGATCCAACTAAATATTGCCGGAATTTTTCGAAAACGAAAACGAAAACAACGACAAGCAATTCTTTTTCAGTAGTTGTGTAATTTAATTGAGCATCATTCAAAGTCTTAGAAGCATAAAAGATTACGACGGGTTTCTTGTCCACCCGATGTCCAAACACAGCTCCTACAGCAAAATCCGATGCGTCACACAAGAGTTCGAACGGCTTAGTCCAATCTGGTGTTTGAACAACCGGTGCGGAAATCAATTTCTCCTTCAGCACGTTGAACGCGTGTAAACATTTGTCGTTGAAATAAAAAACAACATCTTTCTCGAGAAGCTCGGATAGAGGTTTGGAGATTTTAGAAAAATCTTTTATGAACTGATGATAAAATCCAGCGTGTCCTAAGAAGCTTCTTACCCCTTTTACGGAATTTGGTGGGGGAAATTTTGAAATTACTTCAATTTTCACCGGATCTACCTCCAAACCTTTGCTAGACACTTTATGTCCTAGCACTATCCCTTCACTCACCATCATATGACATTTCTCCTAGTTGAGGACCAAATGTGTGTCCTCACATCTTTGTAACACCTTATCCAAATTATAAAGGCATTCATCAAACGAAGCACCATAAACGGAAAAATCATCCATAAAGACTTCAAGACAGCGTTCTACCATATCATAAAAAATGGCGAGCATACAATGCTGAAAAGTCGCTGGTGCATTGCATAATCCAAAAGGCATGCGGCGATACGCAAAAATTCCATAGGGGCAAGTGAAAGTAGATTTCTCTTGATCCTTAGGGTCGATTGAAATTTGATTGTATCCTAAATATCCGTCCAGAAAACAAAAGCGTGACCTGCCGGCTAAGCGCTCTAGAATTTGATCAATAAATGGGAGAGGAAAGTGATCCTTTAGCGTAGAGGCATTAAGACGTCAGTAGTCAATACAAACTCGCCACCCGGTTACCAAGCGGGTGGTGACAGGTTCATTTAAAAGGTTTTGAGTAACAGTTATTCCCCCCTTCTTAGGGACTACCTGCGTGGGACTCACCCATGTTGAGTCTGAAATTTCATAGATAATACCTGCGGAAAGAAGCTTGATCACTTGCTTCTTCACAACCTCCATCATGCTCGGATTCAGTCGACGTTGCGGTTGAATCACCGGCTTGGCTCCCTCCTCGAGCCGAATCTTATGCTGACACAAAGTAGGGGAAATCCCCTTGATATCTGCAACAGACCACCCAAATGCTCCCCGGTGGTTTTTCAGCACTATCAACAGCTGGTCCTCCTCTTCCGCACTCAGATATGCAGAAATGATCACATGTAACTTTTCTTCCTCCGCTAGAAAGGCGTACTTGAGATGCGGTGGCAGTGGCTTTAACTCTAACTCCGGCGGGCTGATCAATGATGATTGAAGTGGAGGGGGAAGTTCACCTAAATCTTCATAATACCTCGCATAGAAACATGGAAGCATCTGAAGCATCTTGGTGCACTCCTTGAGTGATTTGCTTCTCATCCAATCATAAGTGATGTTGACTAAACAAGCTTCCAATGGTAATTCTGGATATGCATCAGAAACTGAATTTTATATAGCATCATCCTCCATAGAGGGAGGAATGTCCTCATTCTCATCATTCGGGAACCCTACAGCCTTGCAGAGGGATACTACTTTGGTTTGCTCCATGATGTCTACAGCCAAAGTCCCTTTGTCCACCTTGGTCATTACATGAGCCATATCCAGAAATGGCTTCCCTAGACAAAGTGAGATAGTGTTATCAAAATGTTTCACCATGTGGCATTGCTCCTTGGATTTAGGTGAAGTGGCGCTGGAAGGCATGACCATCTCAAATCGGTCATCGACTATACCCAAGGTCAACCGACCTCTCCCCATCTCAAGTATCATGTCGGCTGTAGCTTGGAATGGTCTTCCGAGTAGTAGCTCATTGCCTTGTTCATCTTGCATCTCCATGACGACAAAATCTGTAGGAAATACAAATCTATCCACTTTCACAAGCACATCTTCACAAATCCCATACAGTTTCACTACAGAGTTATCCGCCAATTGAATTGTCATGTTGCTTGGCCTTGACTCCTTTAATCCCAACTTTTTGAATGTAGAAAGGGGCATTAAATTGATGCTTGCTCCTGAGTCACATAATGCTTCACCAAATTTGACTTTCCCGATATAGCACGAAATGTTGAAACAACCTGGATCTTGCCTCTTTGGTGGCAATGTGCCCATGATGAAGGCACTCACCTGCTCCTTAAGCACAACTACTTCTGTGTCCGGAATTTTTCTCTTCTTAGTGATGATGTCCTTCAGAAATTTCCCGTAAGAAGGCATTTTCTCAATAGCTTCCAATAGAGGGATGTTGACTGAAAGCTTCCTGAAACTGTCTAAGAACTTTTTGAATTGATCGTCTACCTTCCTTGCCTTAACACTGTTAGGATAAGGGACCGATACAGCCTGTGCCCTTTGATGCGGTGGCACATAGGGTGTCTGTTTCTTAGGTTCCTCCTCCTCGGAAATAGGGTCTTCAGTAGCATCCACAGCTGTGTCATCGACTGGTTCTGTGACCGGTGCGGGCAGCTCCTTAGTGGCTTGAACTTCAATTTCAACTTGGGGTTTACTTGCTTCATCAGCCCTGGGATTTAACAATTTCTTGCCACTTCTTAGCAAGATGGCCTTCGCTTGTTGGTTCCCTCCTGGAACATTAGTATTTCCCGGGAAACCTGGATGTGCCAGCTTCTTCAAGCTGGCTACCTCCGCAGCCATCTGTGCCATAGATGTTTCTATTGTCCTCATTTGAGCCCCATGGCTCTGCAGTGTCTGCCCAAATTGGTTCATGAACTCCCCTTGTTGCTTTATTTGCTGGCTGAAAGTAGCTATGAGTTCTTGGTTTTGCTTTATAACTTGATTGAGTAGCTCTGTGCTCTTATCCTCTGCTGCTGGCTGGGGTTTAGCATATGGATCCTGCAAGAAGTTATTGGGATCCTTCCAGGAAAACTTCTTGTCTTTCCTCCATGAATAGTCATTGTTCCTGTAACCTGGTTGCTGCCTCATGAATTTCACTTGAGCCTCGTCCTCGGACTCAGTATCCTACTTTGCAAGCAATTTCTTTGCGAGAAGATCCATCTTCTCATTCAGCTCCTTTATTGCTTTAGATTCACCTACAACTCGAACCTGCTCCACGGCGCCTCTTTCGCCCCATGATTGTTTCTTTGCCATGTTCTTTAAGATCTCCCAGCATCTAGTGTCCGTATTATTCAAGAAGAATCCGGAACCGGCTGAATCGAGGTTGCTTCTATCATTCTCGGAGAGAGCAAAATAGAAGATCTTGACTTGGGTCTCCTTGTCCAGCCCATGATGCAGGCATCGCCTGAGCATGATTTGAAACCTTTCCCAGGTCTCAGAATAGGTTTCTCCTGCTTGTTGGGTGAAGTTATGGATCTTTCTTATCATGTCATTGGTCTTCTCGGGCGGAAAGAACCTCTCGAAGAAGACCTCCACCATGTGGTCCCAAGACTCCACATATTCATCGTCCAAGTTATGTAGCCATTCACGCACAATTCCCGCTAGAGAACTCGGGAAGAGCTTCAAGTAGAGCACGTCTTGTGGAAATCTGTCGATTTTTACCATATCACAATTCTCCACAAACTGACTTATGTGCGCGACGGGGTCTTCATTTTTGAGCCCATGGAAGGCATTAGACTTCACCAAGTTGATCAAAGCTGGAATAATCTTGTATGTCGGAATATTCAGCGCTTGCTTCTTTATCGGCCCCTTGGAAGCAGACGAGGAAGAATCCTTAATCTTCTCCCATATTGTTTGTGGCTCGTCCATCTCTTCTTGTTCGTATTCAGAAATTATATCCTCCAGCTCATCTTGATTATACTCGCCCTCGTCTTCTGGTCCCGACAGCAGAACCTCTGGTGCGCGACCCGCGTAGTCAGTACTACGCGTCTGCACCATGCACAGTACCTGAAAATAAAAAATGAAATTTAGTACAGTGCTTGATGATTGCAAATATTTAGAAAATAGATTATGAATTTTTGGAAAGGTAAAAAAAACAAAAAGGTGGCCTAGAGTGGCCGCTCACAACACTCGAAGTGCCAACAAATTGTCGTATCCCCGACAATGGCGCCAAAAACTTGACGCAAATTTACCGTGCGCAGAAATGCAAGTGAACGCGTCGAAGTAGTACAGGCCTTGTGAGGCCCGAGTCGAACTCAGGGATATGTGAAATCGTCGGGGACTCCTACTAACTACTCGCGATCAGCTAAGCCGATTAAAAAGTTGAGAGTTGTTGTTAAAATTAAAAGAAAATAAAAACAAAACAAAACAAGCAATCAAATAAATGTTGGTTTAATCAATTCAAAAGGAGATCTTTAGGGTTGCGGTTTCACCGCAGGTTTTCATTGTATTAAATTCTATATAGATACTCAATTTTATCTCTCCATCCGGGTAATCGCCTGAAATCAGAATTGCCCACTGTCGTGGTACAATTCACTACCTATGTCTAGGTCGGTTCCACCATCGTAGTAACCTATACCCTAAACTAGGTGCATTATAAACGACCTCTCGGTATCCACCATTAATCTTACACCGCCTTGTTCAAGGGATTTGTCAATTAATGTAAATTCCGTCTCTTTTCAACCGTTAATTCTTCTTTCAAAGCAATTAAGGGCATTAGGTTATTATTATGGTGATCAAGCATAACAATATACTGGAGAACACAAAATTATACTACGGATTTAAGAGATAAGATATGAATTAATATTATAAAATCTTCATACAATGAATCCCCAGGCTACTCCCAGTCCTAAAGATAAAGGGGATTAGCCCCGCATGTTCATCTCAGAGTACAATGTGGAGAAGAAAAAGGGAAACATGAGAAAAACGAGATTGAGTGGTGAAACCCCTGAACGGAGAAGGTCCAAGCGATCCTTGGCGTAGAATACACGTTCTCCCGCCTTTCGGTGGTGGAATTCGTCTTCTTCAGCGTCCGGATCGGCTGGGGCGTGCTCTCATGCTCCGTTCTTCTCTCCTTTGCTCTCTGGGATGTGTGCAGCAACTAATGACGTCCCTCTCCATCCCAGGGCACCGTCATTAGGTATATCTCCTGAATTAGGTCGCCAATTAACCACGGCCATCCGATTAAGATAAATCTGAAACAAACTCATATCTGACGGTGTCGATACCATCGATGTGGGTCGATGGTACCGACCTAGCGTGGTAGCGGCAGTCCTTCTTTTCTTTCGTCTGAGCGCCTGATGTCATCTCGATACCATCGACGCGGGTCGATGGTATCGATGAACCTGTAGCGACAGTTTTGTCATTTTGTGTCGTTGTAGCTCCACCAGTCGATAGTATCAACTTTTTGGTCGATAGTATCGACGCACTTCTCGCCAGCAACCTGAAGGTATCTAGATACCATCGACTCTCCTGTCGATAGTATCGACTCTATGATGCTCCTTGCGGCTGGCAGCCTGTGGTCCGGTCGATGGTATCGACCACCGTCGGTGGTATCGACGACAGCAGATACTTGTTCTTCCTGAAATTAACACACGGAACCACATAAGTTCACACAAAATATATTCTTTTGATAATTAATACTCAAAATGCTTAAATACAGGGAATTTGACATAAAGAAGTAGCATAGACCAAAATGAATGAATTATGCAACATTAACCATGAAAATGACTAATAAATGCATAAAACACATATCAAACAAGTCTATAAATGTGACTCAAAATCATCGAATCAATGTCCACATCATTCTAGATTTTTTTTTAAATGGCAATTCTATTCATGTTGTCGCTGAGGCTCGAACTTGAGACCTCTTGGTAGCAAACCAAGGATCTTAACCATTGGCTTATCCCATCTTGGACCATTCTAGACATCATTTTTTAAAGTGGTTGAGTACATTCAGTTCATTTTCAATTTAAGTAGTATTTCCAATGACATGGTATTCAAAAACATTATGGCAAAACTAAAAGAAATGTTTCATGAAAATTGAATTAAGAAAAAAATCATAACATGCAACAAAAACTTTTTAGAAAATAATTAAACATTTGAAGGCTTTGTATATAACCCATCTCTCAATTTTGAAATACTATAATATATCAAATAGAAATGATCTAGGCGATGGTGGGTCCATAATGTGACTTTAGTGCTCCAACTTATTGAACTCCCTAGAAAGTGCATTGTATCCTATTTTATATGATTGATATACATGTTCAATATCATCATTAAAGTTGGTTATTAGAATATAACTAATTAGATTTTAAAGCAAGGAAAAAACCAAAACAAATGTAATAATAAATAGAATTCAAGAAAGCAAGTAATTATTTTAGTAGAGAAAACTCTAGAGAAGGAAAGGTGTGCATGTACTATCTTCAGGATATATTTTGGCTCTCCTAATATGAGATTTTGATAGCCTATTCTGAAGGTTAAATCACCCCAGCTCTGGTACAACCTATAAGTGTAAGAGAGAGGTTCATGTCAAACTCATATGTTGGTACACTTAGTCACGTGAGAAAAAGGTGTCACAAAGTTGTCATAGGCGCAAGGCTAGTAGGAAACAAGAATAAAACACCAATGAAGGAGGAAGAGAGGAAGTGGAAGACTAGTTTCTTTATCTATATATTTTTCAAGGAGGTAAGAAACCCCTTATAAAGAGAAGGAACGACATAGAAGTGCCCCACAATAGTCTACACTCACATTGCAATGTGCAATGTTTGGTTTTCTTCCAAAGACCCATTTCCTATTTAACACTATGTTAGTGTGTGGCTTTAAAGCATGGTTACAAACTATTACCTGGAAAGTACCACAACCTATTACCCAATCTTCATGCTTCTCGCCAATATTAAAGAGAAAGGGATGACTCCCTGATACACCTTGGGTCATGGACAGAAGTCACACACATCCAGGTGGGAGAGAAATCCACCACTAACACATCTAAGATGCCCATGTAACATTGCATCATCTCCTAGATAGAGTTTATTGGCCATGTTTCATAGCTACACCTCTTGACCTTTTGGTCCATGACATCAAGGCCATCACAACCTGTACCCATCAGTCTACTAAGAATATGTCCTCGTGGATGTTCTTGGATCTTCACCCAAGTTCCTTAGAGCCAGGAGAGGAAAGTCCACCAACAGGTTGACCCATCTATGGCAGGTGGGAACAACTTCATTAAGGAAGAAGAAATCCAGGGGTGATTGGACTGATATTCCCTTAGGGTGCATTAAAAATCAATTTACCACACATGGGAAATAAGGTCCTTTTGCACTTGATCAAAACATGGCCCACACATGAGCTCTATGTTGATGTTGCATGTGCCCTTTTGGTGTGGGCCCAAGCTCATATTGAATAAAAACATTTTTTTGCTAACATGGCACTCTTCCATTGGTTGATATGGGGTATGTAATTAATGTAAAAAGGAATCACAACTCTGATTGATAGTAAAATTAGATTTTAATTTGATCAAAAACATAAATAATAGAAATGCTTAAATATGATTCATGTTCAATAGTATGTTTTAATATATGAATATAAGGTTATGACATACACAAACCCTAGTTTTGATAAACCATACTTTCCTATTGATTGGTTGCTTTATTATTTGATTATACAGTTACTTGAAGTACATGGATAATAATGCATAGTTCTTCATTGAAATTATGTGGTTATTTTGTGAATACCTTCTCAATATCGATTTCAAATGGATTTCTAGATGATTTCCAAAATGTTTGATCTTACGATAAATTGCTTGGATTTTATTTAATCACAATTCAAATTTAATGGTTATGTGTTTGATATAATACATGCTATGATATTCTAAATGTGTCAGACCAACCATGGGTTAGACAATACAAGTCCAATTATGGACAAAGAAATGGTTACACCCAAGGTGGCATGTCAATAATCAGTTAGAATATCTAAATGAAAATGTAAGTTCATATGTGCAATTATTTGATTGATGGGTACTATATGTTTATAGCCATACATGCACACTTTTTCATGCACCCACGTATACTATATAGTAATATACTGGTTGTGTGTTTTTATGTCAGTGTTTTAGGTAGCTAACTTACATAAATATATGATCATATGGAATTCAGATGAATAAATTGAAGATCATAAAGTTAATATCACAAGGAGGATTAGGAATAGTAATTCATTTTCATGTAGTAGTATCTCGTCTTTTAGATTCTCTTTTATTTGGAAATTATGTAAACTTCTTTGAGAAGAATTATATCATTCCTTTATATAAAATAAGTTATGAAATGAAATTATTGGTTTCTATTTGTAATTTCTTAATCTCGATCCTAGAAAAAATGAGATGATGGTGCTTTTCCATATGGTCTTATATTATATAAATGGAAAGTACATTAATTAGGTCTTATATTATATAAATGGAAAGTACATAATATATTGATATTAGCCAAACCCTTGGTATCATACATCCATGTTCTAGAATATATAGTACTTTTGACAATTTTTTCAATGAAACTTGGATATAAGGCCCAAAATCCTCAATTTTGCATGTCCAACATACAATGACACAATTGTTAATTTAATGGTGATTGATTACTAAAATAATTAGACATGAATCAATTAGACTTTGAAACTTACTTCATGTGTGTAATGACAAATTATGTGATTATGATTTTCTAGGATGAATCGTACTATACATGCATGTTTGATATTAATCGTACTAGATACCATGTAATAAGAATATGTAGTACATAATATGTGATACAATTTATGTACAACTTTTAGTTATATGTGATACCATTTAAGAACATAATTAAATATACAAATTGCATTTATTTAGGTTCTCATTCTATCCAATTTGAGGGACTTCAATCAGTGGATGACTAGAATTCTTGAAGCACTAGCCAAAGAGAAATCCTTTGAGTACTAGATTCTAGGAAGGGGGGCAATAGTTCTATTTTGTTAAGGTCCACCTTAGAAATGCAAGTCACTAAAAATAATTGGAATCAAAATATTTTTTCATCATTAATTTATATTTGCATATCTATATGTGGATATCCAAACTCTATATTTTATTTACCTCATGCCCTATGTAACAACACCTTGTATATTAAGTCATGTAACTATATTAGTTGTACACAAAGAAATAACTAACTGAAAAAAAGTACATGAAAGTATCTAATTAAGAATCATGGAGGATCTAGTAACCAATTTCTTTATTCTAGTTATATAGTTTACTTGAAGCTACTTTCCCTTCTTAGATGATGTAGTAGGTTTCAACAAACTATTTATTTGTGATTCAGTTCTTTCTTATCCTAGAAATGAAATAAGTTTTCTGTTATGAGTGACATGTATAATGCAACATTTGTGAATGTCAAACAATCGTTATTCAAATGAGCATCCTGATTTACAACCAATATTGGTTGAATTGTGTTACTTAAACTTTATAGAAGCACTCTACAAAGGGATGTGAAGTATCCAAAATTGGCTTCTCTTAAGTGTTGGTAATGAGAATTTAGATTCTAAAACTATATTTCAAATTCTATATAAATTCTAATACTCCTCTAAGGAATATGCAAGTCAACCAAGCCAAAGTTACACTTCCACTCAGATTTGAATTTTGTCATAGAATTTTATAGATAATATAGGATTGATTACTCTTTTCTTTACTATGGAACACTCTTTTCAAGAATACCATAAATATATGCTACACATAAACCTCAACAATTCCTCAAGATTCATCATCGTGAACCATAATCTTAGAGAGATGGAGAGAGTCTCAAGTATTATTTCTCTAAAACAATCCACTTCTAACACCTTAATCATCGATCAAGAGACCAATATTAGGAGATCAACTGTATCAGCTACACAAGATAGGAGACAAATAGGGCCATATCTCCTTCATTCTCTTTGCATATTAGATTCAAGATCTATTCACTTTCCTTACTACACTTTCTCTATATTAATTGTATAAGAACTTCATTCCAACAAAGGCGGGCCTAGTCGTGGTGGATCATGGAAATGGAAAAAGATAAAGATAATACACTGGGCCCTTCACAAAGAGTCCAAAGCTCTTGTTCAAAGGCCTAACAATTCAAAATTTTAAATGTTGTTTCGCCTTTTATCCATTTTCTTGAGTGTGCATACAACAAAGAAGAAGATGATATACCTATCTACACTAGATCTATGACTCAGTTAACACTTGTCCTACCGGAAACGTTGATGGATGTAGAGAAAGTATCTTGTTTCTCCATCTCTTTAGAAACCCAATGCATGGTTGGCCGAGATAGTGAGCTAGCATGTAAGCACGTGATCACTATTTGAAATGTTGAGGCCACTCTTTTCACTTCAGTGGCATGATTTGAAAACATTACCCGTCCATCAAGCAACTCTATCATGCTAGTGTCAACGTTTGTGGTGCCCTCCAAACAAGTGGAGATGAAGTCTCCTGGATGCCTTCCCATCAACACTTCTAATGCAACAACACCAAAACTATACACGTCACATTTCTCCGTGACTACCATTGTGTATGCCAATTCTGCATGGATTTCAAAAAAAAAAAGTTAAGCATAAAGTAAGTACGACAAAACTATTTCCTCTAGATCAACATCAGCACAATTTAGATGCTACTTTTGTGTATGAAATGTCATTTTCTAATTCATAGATCATGCTCTTCTTTCTCCAATAGTGGTTTTAACATAATCCTACCATTGTACGTGATGCATTCTCATTTTTAATTTTTATTTAGTGGGGTGATTGGAGGGGTCCACAATCTCATCACAATCACCATGTAAGATTGCTACTATATAAACTCTTGTCGGGTGTCCCAGCTTGCGCTTCAACCAACAACATATTTTACTAATTGAACTAATTATTAACTATACTATGGGACGGAGTATATAACAAGTTGTTCGTTTTGGCTAAACTAGCGCAAAAGAGCAAGGAACTATGACGAACTAGAGGAAGACTTCAAAAGGTTGCTAATGAATCAAATAAGTACGTACCTGGTGCAACATATCCACGTGTGCCGGCAAAGTCCGTCCAATTGGAAGAATCCGGTTTCAACAGCCTAGCAGTCCCGAAATCAGATACGCACGCTCTAAACTCCGCATCCAACAAAACATTGTTGCTGGTTACGTCCCGGTGCACCATAGGCGGGCTGCAATGGTGATGCATGTACGACAAGGCGTTTGCCACGTCGTTGATGACGCCCACCCGAACTCAGCGGCCTTGTCGTCGTCACTCAGGACGGCAGCCAGACTCCCTCTTTCCATGTACTCGTAGACAAGGAACATGCATCTAGGGCTGGAGCAGAAGCCGTAAAGGTTGACTATGTTCCGGTGCCTGATATCTTCGTCAGCGCCTCGACTTCCTTGCGGAATGATTTCTCTTCGGCGGTGACGGCATCTGAACTGCCGCTTCTGGTCGTCTCCTCCGCTGGATGATGGATCTTCTTGACCGCAACTACTTTGCCGAAGGGTAGGGCGGCTCTATAGACGCTGCCGTATGCCCCTGTTCCGATGCAGTACAGATCGCTGAAGCTGTCGGTGGCTCCGACGATCTCTTCGTACACGATCTTCCCGTCGAAGTTCCAGACGGAGAAAATGTCGCGGCTAGTGGCCGCTACCAGCTGGTTGTCTTGTTCTGGACCCAGTCTTCGTCGTTTCCTGATGATAAGGAAACCAAAGACCCCTCCGACGGCGATGACCAACAATAATAAACCGAAGAGGAAGAGCGGGAGCATTATTACGACATGCCTTGATAATCGGTGGCGGCGGCGGCCTCCATGCTTGGACAATGACGAGCACGGTTTCATACCTTTGACAGAACCACAGAGGTCCTTGTTGCCTACAAACCACTCCAGTTTGGCACTTCGAAAGAAAGGTGTGTCCGGCAGGGCCCCTTCCAAGTTGTTGAAAGACACGTCAAGGGACGTCAGGCTAGACATGTCTTTCATGGACGGCGGCAGCGACCCAGAGATGCCGTTGTGGGAGAGGTTGAGAGTTTCCACCGTTTGAAGCCTAGAGATGTCCTTGGGGACCTCTCCGGAGAGTGAATTACGGCTGACATCAAGAGTCCGCACGTTTCTAAGAGCAGTCATCTCCGGCGGAATCGCACCGTCAAGATGGTTGCCGCTCAGGTTGAGGACCTGAAGCTTGACCAGCTTCCCGATGGTAGCTGGTATGGGTCCGGTAAAGGCGTTGGATGACAAATCCAGCAGCTCCAGATCAGGTAAGTTCCCCAGATCAGACGGCACAATCCCAGTCAGGTTGTTCCTTCCCAGACTCAATTTGTAAAGCGTCGGTAGCTTGCCCGGCTCGACGGACACGTCGCCGGCGAGACGGTTCACAGAGAGATTCAGTTCTTTCAACACGGGCAACTGGCCAATCTCCCGAGGTATCCTGCCGGTGATCCCGTTGTCAGATATGTCCAGCTTGGATAGGCTCTTGCAGCTCCCCCAGTCCGGCGAGATCTCACCGGTAAACTTATTGTGGCTCAAATCCACGTACGTCAGCACGGGATGTACCCCGCCGAAGATGTGTGAGATGTCGCCTTCCAGGTTCCAGTTGAGGTCGAACCGTACCCGGTACAACTTGCTGCAGTTCTTGAGGCTGGGAACAGGTCCAGAGAGCCGGTTCCCGTCGACACCCAGATTCCACATAAACTTGAGACGGCTGAAACTCTCCGGGATTGACCCGAATAGGAAATTATCGCTGAGACGCAGGTTGGACAGTGTGGATATGTTGCCCAACTCTGGCGGGAAGCGGCCGGTGATATTGCACTGCGTGAGGCGGAGGGTGGTCAGCTTGGTTAAGTTGCCGAATGTGGAAGGGATGCGGCTGTTGAGGTTGTAGTTGTAGCTTAAGCTTACGTTCTGTAAGTCCGGCAGAGTCCCCATCTCAGGTGGGATCAGGCCTGACAAGTTGTTGCTGACGATGGAGAAAAAAGCCAGCTTCTTTAAGTTACCAACGGTGGCCGTAATGGGACCCGTAAGCGAGTTGTTGTCAAGTTGCAGATTTACCAAGCTTGTCAAGTTGCCGATTTCCATAGGGATGGAGCCGGCGAGATGGTTGTAGCTGAGGTCCAACTCGACTAGGTTGGTGAGATTGCCCAGAAGCTCGTTTGGGATGCGACCGTAGATTTGATTTCGGGCGAGGTTCATCCAGACCAGCTTGGTCAAGCCTCCCAAGGCCGCCGGGATGCTGCCGTTCAGTGTGTTGTTGCTCAGCTGCAAGGACCTGAGGCGCCGCAGCTTTCCGAGTTCCGGAGGAATGGCACCACTCAGCTTGTTCTGGGCTAGGTTCAGGTAGGTTAACGTCGATGATATGTTCCCCAAGCTCGGCGGGATAGATCCATGAATCAAATTGCCACTGAGGCTCAGCTGGCGTAAGTTGGGGAGGCGTTGTTGGTAGGTTCCGAGCTCTGGTGGGATGGTTCCTCTGATCTTGTTGCTGTCGAGGCGGAGGAAAACGATCTGGGTCCAGTTACCGGAGAAATTGAGGTTTCCAGTGAGCTGATTGTAAGAGAGGTCAAGGTGCGTCACTCGAGGCAGAGCGGGTATCAGCTCTTGCAGGTTGCCGGAGAGGGAGTTGAGCGAGAGATCCAGGTCAGTTAACTCGGAGAGATCCCCAATGGTCGAAGGAACTTGGCCGGAGAGGTGGTTACGGCGGAGGCGAATTCGGGTGAGGTGTGGCAAAGCAGAGAGGTTTAGGGAGTCGAGGCGTCCGACAAGACCGGCATGGTACAAGTCCAGACCGATAACAGCCCTGCCGTGGGTAGGCGCTGCGGCGCCGCATATGATTCCTCCCCACGCGCAGACACTGGCGTTGTTCGTTGCCCATGAGCTGAGCAAGCCGGAGTTGCGGAGTGTGGCCTTCCACTGGAGGAGAGCGTCGGCCTCTGATTCCAAAGAGGCCGCTGCGCATGCTGGGGACAGGGAGCTATGGTTTTGACGGTATGGGGTGAGAAGGATGAGGAGGAAGAAGAAGGGGAAGATGTGCTGCGGAGTCATGCTGTACGTCGAGTAAGCTGTGCCGTTGTTGCTACTGTGATCGCTAGGTTAGTTGCAGAGAAGACAAACTTTCCACAGCGGCACTTTAAAGAGCGCCGCGGGCGAGAGCGAAACTTTTGGAGCCGCGTTTCTACTTGCTCAATCTGTTGCGGAAGTGACTAAAATTTGCCTTTTTTTATTTAAAAAAAACGACTATTCTATTCATCTAGGGCTCGGAATAAGTTTTGTGAATTAGAAAGTAAGGTGTTTCGCAGGTATGATTTCATGAAAGAATAGCTCTAATGTGCCAGAAGCCAACAAGCATTTGGTGGAAGCCACGTAACGGGTAGGTGCCAACCCCACCCACCCACCCAACCCCCCCCCCCCCCCCCCCCCCACCCCCCACCCCAAAATCAAAACTCAAAATTGTATTTCTATTTATACGATTTTTCATCCCTCAATCTGCTCGAGAGGGTGGTAAATCAAGATAACAATTGAGATTCGAATCCGGATTCTTTTGATAAGGACACCGTACTTGACCACTTGAGCCACTCATTGTCAACATTCTATTTATAGATATATAAATTAATGTATGTATAGGTCACATCTAATGTAAATATATGATAACATCCTCTCGTAGGACAAAGTTAATTATCATGCCTAGTGATTGGCCGCAGTGTGTTTATCCACGGGCAATGTGCTTGTCGTAGGTTTGATACTGCATGTCAATACTTTTAGTTTTTTTAAACAATCTAGGATTTGCTTTGCTACA
This sequence comes from Alisma plantago-aquatica, assembly GCA_963693085.1. NCBI lineage: Eukaryota > Viridiplantae > Streptophyta > Magnoliopsida > Alismatales > Alismataceae > Alisma > Alisma plantago-aquatica. The sequence goes on along the minus strand of OY856412.1, from coordinate 575,544,208 downwards.
GTTTAAATTGAAACCTTACAAATAAAATAATTTAAAACAAGAAACTATTGATATAAAATAAGTACAACGTATTGGTTATACGGCTATGATGAGTTACTCATGGTCGACAAATATGAAATTTGTATAATTGGCAAATATATTCTTAAAAATCATCTTATTCAAATAAAAGCTTATAAATCACAAAGGCAAGAAAATATTGTAGTATAACAATATCATTTTTATTTATCATATCTTCTCAAAATTCAAAGTGGTCATAAAAATATGAATATTCACTATTTTTTTTATCATGTGTAAGTCTTTATAAGAATCAATCATTAATAACAACCCCTTATATTTATGGATAATATAAATAAGTCTATAGTTTTAGACAATAAACTCCATGCAAACATCCTCAGACAAACAAAAAGATCTTCAAGGCCATAACAAAAGTTCATTCAAGCTACGTAATTTATGTCGTATAATCTTAAAAAATAAATTCAAGGGAAATAAGTACATTATTTTTTTTGCTCGAAAACGCTTGTGCCCCTTTTTATTGATTTTTTGTAAGGTATATAGAAAGAAAGTTCTACTATCTATGTACAGAAGAAACAAAAAAAAGTAGGAAAAAGAAAGAGACAACTATAAGCTATACAACCCTCGGAGATCAGCTTCAATAACCCTCCAACAGGCTTCAATATCCCTTTTCCTATTCTCAAAGAAACAACAGTTTCTTTCATGCCAAACATGGTAAAAAATAGCAAGGCATGTGATGCACGATTTTTCCCTGGTGAGAAGTGTATAACAGTCATCCCAAGAGCTTGGTGAGATAGTGATCCAGTCCTTTTCGACAGCATATCCCCAGATGGATTTAGTAAACCAGCAGTTCAGTAAAACATGCTCATTGTCTTCATAATCTGCTTCACACATCACACATCTAGACACAATACTCATACCGAATCTCCTTAGCACATCTTGAACAACTATTCTGCCAAGGAAAATCTTCCACGCCAAAAAGCTATAGGGTCTGGGAATGAATCTCCTCCAGATGAAGTTCACCCAACCATACTTAGTACCCTGCTCTCTCATAGAATCCCAGCAGAGTTTTAGAGAAGGGGAATCAACTCCTTTGAACAATATATTATCCTTATCACAAAAAGCCATGCCCAAGTTAGCTATGAAGGCGTTAAAATCTATGTGACTTCTTTTATTAACAAAAGACCATTTGTTATTATAGGTAAAGTTTCCTAGATTACCATATAAGCCAACACACCACTTAAGGATATTGCCAGGGCCAAGGAATTCAGCCAGAAAATTGCCTCCAGGGATCCAAGGATCTCTCCACACCTTAATCGAATTGCCATTGCCAATTTTATAAGAAATACGGGGCAGAATGGCATGTCTAAATCTAAGACATTGCCTCCACATCCAGGACCCATTAGGATTATTTTGAACAGACCAGAGAGAATCATTCTTGATGTACTTGCCATTAATCCATCGAACCCATAAATGGTCTTTTTACACGCTATGTTCCATATGTTACGGACCATACCAGCTTCATTCATATCTTTAATTCTTCTTATTCCTAAACCACCTTCAGATTTAGGTTTACAGATCATCTCCCAATCAACAAGATGGATTTTCTTCTTCATGTCAACACCCCCCCAAAAAAAGTTTCTATAAATCCTTTCGACTTCATCCATAACAGAGGCAGAAAGGGGAAACGTAGATGACCAAAACAAATGAAGAGACATCATAGTAGAGACAGTAACTTCGACTCTTCCTCCAAAAGATAGAGTCTTATGATTCCATCCTTCAAGCTTACTCTTAATTTTATCAATCAAAGCACCACAGTGAGATTTGCACAGCTTACCACAGAAAAGGGGAAGGCCCAGGTAGAACATGGGAAAAGAGCCTGCAGGGATACCTAGGATATTAGAAATATCATCACCATTAGCATTATTGCCATAAAAGACATGGCTTTTGAACGAGTTGATGTTAAGGCCAGACATATTTCCAAACCTGCACAAGATATCTTAGATGACCACAACATTATGTATGTTAGCTTCCAAGAAGAACATCACATCATCAACAAAAAGAAGGTGTGAAACATGCATGTCTGAGTTTCTGATAGGAGAAATGATACCCTTGTTAACAACACTATTCAGAATAGTCGTTAGACCTTCCATAACCAGAACAAAGATATACAGAGAAATAGGGTCTCCCTGGAGGATGCCATTAGAGGGAAAGATAACATTAGAAGGCTGGCCATTAATGAGGATATGATAACTGCTAGTATACATGATAGTACGAAGCCAATTGATCCAGCAACTAGGAAATCTCATATTGGTAAGGATATTAAGAATGAAATCCCATTGAACAACATCATAAGCTTTGACTAGATCAGCCTTAATGCACATCTTAGGCTTAGCCCCAGGCTTTGGAAATCACTAATAAGTTCATTGGTCAAAAGGAGAGCATCAGAAATATGTCGGCCCTTGATGAAGGCAGTTTGATTTTTACTGATAAGAGTATCCAGGAGAGGTTGAAGTCTATTAGAAAGCACTTTAGTGATAACTTTGAACAAGAAATTGCAAAGAGCAATTGGCCTCCAGTCCTTGACATTGGTCGCTCCTTTAGTCTTTGGAATAAGAGTAATATATGACTTATTCAGTTCTTTGATCATCTTGCCACTCTTGAAAAAATTCTTAATAGACATAGTGACATCAGGACCGATGATGTTCCATGTTTTTTTGTAGAAATGTCCGTTGAAACTGTAAGGACCCTAACCTTCGTTTTGGGCTTACCCTATTTGTTCTGCCTAAACCTTGTGCTTGGTTGCTTGCTAATCACCTTTAGTGGTGATTAGGGGTTTGCTTGTGCTTAGTTGAGAGTTGGAGGTGCTACTTGCAAAATATCCTAAGTTAGCATTGGAGAGCAAGTTTGTCACCTTGAGAGATGTTTTCTCTCTCCTTGCTTCCCCTAGAGTTGAGAGGAAGGTTTGGGTTCATTGTTCGAGTTGCCTTGGGCTTTGCTAAGCTTTGTTGGGCCTTGTTTTGCTCTGCTTGGGCCTTGCCCTTGCCTTGTTGGACCTTATGTTAGGCAAGAGTGCCTTGTATCGGCCATAGGTGTGTCACCCATAGGGGGGTGTCAGGCATGGAGATGGGGTGTATCGGCCATGGACCCCTTTTACCCTTTGACCTCGTTTGTGTCACCACTAGTGGACACTTGGCGCATGATTCTTGCATGTGGCAATGGCCTTGGACATGTGTATAAGGTGAGATAAGGAGGTGGCATTGCCCATGGACAAGTGTCCCATAGTGGGCGACACCTTACCTTGGTTTCTCCTCCACCCTCTCCTATATATGTACCTTCTTTCTCTTGCTAAGGATCTCTTTAGTTCCTTGATTTTTCTCTTCCTTGGTGGATAACACTCTTCCTTTGCAAAGCTTGGTGGCCGATCCTTCTCTTTGGAGTCTTCTTCTTCTTCCTCTTGAGGTGGCCGAAGGTGTTGCTTGGTGCTAGGAGCTTGGAGCTTGCTTAAGGCGGGTTACATAACTCCTAACCTTAGCTATAGTACTCTCCTTTTATTGTTGCATGTTATGTTCTATCTTGATTGGACAAGTATCTTGTCGAATATACTTCTTGCTTAGTTGTAGCCTTGATCTTGGTGGCTGAACCTTGTGGGAAATACCCGTTTTCTCTCCTTTGGTCTTGAGAAGTGAGTCCGACCCTAGTGATATAGACAATACCCCTCTCTTGGTTGTTAAGAGGTGAGTCTATACTCTAGTTGCTTGGGTAATACTCTTCTCTCACCATTGACATGAGAGGTGAGCTTTGGTGGAGTGATGGCCTAGTTGTAGTTGGCATCTTGGCCGATATGAAAATAATCTGTCATGTTGCTCGATTAGTGATGGAGGTTGTACAAAACCCCTCTCTCTTGGTTGTTGAGAGGTGCCAATTCTCTTGATCTTTAGGGTTTCTAAGATGGTGATCTTGAGGTTGATGATGATCATCTCGGGATGAGTTTGAGCTTTGCGTGATACCCATGTAATGGTGCTGCCTGATACCCTCTCTTGGACTAGAGTTCTGGGTCAATATGATGATGTTGGGTTTGGGCGATACACCTTGGTCTTTGCCTTATGTGTTGGCCAATAGGATGAGGCTAGCTTGGTTGGACGATAGGCTCTCCCTTGGTGCCCTTGTATCAAAGGAAGATGTGTACATTAGTGGGCGATATAGGGTTGGCATGGGCGCCATGGCTCTAGCCGATATGGTAGCTGTTGCCCGATATAACCCTAACCCTAAACATGGTAGGCCGATAAGGCCTTGTCCATTTCAGTAGAATGCGGTTACCTTTGATGCACGACATGCCCCATAGACTTAGTTGCACGATGCGCTTTGTGTTCTTCCTAGTTGCACATCACACCTTGAAGTGGTAGCCCGACATCCCTACTTTAGGGTTGGCCGATATGTGGCTAGAGTGCTTGGGTGATATGAGGGAAGTTACCCTGCCCGATACCACCTCTAGTGGGGGGAGTGCCCTACCCGTCACACTTCTTGTGAGGGTAGTGGGAACATCTAGTGAGGATCATGTTCCACCCGGAAACCCATCTGATAGATCTTTATCATGTAATCACATCCTTGTTGATAATGAATTATGTATTATGGATTGTGAACCTTTGATATGTTTGATACTCATAGTTGATGCCAGATACTTTCACATGTTTTGAATAGATGCCCATGATTTGATAGTAGTGAGGTAATTGATATAGTAGAACACACCTATGTAAGCATGACATGTATATCTAAAACTCTAATGGCATGATAAACAGTGGAGCTAGATATATTTGGTAATTTTAAAGTTATCTATTTTTATGTGTGTACTAACCATGCAGGCTATAAGATGAATTCATAGCCAGGAAAAAGCTATGAGGCTTATGTGTTGGAATAATATTGTATCATGATGATAACTCTTGTTGATGAGATAACATGTATCATCAGTATATTAAGATAGGTCTGTGAACCTGATGAAGGCTGTGTGCCTAGTGAGATACTATCCTCTTGTTGATGAGATAGGGATTTTATCCCAAGTGATGATGTGAAATGGTGATGATGCCTTGAGAGGCAGTGGCTTTCTGTGATAAGGGTTTGAGATCCCAGGATAATGTGATGATGACAGTAATAATATAACTCGATGATTTCATGTTATATAACTTGGTTGCCTCAACATTTCACTTAAAATATACTAATTAATTACAGTGAAATATTTCATGTAGTTTGCCCTGGCCATAGACCCATCATCTTCAGCAGCTGGTGATGGTGAAACGGGTTCTCCTGCGGGTTAACCCGGAGCGTATATTGTTGAATATGTGAGGTTTCTCCTAGCCTAAAATAGAGAGGATTCGAGTGCAACTTCGGTTGTAGACTCAAGATGTGTATAAGAGCATGGTGAAAAGGCCCATGGCTTAGTGTGATAGAGAATGAATGCGTTCATGGCTCAGGGAGCACGGTGAACTGGCCCGTGGCTCAGATATACTAGCGCCGAGACCTGTACCAAGGTGGGCTAGAGAAAGGGTAGCCTACGAGAGCTGACCATGTGGCTGAGGCCACTTCAACATGAGACTACGGTCCTGCTTTGGTTCTCGTACACTGACCACGAGGTGGTGAGGTTGTGGAGTCTGGCTCTTCCATTGACCTTGTATGGCACCGGCTCCGGGTTTCGCAGATGTCAGTTGGATCTGAGTGGTGCGGCTCACTTCCTCAGGGCATAATAATACGTAATCCAGCCGAATAGTATTTGTTTCTTAAGGCAAAACATGGAACATTGGTTGAGGCCCTGCTTGTGTAGTTGATCTGGTTGTACCTTGTAGTTACTTATATGTTCCTTATGTTATGTGGTAAGATCTTATAAATCTTATCTTGTCAATCATGTTCCATAAAGAAATACTTGGTTATATGCCTTCCGTACATCTTGCTCAATATGCTGCTCTTATTCTACGCTTTATCAGATATCTGCTGTTATTGCTTTAACATTCTGAGGTTTTATAGTTTCGGCGGGGAGTTATGTTTCTCGCTGGGACTGTGCGTCTCACCCTGTTGGGTTACAAACTTTTTAGGTGATCGCGGTAGACGAGGTGATCGCAAGGTTGTGGCTAAGCAGCAAGAAGAGGAGTAGTAGAAGGCAAGAGATGGTCATGCTACATGTTCTGGTGTTTTGTAGTAGAGTCCTAGAGTCATCCCTGTACACTCAGGTCTTCAGAGATGTTTCGACGATGTTTCATGATGTATAGCTATTGTAATTTTGTAAATCCTGTTGCTGGCCATTCGAGGGTCGTTATGTATGTATAAACATGTGTTGAACTCTAGTGCTGATAGTACAACTACTTTTGATAAGTTGTGGACCCATAACCAGGCTTGTGAATGTTTATATAACATGTTTCTCTACAGGATCTGGATGCAATAGTTCTGTCATGAATGTTTTTGGCAATCAGTTTTAATTAACCCATGTTTTCGGTAATATGTGGTTTATGGTGTTTCCGAATATTTTCACGTGTCATCTCGTTGTCTGTGTGATGGCGGGGTGTCACAGTAAGTTTGGTATCAGATCTCTAGGTTCGCTGAGTCTACAGGGATCTTGGACTAGGTTGTGTCTGTTCTTGTGAGTTTTCCAGATTTTCTTACAATTATCTTCTGCCCTCAATGGAAGAAAAAGCCAAGATGTCTGGAAACCATGAAGAACATGTTGTCGAGAGAAGTGAGGTTGCATTAGTGGATGGAGCTGAAGGGCAGACACATGGAGATCGGGTGCTTGAGGTTCCCCAACTTGACCCAGCCATTCTCGAAAACCCTACCTATCAACAGCTTATGGGGCAGTTGATGGCTATGATGAATCTCATGGTGGAGAGATTACCAGTGCCCCCGCCAAGAGCACAGGCTCCCCATGGTGAAACATCAGGTACTGGGAAGACCTATGAGAGGCTTCGTCGAGTCGGAGCTTCGGATTATGCTGGAACGGCTGATTCAGCAGATGCAGATCTATGGCTGACAGGTCTTGAGAAGGCCTTCCGGATCCTCGACATCCCTGAAGCAGACAAAGTAAAGCACGTTGTCTACCTTCTGAAGGGTAGTGCTGGCCACTAGTGGACCATTGAGGAGGAGAAGCGACCCGGTGAGGTGATCGGTTGGGAGATCTTCCGGCGAGAGTTCGTCAGTAGATACTTTCTGAAGACGTATCTGGATGAAAAGATCAAAAAGTTCGAGTGTCTGCGCCAAGGCACGTTGAACATCACCGAGTATGAAGCCAAGTTCATGGACTTGCTGAGGTTTTGTCCTCACATGGAAGCAACAGATGATGAACGAATCAGGCGGTTTGAGAAGGGTTTGAGTGCAGAATTGACAACGCCAACTGCCACCCTAGAGAATAGAGAACGGTTTGCTACATTCGTGGAATCTGTCTGGAGGATTGAACGGTCAGTTAGGGAAAAGAGAGAGGCCATGTCTAAGAAGAGGTCTTCTTAGTTTCAGGGACAGAGGTCTGGTGGCTTCAAGAAGCCAAGGTTTTCGACACCTTCCATGATGAGAGGTTCCAGTGTACCGTCACAGTGGTCTCCAAGTAAGGGAAGAAGTTATGTTTCTTCACCGTCAAAGGCGCATAGTACAGCTTCAGTGGCAGTGACAGGGCCATCTAGGCCACAGTTTGAGGATAGGGCATGCTATATATGCGGACAGACAAGGCATTTCAAGTTAAACTACCCAAGGAAAGATGTTGAAGTGACACAACAACCAAGGCAGAATCAGAAAGGGGCAGATAGACAGTAGCCCAGTGGTAGCAGAGGGAGAGGACACGGTCAAGCGTTGCAAGTAGGATCGTCTGCTCAAGGAAGTAGAGGACGTGGACGACAGCAAGCAACAACTCGATTCTATGCTATGAGTCAGCCGGAGGCGATAGTCAACCTGTGAGTGGTGGCAGGTCAGATGGAGTTATTTCATTTTGATTTGTCTTCTTCTTGCTTTATATCTGTTTTGGTTGACCCGGGTGCTACACACTCTTTTATCGCATGTTCTATGCTTGATAACTGTCTGTTACTTGTTAGCTGTAAGAAATATAGATTGTTGTTAGAAACCCCTCTTGATGGTTCCTCGATGCTTCGAGAGGAGTGCCCATCTTGTGTCTTATCTTTTTCGGGACATAATATACAAGTGGATCTTATACCACTTGATATGCATGGATTCGATGTGATCCTTGGGATGGATACCTTAGAGAGGTATGAGGTTGTGTTGGATTGTGGCTCCAAGCAGGAAGTGTTTGATAATGGTGGTGAGAAGTGGGTCTTCCAAGGAGATAGAAAGATTCTCCCGACATGTCTGGTGTTAGCTATGGTGGCAAAAAATTTGTTGCGGCAAGGTTGTAAGGAATTTTTGGCTCACATTGTGGATATCAAGGCGAAGTGTCCTAGCCTTGAGGAGGTGACAGTTGTCTGAGAATTTGCAGATGTGTTTCCTGATGAGTTTCCCGGTGTTCCCCCACCTCGAGAGATTGACTTTGAGATAAATCTGGTACCAGGAACACAGCCAGTTGCTCAGACACCCTATAGGATGGCTCCAGTAGAGATGGCAGAGCTGAAGAAGTAGTTACAGGAGTTGTTGGAGAAAGGTTTCATCCGACTGAGCACGTCGCCTTGGGGTGCTCCAGTGTTGTTTGTTAAGAAGAAGGATGGGTCGATGCAGTTATGTATAGATTATCAACAGTTGAACAAGGTCACGATTAAGAACAAGTACCCGTTGCCGAGGATAGATGACATGTTCGATCAGTTGTGTGGTGCTATAGTGTTTTCAAAGATTGATCTACGGTCTGGATATCATCAGTTGAGGATTAAGGCAGATGACATACCAAAGTCAGCGTTTAGGACGAGGTATGGTCACTTTGAGTTTGTGGTTATGCCGTTTGGGCTAACCAATGCACCTTCTGCTTTCATGGACCTGATGAACCGAGTGTTCTATATGTTCCTAGATCAGTTTGTTGTAGTCTTTATAGACGACATTTTGATCTATAGTCGGGACAGGAAAGAGCATGAGCACAATCTTTGACAAACGTTGACTCTTCTTCGCCAACATCAGTTATACGCCAAGTTCAGCAAATGTGAGTTCTGGTTGAAGGAAGTGACTTACTTAGGTCATTTGATAGCTGCAGAAGGAGTCAGAGTAGACCCTAAGAAGGTGGATTCAGTTGCATATTGGGAGCAACCAAAGATGCTGACAGAAGTCTTATGTAGATAATCGCCGACGACCTTTAGAGTTTCAGGTGAGAGACAAGGTGTATCTCAAGGTCTCACCATGGAAAGGCATGCTGAGGTTTGGCAGGAAAGGGACTGGCACCCAGGTATATGGGGCCATATCCAGCACGTGTTGGCAAGGTAGCGTACAAGTTAGAGCTGCCGCCAGAGTTGCACATGTTACATCTAGTGTTCCACGTCAGCATGCTGAAGAAAAGTCATCCAGACACAGAGACAGTGATATAGCCAGTTGAGGTTGAGCTTGATGAAGATGTGACCTACGAGGAAGGTCCTGTGATGATCCTGCATAGAAGAGTTAAGAAGCTGAAGAGGAAGGACCTGGTTCTTGTGAAGGTTCTTTGGCATCATCGTGGCATTAAGGAAGCCACGTGGGAGCTTGAGGAAGAGATGAGGAGGAACTATCCCTCGCTTTTCTCTTCAGATTTCGGGGATGAAATCCCTTTGTAGAAGTTTATGGCTTGTAAGGACCCTAACCTTCGTTTTGGGATTACCCTGTTTGTTCTGCCTAAACCTTGTGCTTGGTTGCTTTCTAATCACCTTTAGTGGTGATTAGGGGTTTGCTTGTGCTTAGTTGAGAGCTGGAGGTGCTACTTGCAAAATAACCTAAGTTAGAGTTGGAGAGCAAGTTTGTCACTTTGAGAGATGTTTTCTCTCTCCTTGCTTCCCCTAGAGTTGAGAGGAAGGTTTGGGTTTGTTGTTCGAGTTGCCTTGGGCTTTGCTAAGCTTTGTTGGGCCTTGTTTTGCTCTGCTTGGGCCTTGTCCTTGCCTTGTTGGACCTTGTGTCGGGCAAGAGTGCCTTGTATCAGCCATAGGTGTGTCATCCAGGGGGGGTGTTTCGGGCATGGAGATGGGGTGTATCGGCCATGGACCCCTTTGACCCTTTGACCTCATTTTTGTCACCACTAGTGGACACTTGGCGCATGATTCTTGCATGTGGCAATGGCCTTGGACATGTGTATAAGGCGAGATAAGGAGGTGGCATTGCCCATGGACAAGTGTCCCATAGTGGGCGACACCTTACCTTGGTTTCTCCTCCACCCTCTCCTATATATGTACCTTCTTTCTCTTGTTAAGGATTTCTTTAGTTCCTTGGTTTCCCTCTTCCTTGGTGGACGACACTCTTCCTTTGCAAAGCTTGGTGGCCGATCCTTCTCTTTGGAGTCTTCTTCTTCTTCCTCTTGAGGTGGCCGAAGGTGTTGCTTGGTGCTAGGAGCTTGGAGCTTGCTTAAGGCGGGTTACATAACTCCTAACCTTAGCTATACTACTCTCCTTTTATTGTTGCATGTTATGTTCTATCTTAATTGGCCAAGTATCTTGTCGAATATACTTCTTGCTTAGTTGTAGCCTTGATCTTGGTGGCCGAATCTTATGGGCAATACCCCTTTTCTCTCCTTTGGTCTTGAGAAGTGAGTCTGACCCTAGTGATATAGACAATACCCGTCTCTCTTGGTTGTTGAGAGGTGAGTCTATACTCTAGTTACTTAGGTAATACTGTTCTCTCACCATGGACTTGAGAGGTGAGCTTTGGTGGAGTGATGGCCTAGTTGTAGTTGGCATCTTGGCCGATATGGAAATAATCTGTCATGTTGCCCGATTAGTGATGGAGGTTGTGCAAAACCCCTCTCTCTTGGTTGTTGAGAGGTGAGTCAATTCTCTTGATCTTTAGGGTTTCTAAGATGGTGATCTTGAGGTTGATGATGATCATGTCGGGATGAGTTTGAGCCTTGCGCGATACCCATGTAATGGTGTTGCCCTGTACCCTCTCTTAGACTAGAGTTCTGGGTCGATATGATGATGTTGGGTTTGGGCGATACACCTTGGTCTTTGCCTTGTGTGTTGGCCGATAGGATGAGGCTAGCTTGGTTGGACGATAGGCTCTCCCTTGGTGCCCTTGTATCGAAGGAAGATGTGCAAATTAGTGGGCGATATAGGGTTGTCCTGGGCGCCATGGCTCTAACTGATATGGTAGCTGTTACCCGATATAACAATAACCCTAAACATGGTAGGCCGATAAGGCCTTGTCCGGTTCAGTAGAATGTTGTTACCTTTGATGCACGACATTCTCCATAGACTTAGCTGCACGATGTGCTTTGTGTTCTTCCTAGTTGCATGACACACCTTGAAGTGGTAGCCCGACATGCCTGCTTTAGGGTTGGCTGATATGTGGCTAGAGTGCTTGGGCGATATGAGGGAAGTTACCCTACCTGATACCACCTCTAGTGGGGGGAGTGCCCTACCCATCACACTGAGGGTAGTAGGAACATCTAGTGAGGTCATGTTCCACCCGGAAACCCATCTGATAGATCTTTATCATGTAATCACACCCTTGTTGATAATGAATTATGGATTATGCATTGTGAACCTTTGACATGTTTGATACTCATAGTTGATGCCAGATACTTTCACATGTTTTGAATAGATGCCCATGATTTGATAGTAGTGAGGTAATTGATATAGTAGAACGCACCTATGTAAGCATGACATGTATATCTGAAACTCTAATGGCATGATAAACAGTGGAGCTAGATATATCTGGTAATTTTAAAGTTATCTCTTTTGATGTGTGTACTAACCATGCAGGCTATAAGATGAATTCATAGCCAGGAAAAAGCTATGAGGCTTATGTGTTTGAATAATACTATATCATGATGATAACTCTTGTTGATGAGATAACATGTATCATCAGTATATTAAGATAGGTCTTTGAACCTGATGATGGCCGTGTGCCTAGTGAGATACTATCCTCTTGTTGATGAGATAGGGATTTTATCCCAAGTGATGATGTGAGATGGTGATGATGCCTTGAGAGGCAGTGGCTTTCTACGATAAGGGAATGAGATCCCAGGACAATGTGATGATGATAGTAATAATATAACTCGATGATTTCATGTTATATAACTTGGTTGCCTCAACATTTCACTTAACATATACTAATTAATTACAGTGAAATATTTCATGTAGTTTTCCCTGGCCATAGACCCATCATCGTCAGCAGCTGGTGATGGTGAAACGGGTTCTCCTGTGGGTTAACTCGGAGCGCATAATGTTGAATATGTGAGGTTTCTCCTAGCCTAAAATAGACAGGATTCGAGTGCAACTTCGGTTGTAGACTCAAGATGTGTATAAGAGCATGCTAAACAGGCCCATGGCTTAGTGTGATAGAGCATGAAAGCATTCACGGCTCAGGGAGCATGGTTAACTGGCCCGTGGCTCAGATATACTAGCGCCGAGACTTGTACCAAGGTGGGCTAGAGAAAGGGTATCCTACGGGAGCTGACCCTGTGGCCGAGGCCACTTTAGCATGAGACTACGGTCCTGCTTTAGTTCTCGTGCACTGACCACGAGGTGGTGAGGTCGTGTAGTCCAGCTCTTCCATTGACCTTGTATGGCACCGGCTCCGGGTTTCACAGCCGTCGGTTGGATCTGAGTGGTGCGGCTCACTTCCTCGGGGCATAATAATACGTAATCCAGCCGAATAGTATTTATTGCTTAAGGCAAAACACGGAACATTGGTTGAGGCCCTGCTTGTGTAGTTGATCTGGTTGTACCTTGCAGTTACTTATACGTTCCTTATGTTATGTGGTAAGATCTTATAAATCTTATCTTGTCAATCATGTTCCATAAAGAAATACTTGGTTATATGCCTTCCGTACAATTTGCTCAATATGCTTCTCTTATTCTACGCTTTATCAGTTATCTGCTGTTATTGCTTTAACATTCTGAGGTTTTATAGTTTCGGCGGCGTGTTATGTTTCTTGCTGGGACTGTGTGTCTCACCCCGTTGGGTTACAACCTTTTTAGGTGATCGCGGTAGATGAGGTGGTCGCGAGGTTGTGGCTGAGCAGCAAGAAGAGGAGCAGTAGAAGGCAAGAGATGGTCATGCTGCATGTTCTGGTGTTTTGTTGTAGAGTCCTAGAGTCATCCATGTACACTCAGGTCCTCAGAGATGTTTCGACGACGTTTCATGATGTATATCTGTTGTAATTTTGTATATCCTACTGTTGGCCGTTCGAGGGTCATTATGTATGTATAAATAGGTGTTGAACTCTGGTGCTGATAGTACAGCTAGTTCCAATAAGCTGTGGACCCATAACCAGGCTTGTGAATGTTTATATAACATGTTTCTCTGCAATATCTAGATGCAATAGTTCTCTCATGAATGCTTTTCGCAATCGGTTTTAATTAACCCATGTTTTCAGTAATATGTGGTTTATGGTGTTTTCGCATGTTTTCGCGTGTCATCTCGTTGTCTGTGTGATGGCGGGGTGTCATAGAAACCATCAGGGCCTGGAGCCCTATCACCATCCTCCTCTTTAATAACTCTATCAATTTCTTCACTAGTGACAATGGAACTGAGAAGGTTGATCTGTTCATCATTAAGAGAGGGCAGAATCAGTCATCATCCCACACAACAGAATCATTGTTCTTATTATCATATTGGTTGAAAAGTTGATCATAGTAATCAAAGATATGCTGATTTATAAGCTCCTCATCATAGCACATAACATCATCAATCATAAGGGATCTGATATTATTTCGATTGGCTCGGACCTTTACAGAATTATAGAAGAAATTAGTGTTTCTATCCCCAAGCTTCAACCATTTGAATCTAGAAATTTGTTTGGCATAAGATTCCTTAGCTTTAGCAGTAGCGAAGGCAATCTTACTTTTCTCATCAACAATATTTCATAGGGTTGCATCTTCAGGAGATAAATCAACATTTTTTTGGGCCAAGATAGCCTCAACTTCTGCAGTTCTAGTATTATCATTAAGATTGCCACATTTTTCCTTGTTCCACTTGATGAGTTTTTCTTTCACATTTTTTAGTTTAGACATGACCCTGAACATGGGGTTTCCCTTTATATCAATGCTCCAAGAATCTTTGACAACATCAAGGAAGTCATCACGAGAAGTCCAAGCATTAATGAATTTGAAATAACTCTTCTTCCTTCTAGAATTACCACTGATAAAGATAGCAATTTGTCTATGATCACTAATAATGGTGTTAAGGACCTCTCCCCAAACATTTTATAATCAGAAAAAATTTCAACATTATAGAAACATCTGTCTATCTTAGAGAAAATAATATCTTGCCCCTTTCTTCTGTTATCCCAGGTAAACATAGGTCCTTTCATGTCCAACTCAATAAGACTAACATCAGAAACGGTATCATTAAAATCCCGCATGGTAGTGAAAGGATAATATCCTTTACCTTTCCTTTCTTCAAAGAAACGAATAGCATTGAAATCCCCCAACATTATCCAAGCATCCCTGCCAGGATTGATTCTTCTTATGTCATCCCAAAGAATTCTCCTTTTCATTTCTTCATTCTGCCCGTAGATTGCTGTGACAAAGAAATAATTGCCTTTATAGTTAACCTTGCAGTGAATAAATTGATCACTTTCTTCTAGTTTCACAAGATCGACCAGGTTTTGATCCCACAAAATGATAATCCTCCCTAGAGGGTGAGAAGAATGGCTTTATATCCAGTTCCTTTCAGACCAAACATTATGCATTGTTTTATTCATCTTCTTGTATCTAAGCTTGGATTCAATTATGAAATTCACAAGATACCTTGTATTGACAAGGCTATCCTTGATTTTCTCCTGGTGTCCATATCTATTTAGACCACAGACATTCCAGGAGAACAAGCCTAAACAATCATCCATTAGGAACAGTGTTGACTGGAGGCCTTCCAGTCACAGTATTAGGAACAAACTCTCCCTCAATTTCATTAAGTGTCTCAAACTTGTTCTTTGCAACATTAGCAATTCTTGGGGCACTTATTTTAACAAACGGATTAGATTTAGAAGCCAGCTTTGGTGGAGAAGACATGTTCTTATATCTTACTATTTGAAAAACTTCATCACTACTCAGAGTAGCCATTCTGACTTTCTCATCAACAAACCTCTTCATGTGCAGTGGAACACTCCAACATCCTCCTAAATTTCTATCATAATTAGTATTTGCATCCCTTCTGCTATCAATCAGAATGGAGTGGACTGCACCTGGCCTTGATTACACATCCTGAGGATTTCTAACTGGTCAAGCAGTAGCTGATATAGTAGTATTACCAGGAGTATTAGTAGAAACATCATTAACAGTCAGAGCAGAGGACGGGAGATCAATTGAGCTAATAGGTTTCACCACGTTTTTCTCAGACAGAACCCAAACCTTCTTATTTCCCATATTTCCTTTCTTATAACTACAAATCTCTGTTTCATGTCCAAATCAATCACATATCTTGCAGATTTCTAGAAGCCATTCATACTGGACCTGGATGACATCTCTATCCCCGCAATCACTCCTCATAACAATCTCTTTTGGAAAAGTGGACTCAGTCAAAATCAAGACCTGAATGTGATCATAATCCATCCTCCTCATCATTTTGGTGGTGTAATTAGAGCATATCAGCTTTCCTATGAAGCTACCAAGGAGCCCAAGGATCTCATCATCCCAGAATTTTAAAGGAAGGCCAAGAATTCTCACCCAAACAGGAATGTCTGTGAGCCTCTCCTTCTCTAGTGGTTCCCCGATCTCCCATTTTTTAATAATCAAGGGTTTCCCTCCCACAAACCAGGGTCCTCCCTCTACAACAGCCTTCAGATCATCCGAGTCCACAAATTTTACAATGAAGAAACTTCTGTTCTGTGGAATTACCTCAAACCCCGCTTTAGGTTTCCAGACCGATTCAAAATGGCAGACGAGAGTTGGCCAGTGAGGCTTCAATCCGACGATGTATCATGCTGCCGTGTTCTCCCACTTCCTAGCGATTTCAATTGCCTAAAATCTTTTATACAGAACCTCACCATCAACAACCTCTGGCGGCAAAAAATGCAGCTTCATGATCTCCGCTTTTCATTGTTCGCTCACGAGGTTAGACCATTTCTTAGGAGCAGTCGTAGTAGCGATTCCTTTCACCTGGTTGGATGTAGGTTTTGGCCTTTGAGAGCTAGAGAAGGGATTTGGAAGAGGACGCCAAATTCCTCCATGGATCGCACCTCCCATCGCCACACCTGACGCTCCTGCCATCCACTTTTCAAAAATTGTTAATATTAGACTTTAGATGTAACATCCCTGACCTGGGTTATGAATTAACCCTAGGTGTTTTGCCTAAGATATGTAATTAAATCCTTGTGATTATCTTTTGGCATGTAATTAAGTTCCTAAGGAACATACATTTTCATTTCTGTCCTTTTTAAACAATGATTGTAGTATTGTTTGGTAATACAGGGACCTATGTGCAAATTACCCAATTAGAGGGGTTAACTTGCAAATTACACAGGTTAAGATGTTCCTATAATAAAGAGACATCATATGAAGGAATATGATGAGGTATGATGGATTTCCCAAGTTTGGGCACCAAGGTGCAGCTTGTGGAGTAATCCTTGTGCTTAAACCCTAATTTTGGTGTAAAGTGCAATTTACCCAAAATGTGGGGTGAAACTTGTGTTATACACTTTCTAGAATATCTTTTATGACTCTTGACATCATTTAGAGAAGAAAGGATGAGAGGGGCACTTATATTAAATAATTGGATAAGAAGGATGATCTTTGTAGTGAAAACACCTAGTATGAGTAAGAAGACCCTTCATATATATATATACCTTAGTGTGCATATTGGTTTTCTTTACCCTTAGATCTTGAGTTTTGATGGGATTTGATTAAGTTTTGATAGCTTTAACGTGCCTTATAAATAAGGAGGGACTTGGATGAGAATTACATGCTTTAGAGGTCCTTATGGTGAAAATCAGCCTAAACTATATAAGCACCTTTCTTTCCAAACCAAGCAAACGTTTTCCTTCACTTCCTCACTTCTCATCTTTCTCAACCGACCAAGGCAAAGCTCTGGAGCTCAGGGAAATGACCAACCTGTTCTAAGGTAAGAGAACACCACCTTCTAGCTTGGATTCATGGAGGAAATCGTATTACAAGGATGAATTGCTAGTTTTCTTACTTAGGTTCCTTGTTCTAGCCGACCATCCCCATCTTTTTCTTGAAGAATTGACCTTGGCCGACCTGTGGAGCTCAATACGCCATTAAAGGCTTGAAGCTTGGAAGCTCTAGGAACCACGTTTGAGGTGGGTTTTATAACTCTAACTCTTAGCTTTGTTATGCATATCTTTGTTCTTGTTTTCTATGATTAGTTCTTCTTCTACCTCCCTTCTTCCTTGCTCTTTTGCAAGAAAAACAGTGGAGGAACCAACCTGAACAGAGGTTGAGGATGATGGGAGTGGATTCCTAGGTCACTTTATGAAACGACCTTGGACCCTTTTGGTCCAAACGGGTGCAACTCGTTTAAGGTCAAACGGGTTCAACCCGTTTGATCTCAAACGATCCTGCAAGATCGTTTGGATCAAAATGACCCCAAGACCGTTTCATAGGGTTGACCAAGGTATGACCGTTTGAGGGTCTATTCATAATGTATTGAATTTCTTTCCTACAAAGAATTATAATCTAATTCCTAACCAATTGAGAGTTGAAGGCACTTCAACACCCTAACCCTAATCGGGTTGAAATTGCTGATTTTAATTATAGATCTTGTTAAGTTTCGGGTTGGAGGATCCAAACGGGTTCAAAACCATTTGGGGTTCACCCAAACGGTCTCACACTCGTTTAGTGACACCCCAAGACCGTTTGGAGGTCTAGGGTTAAGGAAAATTGATCCATTGTAGGTCCAACTTCAATAGGTTGAAGAATTGATAAAAGTGCTGATTTTAGACCTAATTAGGGTTCAATCCTAATCAAATCAACTTAGATTTTGGTCAAACTTTGGGCAAACGGTCTCAAGACCATTTGGAGGTCATCCAAACGATCTCAAGACCGTTTGGGTCAAGTTTGGGCCCAATTGGAGTTCAATTGATGGGTTCAATTACAATTTGTTTCACATTGTTGAGAATTGATGATTAGCCGATTGGAAACCCTAATTGAGTTAGACTTAACCCTAATTGGCTTTCAATTAAGGGTCAAATTGGAGTCCAATTGATTGAGGATCATCCTAATTGACTCAATCTGTAAGTGGTTAACATGGATTTGGCCAATTAAAGGCTTCAACATAGGAAACCCTATTCAAACATAACCTATGTGTCACCTTTTGTGTTCATGCGGTTTGGACCCAAGTAAGTTCACACTCGTTTGAGTCCAAACGAGTTCACACTCGTTTGAGTCCAAATGAGTTCACACTCATTTAAGTCCAAATGAGTCTACACTCATTTGATCTCAAACAGGTTCACACTCGTTTGATCTCAAACGGGTTCACACTCGTTTGATCTCAAACGGGTTCACACTCGTTTGATCTCAAACGGGTTCACACTCGTTTGATCTCAAACGGGTTCACACTCGTTTGATCTCAAGTGGGTTCACACCCGTTTAAGATCAAGGGGGTCCACACTCGTTTAAGGCCCAAATGGGTTCTAGGTCGTTTGAGGTTAAACGAGTTCAAGGTCATTTAAGAATCAAATGGGTTGAAGGTTGAAGATCAAACCCTAAACCAATTGGAGATTTTCAAGGTTGATTATACTTAATCACTTGAAGGTGTAAATGGTTCAATGATGATCTAATCTAACCATAATGGTAACTTAAGATATTAAGGGACTAAGTGATTAATGAATTGACCCATGAGGATGATCAATGGGTAATATACCAAAAATGCCCCTGAGAGGTTTAATTGAGTTATACCTTGTTCTAATCAAACCCGAATCACTTGATAGTGGTGATTTGGTTTATGTAGATCAAAGGGGACTTAACCTAACCTAATCTAAGTGGTGTATTCACCATCTACTAGTGAGAGGAGAGAGAAAGTACCATTTATGGTGGAAACTCAAGTAAAATACCTTCAATATACATGAATGTGCATGATTAGGGTATGATCCACTTATGAGAGATCATGGAAACCCTAATTATGGTAATTGGTGAATCTTGATCTTATCTGAGGGCTTTAATGATGATGTTTCTCATGCATGGTGATGTAATGAGATTAATTCACCATGAGGTGAATAGTAAACCCTAATTCTAGGGTGATGACATATATTGTGAATAGTAAACCCTAATTGATGAAAATCAGGGAATCTAACCCTTGTAAGAATATAAGGGTACAACTCTTGATATGAACTGCTTACTATTATCAATTGAATTAACCATGAAAGTTTCTATACATGATGGTGATCATATCCAGGTAAGGATTATGATTTCATATTCATTGGAAGCATGTTATTAGCTTTATGAATAATGACATATGTTGATGCCTAGTAGGTGGCATCTTATGAGAATGATAGGCTGTAAGAGCCATGAATATCATCAAGGTCATGCTTGTCAAATGACTTGTGATTGGACGATTGAGAAATGATAATTGATGTGAGTTAGACTTGATACATTTAGTATTCTACTTTCATAGCTGCTATGCTAATGATTACTGTTTGAAAACATGTATGATGCTAAAAGAATACTGAAATGTACCTAATAACCAAGTTTAATCATACCATGTAGAGCCCTGATCATAGATCCATCATTGTCAGAATTTAAATGATGGTGAAATAGGTTTTCTTAAGGGAACTCCTGGATCACATACTTTAGAGTATGTGGGGGAATATGGATGTGTATATCCTTACATCCTAGTGTAGGAGTTGATGTTGATGTATCTTAATCCATCAACCCTTCACTATATGTTTATACCAGGATGATGTAACACTATTCTTCCAAGGGAATCTTTTATACCGCATCGATGAGAGATAAACATGAAATCTTTCGATGGCGAAGAGAGTGCAGAATGCCACTGTGACTCTAATAGAAAAGTACCAGAATACCCTGGTAAGCTATATTAGCAGGGACACTAGATGTCCTGCATGTTTATCCTCATTTTGACTGAGGTAGTTGAGGGTCATGAGAATCCGGCACTTTCGATGACCTAGTATGATACCGATGTGACTTACTAGTGATCGGTTGGAGCATGAGCGGTATACCTCATCTCCGCAGGGCATAATGATGTTTGTAAAACATAATCAACCGCGTAGCATAACTGCTTAGGTTGAACTACGAGGAACATTGATTGATATTACATTGCTTGTTTTTAATATCCTGTTCAAGCATTAGTATACGTGTTCTTCATATTCCTTAAATAAAGATGAGTATTTGTTATCAAGCCTGCTGTGAGTAACCTAAATTACCTGCTTATGATATTCCTTTGATTGCTTTTAACAAAGTTTCTGGCAGAGAGTTATAACTCTCGCTGGGACAATTATTTAAAATTGTCTCACCCCGTAAATTTCTACCTTTAGGTGGACGTCGAGGTCGAAGGAACCGATCTACAGGTGGACAGCAGCAACAACAGCAGTTTCAGGAGCAGCAGTGACTTCAGGTGGAAACACTGTGCTGTCTAGTCTTGTAGTCAGAATAGTCTTATGTCGTCTCTGTACACTCAGGTCCTAGGAGTTTATTGATCTGAGAATTTTGAAATCTTGAGATTTTGTATCATGACGTATATAATCACTCGAGAAGTGATTTATCACAGATGTAAACAATTCATCTTACTTTTATAAAGGAGTTTCAGGTTTTTAAGATCTCGTTTTTGAAAAGTTTTAATTTCTCGTGATTTTCGTATTCCGCTGTTAATCGAATCTCTTCCGCTATGTTTATCTTGTGTTTTGGAGATCAGAGCCCACATTAGATTTCTATATTCATCTATATTATAGAAATGTACATGAATAGTATGAGTATCATTGTTTGTAGTATTTTGATCAATAACAAGCTTTTGAACTTCTTACATCTTATAATTTTATTTATTTTTACTATAAGCTAGCATTGAACATATATGTACACAATTTTTGCTATATGTTCATAAAACTATAAAGCAATTTTTGATGTTTTTTATACCAACAAATAGTTACTTGGAAAATCTTAAAGTTCAATCCATAAACTTTGATATTAGTCTTCATTGATCCATAATTGCTCGAGATGAATTTATAAGTACTTATGTATTATTAGATATTAGTCTTCGTTGCTCTATTTCTTTTTATACTTTAAAGATGAAATCAAAATTTTCTTTAAAAATATCAAACACCTCTTGTTTTACTTATCTACAAAAATGTGTGCACTAATGCATATTATTTTTAACCATGAAATTTTACATTTATGTTGAACATGTATTGTAAAAGTATTTTTATTGTTGTTTGATGTAGTGTATCATAGATAGATAAATTAGATACCCTTAATCATACTTCATAAATCAATTTAAATATTATAATTCGTACAATCATTCCTTCAAATTTATTGTATACAAAAATGTGTAATGCAAGAGATGGGTAGGGGTAGGTAAAAGGTCTAAGTAGATTGGATAAGAATATACACACATTATATATATATATATATATATATATATATATAGGGATCATCTTTAATACCCGCATGGGTAGCTACCCGCACACCCTTCCTGTCACTTTTTTTTAATTTGCAATTGTAGAGAAGCATTTTATCTAGCTCCCAAAAAAATTCATCCAAAAATAATATCATTTGCCCCACCAAAATCAAAAAATACATCCATATATTTACTGACTGCAGTAGTTACTTTTTTAGTCATATAGTTACTCTTTTATCAATAACGTTACTCTTTTGATCTTACAGATACTTTTATGTACCATATAATTACACTTTTAGATGTGCAGGTAGTGAAAAATTAGGCTACCCACGCGGGTATTGAATGAACGGCCTATATATATATGTGTGTGTGTGTGTGCACGCACATTAATTAGAGTTAATATTGGATATAGTCTTTTATATAATTTTTTTTATAAAAACATGCATTTGTAACCTAGTATAAATGGATTTATCATGCAGCAGAACACATATGTGACATGAAATTAATGTACTACAATTTAGCATCATTTTGAATGATGTTATTCTGACACATATTATAGCTATTATGGCCCCTGCAGTCCTAAAATCCTAGCTCCGTTCCGTCTGCAGCCGACAAGTGGTACCAACTCTAGGTTTACGGGAAAAAGAGGCATCATTGGTGAGTTAGAAACCATCATTTGTGTTTTCCTTTTTGCTAACCAAACAAAAATCATCCTCAAATTCCTAGAGTTTAAATGTAATGATCTTGCTTTACACTCTACCAAACTGACCCTAAGGATCAAACATGAGACTTCTTTCTAAGAAAACCATCTAGTTGCCCTCTCTTAAACAAGTGACTAAAGACTTGACTTGGACCCATGTTATGATAAAAGTAATATCGGTACCGTGAGGGAAGTGCCTTAGAAATTAGCTTACACTCCCTACTAATTGGTGCCCAATATCAATTGGATTTCACAGAAACCAACTTCTTAAACCGTCATAAAAATGGGGGGGGGGTCAAGGTGGGAATGATGTAAAGGAAAAACTATATATGAAGATAGGGGCAGAACTGAGGGGTGCTGCTAGAGCTCTAGGCCTTCCACCCCAACCTCTAAGTTCAAATACATGTAAATATATTAAGAACATAACGTCATATAGATATTTGTGTGATATTTCTTGCTGAGTTGGTTGATCATCTTGGTGTTTGGACTAGACCCAAATTTGATTCTTCACGCCAACATATTACCAAAGAAAAATAATTCCCCTCTGATTATTTATTATTTATGACTTATCTAACTCAACCTTCCTTGTGAGAATTTTTAGATCCACCACTATATGCATATATATCATTATGTGCGGATGTAAAGTTTTGATAACCTTATTATATTAATGAAAAAAGGTGGACATAATGTATCATAGCATATACACAAACATGGCGGTGATATGAACACTAGGAATGCCCATCAGAACCACAAAATAGAGAGAAAACATCATAAAACCTATCAATAGTATAAGACTAAGTAGGAAGACCCATAAGAGTGACCCCTAGATCACATGGATCTGTGTAAGTTCTAAAATATGGGATTTGGTTCCCCTTAGTACAACCCACTAAAGCAAGAGAACGAAATCAAACTTGTGAACAACACAATGTCGTCACATATAGTGGATTGATATGCATAAGTAGGCATGTGAGGGGTAGTTTAGGGAATCACCATCATATGATGGATTGGATCATGTTATCCTATTCATCAAAGCTAATAACATCCACCCAAATAGATGTATCATCTTCTCTAATAAAAGATAAGGCTCTAAGAGCCACTTTACCTTTGAAGGCAGACTCCATATCACTTATGAGAAGAAACAATATCTCTACAATGTAAAGGAAGTGTAGATATTGGCTATAATAAAAAATTTGATCAAACTCTTAGAGTGAAAAAACCTACTGTTCATACTAATTAATAAATTATAAATAATCCATGTAGCCAAATATCTTCCCCAATTTTGTAGTTAGCATCATGACAAGAGCCAAGATTGCACATATGGTAAAGGATGAAATCATTATTGACAACACTATTGTTAATGGGTTGCTGATAATAGAAGTATTTCCATATATTGTTTGTGAAAGAATATTTGAAAATGTAAGTTAATACTCCCATCATTTTTTGAGAAAAGGAAGCACACACAATGACCCATGAAAAAACCTTATCATACATTCCAATCCTATGAAAATGTTTTTATTCCCTACAAGCCATAGGAGAATGTCCACCTTTAGTAAACATTTGATTTTTTACAAGTTTGCATGTCCTGGCGAATAAATAACTTGTATGCATAGTTAGTAGTGTATTTTGACCCCTATATCCATGTCACCAGTAAATTTTTGACCTCTGACATCACATTGTATAATGTCGGTTTACTAATAAATCAACACAGATAGCTACAACATCGATTACTAAATAAAAAGTGTCACAACAGTACAATAGTGGCCATTGAGGAAAAAATATGAGTACCGCTTTATCTTCCACGTCGTTCTCCTATAAAGAAACTGCCATTATAAATATCCAAAAAATATAATTTTTCAACAAATTTTGGGACATCAAATAGTACATCAGCTATGAGAAAACTGATACCATAACCTTCCCATTAGACTCTAAATTGGAGCCACAACCTCCTCAACTGTGCTACCCATGCAATAAATGTTCTCTCCAAAAATAATCTATGGTGTCAGGTTTCCTAACCAAAATTGATGTAACACCTAAAAATGCAATATTATTTTCTCATCAATTTCAACATCAGTTTCTTGAAATCAAACTAACATGATAATATACTCATGATTCTTGAGGAAATAATTGTTCCCTCCAAATTAGCCTTTTACATCGGTTTCCTAAGTTAAACTGACACCGAAATGTCTGAGTTTTTACAAAAGTTTGATGTCAGTTTTGTATCCAAAATCAACACAGAAATGTTGTTCTCTTACGTCGATTATCTATTAAAATTGAGGTAATGTCAAAAACACAGGTGCAGTTTCACCTATAATGTCAATTTGTGCGCTTGAATTGACATTGTATCTATGTTAATAACACCCATAAATTCTTTATTTCCCCATTTCTCTCTATCTTTGTGAAACCCTTTCATCTACCCCGACGACCCCCTGATTCAGCCCTATTTTAGGGCTTCATCTTGTGTCATATTGCATTTCAATCACATCTATACTTGTTAGATTACATGTTATTTCCCACAATATGCTTATTTATATCAAATGCACTTATGGAGGCTTTTTGCATGTTTTATAGGTACTTTTGTACACTACTTGATGGCATGGAAAGAAGATGGTCCAATCTAAGGTTTCCTCAGGCTTGGAGGAACCCAAAATGAGGCCAAAACCACTCTCAACCTACCCCAAGTGGTCAAAGAATGTTTTGAAGCAATACCCTCCATGGATGATCAAGTTCAATGCTCAAGTGCATGGGAGGGACATCAAAACGGCCATGGTACTCCACCACGGCCGTGGTGGACATGCCCCAATCACAAAAAATCATTGTAACTTCCAAAATTTGATGAATATGGCCAAAATAGTCGTAGTGAGTGTTATGCCCGTGGTAAAAGGTCCCCACCACAGCCGTGGTGACCCCCCACGACCGTGGCCATCCATGTACATCTCTGTTATAACCCCAATTTTTGGGTTCAATTGGTGAGAAATGTAATTTCTCATATTAAGGATAATTGAACAAATAATGATGCGATTTGTTTTGAATAATGGGATTTCGTTTAAAATAGCCTTGTTGTTTGATTTGTGGGCTCTATTGGCTATTGGGCCAATAAAGAAAATTCAATTAGTGAATGAATAATTGAATAATTGATAAAAGAAATATGTAGAAACCCCTAGAAGGAAAATCCAAAGAGGATTTCGTGCCTATTGGGTTCCTTGGACACCAAGGAGTCCAAGGTTTCAAGAAGAAAGCAATGAGAAAAGAAAAGGTTAACTAAGTATTTCTTTATGAAGAAAGAAATTGGAAAATAATGATATAATGTGGAAAATGAATGAAAAGAGGCATAAACGAGATTTCTTGGGGAAATTTCGTATCCATGAGGTTGTTAATATGAAAAGGAATGCCAATGAGGAAAATAGAAGAGAAATAAAAAGAAATCCCCAAAAAGGAATATTTAAATAAGAAATAAACATGATAATGCAAAATAATGCATTTAGATGCATCTAGAAGGATAATGAGTATCCTTAATGAGGAATTTCGAAATCTTTGAGTTTCTTGGGATACAAGGAGTCCCAATAAGGAGAAAAGAAAGAGAAAATATCAAATTGCAAAATAAAAGGATAATAGGAATATCGAATTAAGGAAATAAGTGATTTTGTTGAGAAAGAAGGTATTTCCTACTTAGGGAAAATATAAATTCGAGAACAATGAATTAAAAGGTATGAACAAAGAGAATAAGAGAAATGATTTTCGAAATCCTAATATCAAAGGAGGAAGGAATAATAAAGGAATATGAAAGAGAGAGAGAAACTTGCTTTTTAGTGAAGGAATATAATTCCTATTGGGATTAGGCTTTTTTCCTTCGTGGGCAAGCATGCTGGGGCATGACTACCCTCCTCTATAAAAGGGTAGACCCTTTGGACGAACCCTAGTAGTTTCCTTACGTTTCTCTCTCCTCTCCAGTCTTCTTCTTCATCAAAACCCTAGCTAAGAGAGACTGCGTGGTTGGGAAGTTCTGAGGCGGCGAGGATGGGTTGCAATGTCATGTTGTTGCCCCAAGATTCCAGGGTGAGGCGTTGCCATTGAGGCTGTGCCATGGACAAGACACAGCAACAACCGCATGGATGTGGCACCTGCTGCAGGTTGCACGACGACCCTGCTCAAACCAGCGGTGTTGTGCACGAGATAGGTGGCGCTCAGGTGCGGCCGAGGTCAGCGGAGGGGTTTGCTATTGTTACCTTGCTTCCACCACCGCGCAACACGACGGAAGGAGCTGCAGGACGGCCATGGATCGCGGACCATGCACGCAGACAACCAGTCGAGAGTGCGAGCAGGGGCGGATGCGACGGAGGTCGCCGGAGTCGGGACGGTAGCTTCTGGTGGCCATCGAGGTCCGAAGAGCAAGGAGTAGTCGTGTGACGCACGTCTAGGGCGCAACACTGCGCCGTCGAGAGCTTGAAGATGAGGAAACAGTCATTGGACCGTTTTGCCCTCCGAAGAACTAAGAAACCAGTAATCGCACCGAGGGTATTATGGTAATTGGGTTATAAACTCAATCGCGGGCCAAGTTACTTGGTTGAGATGACGTGGCAGCTTCCGGTTGGTCTAAAAAGGTATTTCTTAAAAAAATCATAACTCTCTAATAGTAGCTCAGATGACAAAACTTTATATATGAAAATTGATCAGGAGAAAATGAGGAATCTATTAAAAATATAGTTCAAGCCTAATTATGTTTGCAATTCAAAAAGTGTATAAAGTTATTATATTGACTAGTTTAATTAATGAAAAACCCTTGGAATTGATAATAATTGAGTATAGTGATGTTCTCTGAATGTTTAGAATAAATATTAATCTGTTGATAATAAAAGGGATGATATTTGTACATAATTATCTTAAATTAGGGTTTCATATACCTAAGTTTGCATTAATGGGCTTAGAAACCCTAATTTAGGAGGATATGTCTTTTAATGATTTTAATTGTGCAAATCTATGAATAAGACAAAGTTATGTTATAAATCCAATTTGAGTATAAAAGATCATTAATGTGGATATTTTGGGGTTCCTAGTGTGTAAAGTGGAATTAATGATACATTAGGGTTTACTGACATAAATAATGAGAATTGTAGTAATTAGGGTTCCCAGAGAATCGAACTATAATTCTTTGTTGAGTTGTCAATTCAAAGAAACCTAAACATGAATGATCTTGCCATGACTTAAATTGATAACGATAGTAGTTTTAGTGTAAAAGAGATATATTGGATTTAATTGACTTTTAATGGTGTCTATAATGTTGAAATTAGGGTTTGTGGACTAAACAAACATTAACAGTAATAAATGCATAATGAAAGCTAAAACCCTAAAGGATGACCTAGAAATCTTAAAGTGGAATTCAAGTAGATCTTGAGGAGGTTTGGAATAAAATAATGACACTTGGATGTTATGTATTAATTTCAGGATATTGATGATTGCTTGATTGTTTGTTCCTGAATATTAAATATTTGGACTTCAAGTTGCTTTGAAGAGGTATGTGGTTACGCTTATGTATAACCGTTCTAGTTTCACGGTGATTTCCGAATGTTTTACCGGTTGCTTTAAATAAACTGTTGGATGTTTATTTAGTTCATGCAAACTATAATGTGGCTATGACTATCACAAAGAGTATATGCCTACAAACTCAGATCCTGGTTCTCTCTGTGGCATAATAGCTAACCTAGTACATGGCTACCTATGGGTAGGTCCATCAGGTTAGAGAAAGACCTAGTACATGGCTACCTATTGGGTAGGTCCATCAGGTCTATGGATGTCCTAGTACATGGCTACCTATTGGGTAGGTCCATCAGGTCTATGGTTGACTTAGTACATGACTACCATGGAGGTAGTACCATCAATTCATAATGAGTTAGATATTGGGCTATCTTCGGATAGTGCCATGCGAATCTATCACCAAAAAGAGAGGTGATTTTCATGTCCACTGCAGGGACAACCCAGAGTTCGAGAATATGTATGGATTGAGTTGTATGGCTTAAAATGTAATCTTGATTGTTAAATGATTAATTGAATTATTATATTGTTACCATAGTTGAACATTATCTGTTTCCTCCACATACCAGCTTCGGCTGATCGACGTTTTGTTTGTCAGCGTTTTAGGTACAATGAAAAGAACAAACAGTAAAGTGGCACTTGTGATACTAAAAGAGAATTAAAGTACAAAGGAAGATTAGATAGATTAGTATCGATGTGGATAGAAAACCAAGTTTTCAAAAGGTATGTAAATAAAAATTTTATTACCATTTTCAGTATAGTCTGTTAGAATTTAATAATTGTTTATGGTTATATGTCGAACCTTTGATCCGGGATTAATGGGTGCGGCTCAACCTCTTGATCTCCCTTAATTGGGGGTTATCGAGAGGTGGGGTCGTAACATTTGGTATCAGAGCATAGGTTCCTCATTTAACCATTAATAATTAGTAAATTTTACAAACTCCATAGAACCCAAGGGAGTTATTAGAGGAGTATCCGAAAGACGGAGGTGTCTAGAAAGGGATCACGACCGGGGGCTGGCAAGATTTTCCTCCGCACCGCTAGTCGGAATACGAGGACTCCCGGACCCGTGTGACCGCCTGGATAAAGTCTTAGGGTATGAATCGAAATAAGATACCTTTAGGACCTCTCATCTTATTCATCCCTTCTCATCACAAAATTCTGTTAAGGACCTAAAGGATTAGGCTTTTCTTTCTTCTCCTCACCCTCTTGAGGTATGGGTTAGGTTAATAAGGTTTAAGGAATCCTCCACTAAATTAATGAAAGGAATGTAAATAAGATGTCATGGACATAAGCTTAATAGATTAAGCGCGAAATAAATAATATATACATGCTTAGGTCGTATGACATAATATGTCATGTCCTCAGAAGAGACCTGAGGCTAGACCTTCGTGTCAGGAGGATAAGTTAGTCTTGGAGATAGCGATCTCCATTGCAAGAAGAGACCTGGCATATCCTCGGAGGATGATGCTAACCCTAACCCTAAGTGAAGGTTAGAGAGAGATGAGTCAGACCAGGTGTTTGAAAGAACATGCCTTTGGGATGCCATATGATCCATGTGTAACCTAGCACCTTTGGCAACCCAACCCTGGGAAGGGTCGTGCATGATAGGGTAAAGGATAGTTCTTTAGATGATGATGATAGTAAAGGACCTTAGAAACCCTATGGGCTTGTGCAAGTAGGGTATAGCTGGCACCTAGGGCACGTCATAGTGCTGACAGTAGGATAACCCTGGATAAGGAATCATGAGTGAGCATAAAGGGTTATCTTGAGAAACCATAAGTTCGAACCTAGGCTTCACCCATGTAGAGCATACCTTTGAGGTTGATCCTTCATGAAAAGAGGACCTCTAATGGTGAGGTTGTATGTGGGGTTAGCTCTAGAGAGAGCAGGAAACCCATCAAGGAGGTAGGAAGCCTAAAAGCCTGGGATATGAGGAACAATGGATAATAGTGGTTGCCTCATGATCAATCCTTGAAAGTTGATTGTCTTTAGAGGGACCAAACCCTTGAGAAAAGATGAAGCTTCTGGTACCTACGTGCCTATGGTATAGATGTTTACCTTCCGAGGTAGGAAGAAGAGTTCCTTAGACCTAGAAAGGTTTAGTAGTAGGTTATGAGGCCTTGTACCTTGTTGGTTGTCCTTAAGGAGGACCCAACTCTAAGTGTTGCTTGGGTTGAAGGATGACAAAGAGCGCATGTCATACCTTTTTCATGCTTGGTTTGTAGTTAAGAGATAGAGCATGCGGTGAACCTAGGGTTCCTAGGCCTAAGAGGGGAAGTGGTGTACCTAAGGCTCATGATGAGAAGATGAGTTCCTATAGAAGCGAGCATAGTAATCCCCATGAATAGAGGAAAAGAGGAGCCCCTGAAGTTAAAGGTGTGTTTGATGAACCCCTCATATCTAGGTTGATGATAAAGGAAGGTTTGATCTTGTTTCAACATTGAGGAAAGAGGACAAGTATGACCTAGCATAGTACAGTAAGTGATCTACTCATGCCTTAATGGCTTGGTAGGATTAAGTAGGTTCGTGTGGATGTAAAGCCTAGACCTAAAAGCTGTTGTGACCTTAGAGATAGTTTTCCTCCCATCCTGGGAGAGGGACCCCTTTGGAAGGGTGTATATCAGTTTTGTTGGTTCAAGGTAACCTAAATAGGTCTCATAGGATCTTGAGAAGCTAAGTGAAAGGTACATGGTACGAGAGTGAACCTGTAGACCCATAGATATCCATCTCTATTGCATGTGAATGTGTTACCATGGGGGTAACCAGTATGGGGTTTGACCAGGGTAGGCAGGTTGCCATGATGCCTATGAACGGATGGGAGCCAGCCCATGAATGCAGAAAGAGAGATGATGAAGACTTGGGTAAGGTTCTAAGTGAACATGTACTATAATGGAGAATCCTAAGTCTATCCTAGGGTCAGGTAGGGATAAGACCGATGAAAGTAGGGGTTGCCTAACTCCCCAGTTGCACATGACCATAGGGTCGGGAGGTAACAACTATCATTGTCTGAGGGCCATGGGTTAGGAGATTGATCACCTTAATGAACTCATGGGACCCAAAGGGTAGATGAGTAGGGCACTCTCTAGATGCATGAGGGAAGAGGGATGACCCCAAAAGAGTCGATACCCTATAGACCTAGAGGAGATGACCAAGGATATAAACTTCAGTAGGTTCAAGACTAGTTTGATATCATGATGTTTGTGATGAAGACATATGTGGCACGTTGCAACTTAGATTTAAAGGTGTACTGGCAAGGTGGGATGTACCATCTCTACTCTTGGAACAGGAAGAACTCTGTATTTGGACTGCAGCCAAATGCTTATTTCCTCTTGTTATGGGGGTCAGAGATAGGACATTATGCATGTCATACACCAAGGATAAGAGATGATGTAGGTTGGGACGTTGCCACGAGAAATGGGGATAGAGAAGATATCTACCCTGGTAAAGTGAATGATGCATGGATGCTTGGTAAACACTAAGAGGAATGAGGTAGTCCCCTTATGAGGATGTTTTTATCATGAGCTATGTGGAACTTACAAGTTATACCAGGTTGAGTTTGATCACCATGATGATGGAATCAGAGAGTGTTCTTATGAAGATACACATATAGTTTGAGGAGACATGATAAGTGAAATACATGGAAGTGTAATGTTACCTAATACCTAAGAATGTGAAGTGGTGATGGATGCTCTGGTTGAGATACATCTGACTTGTTTGATCAGAAGCTATAAAGGGTTGATTGGCTAACCTTAAGTTCGAAAAGGAGAGGTGTTTGGATAACACTCAGATGTAACAAGATGCATTGAAAAGTTATGGTTGTTTGGTTAGCCAGTCTAGTCCTGGATGAAATGAAAGGATGGTGGTAAAACCTCAGATGTACTTCTTTGGGAGAGAAGGTGATGAAACCCCGACTAGAGTGGTTTAGGGTTTCAGAGGATTTGATCTTGAAAGAATCATGACATATAGGAAATCATGATACACCATGGAAAATGGCAATAGCACGTTAGATGCTTAAGATGTGGTTGCATATGGTTTATGGCTATGCAAGCCAGGAGGTAAAGGATGAACCCCAGTAACCCAGTGTATCGATATAGAGAGAATGGAAGTTCATCACTATGGATGTTGTGATAGATCTCCCCTAGACCAAGGAAGGTCGAGATGCAATATGGGTTATGGTAGGTCGCCTTACCTAGATAACATGAGAAAGAAAGAGGTTTTAAAAGGGACAAATCTAGTTGAGCTAACCATGAGAGAGATGGTTCGACTACACCATGAAGCGAGTTCAAAGGTTCTTGAGTTTGACCTAAAGGTTCTCTTCCATAAAGTGGAAGCAGGTGCATGAAGAACTCAATGTTAGTATAGTTTATCACCCCTAACTGTGGTTAGTATGATCTAGACTAAAGGGTCTGATGAGGGCATGTGTGCTCGTTCAGGGTGATATCTAGAGCCAGTTCTTGTCCTATGAAAGATGTGACAATAACCACCATATCCAGTATCGGGTTTTATAAGAAGCTCTGTAAGGGAGGTTGTGTCGGTCACCACTTAAGTAAGGTGATGTTGGTGAAAAGGACCACACGATGGTTAGAAAAGGACCACAGTGCGTGTAGATGAAGTCACTTTGATTGTTCAAGGGCTGAAAGGAGCCTAGAGACGATAAGAGTCGTGAGCAGATGCAAAGTAGACTGACATACAAGTTACTGTGGGAGAAAATGTGACATGAAAATCCGACCCCTCTAAGTTATAATTAAGAGAGCTGAGTCCCCGATACATGGGTCCATTAGAGATGGATGGGTGGAGAAGGTTAGGTTTGACCCTATCCCTCAGGATAGAGTAATGGGAGATGTTTTCCATGTGTCCAATTTAGAGCACTATGTGAGGTACCCGACCATGTGCTGAGCAATGAACCTAGTGAGCCCCAAGGGAGGCTGAAATGACCTGAGTCACCAGTTTATAGACGCCAGAGTGAAAGGACTCAGAGAAAAGAATAAGTGATGATAAAGGTTCTTTGTAAGTTCCATGGGTAAGGAAAAGCCACATAGGGTCCAATGATGGACATGGAAAAGTCTTATCTTTTAGAATTGTTTGTTTGCTTGCCTGAATTTTGAGGACAAAATTCCTATAAGAGGGGAAGGATGTTATAACCCCAATTTTTGGGTTCAATTGGTGAGAAATGTAATTTCTCATATTAAGGATAATTGAACAAATAATGATGCGATTTGTTTTGAATAATTGGATTTCGTTTAAAATAGCCTTGTTGTTTGATTTGTGGGCTCTATTGGCTATTGGGCCAATAAAGAAAATTCAATTAGTGAATGAATAATTGAATAATTGATAAAAGAAATATGTAGAAACCCCTAGAAGGAAAATCCAAAGAGGATTTCGTGCCTATTGGGTTCCTTGGACACCAAGGAGTCCAAGGTTGCAAGAAGAAAGCAATGAGAAAAGAAAAGGTTAACTAAGTATTTCTTTATGAAGAAAGAAATTGGAAAATAATGATATAATGTGGAAAATGAATGAAAAGAGGCATAAACGAGATTTCTTGGGGAAATTTCGTATCCATGAGGTTGTTAATATGAAAAGGAATGCCAATGAGGAAAATAGAAGAGAAATAAAAAGAAATCCCCAAAAAGGAATATTTAAATAAGAAATAAACATGATAATGCAAAATAATGCATTTAGATGCATCTAGAAGGATAATGAGTATCCTTAATGAGGAATTTCGAAATCTTTGAGTTTCTTGGGATCCAAGGAGTCCCAATAAGGAGAAAATAAAGAGAAAATATCAAATTGCAAAATAAAAGGATAATAGGAATATCGAATTAAGGAAATATGTGATTTTGTTGAGAAAGAAGGTATTTCCTACTTAGGGAAAATATAAATTCGAGAACAATGAATTAAAAGGTATGAACAAAGAGAAGAAGAGAAATGATTTTCGAAATCCTAATATCAAAGAAGGAAGGAATAATAAAGGAATATGAAAGAGAGAGAGAAACTTGCTTTTTAGTGAAGGAATATAATTCCTATTGGGATTAGGTTTTTTTCCTTTGTGGGCAAGCATGCTGGGGCATGACTACCCTCCTCTATAAAAGGGTAGACCCTTTGGACGAACCCTAGTAGTTTCCTTGCGTTTCTCTCTCCTCTCCAGTCTTCTTCTTCATCAAAACCCTAGCTAAGAGAGACTGCGTGGTTGGGAAGTTCTGAGGCGGTGAGGATGGGTTGCAATGTCATGTTGTTGCCCCAAGATTCCAGGGCGAGGCGTTGCCATTGTGGCTGTGCCATGGACAAGACACAGCAACAACCGCATGGATGTGGAACCTGCTGCAGGTCGCACGATGACCCTACTCAAACCAGCAGTGTTGTGCACGAGATAGGTGGCGCTCAGGTGCGGCCGAGGTCAGCGGAGGGGTCTGCTATTGTTACCTTGCTTCCACCACCGCGCAACACGACGGAAGGAGCTGCAGGACGGCCATGGATCGCGGACCATGCACGCAGACAACTAGTCGAGAGTGCGAGCAGGGGCAGATGCGACGGAGGTCGCCGGAGTCGGGACGGTAGCTTCTGATGGCCATCGAGGTCCGAAGAGCAAGGAGTAGTCACGTGACGCATGTCTAGGGCGCAGCACTGCGCCGTCGGGAGCTTGAAGATGAGGAAACGGTCATTGGACCGTTTTGCCCTCTGAAGAACTAAGAAACCAGTAATCGCGCCAAGGGTATTATGGTAATTGGGTTATAAACTCAATCGCGGGCCAAGTTACTTGCTTGAGATGACATGGCAGCTTCCGGTTGGTCTAAAAAGGTATTTCTTACAAAAATCATAACTCTCTAATAGTAGCTCGGATGACAAAACTTTATATATGAAAATTGATCAGGAGAAAATGAGGAATCTATTAAAAATATAGTTCATGCCTGATTATGTTTGCAATTCAAAAAGTGTATAAAGTTATTATATTGACTAGTTTAATTAATGAAAAACCCTTAGAATTGATAATAATTGAGTATAGTGATGTTCTCTGAATGTTTAGAACAAATATTAATATGTTGATAATAAAAGGGATGATATTTGTACATAATTAGCTTAAATTAGGGTTTCATATACCTAAGTTTGCATTAATGGGCTTAGAAACCCTAATTTAGGAGGATATGTCTTTTAATGATTTTAATTGTGCAAATCTATGAATAAGACAAAGTTATGTTATAAATCCAATTTGTGTATAAAAGATCATTAATGTGGATATTTTGGGGTTCCTAGTGTGTAAAGTGGAATTAATGATACATTAGGGTTTATTGACATAAATAATGAGAATTGTAGTAATTAGGGTTCCCAGAGAATCGAACTATAATTCTTTGTTGAGTTGTCAATTCAAAGAAACCTAAACATGAATGATCTTGCCATGACTTAAATTGATAACGATAGTAGTTTTAGTGTAAAAGAGATATATTGGATTCAATTGACTTTTAATGGTGTCTATAGTGTTGAAATTAGGGTTTGTGGACTAAACAAACATTAACAGTAATAAATGCATAATGAAAGCTAAAACCCTAAAGGATGACCTAGAAATCTTAAAGTGGAATTCAAGTAGATCTTGAGGAGGTTTGGAATAAAATAATGACACTTGGATGTTATGTATTAATTTCAGGATATTGATGATTGCTTGATTGTTTGTTCCTGAATATTAAATATTTGGACTTCAAGTTGCTTTGAAGAGGTATGTGGTTACGCTTATGTATAACCGTTCTAGTTTCACGGTGATTTCCGAATGTTTTACCGATTGCTTTAAATAAACTATTGGATGTTTATTTAGTTCATGCAAACTATAATGTGGCTATGACTATCACAAAGAGTATATGCCTACAAACTCAGATCCTGGTTCTCTCTGTGGCATAATAGCTAACCTAGTACATGGCTACCTATGGGTAGGTCCATCAGGTTAGAGAAAGACCTAGTACATGGCTACCTATTGGGTGGGTCCATCAGGTCTATGGATGACCTAGTACATGGCTACCTATTGGGTAGGTCCATAAGGTCTATGGTTGACTTAGTACATGGCTACCATGGAGGTAGGACCATCAAGTCATAATGAGTTAGATATTGGGCTATCTTCGGATAGTGCCATGCGACTCTATCACCTAAAAGAGAGGTGATATTCATGTCCACTGCAGGGACATCCCAGAGTTTGAGAATATGTATGGATTGAGTTGTATGGCTTAAAATGTAATCTTGATTGTTAAATGATTAATTGAATTATTATATTGTTACCATAGTTGAACATTATCTGTTTCCTCCACATACCAGCTTCGGCTGATCGACGTTTTGTTTTTCGGCGTTTTAGGTACAATGAAAAGAACAAACAGTAAAGTGGCACTTGTGATACTAAAAGAGAATTAAAGTACAAAGGAGGATTAGATAGATTAGTATCGATGTGGATAGAAAACCAAGTTTTCAAAAGGTATGTAAAGAAAAATTTTATTACCATTTTCAGTATAGTCTATTAGAATTTAATAATTGTTTATGGTTATATGTCAAACCTTTGATCTGGGATTAATGGGTGCGGCTCAACCTCTTGATCTCCCTTAATTGGGGGTTATCGAGAGGTAGGGTCGTAACAATATCCCTGTGATCTCCACCATATTAATTGACACGACCATAATACACCACCACATCCATGCTCACCCCTACCCACCATGGCCGTGGTGACCCACCACGACCGTGCTACTCACAAAACCAACCCTTTTTTCACTACTTTACCTATTTTGCCCCTACTTGACCTAGTGCTTCCCCCACACCTATATATACCTAGGTGGCGGCTGGGTTACGAGATTAGCCACCCTCAACTACCCTACAACCACTCTAGCCTCCCCATTTAGTCCTCCACCCATTCCCACCTCATTCCACCTCCATTTCACCATTTCCACCATCAAAACCCTACTTTCCTTCCATTTCCACCATACATCCATGTCATTCACCTACCTTGGAGGAGGGAGCTTGAGCTACAGCTGCTAGGAGGTGGAGAAGGAGGAGTCTTCACCGAGCTCATCATGGCTTTTCACTCCTCTACTCATTCTTCTTCCTTTCTTTTTGTATTTTCCATGTCTATGAGTTGCTAGGCCCCTTGGGTGGGCTATTTGGGGGAAATTATGTTACTTTGATACCATGTTAGGGGGAAATGACATGTAAATATGTTAATTCCATTTGTTAATGATTATATGCTATTTCAATCTCATTCTCCATGGATTTCTTGTTGGTTTGTGTGTGAAATCACCTAGGAATTTAGGTAAATTGCTTATATGTGTGAATTTTGGGATTTGCCCCTAGGTCCAATTCTTGGATCCCTAGGTTGCCTCCCATCTTCCTACATCCTAATCAATCTCCTTAAACCTAAGTGAGAGATCTAAGTAGCTAGATTAGATAATTCTATTACAATTAGCATGGAGCCTTCTCAAGGCTAGAATGTGGGGGAATTAGGGTCCAAAGCCCTAATTTCACCTCCCCATTACTACCCTCGGCCCCTAATTTCCCTAGGAATGCCTAATCTAGAAACTTAGACTTGATTATACTCTAATTGAATTGAACCTAATCCCTAACCCAATTGAGCCTCGTAATGGTAGTAGGGGGTGTTAGGGACTAGTTCCCCTATACACAACCTAGCATATCCATGGTCAGTTAGTAGCTTAGGTTAATTCATTAGACTCTAACTTGTTGTTTGGTTTGGATAATCTAAATGGAATCATAATGTTCATACGTCACCCCCAACTTA
This sequence comes from Alisma plantago-aquatica, assembly GCA_963693085.1. NCBI lineage: Eukaryota > Viridiplantae > Streptophyta > Magnoliopsida > Alismatales > Alismataceae > Alisma > Alisma plantago-aquatica. The sequence goes on along the minus strand of OY856412.1, from coordinate 575,506,604 downwards.
AGTGACAAGTTCATACCCCTAAACAGTCCATACCTCTCTTTACTGCTTAAAATGCTAGTTTTGTGCTTGCTTAGCTTAATTAGTTCTTTTCTTGCTTAGTTAGCTTCTTTCCTTGCTCTTTCCTTGTTCATGCTAGCTTATCTCTTTAATTGCTTTTTTGCTTCTCTCTTTCTTGCCTTAGTGTAATTTGCCTTTTCATACCTAGCTTAATCTTTTCTTGCTTGTTTAGCCTTAATCTAGTCTAGGGTTAACGTAGATTTCATTCTTGCCTTTAATTCCTCGCTTGTTCATAGTGGTTTAACAAACAAAACAACCTTCAAACCCTTAACCCTAGTCTCCATAGTAGGAACCTAGCCAAACTAACCTAGCTCTAGTGCCCACTCTTTTCCTTGTAGATCGACCCTATACTTGCCACCTTCCTATACTACGACACGACCCCATGCTTTGCGGGTTTAATTGTTTTAGTGTGAGTAGGTGTTAAGTTAGGTTTTATAAATATTGAAAGTGAATCCACCCATGTGCTTCCGTCTGTGGGGTTGCATCTATTCAAACCTCCAATTGAGTAGTGTGTAACACCATTGGCAGGAGCACACCAAGCTTCCTCCCCCTCCAGATCGCTCATGAGGCCCCTGAATGTACAACAAAAGCTATTGAGTGCTACGTCCCTGACTCCTTTCCTCTCTCTCACTCACTATTGTTGTTGCTACTACTGCTTTCAGATACTATTGCTACTAATGCCACTTGCTGCTATAGTTGCTACATCCATCACTTCTGCTAGTCATTTTCCCACCAACCTTGATTGGTTCTGCTATCCCTTCTCCCACTACCTCTACTACCTCATGTTGGCCGCTATCCCACTACCTCCTTGCGTCTGTTCTTGAGGTCTTTCTCCCACTTATTTTTTTGCTTTATGTTTGCATATTTTATAAATAGATTGCAATTCATACGAAGAAGCCATATGTCATCTACAAAGAGATCGATAATGATGCCATATTAAGAATTAAGGCACAACCACAATATAAAGATGAGATTATAAATAGTAGAATGCTTCAATCTAGATTCTTGGTAGACACACACAAACACATATTTTAGGTAGAATCCTTCCTCTGTCTTCATCATCATCCATTCCGACCCAATCTGTTAGCAAACATTAGTGTCAGGGAGAAACCTCAACACAAAGCACAGGTCTAAGATGAAACTGATGAGTATATTTATACCTATATTTTCATATTGTTTTATTCACATTTAGGGGTTGTTGTGTTTCTATTCCCTAGTTTTAGCCTTAGATATACTTAATTGTAATTATCTCCTCTTCTCTAGACTTTAATCCACTTTATATACTTTTCATATAGAACCAGCAAAAAATATACTTCAATACCCAGAAGGATGATCAAGCCCTCACGGTGCCACACCTCAAGGGAAGGGAGGCCCCAAAAGCTTTCTAATGTCCACATTCCAACCACCTAGTCAAACGGTCAGCTCCACTAGTGGCCTAACTCGAGCCACTCTCTACCAGAGTCTTCCAGAATCTTTAGTTCTGATGTGCACTCTTAACATCCAGTCTACTCTAGTTCAACTCATGATGGTCCGCCAACGAACCAAATACAAGGTCCAGATTGAGTAACCCATGCGATTCACATATTGGATCGAGTACGGGCCATTCAAATAGCTGCCTTCTAACACAAGTATTTAACATTAAGGTTTTTACAGCAAGGATAACATCTATAAAAGGGAACCCTTATCATCAATTCTAAGGGTTCTCTGATCAGTGATTAGAAGCCACATATTTGCAGTGCAAATCCTAGCGAGGAGCATGGAGGAGGCGGCCACAATGGAGAGACTGGTCTTCCTGCACCAGACATCATGGCCCCCTCTGTCGTTCTTTCTATCTTTCCATTATTGTCACTCACCATGAGAGAGTAGACGATTGTGCTGGGGAATAGGGATTATCCCCAACATCCCATATTTTATTCTAGCATGTATCTAAACTCAACAATACTATTGCTAAATAAAGTATCATTCTTCTTATTTCCTTTCCTTGTAAATTGACAACTTACTTTGCATGTCTGTGATAATCATGGATGTGCATGTTGTTGTAATTGTTATTAGAACATTCGAGTGATCTTATTATCCCCATGAAGTGTTAGCAAGGGATAGTGAGGTGATTGGGTTAGTATATGCTAGCATGTGGAGAATGGACGTCTATAGTGAGGTAGTCTAGTCAGAATGAACTAGGAACTTGGGTGCCGAGTATGGTCAGTTCCAAGGGAGTTCAATCCATGCAACAATATGTATCATGTGAGGGTGTAATAGCTAAGTCTCTATTTAATAAACTGCTATTAAGGAGTTAGATGTTTCTAGGATAATTACACAGGATTTGGCTAGTGAAGCCCCATGCCCTAGTCCTCATTATTATCATCTATTTACTTCTTTAATTGTTGTTTCTACTAGCAACAATTTAGTTTAACCAATAAATCAATTTTCTCAATGACAAATATTACTCTTAATACTTCTGAATATATATGACTGCTTAAAAAGGTTTTCCTTTGAGTTCGATCCTTAAGTATACTGCAATAAGTCTTCCATTTGTGTGGAGTGGGAAATTAGTGCACAACTTTTGGTTAAACCTAAGGGGTTTCCCTTAGGATTTTTATTGGTGCAACATTTACAGCCCCATCAAAAATGGGCACCATTGTCGGGGACAACAATAGTTATATGTTTTTAGAAGTTTAAGTGTAACTAGGGTTTTTATTTTTATGCTTGATATTATTTAAAATCCTCTAGAACTCTACTCATCAACTCACGATCATTCTGCCTCTTTTCAAGTACTCCTAGCATATGTGAAGATCTAAAAGTTTTGACTCAGGATTACTGTTTGATCTTGAAATCGAGAGAACTCTCAAAAGATTTTGCAAGGAGAAAACCATGGAAAACGCAGCAGCAGTGGGAGCAACTATTCAAATGTGAATTGAAGTGGCTATCATATCCCAATGAGAATTACTCACCACAGAAGCCAAGATGCAGGCGGAAGCTGAATTTAAGATCAGCCTAGAAGCAGCCCAAGCAACTAAACGTGCCAAAGAACTAAGGGATTTTTCTATCCCTAAAGGCATTGACTTGACTCATCCATTCCATCCTCCAGGTGACCCAATCGAGATTAGGGCCCAGTGGGTCATTCTATTACAAAGTTCCACCTTCATAGGAAGGATTAGAGATGACTATTAGGAACATCTCCTCAAATTCATTGACCTTTTCTCAATGATGAAGCCATCTGACATGACTAACGATGCCATGTGATTGCAACCCTTTAAATACTCTCTGACCGACAAAGCTAGAGCATGGTACAACACCCTCCAGGGGGACTCAATCACAACATGAGAAGCTCTAGAAAATAAGTTTCTAGAGAAATTCTACCTACCCTCAATGACATAATCGATCAAAGGATAGATCACAATATTCAATCAAGTGCCCAAAGAATATCTTTATGAAGCATGGGAATGATTCAATGAACTCCTATGCAAATTCCTACATCATGGAATTCTCAAGAATCTAATCATCAAAATTTTCTATTAGGGTGTCGACGACAAGACTAAAAAGTTCCTTGACTCTCTCCTAATGGGAACTTCATGTGAGAGAGCTTTGACAATGCATTAAAGATCGTCAACCTTACTATTGAGAATCAGACTCACTGGACCAAACCCTCAGGAAATGTCATTCTTAAAGTAGCTATGGTGGATGATCATTCAAAATTCAAATATATATCCAAATCACTAAAAGCTCTCTCTCTCAAATAGGATAACCTAAAACAAACCTTCAATAACATATGAGAGGAAGAACCAGACGCCTCAAGAGCAAATCATTGTGCCATCCTGTGAGTTCTGTCATGCAGTACCACAACACAATTCATTTCCAACAATTGTACGATGCATTGCATGAGCATGAAGTGGGGAGACAACATATATTTACCCAAGATAAAGATGTGAACTCAATTCATACTATCCTAGGGTAAGAGTACTACAATCTGAATTAGGATCGTAACCACCCAGGTTTTCAATGTGGGAATCCAGCTGGAGCTGAGAGTCCCAATCAGCAGACCCCATTGCAATCCACTCAAGTTAGAGCCCCATTGAACTACACTGGCTCATGCAACTAGGGAAATTATAGATTCAACTTCCCAAGCAGGAACTGCCAGTAGTGGTAGTAGTATTAGGATCTAAAAAAGCCCCACCATTGCAGATAGAGACAACGCCAGCAAAAAATACAATGAAGATGCTCTAGCAGATGATGGCGACATACCATACTTAATTGGCCAACGCCATATCCGATCAAAAAGTGTTGGAGTCACAAACCACTCTCCTATCAGCTAGTCAACAGCCCCAATAAGTACGATCATAGGTCAACCATAGAACAATCCCAAGCATACGGAGTAGCTAAACATCATAATGACCAGGTCAGGGAATGTGTAATCCACATCCCTGACTTCCACTCCTACATCTATTCCCCATAGTGGAAATGAAGCCCTCCTAGTCGAGACCCCAAGCTGTCTGAATAACCATCTAGCGGTCAGTCCAGTAGAATTTCAGACATCAGATCCCCCTATAATGTTATTTCAGCTAGGAACCAGTGAGAACTCAATTGTTGTAGAACCAACAATCCCTCTAGATAATAAAAAACACCCGAAGCACCCATGTACAAACCTCATATACCCCATCTGGGTCGCCTCAAGCAGGCCAAGTTGGATGATAGATTCATGAAATTCAAGGACACTATGAAGAAACTTCACATCGAAATCCTATTTCTTCGATGCACTAATGAAATGCCGACCTGGTGTAAATACCTCAAGACCCTTTATCCTAGAAGTATATGACTAAGGAATGCAAAACTATGAAGCTAGCATAGATACCTCTGATATAGTTTAGAATCAGATGTCTCAAAAGAAAAAGGATCATGACTCATTTAGGTTGGATTGCATCTTAGGAGATGAAACTTTCCACAAGGGACTTGCTGACTTAGGCCCAAGCATATCCATTATGCCATACACTTAATGCCAACATCTTCGATTTACCGATGTCCTACCCACATCTATTGTAACGACAGTCGCCAAACCGAAAAAAAATCGTTACTAATTAAGCGGAATTCCAACATAAACAGCGAATTAACAAAATTCACTAAAAATTAAAACCATTTTGCAAAAAGATCCATTTCTAGGAAAACTCTTTAAGGAAGAACCAAAACTTTATATACATCATTGTTCACATTGTACATACACTTTACCATCTCTTCTCGAGGATAACATATAACATTTGCTTTGTCAAAACATATAATGAAGCAACATAAAACCTCGAGACTTACAAGCCAAAACCTCAGATCATTCATGAAACCATAACGAACCAACTCCAAGGACCTGAGAGTACAGAGACGACACATAGGACTTCTATCTACAAGACATGACAGACAATACACTCAACCTGAGCAGTCACTGCTGTCCCTGGTGCTGTTGTTCTTTTTCTGTAGAAAGGTCTCCACCTCCTCATGCACGTCCACCTAAAAATGTTGGATTCCATGGAGGTGAGACAATTGAAAATTGCCCCAGCGAGAGATATAACTCACCGCCAACAATGTTATTATCACAGTTATATAGTATTAAACTGAGCAGAGGATAAGCAGTTTAGAACATTCTCATCTTTTAAAGCATTGCCACTATCTATGATATAGCAGTAAATCATCTATTCACTTTATAAGGAATATGGAGAACACATATATCATTTACCCATCATACTGTCTCAAGCTTATCATGTGATGCTCATTGTCATGGTATGTTATCCATGAATCATTCCCATTTCTATCTGTTGGCCTCAACCAATCTGCTAATCAGATATTGAATTGTACCAGTCATGTGAGTATACATCATCATATCCTATCCAAGCATTGGACTACACCAATCATACACAACCATTCCAGGAATTGGACTATGCCAATCATGTGCAACCATTCCAGGCATTGGGTTATTACCAATCCTGTGCAACCATTCCAGGAAGTGAACTATGTCAATCCTGTGACATTATTCCAGGCATTGAACTATGTCAATCCTGTGCAATTATTCTAGGTATTGGGTTATGACCAATCCTGTCATATTATTCCAGGCATTGGGTTATGACCAATCCTATGCATTTATTCCAGGTATTGGGTTATGACCAATCTTGTGATATTATTCCAGGTATTGGGTTATGACCAATCCTGTGCATTTATTCCAGGTATTGGGTTATGACCAATCCTGTGACATTATTCTAGGCATTGGGTTATGACCAATCCTGTGCATTTATTCTAGGTATTGGGTTATGACCAATCCTGTGATATTATTCCAGGTATTAGGTTATGACCAATCATGTGCATTCCAGGTATTGATCTATGTCAATCATGTGATATTATTCCAGGTATTGGGTTATTACCAATCTTGTGCATTCCAGGTATTGATCTATGTCAATCCTGTGATATTATTCCAGGTATTGGGTTATTACCAATCCTATGCATTCCAGGTATTGATCTTTGTCAATCCTGTGATATTATTCCAGGTATTGGGTTATTACCAATCATGTGCATTCCAGGTATTGATCTTTGTCAATCCTGTGATATTATTCCAGGTATTGGGTTATTACCAATCATGTGCATTCCAGGTATTGATCTTTGTCAATCCTGTGATATTATTCCAGGTATTAGGTTATTGCCAATCCTTTGCATTCCATGTATTGATCTTTGTCAATCCTGTGATATTATTCCAGGTATTGGGTTATTACCAATCCTGTGATTATAGGCTTCATGCCTCTTCTAGGTATTGGTCCATAACCAAACCTAATTACACCGCCAGGAAGTGGACTCTAACCACTCCTGATTACACATTCGTTATGGGATTTCAATCCCTTAAATTCATCATTGGTTATCACATCCTTTTACTAGGCATTATACCCTAGGGCAAGCCATCATTTCAATTCACATTCTTTAAGTACTACAAGTGTTCCTCTTATCTCCTTTAAGCATATTCAAAACATTATACCCCTTATTTGGCTATAAGCATAAAGCATGTATGATCAAGATTTCATTATTATTATAACCATTTATTATTATTATGAAGTTACTAGTTTCCATTTCCCTTAGTTTATTTTACACATTACCATTCCTTACATTAGACTTGTATAAGCATCTTGTCACCTCTCATTAGGCAACAGTTATTCACATGGCTCACCAGGCCCATTAATCATCTTTTCACCTTTCACTAGGCAACAACTATTCACATGGCTCACAAGGCCATTAAACGTCTTTTCGCCTCTCACTAGGAAACAACTATCCACATGGCTCACAAAGCCATTAAACATCTTGTCACCTCTCACTAGGCAACAACTATCCACATGGCTCACAAGGCCATTAAACATCTTGTCACCTCTCACTTTTCACTTACTTAAGTTCATCAACTTATCTTGTATTAGGGTATTTCCCATTCTAATACTTTATGCACTAGCCCATCACATTTATTCTGTAGTGTATTGATCATGAGTCATACATTTGAATTGTCCAACCATCATCAATTGATATGGACTCATCTCGGTTGAGACATTGTTGATATAGAATTAACCATTATCAACCACTTTAGGTGTTTCACCAATCAAGGTATCAGTCATACCATTACTTGGTGTTACATTCATCACTCCTAAGAGTGTCTTACTCTCACCTTTACAGGGTGTCTTGGGTTGGAGGTGTATGATCACTCACCATATCGGGTTAGGATTTGTACTTGTTCTCCATATCAGGCATGAGGTATCTTCTTGACATCATATCGAGCACAAGGTGTATGTATGTGTCGCCCATGATACTTATGAGGTTTCAAACCATCACCATGTCAGGCTAAAAGTACATTCAATCACCCTATCGGGATAGTCACCATCTAGGTTTAGCCATGACGGGTTAGGGTTACAATATCATTTAGGGTTGTGTATCGTGCAACCCTATCGTGAAACCATGTCGTGCAACCATGTCGTGCAACCATGTCGTGCAACTATGTCGTGCAACCATGTCATGCAACCATGTCGTGCAATAGCACTGGTTATACTTCACTTATATCGGGTTACCCAAATTAGGATTTCATGTCAACTTTTAAGTATTCACTCAACCTTGTATCGTGTATGGAGTCTATACTTGACTCCCTATCATGAAATATGTGTATACTACACCTCCATATCGTGCAACAATGTATTCATTCATATCCATATTGTTCAAGTAAAGTAGGTGCATCATCATATCGGGTTAAATGTGCTTTCGTGTGTGCTTGCACCCGATATCACCTTTATAAAGTGATACCACCATCTTAAAGCTCTATACCTTAGTCATAACTGTTATAGTTCATGTCAACAGGTCTAAGAAACTACTAGAACTCATAATCTCATCAACTATTTCAGGAAATTTCGGAATTAAAAGTATTTCACTAATTATAGCAATTCAGGTGAAAAATAATAACATGGTTGAGTTCAAGTTATATAAACTACCTTAAGAACGACTTCAAAGCTCCAAGATCCAAATCTCCACGTTCCTAAGGTTGAATATGGACTTCACAACTCCTATATATGCAAAGAATCACCATGGATAAGCAATTGGTGAAGAAGAAAAGAAAGGAAGATCAAAACCCTAAATTCATGCTTCAATCCAAGGTTGAAGATGATCTTATCCTCACCTTAGGGTTAAGTATGAGCTCCTTCTTGCTCCTTAACACCTTTGCACGATACACTAGTGTCCTTGCACAATATGCCACCCCACTTGCACAATATGGAACTCACTTGCACGATATAACACTCACTTGGAGTCAAAACTTCACTCTATGGCCGATATCACTCTATGGCCGATATCACCCTATATGGCCAATATCACCTACTTGGGCGATATGCTCTTGCCATGGGCGATATCCCAAGGCCTATGCACGATACCACAGCATCCCTTCACGATATGGGAGCTCTATGCACGATACCTCAGGGTAGGAGGGTGGTAAGGGTCATAAAATTGCACCAAGGGGTGAAACTAGGGGTATATATACTTGTTGTTCATGAAGGAAGGCAAAAATGAGGTGTCAACATTTTGAGCTAGTAGGTGCCACGTGTCATGCATGGATGACACGTGTACATGCATGCATCAAAATTTATTTTGTCATGCAAAACGATTTAGGATCATCTTGAGATGCAAATTCTTCCATTACTTATCCATTTGGATAAGTCATCTAGGTTTAATCACTATTTTAAGTCAAGCCGATACACTTTTTCTAAGGAAACTTGTTGGCCGTCACACTTCACCTCCTTGAGGTGTTTTGCACGATATGGACTTTGCCAAGAGTTCAAAAAACGATATGGGACACCTCCTTGGGCTCCATGGCCGATAGGCACTCACATATAAGCTTTTCAACTTGATACAACTCAAGTTAAGCTTTCAAATTCAACCCTTTTTCTTGGTCATTTCTTCACCAAGATTACCATCATTCATAATTGATTAAAACATGGTGTCTCATTCATTATATCTCCTCTAAATGATACTAGGAGGGAGTAGGGTCACTCTAGAGGTGGTAATTTGCATATCAACCCCACATTTTGGGTAAATTACAATTTGTACCAAAATTGGTGCACAATGCTCCAACATTGTTCAAACAAGTTCAAACTTGAAATTTAGGATTTCCACAAGCCACCACTTATCATCATTCTCTCTCTTATGATGCTTAAACTCATGAGGCATGTTCAACATGTGACATTTTTCATTATATCCCCTCAATTTGGGTAAATTACACTTTGGTCCAAAACAAAGGAAAATTGCTCAAACAACATTCAATCGGGGCCAAACTTGAAACATAAGTGTGTCACATGATAACAAAGCACCTTAGAGGATTATATTAAAGTTCTAAGCAAATTACTTAACCCAAACAAATAGGGTTACCTCATAAACCAGGTCTGGGTTGTTACAAGTTATAAACCCCTAACAAGGATTTCGTCCCCGAAATCCCAGGTAAAGGGAGACAAATATTATTCATTCATCATATTATCAAGTCTCCACATAACATCTCATTGTTATGGAGACACCATAGAACTTTGATCAATATAAAGTTCTTTTACACAAAAATCCCATGGAATCAAACACATAGGATACATGCTTCACTATCTTTTCATTATCGACTGTCTAGTTAATTCTGGGTCAGGTAACACTTTACTCACTCAGATAGAGGTTGTTTGTTAATATCATTTGACAAACTTTTATTCTAATATTTTTACATTTATTCCTTCAAGTAGATCATTCTCATTAATGTTATGTTTATGCAAAGCATAAACCCCTAACATATGATGTCCATACTACATTAGGTAACTGGACTGATTCCACAGTTAACCATTCCATGTAACTATCATAAGATAGCATGATGTTTCTCAGATACCAGAATTCCTTACCTTGGTATCTAACACATGTGTTAATAACACACCACATCCTCATTTTTGTTTATAAGTTGACTTATGAGTAAATCAAATTCCTTCATATATCGATTAGAATGTGGTAGAAATATCCATGCCACATCTCCCTCTTCTTTAAACTCTTGAGATTGTTTCAGAATGACTACTTGATCAGAGTAATAAAAAAGATAACAATCTAAATATGTCATACTTACCTTGCCTTCAATAAATGAATACCTGGCCAGGGTATTCAAGAACTGAAATTAGGTAGTATGTATTTGTTTTATATTATGTTTCATACTTTTAACATCTCTTTAAATTTTACTACTTAGTATCTCAGATTTTCTCTGTGTGTTTCTTTTACATGTCTTCCTTCCTACATGAAGAGAGAAATTTCAAAACATATAAGAGAATATTAATCTAAATATAGGTTCTCATCCTTCTTATCTCTTCCTCATGTCCTCATAGGACTAATTAAAGGAATCTCAACATTAACTACTTTCTTATAATTATCAGATAAAATCTAGAGAAGACATATCAGAATGAGAAAACTCTATCTGAATGTCATCCCTCGCAGTCATCCACCACATCTGGTTGACTCAAACATAGATTATAGCTATTTCATGTTGTTTCTTTTGCTTTTTTTTACACTATTAGGTTGTAACTTTTGTAAGTCGTGCCAAGTCTACCTCGGTTGTTGGGTCATTTACTCCCTTCTTTTTGAATAAAAGGGTTTAGTATGCTTAACATGTCCATGTCTTATCCTCATACCATAGTCTTATCGGCCTCATTACCGATGTATAAGCTAAGCCATGGGTTCTTACAGGTGGAAAGTTAGGACTTTTGTATTTACATAGTGGCTCTTGCCCTGGAACACTAGGCATTTATTGCACTGGTGGCACCAAAAACTTTGGCTTTTTAGAATAATTAAGAAAATGTCTCTAAAATTATAGAGACCTTACCTTAATTCTCATCTTATTGCCTCTTCTTGGGCATTACCATCACAAATGTACTATCTATCTAAACTTATGGTAGAGTCTACTTTCTCACCATATGTTAATCTTTCCCCCATTTTCCATTGTTCCAACATGACTATGTCATTTAGGAATCCTTTCAAAGCCCAAAGTTTCCACATTAAAGACTAGTAACCTCGGTTGTAATGCTAGTATCCAGTCTATTATATGCATCACTATTGTCCTAACTTGCCTCACAAGAGCATAAACATAGGATTCTCTATCCTGATCAGGTCAAGATGGGAATTCTCAGGAACTTGTTCTTCTCTTGCCTGGTCCCTTGCACCCTCTCCGGGTGCAACATTATTTCTCTCAGCAATGTGTTCCTCATGTTCTCCAGTCATTTTTAAACTTCACCCTTTCTTATGCATAAGAAGAAATCACTATAGGGCATATTGGAGGACACTAACACAGACTCAACACCTTAGTCCTATGTCTCTGTAGACTCAGCGAACCTTAAGCTCTGATACCAAACTTGTAACAACAGTCACCAAACCGACAAACAAATCGTTACTAATTAAGCAAAATTCCAACATAAATAACAGATTAAAAAAATTCACTAAAAATTAAAACCATTTTGCAAAGAGATCCATTTCTAGGAAAACTCTTTAAGCCAGAACCAAAACTTTATATACATCATTGTTCACATTGTACATACACTTTACCATCTCTTCTCGAGGATAACATATAATAGTTGCTTTGTCAAAACATATAATGAAGCAACATAAAACCTCGAGGCTTACAAGCCAAAACCTCATATCGTTCATGAAACCATAACGAACCAACTCCAAGGACCTGAGAGTACAGAGATGACACATAGGACTTCTACCTACAAGACATGACAGATAGTACACTCAACCTGAGCTGTCACTACTGTCCCTGTTTTTGTTGTTCTTTTTCTGTAGAAAGGTCTCCACCTCCTCGTGCACGTCCACCTAAAAATGTTGGATCCCACGGGGGTGAGACAATTGAAAATTGCCCCAGCGAGAGATATAACTCTTTGCCCACAATGTTATTATCACAGTTAAATAGTATTACACTAAGCAGAGGATAAGCAGTTTAGAACATTCTCATCTTTTAAAGCATTGCCACTATCTATGATATAGCAGTAAATCATCTATTCACTTTATAAGGAATATGGAGAACATGTATATCATTTACCCATCATACTGTCTCAAGCTTATCCAGTGATGCTCATTGTCATGGTATGTTATCCATGAATCATTCTCATTTCTATCTGTTGGCCTCAGCCAATCTGCTAATTAGATATTGAATTGTACCAATCATGTGAGTATACATCATCATATCCTATCCAAGCATTGGACTACGCCAATCATACACAACCATTCCAGGCATTGGACTATGCCAATCCTGTGCAACCATTCCAGGCATTGGGTTATTACCAATCCTGTGCAACCATTCTAGGCATTGAACTATGTCAATCCTGTGACATTATTCCAGGCATTGAACTATGTCAATCCTGTGCAATTATTCCAGGTATTGGGTTATGACCAATCCTGTGATATTATTCCAAGCATTGGGTTATGACCAATCCTGTGCATTTATTCCAGGTATTGAGTTATGACCAATCCTGTGATATTATTTCAGGTATTGAGTTATGACCAATCATGTGCATTTATTCCAGGTATTGGGTTATGACCAATCTTGTGATATTATTCCAGGCATTGGGTTATGACCAATCCTGTGCATTTATTCCAGGTATTGGGTTATGACCAATCCTGTGATATTATTCCAGGTATTGGGTTATGACCAATCCTGTGCATTCCAGTTATTGATCTATGTCAATCCTGTGATATTATTCCAAGTATTGGGTTATTACCAATCCTGTGCATTCCAGGTAGTGATCTATGTCAATCCTGTGATATTATTCTAGGTATTGGGTTATTACCAATCTTGTGAATTCCAGGTATTGATCTTTCTCAATCCTGTGATATTATTCCAGGTATTGGGTTATTACCAATCTTGTGCATTCCAGGTATTGATCTTTGTCAATCCTATGATATTATACCAAGTATTGGGTTATTACCAATCCTGTGCATTCCAGGTATTGATCTTTGTCAATCCTGTGATATTATTCCAGGTATTGGGTTATTACCAATCCTGTGCATTCCAGGTATTGATCTTTGTCAATCCTGTGAAATTATTCCAGGTATTGGGTTATTACCAATCATGTGCATTCCAGGTAATGATCTTTGTCAAATTGTGATATTATTCCAGGTATTGGGTTATTACCAATCATGTGCATTCCAGGTATTGATCTTTGTCAATCCTATGATATTATTCTAGGTATTGGGTTATTACCAATCCTGTGCATTCCAGGTATTGATCTTTGTCAATCCTGTGATATTATTCCAGGTATTGGGTTATTACCAATCCTGTGCATTCCAGGTATTGATCTTTGTCAATCCTGTGATATTATTCCAGGTATTCGGTTATTACCAATCTTGTGCATTCCAGGTATTGATCTTTGTCAATCCTGTGATATTATTCCAGGTATTAGGTTATTACCAATCCTATGCATTCCATGTATTGATCTTTGTCAATCCTGTGATATTATTCCAGGTATTGGGTTATTACCAATCCTGTGATTATAGGCTTCATGCATCTTCCAGGTATTGGTCTGTAACCAAACCTAATTACACCGCTAGACAATGGACTCTACCACTCCTGATTACACATTCGTTATGGGATTTCAATCCCTTAAATTCATCATTTGTTATCACATCCTTTACTAGGCATTATACCCTAGGGCAAGCCATCATTTCAATTCACATTCTTTAAGTACTACAAGTGTTCCTCTTATCTCCTTTAAGCATATTCAAAACACTATAGCCCTTATTTGGCTATAAGCATAAAGCATGTATGATCAATATTTCATTATTATTATAACCATTTATTATTATTATGAAGTTACTAGTTTCCATTTCCCTTAGTTTATTTTGCACATTACCATTCCTTACATTAGACTTGTATAAGCATCTTGTCACCTCTCATTAGGCAACAATTATTCACATGGCTCACCAAGCCCATTAATCATCTTGTCACCTTTCACTAGGCAACAACTATTCACATGGCTCACAAGGCCATTAAACATCTTGTCACCTCTCACTATGCAACAACTATCCACATGGCTCACAAGGCCATTAAACATCTTGTCACCTCTCACTAGGCAACAACTATCCACATGTCTCACAAGTCCATTAAACATCTTGTCACCTCTCACTTTTAACTTACTTAAGTTCATCAACTTATCTTGTATTAGGGTATTTCCCATTCTAATACTTTATGCACTAGCCCATCACATTTATTCTGTAGTGTATTGATCATGAGTCATACATTTGAATTGTCCAACCATCATCAATTGATATGGACTAATCTTGGTTGAGACATTGTTGATATAGGATTAACCATAATCAACCACTTTAGGTGTTTCACCTATCAAGGTATCAGTCATACCATTACTTGGTGTTACATTCATCACTCCTAAGAGTATCTTACTCTCACCTTTACATGGTGTCTTGGGTTGGAGGTGTATGAACACTCACCATATCGGGTTAGGATTTGTACTTGTTCTCCATATCGGGCATGAGGTATCTTATTGACCTTATATCGGGCACAAGGTGTATGTATGTGTCGCACATGATACTTATGAGGTTTCAAACCATCACCATGTCGGGCTAGAAGTACATTCAATCACCCTACCGGGCTAGTCACCATCTAGGTTTAGCCATGACGGGTTAGGGTTACCATATCATTTAGGGTTGTGTATCGTGCAACCCTATCGTGCAACCATGTCGTGCAACCATGTTGTGAAACCATGTCATGCAACTATGTCGTGCAACCATGTCATGCAACCATGTCGTGCAATAATACTGGTTATACTTCACTTATATCGGGTTACCCAAATTAGGGTTTCATGTCAACTTTTAAGTATTCATTCAACCTTGTATCGTGTATGGAGTCTATACTTGACTCCCTATCGTGCAAGAGGTGTATATTACACCTCCATATCGTGCAACAATGTATCCATTCATATCCATATCGTTCAAGTAAAGTAGGTGCATCACCGTATCGGGTTAAAGGTGCTTTCTTGTGTGCTTGCACCCGATATCACCTTTATAAAGTGATACCACCATCTTCAAGCTCTAGACCTTAGTTATAACTGTTATAGTTCATGTCAACAGGTCTAAGAAACTACTATAACTCATAATCTCATCAACTTTTTCAGGAAATTTCGGAATTAAAAGTATTTCACTAATTATAGCAATTCAGGTGAAAAATAATAACATGGTTGAGTTCAAGTTATATAACCCGCCTTAAGAACGACTTCAAAGCTCCAAGATCCAAAGATCCACGTTCCTAATGTTGAATATGGACTTCACAACTCCTATATATGCAAAGAATAACCATGTATAAGCAATTGGTGAAGAAGAAAAGAAAGGAAGATCAAAACCCTAAATTCATGCTTCAATCCAAGGTTGAAGATGATCTTATCCTCACCTTAGGGTTAAGTATGAGCTCCTTCTTGCTCCTTAACACCTTTGCACGATACACTAGTGTCCTTGCACGATATTCCACCCCTCTTGAATGATATGGAACTCACTTGCATGATATAACACTCACTTGGAGTCAAAACTTCACTCTATGGCCGATATCACCCTATATGGCCAATATCACCTACTTGGGCGATATGCTCTTGCCATGGGCGATATCCCAAGTCCTATGCACGATAACACAACATCCCTTCACGATATGGGATCTCTATGCACGATACCTCAGGGTAGGAGGGTGGTAAGGGTCGTAAAATTGCACCAAGGGGTGAAACTAGGGGTATATATACTTGTTGTTCATGAAGGAAGGCAAAAATGAGGTGTCAACATTTTAAGCTAGTAGGTGACACGTGTCATGCATGGATGACACGTGTACATGCATGCATCCACATTTATTTTGTCTTTAAAAACGATTGATGATCATCTTGAGATGCAAATTCGTCCATTACTTATCCATTTGGATAAGTCATCTAGGTTTAATCACTATTTTAAGTCAAGCCGATACACTTTTTTTAAGGAAACTTGTTGGTCATCACACTTCACCTCCTTGATGTGTTTTGCACGATATGGACTTTTCCAAGAGTTCACAAAACGATATGGGACACATCCTTGGGCTCCATGGCCGATAGGCACTCATATATAAGTTTTTCAACTTGATACAACTCAAGTTAAGCTTTCAAATTTAACCCTTTTTCTTGGTCATTTCTTCACCAAGATTACCATCATATATAATTGATTCAAACATGGTGTCTAATTCATTATATCTCCTCTAAATGATACTAGGAGTGATTAGGGTCACTCTAGAGGTGGTAATTTGCATATCAACCCCACATTTTGGGTAAATTACAATTTGTACCAAAATTGGTGCACAATGCTCCAACACTGTTCAAACAAGTTCAAACTTGAAATTTAGGATTTCCACAAGCCATCACTTAGCATCATTCTATCTCTTATGATGCT
Source organism: Alisma plantago-aquatica (assembly GCA_963693085.1). Lineage (NCBI taxonomy): Eukaryota > Viridiplantae > Streptophyta > Magnoliopsida > Alismatales > Alismataceae > Alisma > Alisma plantago-aquatica. Next base: position 575,489,597 of record OY856412.1, on the reverse strand, counting down.
TAAACTCATGAGGCATGTTCAACATGTGAAATTTTGCATTATAGCCCCTCAATTTGGGTAAATTACACTTTGGTCCAAAACAAAGGAAAATTGCTCAAACAACATTCAATCGGGGCCAAACTTGAAACATAAGTGTGTAACATGATAACAAAGAACCTTAGAGGATTATATTAAAGTTCTAAGCAACTTACTTAACCCAAACAAATAGGGTTACCTCATAAACCAGGTCTGGGTTGTTACATCTATGACCATTCAACTGGCCAATGCATCAATTTTGAAGTCTTTAGGAATAATTGAAGATGTCCCGGTTAAGCTAGGACATGACAAATATGTCCCATATGATTTCATGTTATTGGAAATAAAAGAGGATAGTCAATTTCCATTGATCTTGGAGATACCATTCTTAGCCACCAGGAGAGCTTAGGTAGACATTGAAGCTGACAAACTTGTCTTGATATCAGGAAAGAAGACTATTGTGTATCGGGTTCTCGAATATTTAAAGAAGGTCTATAACTCGATTGATGTCTTCAAGGTGGAGGTAAATTGGAACCAAAACAATAAGATCTCCAAGATGCTTCCAAAGGTAACAAGGACTAGCCCTAGAGAAAGGTATGTACATCATCTGACCATGATCCAAGCCATATGAATCCCAAAGTCAGGGGTTTGAAGACCTCTCTCACACACCCTACATGATCATTGTGATAACATTGGTCAGGTTCATGACATTAAACTGGCATGCTTGTTGGGAGGCAACCCAATCCTATTAATTCTTTCTGTTAATTTTCAAGATTTTCGTTTAAATTTTCTTTCTTTTCATTTCATACTTTTTTCACATAATGAATATGTTTTTGGTAAACCAACTTGATTGATTGCTTGATATATGATGTGATGCATCAAGGTTATGATGAAGTCTTTTATCGTTCCATTGACTTGTCCACTTAGTAGTCTAATTGACAGTGTAAGGATCTCACAATCTTGTGAACTGATATGTATGCAGGGAGTGGGTTATGTGGCCCAATGAAGATGTGTATGACTCATCAGATGAGTCCATTTTGTTTTCGATAATAAATTCTTTTTTTTCTTTTTTTTTTATAATGCCATCCTTTTCTTTTATGAGAAATGGTGTTCCTTAGAAATGGCAACCTCTATTATCCCAACTTCTAATCATTAATATTCACTACCACAATATCCTAGTGTGATTGAGACTTTATGCGACGTACAATCTTTATGGACTAGGTAGCGTATCTAATTCCTGCATGGATCATAACTGCCAACTCTTCCCGTAGCCTTACAGGCCCTATTTTCCATCTATAAAAGATACAAGGCGCGGGGACCAAAATGTACAACCACCTTCCCCATGATGATCTTAAGGTCTGCATTCTTACTCGCTCTCCTACGACAACACCAATGGCATCAGTGACCAAAAACATCAACGATGCACTTCAACATTCACGGTCTACGTCTCTGATGATGGAGGAAATATCATGGCCATCTGACTAGGAACTGCAACTTTACTACTCCTAGGACACTTATGTCCCCTTGGAAGACTACATCACACAACCATCGTGGCCTACTACTACCAACCTAGATCCAATCATTAACTAGTTCTTCAATCAGCAATCCATCACCCTCAAGATAAGATGATGGTTGGATGTCAGCTGTGGAGAATGGGGTGCACATCCGCAAACACCCTCACCCCCGCAAAATGAGGATCATGACAACTGGTGGCCACGACAATGCCTGGAGGAGGACCTCGACAATCAGAGAGGGATCCATCTTTAGGGTTTTCTATTGTGTGCTCCTTAACGAAGAGCACCAACCATTCCCTCCATCCCCACCATCCTCCATATCAAATCCCCTCCATCTCTAACTTTTGTCTACCTAGGGATGGGCAAAATTTTGAAGTTGGAGGTGGAGGGTGGATGGTACGTCATCCCCACCACTTCAACTCTAACATTTGCTTTTTTCTCAAACCAATTTTCTCCATATGTTATTTACATTTGTCTTGTTTTCTACTTGAAAATTACTTTGTTTTGTGTGAGTTATGGCCCTTACCTAGCTGGCCACTTTAATGCATGAAAAAATTGGAAATATATAAATGAACTACGCCCTTTTTCTTGAGACAACTCATACAAAAAGGAAATTTAAGAAACAAAATGTCTTAAACATATTTGAGCCCAGACGACACTAATTGAGCATCCTTTCCCCTTAGAAATGATGGTAAGTAGAAAGAATCATAATGGTCAAGCAGCACGTGCCCCCGATATGACTTGCAAAAAAAATTGTAAATACTTCTCTACCTAACATTAACTAAATTAACTAATATATTATGATGATTTGATTCCAATGCAGCAATAAAACAAAGAAGCACAAGTCAGCCTCTTGTTTCCACTTTTCTTCAATAATTTCATATCTTTTCACCAACTACAAAAAAGAACAAGAAGAAAAAAAATTCAACTATATGTCAAACCCTAAATTTCAGGTTTCATCTCCTCCAAAATATATAACTCCTCTTAAATTTTATTCTAAAAACATGGTATGAATAAAAGAGGCCAATGAGCCCAAATAAAACATGTGGTCAATGTAATTGCAACCAAATAAAAGTCTCGAGTCGAATAGAGGAAAGACAAATAAAATAACTGAATCTCAAATAAGGTATTGAGTCAAATAGAGGAGATACTAGGGAAATGGGTTTGTGACATGTCTTCTTATCCCCCTTTCATCCAATTTTCATACCCAAGGGACTTATCAAAATTCTTCCCAAAATATCCAATTAGCCCTAACTTGTGCTCCCTTCTACCTTGCATGGACATATCAAGAGTATTATTGAGATGAAATTAGTTCTTTACAGGTTCAGGAGTCTAGAAAATGAAGGAACAAGCCCCAATAGGGGGATATCCAAGTGTGGTTACATTTCCTCAAAGGACTAGGGTTGCTTGATCATGTTTCGTGGAAGGGGACCACAAAGTATGCTCAGTTGGGAGAGGAAGTCTAGATCCTAGTATCAATTGTTTGTTCTCCTTTTTAGTTTACTTTACTCGAGACAAGAAAAGGTTTAAGTTTGGGGTAGTTTGATGAGTATATTTATACTCACATTTTCTTACTATTTTATTCACATTTTAGGGGTTGTTGTGTTTCTATTACCTAGTTTTAGCCTTAATTTACTAAACTGCAATTATCTCCTCTTTTCTGGACTTTAATGTACTCTACATATTTTTCATGAAGAACCATCCAAAAATATACTTTAATGCCTAGAAGGACGATCAAGCCCTCATGGTGCCACACCTCAAGGGAAGAAAGGCCCTAGAAGCTTTCCAATGTCTACCTTCCAACCACCTAGTCAAGTGAGCGGCTCCGCCAGTGGCCTAACTCAAGCTGCTCTCTAACTAGAGTCTTCCAAATTATTTAGTTTTGATGTGTGTTCTTCACATCCAACCTATTCCAATTCAACTCACAACGCTAGTCCACCAGAGAACTGGATATGAGGTCCAGATTGAGTAACCCACACACGTCGCCTGTATGACTGAGTATGGGCCATACAAATAGCTGCCTTTGAACATAAGTATTCAATGTTAGGGTTTTGATAGAGATGATAGAATCTATAAAAGAGAACCCTAATCATCCATTATAAGGGTTCTCTGATCAATGATTAGAAGCCACATCTATGCAGTGAAAACCCTAGTGGGGAGTGAGGAGGCGACGAGCATAGTGGAGAGACTGGTCTTCCTGCACAAGGCATCATGGCCCCCTCCATCATTGTTTCTATCTTCCTGTGGTCGTCACTCGCCATGAGCAAGTAGATGGTTGTGTTGAAGCATGGGGACTAGCCTCAAAAACATATATTTTATTCTATCTTATATCTAAACACAACAATACCATTGCTAAATGAAGTATCGTTCTACTTATTTCCTTGGCGTTGGAAATTGATAACTTGCTTTGCATGTCTATTGTAGGCGTGGATGTGTAGGTTGTTGTAATTGTGATTAGAACTTTATAATGATCTTATTATCCCCTTGAAGTGTTAGCAAGGGTTAGTGAGGTGATTGGGTTACGATCTGCTAATGTATCACAAATGGTCGACTATAGTGAGGGAGTCTAGTCGGAATGAACTAGGGACTTGGGTGCTGAGTATGATCAGTTCCAAGGGAGTTTAATCCCTGGAAAGATTTGTATCCTGTGAGGGTGCAGTAGCTAAGCCTCTATTTAGTAAACTACTATTAAGCAGTTAGATCTTGCTAGGATAATTATGTAGGATTTGGCAAGCGAAACCCCATGATGTGGTCATCTTTATTATCATATGTTTAACTCTTTAGTTATTGTTGCTACTGGAAATAATTTAGTTTAATCAATCAATCAATTTTCTCATTGATAAATATTACCAATAATACTTCTATATATATATAACTTCTTAAAAAGGTTTTCCTTTGGGTTCGATCCTTAAGTATGTTACAATAAGTCTTCCACTCGTGTGGAGTGGGGAATTAGTGCTCAACTTTCTGTTAAGCCTAAGGGTTATTCCATTAGGGTTTTTATTGGCATGACATTTGGAGCCCCACTAGAATCTCAAACCTATCATCCTTCTCATAGGGAAGGCCATCAAGAAGGATTGAGATATAGGCTACTCAGCAATGTGCAAAAAGGACAATAACCTACATGGAAAACAAAGCAGAAAGAGAGATGAAAGAAAGATGATAAAAAAGGTAAAGGAAAATAAGGAAAGAGGGTGAGTAAATTCTATTCTTGCCATATGACTTCCCTAAGAAGAGGTTTCAACAATTTCCATCCAAGAAGGGGTCAGGGACACACCACACAAAGCTCCCCACTACATCCAAGATGCCCATCACTAGGATTAGCAACGTTGGCTCCAAAGCGACCTAAGCAAAGGCAAGGTGATGACCACATGCACTAATGAAGTAGATGACCAACAGTACTGCAAACACACCGACTTAGAGAAAAACCCAACTAGGGTACAAGATGAGAGAACACCCAAGGGGAGACAAGCTAGGAACTCCAATCATCACCCTCCACCTTGGATAGAGAACCATGCTGAGCGAAGCCCTAAATTTCCCTCCTAGTTTCCAGAAAAGAGAGAACTACTTTGTTTTTGTTTTTGTTTTTACATGTAATTATTTGTATAATTGGATTTCATGTATAATTGCTTGTTGACTGCAACTAATTTAGAATGTCATGTGTATCTAATAAGAATTGAAAATTCTTATATAATTGCCTATTTAATTTGTTTAGAATGCGTCATTGTATAAATTCATTTTTAATGAATGTTGATTTATTCACTATGGGGTGGATTGTTCAATTTGAATATTGTATGGATAAATAATCACTCCTAATAATTAACACACTATTTTTTTAAAAATTTACTTAAATTTACTTCCTTAAGATTGAAATTGATATGCATTTACCTAAATTATAAACTCTAAACTATAAACCATGACCCCTAATCACTAAACCATAAACCCTAATCCCTTAGTAGACATGTATTTTGTTTGCTTAAAAACCCATATGGTATTTACTCATTGTGATTAAATCTTGGATTGTCCTTGTTTGAGAGTGTTATTGACACCTAATCTCACTTACTACGTGTGTCTATAATGTTTGTGTCATTTTCAAGGTAGTTTAATAGCCATTTCCCCATTTTTTAATCCGATTACATATTTTGGTGGGTATTTTCCCATGTACATCACTACACTTAGAAAACTATGAGGAAATGTTTCTAAAATATTTCTAAAAACCAAACACACATTACACACTTACTAGTGAGATTAAGTGTTCAAGTATGATATAAGTACATGTCAATAGTCAAACTTGTGTAGAAGAAGAAATGACCAACAACGTTGATGTGGACGAACCAATTCTAAATGACATGGTTGATGTGGTTCTAGATAGTTTTTTTTCATAATTTTAATCTTATTTCATAATTTGTTAGCCTATTTATAATTTTTAGACTCATTCTATAATTGTGTTCCTTCTTTTTGGTTCATTTTACTCTATAAATTTAGTTGTTCTGTAATTTTTTGTTATGTTAAAATATCTCTCTGTATTTTACTTTCATAATTTTTAGTCTTGCTTCATAATTTTTTCTTAGATTTTCAATATATATTTTTCCTACCGAGACCCATTTTGTTAGTGTATCTCCTCCTTCTGTCAAGTTCTCTTTCTAGTAGTATTGTATTCCTTAGTTTATTTTTCTCATTTTCTTCTTGAAATATTTTCTCCACTTGTTCTTCCGACCATTCCCCTCAGGCATCAACGGTGTATGCAATGCTCCTAAGGCATTTTCCAACACCCCTTCCCCCTATGATGTTGAGGCTGACATGACCTTCCACCATATAAATCGATCCCATCAATCCAAGATGGATCAAGAGGAGGATATCCAAAGGTGGATAGAGCAGGATCTAGCCGCACAGAGAGCGGCTATGGAAGCACAAGCCATTACCTAATGAGATGCCAAGAAGTGGAAACATCTTAAAGGTTTTGTAGTTCCCAGGAGTGCCACCCAAAAGCATCATGCTATTCCTCTTGAAATTACTGCTGTATAATTTGAGATCTATACACAATGGATCAATCTCCTTCAAAGAAACCACTTTGCAGGAAGAATGGGACAAAACAATCAAGACTGCCTCCAAAGATTCCTTGACTAATGCACCTTGCATAAAATATTAGGCATTACTGATGATAACTTCAGACTATGAATGTTTGAATACTCTCTCACCAATCAAGTCACAAGTTGGTATAATTATCTATAAGGATACCCCATCATTATGTGGGAAGCTCTCCAAGATAATATTTTTGAAAGGTACTACCCCCATCCCTAACTTTTACCATCAAGGGACAAATCACCAGATACTGTCTCCTGATGATGATAGGATCTATGCCATAGAATGAAGCATTCAAGATATGATGGGCGGTCAACAAATGATGTTCAACAACCAAGAAGCTCATAAAAAATCAATTGACTCTCAGATGGCTTTGTTGACCATAGTTTTTTGTCCTCCCCTAGGAACTCTCAATGGGTAGCATGATCCAAACCCCAAACACCTAGAACAACTCAAGATTGTGACTACTCAAATTGGACTTTCCAATCTAGAAAGAGAAAATCCTCCCCCCAATAATTTCTAACCAAGGGGTGGTGAGTTGTCCCAAATCAACTAGAACATCGAAGAGGCTGCATGGGTGTTGCCAAACTTATGTTCAGTTAAAGGACTTATCAACCTACATACATGGAAGAGGTTGCAGCCTACTTTGATAGGGGACTACGTGGGTTTATTGAGGATATTGTGGTATATGGAGGTCCCTTCTTTGGGGACCTTCAATGGAGGTTGGCTTCCTTACCTATCAAGCTTGGTGGTCTGGGCTTGTATTCGGCAACAGAGACTTCTTCATATGCTTTTATGGCATCCAGGGTCCGGTCTTGGGTGCTCCAAGATCATATTTTGTGAGACCACGAGATACATGGTATGGAATTTGATTTCGACCATACTTTCAGTTCTTTATGTGTCATGATTCCATCAATTGATGTTAGCTATTTTTCTAATAAGGATGTCATCCCCACTAAAGCCCAAAATGCTTTGGCGAGTGCCCTTTTTAGCAAAATTGTTAAGGATATGGATGCTACCTTTGACTTGACCATTAGACAAAAAGTAGTTTTCAAGTGTTTGCAAGCTAAGAATGCTCAAGATTTTCATCTAGATACTTATATTGATGGGATTGGACTACATATGTCACTAGTAGAGTATAGTACAATCCTCAAGTATAGCCTTATGATTCCTCTTTTTTCGGTTGATGAGCCATGTCCTGTTTGTCACAAGGTGCTTTTAGATACCTTTGGGGAGCATGTGGTTCATTGTAGGGAGCTCTCATGATTTAAGTATAGACATGATCTTGTTAGAGATATTCTCTATGATGTACTTAGTCATGTTGGAGTTGCTGCCAAAAAAGAGGTGCCTGTGAATTTTTTGACTAACCCACTGGAAGGGAGATCGACACTTAGATTAGCAGATGTCTTAATTTTTGGTTGGTATGGAGGAAAACATGTGTGTGTCGATCTAACAGGTCTCCCCATTGGTGGGCCTAAAAAATGGAGACTTTATTGTGGGGAATGCTGCCCTGAAAGCTGTTGCTGCCAAAATGGTTAAGCATGAGAAAGCATGCATTGAGAATCAACATGTATTTATACCATTTGGCTTTGATATGTTTGAATTCTTAGCACCAGAGACTGTGTAGCTCCTCAAAAGGATCCAACAATTATGCATAGTAATGTTATGACCCCTAGGTCAATGGATGTAGTATTTTAGAGGATTGGTTTTGCCATCCAAAAGGGATTGGCGGTGCAACTTGTTGCCCGTCTACCTTCTATTTCATTGTAATCTTTATTTAATAAAGATAGAGTGGCTTTCAACTAGAACCGTCCACCCCGTAAGAAGATATTCTTGTCTATAATCCGTGTATACCCTTTGTTGGATGGCTAAAGAAGACCCAGTTGGACTCTAGGTTCACAAATTTAAAGAAACTATGAGGAAACTGTGTGTCAATATCCCACTTGGATTCCATGATAGAAATGCACGAGTGAAAAAAATTCTTCAAAGATCTAATGAACCACAAGTATATTACCAAAGAATCTAAAATGGTGAAGTTGGAAAGAACCTCATCAAACATCATCCAAAGTAAGATGTTGCACAAATGAAAAGACCTAGGATCCTTTGGGACTACATGTTCTATCAATAATTCTATCAGCCAATTAGGATTAATTGATCTCAGAACCAACATCTCCATCATTCCTCTGCATGACCCTCTCAAATGAGCATTCAGCTGGCAGACTCTTCCATTACCAAGCCACTTGGAATTATTGATGATGTACTAGCTAAGGTCGAAATTGTTTGCATATAAAGTGACTTTGCTGACCGGATATAAAGGAAGATTGTTTCTATCCACTTATCTTTGACATGTCGTACACACTACCAGTGCATTGATTGTCATTGAAGCAAGACTTCTCACCCTATGAGTGGGAACAAATTTATCAACTTCCAAGCCTCTAGAGGTAGTATGAAGTATACTAGAGAAGAAGAAGTCTACTTCCTCGACTACAATGACCAGTTTAATCAGATTTTGCAACACTTTCTCAACTTTAAGACCCCACCAGTGACTGAATCTCGAATTTCTTTAGAGGAAACCCAAGCTGTAAAATAGACCGTAGCCATACCAGCCATTCCCCTAATGGTGAATATACCTCTCTCTCCCATCCCCACTCATGTAACACCCAATATCACTGCTCAAGACTTACCCCTCCCACCACCTCTCCCCTTTTCCTCCCCCCTTCAAATCACTAGTCTTTGATATCCACCAAGTCTCTCTTAGAACTAAGAAGAACCGCTAAAGGTCAATTATGTCCATTTATCATCCTTTCAATCCAGTCTAAATTGACACAAGTGACCAATATAATGGGATCACCATGCATCGTCACCTGAATCTAAACTCTGCACCTTCTAATAATTATCTTTATACAACTAAGATACCCCATATTGAACCATGGAACCTATCCATTCCCATCCCAATTATTGTCCTTGGTACAAAGATGTGTGCCAAGCCATCTAGGATCCATGGAGCTCAACCAAATTTGATTTGGTTGCAAGGGAAGCATTCGAGTCAATATAGTAACCTTATTCAAACTCTGGATTCTGATCCCCCTTGGAGGTTACCACTATCGTTGGGCCTTTGACGTTAATCAAGGCACTTTTTGGGAGGTAACCCAACAATTTCTTCCCTCCACTTTGTATTTAAGTTTTTCTTGGGATGAGCAAAATTTGAAGTTTGGGGTGGAGGCGGGTGGTACGTCCTCATTCTACCACTATATAGTTTATCTTTAATTTTTTTCAAAAATTTTCCTTTAGTTTAGGCCCTTATCTAGTCGGTCAGGCCTTTATCTAGTTGGCCATGATGATATGCAAGTTTAGCAATATACCTCCTTGTATTATGCAACTTCTTTTATAACATAAGTTCTAGAATCTACCATTGATAGACATTATCTTGTTACCTAGGATCTTAATTAACATCATTCCTTGGGAAAGATGGAAAGTTGTAGATGATTGATAGGATTAAAAGACAATGCTTCCTTATATAAACTTATAGATTAGCTTGAAAAATTTCTTTATTTTGCATAAATTCGAATTAATTGACCCAATGCATGATACTTCCAATGTGCTTAAACAAAAAAATGAGTTGCAAAAAGAACAATCTTTTGAACACTTCTTCCATCATCTTCTTATCTATCCATCCTTCAAATAAAAAAATAAAAAGCCAATGTGTCAAACTCCAAGTTTGGGGTGGCACACCCCCTTATCCTCCTTGTTTCACTTCTTCCATACCCCTCATAAATTTAATAAGGGCGTATCATCAAGTAAAGATGCCAAAAAGAGCACACCAAAAGATGCGATCAATGTAACTACAAACAAAGAAATAAAAAGGTCTCAAGTCAAATAGAGGAGAGACTACTTCCTTCCATACCTCCTCTCACTCCACTTTTATGCCTAGGGAAATCTACATAACTCCATGAAATCCTTGATCCCTATTCTTGTGCATTTACTCATAAGAGTATGCATGCGTACCAAATACAAAGGGAATATGAAATTTGTTTTATTGTGAGTTTTGAAATGGAACCAAGGTGTGAAATAATCTCTTGAAGCAGGGGATATGAAAATTGTTTCATGTGAATCCAGGAAGTTAAGGTTTCTTGGCCATATAAGGTGGAATGGTTCAAGTGGTGCTATGCGAGTGAGGATGACAAGTCAAAAGTATTATCTATCAATGTTTTAAGTTCAATGTTGCTGAAGGACGAGAAAAGTTTTAAGTTCAAGATATTTTGATGAATTCATATTTATCCTCTTTTTCATCACATCTTTTTGATATGTATTTAGTATTTTATCTCACTTTTGCCAATTTTCTGGATTCAATTGCAATCTACTTTCTCTTGTCCCATTATTCAAAATTGTTGTAATTTTCATGCATATTTTGCATATTTCACCTACACTCACAAATTCTCAACTCTTGAAGACAATAACCTACTATATTCTTGGAAATCAAAAGATCATGGACTTCAAATACCATTTTCTGAGCACATTAGTACATGAGTCGAATGATTCATTAAGTGAAGTGGTCCACTTAGTTGTGCAGAATGCTCCATTCAGAAATCCAAATGACTGTTTCACCTAGTGACTCATCTTTTCACTCACCCCCTAAAATGACCAATTCAACAATAAATGGACATTTCATAGCTCAACCCAATCGACTCAGAAGCCCAAATCGGGCATTTCAGAACTCCAAGCATTCGATTCATGTTCCTTAGTGGCCAAGTCATGGTCAAACGATGCTGCCACCTTTTATTTAGGGTTTTGACTCACTGACCTGCATCCACATGCACATGCATCTGAAACTAGCAGTTTGCACTATGAATGGATTGATTCATAGTCTGCGGATAGCCTTATACAGCAGCCACCAACAACCTTGCATTTAGGGTTTCTACCTCTCCTTCCCCTATAAAAGAAGGGGGGTTTCCATAAGAAATGTGGCATCCTTTGTTATTGAGTTTTTGTTGCCATTCTCTACGTTATGTCTGAGTAGTTCCTTTTCGGGGCATGGGAGCTAGCCCCAGAGCCATTCTTATTCGATGTAATCGACTCCTTGTTTCAATGAAAGAATGATTTCCTTCCATTTTTTTCTTTGATCATTGGATGAATAGATGTATTTCTTTGGGGTGATGTGATCATAGTTCCCCCACAAGAATGAACACATATTCCCTTAATTGCAGTTTTTATCTTTTTATTCAACTGATATTGTACTTGTTTTTCCTGGTAGAATGATTATATTGAGGGTGTTGAGATATTGGGCCCTTAGAAGAATGAACCCATAATCTTTTGACATGATCACCTGGTTTAGATTATGATACTTATACCCATTTGACTTGTTTGTTATAACCTATGGTGACTCGATCACCTGATCAATGGGTTTGAATGTCCGATAGGAATTACATATCTGTGGATGAGATCTCAGAAAGTAACATGTTGGGCGGTTGGAGGAGGATCCACAAATTTTGGGATCAATGAGTTTGCGGGAAGTATGGCCCTTGTATGATTGCTCTAAAAGGACACTATCTACATGGTCCTACTTAGGATTTTATTCATTGAGTAAGGCATGGTATTGGTGGTGATCCCTCGGGCCCCCAATTCCTTTTATCATTTGATCTTAAATAGTTATTTCTACATCTTTTAGTTATGTTCTTAGCATAATCAAACTCTCAAACAACTGGATTTCCTTCTTGTTCTTGCAACCACTTTTGAATTGCAACCATTTTCCTTCACCGTCCCTTAAATCGATACCTTACTACTAGAAGGTTGTCTTGTTACTTGCAATAAGTTGATTGCCTCTTTAGAAGATTAAAAAATGGGACTTCTCTTAGTGATTGGTGCACTGATGACATGCATTATGCATCCTTTCCAAAGGATGCACACAACATTTAATTTCTCAAGAAGGAATAAAGTGCCCCTAAACCAATGTCATGTCATGGAAGGATGTTTATGAAAGAGTAAAAGGAAATCTCAAAAAATTTGGTAAGAGATCATGTACTACCCCCACTTGTGATTCATCTTTATTCAAGACAAGATCAATGTTTTGGGATCTTCCTTAATGGAGTTCTTTAACCACTAGGAACTATATCAATGTCATGCATGTTAAGAAAAATGTATGTGACGACATCATTGGTACTCTACTGTATATACTAGAAAATACCAAACATGGCAACAAATTCAAAATGGAAATCTCTAAAATGGGTATAAGTAAAGAATAAAGAGAAAAGGTTATTAGCCACATCCAGACATATTTATAACATGCTTGTCACACTTTTTATAGACGTGATAAAAGATATTTTTGTAAGTTCTTTTGATGTTGAGGTATCACATGTATTCTCTTCCAATATTTGTAGATTGGTTTCTATAAAGGATCTGAAGCTGGTAGGTCTAAAAATCTTATGATTGTCCCTCCCTAACGTAGCTAGTAATGTTTGTGGCTACTCAATGTACACTATCAAATCATGTAAGGTTTGCAATCACCAGGCTTTGTTTCTTCTTCAACACTCTATGTAGTAAGTTTATATATCTTGAAAATCTTGATAAGTTACAAAGAGAAGTGATCGTTGTTGGGAGATCGGGGTGACAGATAAGGAAGTAGAAACAAAATTTTAATGCATGATTCCTTAATTAGCGGATCATGTCATCAACAACGTATCTATGAAAGAAGGTAAGCAAGAGATATACATGGCCCTGGAGCAAGTCCAGTGACAACTCTTGTAGCAATGTGCTTCTTCTTCAAGCAACGATCGAGTAGTTGTCAACAATGGCCTCTTGGTGCAACACAATGGATGGCGGTTGACGATGTCCTCTTATAAGTAGGAAACAACCTCCTTGCCTCTAGAGTAGTTCATGTGGACCACTAGGAACTCCATGTTCTACCAGGGCTAGCATGAAGGAATTGTCCCTACGAACGTTAGTGTGCTAGCTCCGAATTTCTCTCCCAATTATCTTTCCCTTCCTATCCCTCACTTTTATGGGTAGGAATTTCTCAAGCTCTCTTGGTTATCATAGCCAGAGAGGACAATAATTGTCAGAGTTCATTGTTGTGTATGGGAAGACCCCAATACCCCTTTATTTATAGGAGGGACAGAGTCAAGATTTACAATTGATTTAGTAGTCTAAGAGACAGAATTCATAGATTTTCTAGAATCTACGAACGGTGAACCAGTTGGTTCACTATCCAACTGGTTGGCTCAAAGGTGAACTGGTCAGTTCATATCTTGAACCAATTGGTTCATGTACTTTCTTGTTCTGAATCAAATTGACATTTAATATTTGATTAATACAAAACATGATGTCATCGTCAATCCTTGATCCAATTGAATTGATCATTGAATCGGGAAATTCATCACATGAACATGTCATCTCAAACCTTGAACCGGTTGGTTCACATCGAACCAGTTGGTTCATGCCCTAGTTCATTCATTGTTCAACCAATGTTGTTTCCAATTAACCTAACACTCTAACCGATCAGTTCAACACTTGAATCGGTTCGTTCAGAGTCTAGTAAGGTAATTTTAAACTAATGTTGTTTATATTGAATACCTAAACACTTTAGTAATAAAATTAAACATCATTTATTAATAAACTCCTATTCAAAGTGTATCTTATTTGTGTGACCCTATAGGTCCCAAATTACATTGGCAGTGAATGTCCATAACCCACTTATGACATCACAAGCAATGAGTGGTATCTAGAAACACATCATTGCTACCCAAGTAAAATGGAAAGTTGGAGAACAACTTCAGCCTACAATTTGTGATTAGTGTTACTGTGATCGTATGTTCCTTTGTCTCTGATATCTGAATTGAACTCAAGGCATGGAATCGTCATCCTCTTAAACATTCAATCCTTGTTCTTTGAACTAGAGCAGACTATCTAAGATGCACGTGAGCTCACATATCATATATTGACTCACATGCATATGACCATACATTTCTCAGTCTCGCTTATCAAGTGATACATTTCTCAGTCTCACTTATCAAGTGACCTAGATATCAATCTCCTTAGGAGGGAAAAATCCCATCTACATCACTGACACTCAGTCCCCATGTGTCACAGAGTACCTCATGATTACCTTTATGGCAACCCTTATTTAAGATCACGTTGGATGATGTCAATGTCTAGAACGACATATGATGAGTTAGCCAGTTTAGGTCTAAGAACCACAATAACCACTATCACTATGAGAGTTGATTCTGACTACCATTCCATGGTCTCCATGTATCATTCTCATGGTGGGTCTATCTGATACACAGTTCTCTAACATGTACCTACGTGCTTAACTTGATATCACATATCATGACTAATGAGACTCTGTCATCAATTAACACACACTCTAGTATTATGTTTTACTTTTGTCAATTTTTATTCCATTTTAATATTTAAATAGGGACATATCAAGAATGTATGTACTCTTATCATACATATGATCTCATTATTCAAATTCTCAACCTAAAGACATATGTCATCAAGTAACATCATTCTTTAGATATCTACTATGTCTATGTCATCATCTCATGATAGAGACAAACATAACAGTTGAAATTACTTTATCATTGTCAAATCAGGTATCTAATTTCCCACTACAATCATTGTATGATTGGCTCTTTGGGCATTCATACCAACAGACTTCCACTTGCACTTAGAGCCAATCTCCCATGAATCTCATTTTAAGTAATATTAATATGTTCATCATGTTTCTACTATACAAGTACTTTCATAGAGGGTTAAAAGAATTTAATTCTAGTCAGTAATTTATAAGTTTCACATCTCCTCACTATATGACTTCTCGTATGAGTTGGAAGTACTATAGTATGCTATCTAATATTCCTTGCCTAACTAGTAGCTCCATTTTTGTCAGAGTATTTCTACTGTGTCATTCATTGTTGGAACCTCCACAAGTTCATCTCTATGAACTTCTAGATCCATACAATATCCTATATTGTTCTAATAACACTAAGATACTTGGCTTTTAATGTAAAATTAGAAACCGTCTCTTGCTTAGAATTTTTCTAGCTTATAGTTCTATTTTAAGGTCAGACATAAATTTAGATTGGGATCTTTTTCAAACTGGAAGTTTGCATTAGTGTAGCCCTTTACACCCAACTCTTTCGTATTACATCTCAAGTACTTAAGGATGTTCTTTATGGCAGTCCAGTGACTCTCACTAGGATATGACATATATTCACTCGTCATGTCCAATACATATGAGATAAGTAGATAAGTATGTATCATGTCATCATGTACAATACAAACAAGATAACATGATGAGTACATAACATGGCATGCATGATATATCCAATTGCAAATGCACATGGAATCTATCTAGGTGTTCATGTTCTTTAGAAGAACTAAGAAACCAACCTCCTAAGAGACTAGCTCCATGTAACATGGACCAGTTTTCTCTAATTAAGTCATGCACGTTGAACCCTTTCAACATCTTGACAATATATGTGCTCTTTCTTAGGTTAATAAGATTTCCAGATCTATCTCTATAGATCTCAATTTCTGTCACGTAGGATGCTTCTCCTAACCCCTTTACAAAAAGGTACTTCCTATATAGGTTTTAATATTTGTAGTATAAGGATGTTATTGCCCATCAATATGTGGAATATAAATATGCTCCCACTAAATCTTTTGTAATAATAGATTTCATCTTCATTATGACTTTAGTCAGACTCTTTGATTGTCTTGTCAAATTGAAGATTCCAACCATGAGATGCTTTCTTCAATCATATTGATTGACCTTTATAGCTTATAGTCTTTATTTGCAATAATTGGATTTATAAAATCATTAGGTTGTGTCACATACACATCCTTTACAATATTCCTCTTAAGGAATTTTGTTTTAACATCCATATGGAAAATCTCATAGTCGTAATAAGCTGCAATAGCAAGCATGATCTTGATGGATTTAACCATGGCAATTGTTGAAAATACTTCATCATGTTCAACACCTTTAACTTATTTGAAATCTTCGCAACCAATGTGCTCTTATAGGTTTGTACACTACCATTTATGTCGATCTTTTCTCAAAGACCCAAATACACCCTATGTGTTTTACCCCTTTAGTTGGATCCACCAAGGTCATACCTTGTTGGTGTACATGAAATCCATCTTTGATCCAATGGCCTCAAGCCATTTCTTAGACTCTGGTCCCTCAATAGATTCTAGGTAGGTTGTTGTCTCATCATGTATGACCAACTCACCACCTTATTGATTAATAAGATATCATGATCTTTCAAACTCAAGTCATGTCCCACTAGATCTATAAGGTTTTGTGTTACATAAGGAACTTGAGTGTCCATATTACATTCTCATTGTTCCTAATGTACCTCTTTAGGTCGAATGTTTTCTTATTGGTCTCGAACTTTTTGGGTTCTACTTTTCTCCCACTAATTTCTTTGGAATTAAATTCCCTTTATAAATATAGCCATCTAGGCAACAAATAACTTTGTTGTCATATTAGAATATAAAAGTAGTATTTGACAAAATAAAATTTAAAATATGATTTGCAAACAAAACTTTTCAAGAAACTATTTTCTTATATAATATTTCAATCCTAGTCTTCATAAAGACATAATAGGACACCCCCCATAACCATATCTCATATGGTGTCTTCTAAACCATTTCATACGATACATTGTTTTAGAGTAAAACTTGTGCCTAAAAAGGAAATTGGGAGATTAGCTAGATTTATTGATAATCACACATGACTTAATAGGGTGTGATTCCTTCTTTCTGATACATCATTATGTTTTAGGTGAAGTTCATGATACACTGTCATGGTCTTCCAGAAGGTCCTCAAACTCTTGGTTAATAAATTTATTCATCGATCATATTGAAGTGTTTGATTCCTATACCAAATTGGTTATGTACTTCATTCATAATCTCCTTGAACACTTCAATAGATTTAGACTTGTATATTATTAAATACAATCTACCACATTTACTAAAATCATCTGTAAATATAATTAGCTACTAGTAACCACCACTAGTATTTATTATAAAAGGTCTATATACTTCAGTATGTATGAGCCCTAATAGAATAGTCACTCTCCCGCTACATCTAGTGAAGATGCTTTTGTCATATTGCCCAATAAATAAGACTTGCATGTCTCTGTTGGTTCAATATCTAAAAGAGTCAAGATAACAATCATTATGGATTTTATAAATGCATTTCTTATTTATGAATTTTAGATGACAATGCTATAGGTATTCATTTTTTGAGTCATTGAGTTAGTCAGTATACATAATTGTCTGTAGAACTATCAAATATAAAATATGAGACATTGGGACACTACCATTAAATATATTATGTTTGAGAGCAAAACATCAAATATATTCATAATATTCTTGTCCATACAAGATATAAGATGTTTTTCATTAATGACATGTATGTAATAGCAATTCACTAATTCTATTACATACCCATTCCATGAATGATAGATACCAACTGTAGTGGCAACAACCCTTGCTCCAAACAGTTCTAGATTACTTTTTCTCAAATCTTGAAGTGGATATCTCTATATCTTTCTTCTTCCTAAGTTCCTCTATATAAAGAGGGCATTTCCTTTTCTAGCATCCATGCTGGTGATAGTGATGGCACTTTCCTTCCTTATTTACTCCTCCCTTAGCTTTTAGTGCAGAAAAATTTGGTTTCTAGCTAGCTTTAGAACTCTTCTTAGCTTTGCCTTTGTCTTTTGGACTTCCCTCTACCGATCATCATCACATATTTGGGTATGTCCTTCTTCATCTGCACTTTAGTTTTCCTCAACATGCCAAGTAATTCTGACAATGACCTATCAAAATCATTCATGTTGTAGTTCATGACAAACCGGTTGTATGTTTCTATCAATGACTTCAGAATAACATTTGTGGCCAACTCTTGATCTAAGAGGAATCCCAATCTAGCAAGGTTCTCCACATACCCACTTGACTTGAGTACATGATGACTTACTAGATCTCCTTCTGCCATAATGCACTTGAACAACACCTTAGAGACATCATATATCTCTTGTCTTGCTTGATCTTGGTACATGTTCTTAAGATGTGTAACCATCTCAATAACATCCATGTTCTCATGTTGTCTCTTCAATTCATAGTTCATTGAGCACAAGATCATGCACTTGACATCTGTTACATCTTCAGAGTGCTTCTTGTAAGCATCCTCTTCATCCTTAGGCACGGTGGGAGGATGTTCATATGGCTCTGGGGTCTCTAGGACATAGAGCTTGTGCTATTGAGTGAGAATAATTCTAAACATCTTGAACTAGTCATGGAAGTTAGTCTTGTTCAACTTGTCCTTCTCAAGGACTGGAAACATATTTTTATTTGCCATTAGATTCTACAAAATAAAATTGTAATTTTTTTCAAAACACTTTTAATTTCATTTGATTTGATAAGTTTGATGATATTAATTGGGCTTTTAATTAATTATTGCTCGCACTATTTTGTTCAAATTGATATCCCTCACTACCAATTTGGAAGATTGCAACGTACAATTTTCTAGTGAACCAAGATCCACAATAATTATGTTAATACCCAACCAACGTTGATGCTCATAGCCAATTATTAAGGTAGGCAACATTTTTCAATTGCATCTCAAGCAATTATTTGAGAGATGGTATGCACAACTTCTTCTAATAGTAAATCTGCATGCTTCTAGGCACTTAATCCTATTAAAGGTCACCTAGTTAAGCATGAACCATAAGCCAACATGATAGAATATGCTAGGGTAGACCCACATATCTACCGTCACACTTCCATGAGATATATGGTGCACCATGCTAGGGCGTTCCCACACTTGTCCGATCAAGATTTTTATGTGTGTTTATTATAGAAAGCATCTTAGACTTAATATTAATTGAGGGATTTTATATAAGTACATATACATATCCAATCACCACATACTTATAATACATATCATATGCATGATATAACCACAAACAAAAAACATTGAATCTGAAATATACAAGCAATGTTTATGGTCATACTAATATAATTCCTTGGGGATACAAGGAATTACTACCACCTATGGTCCACATCATATGTAGCAACCTGTTGTTGATGAAGATTTCTTCTTGAACCAATCGAGGTTGATTGATACAACACTTGAACTGATCTTCTCGCCTCTTGGTCAGTCAGTTGGTTTGTTGGATTGGTCACATGACCTTTGGTTCAAGCGACATCTAGACACCTCCATTCAATCAGTTGGCGCACCAACCGACTAGTTTGGCTCCTCCTATTTGTTGTCCTCCTTGGTCCTCTAGCCAATCGGTTTACTTTTTGAAACAATCGGTTTGTCTGGTGCTAAACGTATTCTTTGCCATAAAAAGAATGAAAACAATCCTAATGTTATTTAACATATTATATGATAATAGGGAAACCTCGAGTTACATTGTAGGGGAGCATAGGAAGGAAAGAAATTAACTACTTTTACATATCGAAAAGGAGAGAAAGGCTTGATATGCAAACTGAGATAAAATAGAAAATAACAAACTGACCATTCACAAAGAATTTGAGGTTTATTGGCCATAATCATGCTAAATATCCACCAACAAAACAACTTTTAGGGTGACATGTATTGGTTGGTCATATATCATATTTATATTTGTGGGACTTATGTGGTATTTAATTAAATGTGTACATTAACCATTTTTAATATTTGCATCGTATGCAATAAAATAAATCCAATCATATCAATTTAAATCCTGATGCACCATAAATTGATGTGGCTCTGATACCATTGTTAGGAAATTAGGGCGACAGATAAGGTAGAGAAAAAAATTAATGAATGATTCCCTAATCAATAGATTTCATCAACAACAATGTATCTAGGAAAGAGGGTAAGCAAGAGACATACCTAGTCCTAGAACAAGTCCAACGACAACTCTTGTAGCAGCCTGCTTCTTCTTTAGGAATTACTTGACCTCCTAGTGCAACACCGTAGATGGCGGTTGACAATGCCCTCCTAGTAGCAGGAAAAATCCTCCTCTCCTCTAGAGTAGTCCATGCAAACCACCGAGAACTCCATGTTGCTCTACCAGAGACAACAAGAAGGATTTGTCCCTTTGAACGTTAACGTGCTAGCGCCGACTTGCTCTCCCAATTGTCTCTCCCTTGCTATCCCTCCCTTTTATGAGTAGGACTTGCTCAGTTTCTCTTGGTTACCACAACTAGAGAGGATAATAATTGTCAAAGCTTATTCTTGTGTCTGGGAATCCCCCAATACCTCTCTATTTATTGGAGGGCCAAGATTAGGGTTTTTAGTTGATCTAGGATTCAAAGAGATAGAATTCATGAATTTTCTAGAAACTACAAATGGTGAACCAATCGGTTCATTATCCTACTGGTAGGTTTCTGTACTTTCCTCTTCTAAATGAAATTGGCATTCAATATCCGATTAATGCAAAACATGATGTCAACACCAATCATTGATCCAATCAAATTGATCATTGAACTGGGAGGTTCATCACATGAGCTAGTTGTCTCAGACCTTGAACCGGTCACTTCACTTAGTGAATCGATTGGTTCATGCCCTAGTTAATTGATTGTTCAACAATGTTGTTTCTAATTAACCTAACACTCCAACTGATTGGTTCAACACTTGAACTGGTCGGTTCAGAGTCCACTCAGTTGATTTTGAACTAGTGTTGTTTAAGTTGAATACATAAGCACCTTAGTAATAATATTAAACACCATTCATGAATAAACTCCTATTCCAAGGTATCCTATGCATGTGACCCTATAGGTCTCAAATTACGTTTGTAGTGAATGTCCATAACCAACTTATGACATCACAAGAAATTAGCGATATCTAGAAGCATATTATTGATACCCAAGTAATTTAGAAAGTTGGAGGACAACTTCAACCTACAATCCATGATCATTGTTACCATGACCACATGTTTCTTTGTCTCTGATATCCAAACTAAACTTGAGGCATAGAATTATCATCCTATTCAACATTCAATCCATTTTCCTTGAACTAGAGAAAATTGTCTGAGATGCATGTGATCTTACATATCATATATTGCATCACATGAGTATGTCCATACATTTCTCAATCTATCTTATCAAGTGTCCTAGATATCAATCTCCTGTAGGAGGGACAAATCCCATGTACATCACTAACACTCAGTCCCCATGTGTCATAAAGTACATGAGCATCACCTTTATGGCAACCCTTATTCAAGGTCAATTTAGATGATTTTAAAGTCCACATAATGACATGTGATGAGTATAGTGACTTCATGTCTAAGAACCACAATCACGACTATCACTATGAGAGCTAATTCTGACTACCATTCCATAGTCTCCATATATCAATATCATGGTGGGTCTGTCTGATACACTATTCTCTAACATGTACATGCGTGCTTGACTTGATATTAGATATCTTGACTAATGAGACTCTATCATCAGTCAACACACACTCTAGTCTTATGTGTCACTGTCGTCTATTTTTCTTCCACAATAATATCCTACTAGATACATATCAAGAATGTATTTACTTTTATCATACATATAATCTCATTATTCAAGTCCTCAACCTGAAGACATATGTCATCTAGTAACAACATTCTTTAGACATCTACTATGTATGTGTCATCATCTCATGATTGAGACAAACATAATAGACATAATTACCTTTATCATTATCAAATTAAGTATCTAATGCCCCATTACAATCATTGTATGATTGTCTCTTTGGGCATACATACCAACAATCGTTACCTTCTGGCAAATTGAAATGTATTTTCCTCCATTTTTTCACATCATCGTACATCTTGTTGTTCATTTGACTAGGAAAAGTGAATTTGTGATGTCTTGCATTGAATGTATCTGTTTGAACAGTACATGAGTGTGTTTAAAGGTGATGTTCAAAATTGTTATCATCTTGAATGTAGTATTATTGACAATTATGTGGATAGGGGGTAATGGATTTTTGCAATGATTTTCTAACTTGCAATGAAAATACTCATCATGAAAAGTCCTATCACATTGAAACTTATTCTAGAAAAGGGACTTTGAGAACGATTGAAAGGAAGTTTTTGTGAGCTGTGGGAACAAGCACACTTGTACATTTGACACAATATTTATGAAGTAAGTATTTATCTCACCAAACACAGTAAGTTTTTAAGACAAATATCCTTGAAACAGTTCAATGTGGCTTGATGGAGATCATCACAAAACATTTATTAGGTGGCTTGAAAATAAAGTCTTCCACCAACTATCTCAATCATCAAATGAGGTTGTTGGGAATATCAAATGTCTCTCATTTAAACCAAAATTGGATGTTATATATTATGAATACATAAATGGATTTTCATAATATACAAAGCGCTAAGATGATAAGAGTGTCATCCAAAATAGTGGTTTCACCATTCAAGTGTTATTAGTGTATTTTTGTAGTGCAAAGGATAATTTTCCACAAGAAGGTAAGATGTATTATTATAGTGTCATTAAAGACATGAAAATTTGACTACATAGAGTATAGATTTTTTGCATTCAGATGTAATTAGGTTGATAATGAAAAAAGAATTTGAGTGGATGAGTTGGGTTCCACATTAGTAAATTTGAAAAGATTTGCAAAAATTATGAGCCATTCATCCTGGCATTAGAGGAAACATAACTATTTTATATCGATGACCCTGGAAATAAAAAATGGTTTGTAATTCTTCAAGGAAAAAGGCAATTCATTGCAGTTCTTATAGACAAAAAAGAGTTTTAAGACAAGTATGATGACTCTTCTTAGTTATCTTACCAAGTGTAAATGTTGAAGCTAACACTTACGAATACTTGTGCATAAAGATCATATATAAGGAATATTTGTTGATAAGAAATACAAACAATACAAAATGCATGATTTTATAATGAAAATAGTAGCTTTTGTTAGATGCTAAATAATGTGCATGTTTATCTATCATTTATATTTATTAATTATACTACATGTGCATTTTTTGAAAACTTATTAGTTATATGTTATTTTTTTGATTGGTATAGCATGGATTCTTACCATGAGGATGTTGAGCATCAAAATGTTGAGCAGGATTTGTAGGAGGATGTCAAGGAGGTTTTTACTGAGTCAGTTTCCTCTTACAGTAGAGGCATTATGCTCAGACACATGTTAACAACACTTAGGGTCAAAGGTGAGAAGTTGGCCATTTATTTTGATGATGCTAGAAATCTTGTTGGAGAGAATCATAGTGCTTTCAGGCACTATTGTGGGGTCACTACTTACATAAAGGTGCCAGTAGTCACATAATCTTGGCATGAAGTTGATTTTGTCTTAAAAGACCTCATCTGGAAGGACATAGCTATGAGTTATATGCATTTATACTATGTGTCTTTATTTCTTGTTAATCTTTCATTTTTCATTTGTAAAGATAGTATAACTAATTTTGTAGGGTGTTTCTCAACTTGATGGAAAATCTCATTGCAGAAATGTTCTACAATGTTGTGGGCACATGTGGAGGAATTTTAGGACTAATTTGATAAGATAATACATAAATAGCGAGAAGAGGAAGAAGCCTGCAATAGAGCAACACTTATATCATGATTTTGTTGTGTCAGAGTAGATTTTTACTTCAAGAAAATCTATTGAATTCAAGGTATTAAGTAATTTTATATACACTTATGATTAATCAGATGAGTTCACGGTATTAAGTAAACAACATCTATTTTGGATTAACTCGATGATAGACGAGGCTAGAAAATAAAGGCATGCAAGAATGTGTACCACCATTAGTTGTGCCCTGGTGGTTTATGCCTTTCTCAACCAAAATATGGAAAAAGTATAATAGTTTGTGGAAACATCAAGCGTAGGTCTAATTCCATGTCCACTATTCTACGTGAGGAGTGAATAAATGCTATGAAAAATGAATCAAGAGTAATTCCCGACCTCAATACCGCTGAGGTGGCTCAAAAATGGTATAATTTAGCTCTCACAATGCACATTTCTTTTCATTCTAATAGTTAGGTTTTACTAACTAGTTCCATTTATGTCATTAGTGGGAGGTCCATGAGAAAAGAAAAGAAGAAAAGTTCATCCCTGAGGGCCGAATGTATGACTTGATAGTTCCTCTTCATAGTTAAGAGCATCTTGGCCGTGTTAGGGGTGTAGGAGTTGGTGTTGGGCTAAAAGCATATTTTGGTTCATTAGAAAAACCACACATATCTCCCAAGAGAGGTAGTATGTCACATAGGGTTATAGATTAGTTGGTGCAATAGAAAAGGTAAGAAGCAATGAGAACCTTTCAGTCATTTCGATCTCAACCTACTTAGAATGTGTGCAACTTTTTTGAGGAGGTATATAAGGGCATTAGGAGTAATCATGTGGATCCGCCTGGCCAGTCTGGTCATGTAAGTTTATTTGTTATATAATAGTCTACCAATTCAATCTATATGTTGTGTTATTGATATATATATATATATATATATATATATATATTACTATATATATATATATATATATATTACTATACAATAATTTAGATGGATACACATTATCGTCTTATAGTTTATGATATTATTGTGGTTGAGGGTGAAGTTTTGCCACGTGCTGATGGGACACTACAATGTACTCCAATGGAATATGATGTGGTCCATGTGTATCCCCAACTTCTCTATCCACCAATGAAAGATACACCACTACCAATACCTCACTTCAAATGCAATATAGTAGGAGACACAAAAGGCGGAGTGATTGGGTGACCCAAAAAATGCATTGTATAAGAGAAGGTATGACAAATGCATATTTCATTTTATTTGGGAGTATCTTCTATTTATCTATATATGTTACTAATTGATATGAGAATATTAACAGACCCCAATACCTAAGAAGTTGCCTACAGTTCCTCCTCCTAAGCTGCTTCAACCTACTCGAATTCTACAAGAACTATTCAACTTGCTAGGTCCTCAATGTCGGGGCTTACGTCAGTGGTTAGATAATGTTTGACAAAGGTTGAATATGTTTATTTGTATGCCAGAGGACGTCATAGGGAAAGTTAACAAAACTATCCTATTCATTTCAAGATATTATGGAGCTATTTCTGTATTAATGACTAAATATCTCTATAATATCAATATGGATACAGTGAGATTTTATGGATAAAACCTCATTCTATGTGAAAATATATCTTGAGTTTTTGTATATATATGAAACCACTACATATATTCTTGCATCTGTTTATATGGTGAGACTACATTGTTTTTAATAGTCCATGTGTCCTTCCTAATTCCGATCATTGACAAGTAGTATAGATAAATAAAAACCACCTATATTTTATTATTTTCTACTTCATTTAATATATATATTTTTATATGGAAAGGATGTGATTTTGTCTCCTTTCAATGTTGGGTACGTTTCCATTTATTTGGTCTTAACTTATGAATTACCTTCATCATAGAATTTGGTTTTTTTGTTTGCCTTGTTCTTTATTCATCAATATGCATAGGAAGTTATCGATGATTGTACTATGCATGCTGATTGTTTTCCGATCCATTGGGTAGAAAATTGTTGGGTAGGGGGCACTAAATAAAATTCCCAATTGTAGAGTAAGTATAAATATTTACAAATCAATACATTTATTCAATTATGGATCATTTTGTAACTACTTAAATATGAAACTACATTTATTACTTTAACTTATAACTATATAAAAGTATTCCATGAGGGAGAAGGAGTTGTAGATAGATAAAAGAAAGCAATATTGTCCTGGACTGTTAATCTAGTTATATGACTCCAAATCTAATACAAACTATGCTTATTCTTATCTATTGACATATCACATATGTATGAATTTTAGTGCCCTACACAAGATACTAGCTAGGTGTGCAGATACTATGTAATAAAGTATAGGAATGTCATTTCCAGAACAATATCAGAGGATGTATAGAATATATAATAGGTAATAAGGAATTTTATTACAAATATATTATTTAATTTGAATTATAATATTAATTTATATTATAATATTGTATGGTTATATCATTCTTTTTGTAGGCATTTAACATCTAATTAGATTATGCATGAGACACTCTAAATGACATACAAGAAAAGGGGGCACTATGCTTCATTAAATAAGTTGGTTTTGTATTTAATTGGGATTTATTATTATGTATGAACTTTGACTTTAATTGTTTCTATGGTTTTGTGATGGATCATAAGTATTTCAAACATTAAATTTGAATTAAAATAAAAAATGCATGCAAGTGACTTTGGAATTGATTCACATCAATGGGGCTATTGAAAATGTGAATGTGAATGTGAACGTGAATGAATACATGTGAATTGTGAATGAGTGTGCAAACAGAAGTGTACTTTGAGGATATATATATATATATGCCATTGGGTAATTGAACATGTGGAAGTGTATGTGTATGTGTTTGCTATCACAGATTTCATAAGCTTGAAATGGCATGTTGTTAAGTTGAACACAAGATGGAACTTAATATTCTAATAAAATGCATGTTCTACGTCCTACTGAATAGTCAGACGACAAGTCCGTAGACCTACTATTTAAAATAATATGAATCTTACCATCAATTGTTATCGTAAAACTGATGTTGAACTATTATGACATTGGATTCGGAATACAAAATTGATGTTATTGAAAAATCTTATAAGTTAACTTTTAAACTAATAAGCCATCCTAATACATCATTTTTTTGGATCAAAATCAATCTTGAAATATTGTAATGTCACTTTCCTAACAAAATCGATGACACTAAAAAATTTCAACAATATAAATTTTAGCTTCATGTTGTGCCGATTTTGTCCCAAAATCAATGTTATAATGCTTTTACTGTGTCATTTTTTTCATTGAAAATACAAACCACATATTCATATACAAATGTGTTGATAGGCAATTTTTTTTGCATTGGTTGTTTTATCCAAAACATTAGTTGTTGGAACTATGGTAGTGGCACTATGTAGGTTTCCTCTTCTTCTGTTATATGACATCGTAGGCCTCTAACTGTTGTGTCACCCACCAAGGTATTGCCATAAAGCTGACGATATAGGAATTAAATAATCAACGTTAAAATCCACATGTGTACTAGTGCATGATCAAATATTTATTATGGGGTCCATATAGAAGGATTTGGATGTTATCCATATGATATGTGACATTAATGACATCCATATGTCTCTTGAGAGCATTATGCATTTTAGAGTTCATTGAGAAAGATCCTTGTCAAGATTGATGGTCTCGATATAATATGGAATGTAAGTGTTTATGGTGTCCTATCCAAATGCCCTAAATAAGGCATGTGGAGGAGAATGTAAGGTATCCTCGATGAGGTGATGTTTTGTTGAGGTGGCACAAAAATTTTAATGAGTTCTTTTTATTGTGAATATACACCCACATGTGTTTGTTCCTAAAGTACTTCTTATTGACATATTTAAACCATGTGTTTTCCTTATTATCTATAGTACTTTTAATTATTTTATTGAGAATCTATTGTGAATGTAGGCAGTGGTTGATTATACCCCCATCCTCTAAGAGATTCAGGCCTATTGAGGGATGACCAATTAACCATGTGTATCTTCCTCTTATCCAAAAATATGTCCCAAAGATAAGTTACCCTGATTTGGTAAATTTGTATCTCAACCTTATGAATAGAGGTACACAACTAAGAGAATAAGAGAAAATGCCAAAGAGTTAATCATTGATAAAATTGATCCGGCCAGCTTTATTATGACAAGTCGATATCTTACTCTCCACTCCACTAGTCATTTTATCAAGAAATGGTTTCCATGAAACTACCATAAGTTGTTTGGGAGATAGAGGTAGACCTAATTATCTGAGTGGAGGGTACTCTACATTGCACTTGATGATGTGATTATATCTAAAAGATAATTTTCTTTTATGTAAGTCAAAACAAGGGTAGATAAGTTGAAATTAATTTTGAGACCCAAGAGGTGTTGAAATATGTCCATGATTCTATTAGTGTTGATCACATTGTCATTGTCAGGCTGAATGAATTAATAGTATGGTCCATAAATTGTATGATGTGTTTCTTATGTAGATTTTTTATTAGTAAAAGAATGTTATTTTTACCTCCAACCTAAATATCAAGGAAAGAATGGAGGTGACTATGATAAACATTACATAATCATGTCTCCTTGTCTAAGTCCATTGAAGCATTTGAAATAATCAAATGATGAGCCATTAAAAAGGATAGAATAGTGTCCTAATTTGAGATATGAAATATACTTTTTAGGGAAGTCGTATACTTTGAGATAAATGATCATAAAATGTCAATTTATGTTGTCAAATGATTCTTAAATCCAAGTGAGAGTAGCATGGGAATATTCTTAGAATGACACTTGCACATTATTTCATTATCCATAATATATGCATCCTAAGTTATGTGGCCTTCTAAAAAATTCGTTTTTCCATTGCTAATTATATGGTTCATTTATTGTTTTATTTGGTATTAAGGAATTCAATAATTGTTTTTTGTGAGTTGTTGATAAGATTGATTGGTCTCACCGAACCAATCTTAGTAGGGTTATCCATTTTATTGATATTGTATAAAATCATTGTTGAGAAGAGTGAGGTCTATTATTGCCTCCTCAAAGAGTTCTCAAAGAATATGGCATGTAATGTACATAAACATGACCCAATTGCATCTATAGATGGAAATGTCAAAACCATTAGATCATGGTCATTTGTCAACACCTAAGATGCTATTTTTATGTTTTCTTATGTAAATTGTAAACTAGTTTTTTTCTATGCAAAACATTTTGATACATGAAATGTCTCAATCAAAGATATCTAAAAAGATAAGCTTGTCATTGAAAAGCTTCTAAAAGCATCTAATGATATGTTGAATAATATCTATTCTATTATTGGTAAAACTATATCACAACTAAGTGAATGGAAACACTATTCATTTTGTGCCCATTACAAACTTTTAGAAGAATTTTTTGTTATTATCGACTTCTTTCTTTCCAAATAATGTCATGGTCTAGGATCAATGTTGAAGTTGTGTTTGACCTTGTCAATCTATAGTTTATTTCTAGTCAAAAGAGTGTCTTTTAGGACATGAATCTCTTGTATCTTAGTATTTTTTTATTAATGTTATCAAAGTTATACCTCCATTCTTTGTTGTTTAACCTCACTATCACAATGTTAGTTGCAAAATTCCTAATAGCTCTATCATTTGTTTTTATATTACAATTTGTTGTAAATATAATCTTGTAACTATTATGATTAGTCCAGTAGCGCTCCACGATGAACCTAGAAGGTCTCTAGGTATGTATTTATTATTTAAGAGAGCTTGAATATGGCCATAGTATACATACATCA
This sequence comes from Alisma plantago-aquatica, assembly GCA_963693085.1. Classification (NCBI taxonomy): domain Eukaryota; kingdom Viridiplantae; phylum Streptophyta; class Magnoliopsida; order Alismatales; family Alismataceae; genus Alisma; species Alisma plantago-aquatica. Next base: position 575,459,641 of record OY856412.1, on the reverse strand, counting down.
ACAAGAGATGTGCTCAAAGGATAAAGATCATCCAAGATATATGTATATTGGAATCTATCCATGATAGATTGGAAAGGACCACATGTCCAAGTGTATCTAGAATTACTAGTCTCAATATCGATCAATCATGCGTTGATGTTGAACCCATTAAGCTTATTCATATCATATTGGCATTGTAGAATGTGTCATTAGAGTGTGATCTTTTAGGGATGAACCTAGTGCAGTTGAAATTTCCCCTAAACAACCACAACATAATTTTATGGTTATCAACTAGGATGTATAGATCACTAAAGAAGGGGGTTTTACGTGCCCTCATCCACCATAAATACGAGTGAAGGTCCATTTTTTGTTATTATTTGTTTTGATAAATCTACAGTGATGGAGTATTCACCTATGTTATGATAATGGTGCACTAGGTAAGTATCCTTCCATCCTAGTAGAATGCCTCTACTAAGGTCTTATGTTGGTTTTGTTATCCAATTTTCAATGATGTTTCCCATCCATAATTGTCATTTCTAATGGAGAGTTTTTGTAACATCGATCTTTCTTAAACATAAATATGATTGATTAGAAGAATTAATTCCATTGGGGATGTCACAAGTATGAGAATCATCGCATAAAAATATAATTTTATACAATGAACACATGATAAAAATGCAACTATCATGTATTACATTCAGAAACTAAAAAGTTAAACTTTAAACTAAGCTTAACAGTACATGATCCTCATAAATGAATGGAAATTAAAACTTATTTCCATAGTATATATGCCACCGCACCTAAGAAAGACTCCGAGCTTTTCCTCAAGATGTTTGCTTCTTATATAAGCTCCCTAATTCTATTCTCCTGTAGACATCACACTCCCAACCATGCAAGGAAAAATGCAAAACACATTAGAGGAAGTGGAACTAAGTAATTTATATGACTAAAAAGTAAACATTAAATGCTTTTGATATAATCTATTATTATCTAAAGTCTCTTTATTAGGATCATGATTATATCGTGTTGATTTCATTGTAATTCATCCATATATACTCCTAAGAGATCATGTCACATGTATACGAAATGCTTAAAAAAGATCATTGCACTTATAGATCTTCTAATTAATGCCCCAAGCTCTCATTTCTCTTAATAGATTGAATTGTGCCAAAAGGCAAATAAGTTGGAGGGAACAATATAAATAAAAGAATCTTTACTTCAATCATGAGCATAATAGCTTGTAAACATTTAATTAAACTTAAGAATTATGTGCATGTCATGATCATAATAATATATTATCAAAATTATTATGGAAAAACAATATTCAATTCACACATTAAAATGAACATATAGTAAACATGCATGATCCATTTATGGGTGCAAAAAGAAGTCCTATAAGTTCTCTAAGTCTTAGGGAAACACTAATGTCCCTAAATCAATGTAGTTTTCCTTAATTTTATCTTTACTTAACACCTAGACCGTTATCTAGGTATTTTATGGAAAACATGGTACGAGATAATAGAAGTAGGGTAATAAAACTTGAGCATTGTCTTCCTTATTCAAAAACCTTTTCAAAACTTATTTTATGTTTTTATTGCACACTGGATTAATTTATAATGAATTTTTTGAAGTTATGACCAATCTAAATTTAGAAAAGCAATAAATCAAAATCAAAGCAAAATTGTAACTCACGAGTCTCTCTCCTAGCTTGCACAACAACATCTTATCTCGTGGTTAGCCTTTCTAAAGCAACATCATGTTTCCAACTAAAGAAAAACACACAAAAGAAACTAACCAACCATTTGTATGTGATCCAACAACAGACTCATCTTGGGGCAAATCTCAATAGTTTCCTCCTACAATTTCTCAATCAAGGCAAGAAGACCAATGGCCATGTCACTGATAGCTCCGATTAAACCACTTGCATGTTGTAATTACAAATGAAAAGTAATGGAACAAAGAGGTCCCTCAAGTCTATGGTGAACAATCTTTGAGGCTAGTATTAAGGTATTATGTGATTAAATTCGATGTGTCACTATTTATTTCTACATATGTTAAATATCTTCCTATTGGAATTTTCTTTCAGATAATCACTTAGACGATCTCTTATCTCTCTATTTAAGGGAGCATCATTATATTATTTTTTGTTTGGTTTCCTTTATGTTGCCCAATTTACTATTTATATGCACACACCATCTTTAGCTGATGTTTTCTGATAATTCTTTTGTTGTGGGATTTTTCTCCCAATCCCTTAAGTGAAATAAAACTTTCCATGTTTTGACCAAGTTGTTGTTGGACTTGTAGAAGAGTATATTTTATGTTGGAGACCGAGTTGAGATGGTTGGGTTACCCTATACAATGAAAACATCACAGTCTTGCTACATAGTTTCTTTCATGTATCCACCCATGTGGGTTATGAGACTTCTGAACTTGTAAAGTTAGTATAGTTAGATATATATTAATCATATTCTACAATGTTGGTCTTTTGAAACAATTTAATTGTTTGAAGTATCCATCTATTTGACAAAATTTCTATGGTGTTTGCATGAGGTATGTTACATGTATTTTTTTGACTAATTAGTTATGCCTTTCTCAAGATGCACTCATTACAAGTCTCATATCAAAGCCAATAAAACCAATTGATCTAAGTATTTCAATTTTACCTCTCATAAGAGCCTTATAGTGAGAGTGAAACTCTCTTGAGGAGATTCCTACCCTATAATCTAACTATAATGTCCATGTGAGGATGAAAAAAGATATAGAATACATTATCATAAGTATTTCAACTTCAAATATTAGTCCATCGTGTCCTCTTTCCCATGTAGCCATTGGTTGTTTTGGGATATAGCTTTAGAAGGAAATAAAGTGATGAAGATGATCGTGTAGTACATTTTGGAGGGGTCGGTATGGTGATTTTGTAATTTAGTTCTTGCTTTTATTTTGGATCCATCTTCTATTTTACATCATATAGTTTTGATCCTATAAAATTATCTTTCCTTTATATTATGTACTGGATTTGTTTTTAGGTCTCATTGATTGTTTGAAGAACCAAATAGTGAACCATCCCGGCGGCTATCGTTGGGGGAGGGAGCGTCTCCGATGCTTTCCTCCCCCTTCCCTATCAACTGTCAATGACATAGCGAGTTTTGGAGTAAACCTCAAAGGAAGGGGCATATCGTCTCTGCTGGTATTGTCTCGGTTGTTCGGGGTGGAAGGGTGATGTGATGCACACGAGGTGTTTCAGATCTGGAATGGGTTTCAGCTACCTCAGCTCAGCCGAATCCACCCTGCTCAAGCGTGTTAGATGGAGAGAAGCTGCTCTGCTCCAGATCTGTAGCTCATATGCTTCTCCATCATGCCACTGAAGAAAGGGGTTCTTTCTCCTTACCTCACTAGTTTCCTTTCATCCCTCTCTGAATGATTCTGGTGCTACCTTGACAACGGCTTGCTATGGCGATCCTGGAAGAGTTGGCTCCCACGATGGGTGACTGGACTTCATCTGGTCAGCTCGGAGTTGTGATCTTCTACTGTGATGGCGGTGCCCCTTGCCATTGATCCATCGGCTACCTTGTCAGTAGGGCGTCTGATTATGGAAAGGGTGGCCTCCCTGAGGTCAAGTTGCACGGTGGAGCCCTACCTTTGCTGTGCGGATCTCTGGCACTGACCTTGTGCCAGTGATGGTCACAGAGGGTTGGTCCAAGGGGGCAGATCGATTTAACCTTCTCCTCCTTGACCCGTTGCTGCTACACGAAACTACAACAAGTGGGATTGTCGTTTAGGCATATGTGCTGTTGCGTGCAGGTACACCTTCATGACGTTTGAGGTAAAGAGGGTGGCGGTTGTTTCATCCTGGTTCCCAGTGCCCTCAAGGTGTTCGATGGGGCGTTCATGTGCTAGCAGTAGGCATGCTTCATGTGGGATGGGTTCATGTGGGGGCGGAAGGCATTTTCTTCTCCTTTCCAGGCCCTCCTGCTGATGCGTGTAGTGCACTCTAGGTACTTGTTGAGGGGCTTCTGTGTATTATTGGAGTCCCGTTTGGGTTTGGTTTCGGGGGGGGGGGGTTGATCTTCTCCTTCTCCTTTTCAAGCCTTCTGCTGCTGTGAGTAGAAACACCTTTAAGGTATTTATTGTTTTGTTGTCCTTGATGTAGTAGAGAGGCGCAGGGTCCAGCAATCTGGTGGTTGTTGATTGATGAAGAGGAGTTGGTCTTCTACCTGGAATCCACATCTTCAGGTTTAAATGCTAGTGGAAGATAGGTAGTGCTCAATTCAAGGACATTAATTGACGACCTACTCATGGAAGGATTCTGCTGTTTTGATCTTTTGCATATCGGTTGTGTCTTTCTACAATTTGGAGGATCTGTTTGGGGTGTATGCTCTTTCTAGATCCTGGTGATAGCGGGCTATGATAGTAGATACACTAATGCTAAATCCTAGTAGGGTGGCTAGAGATAGTCGTTGATGAGTTGTGGTTTTTTGTGGGTATGCTGAACGTATATAATCATGGCTTGTTACGCCTTTCTTCTGGAAGGAGTATTAGGATTTGCTTTTCTTAGCTTCTTAGTTCTTTTGAGATTTCTGGTCCCCCTCCATGGGGTATTGATCTTTAGATTTTTTTGTTATTTTGGCCTGATGTAATGGGGTACTTAGTGCCCAAAGTTTTGGTAGTACTAGCAACACACATTTTAGACTGACCAAAAAAAAGTATGTGATAGTGTAACAATCCTTAGGAATATTTGGGACAATACATAAATCCCTAGGTTTGAAATGATGGTTAAGAAGAAGTGGATGATTCACAACCCTTACATGTGGGATTTGTTTTGTTTGAATTATTAGGTTAACCCCTTTAAGGCTTGTAGGGTAGGTGATTAGTTAGTATGGACACAATGATTTCAAGGAAGAAGTCCATTTTAAGGATTGAAGTGATGTTACATACAAAAAACCTAACCTCATAATTATAGAAGCCTTAATTCAATGAATAAGGTCCCATTGGGCATGGTTCATGAGGAAACACCAAGCTAGATGTAAGATATACCCTACTAAATTTATGATGTACAACTAGATGACACCCATAACATAATTATGAAACAAGGCTTGTTTGGTACCTTAGATAAATTATATACCTAGATAATGACCTTAACATACTCATATGACTTCAAGAACATATTAAGATCCGTATGGTGAGAATTATAACATGTATGCATCATCGTAAACCCTTAGCCTTAATAAAATTATTATAATTAAGTTCAGTGTTTCTTAGATATGTAACAATAATGGATAAATTATAGCGGTACATGTGTATAATATACCCTAGTTTGTATGATGTAAACATTTATTACATCTAAGTTGGTAAGTGAACTAAAAACAAAAAGTATATTTAGGAGACTAATATAGAGTATATAGAAAATTATATACATATTTGTAATATATAATGACCAATATATGCAAGTATCTACATTCGTGTGTCCCAAACCTGATTGACACATATTATTAAACTAAAAAGACTAATGATTTCCAAAATGAGATTTATTATATCTAGATCAATACACATGGTGAAAATTACCTAAATATATATAGAAAAGATAGTATATAATAGTGAATAAATAATTTGTTTTAAAATAAATTATAATAGTAGTAATTGACTTTAAGAGAAATATTCATTGGTAAATAGAAATAAATGCATATTAAGGACACTGTAATGGCCATACAATATTAAATCAAAACTAGTCCCAAAAGAGTTGTGATATATATTAGACAACATATAATATCAATAAATCCAAACATACTATTTTACTTAACAAATGATCTCTCAAGTGGAAGCTAAATCAAAATTTATGTTTTAAATATCGTAATTAGTCAAGTACTGGTTTTGTGTTAATTGTTTGATTACCTAATCAATAAGGTAAAAGTTTTCCTAGAATATCTATTTTAAAAATGCATAATTATAGTTGGACCTTAGTTAATCATTACCTACCATACATGTATGTGTGACACATATTTCTTTTAGGAAAGTACATTATGGGCTCCCTTTGTGAGTTGTTAGATTTGATTGAATAGTTCTTGACTCATCTTCAACTTGTGGCACAGGAGATGTTTTTGAGCTTACTATAGCACACATATTTCCTTTGTGATCTATCCCACCTATCTCCAAATTGAAATGAGCTTTCACCTCTTCTGAATCTGGAAGGTCTTGTTGAATCATTTGATCCTAGACCCTGGACAAAACCCAATCCCAATCAAGAATTTCAAAATTAGTCTCCCTACACTATTCTGCATACCACATAAGTTTCCTATATGACCTTACTATATATGTCATATATCATCACAAGTACCTCAAAGTGATTATATTATTGCCTAATTTTTAGAAAAAAAACCATTCACTTTTGGAGTAATACCATCTTCAACCTTAGGATTGTCACTTGGGTCACTTTGAGACCTTGGTTTGGACTGAGGATTGACTTTGAAGATGTTAGAAAATATTTGAGGTATGTTGCATTGTTTTGATTCATATTTGAATAAATCATTTTTTTACGTCACACTTGACCTAACTGAAACATATTACTCTACCAATCCTAAATATTATATGGTTGACTCAGCTGATTATTTTATTCTATGAAGTCTATGAACTATTGTAAGTGCAAATTGATAATGAAATGTGGTATGTTGTTCACCTTCTCTTAGGTTTGTACCCTATCAGTTAATTTGGACCATTCTCTGACATTTGAGTAATTGAAACTCTAAACTCGTGTGATGGTTATATATTATCTCGAGCTACATCTCAATTATAAATTTTACTATTTGATCAATATATGTGGTGGAACCATAATTGGGATCCCTATTGATGAACATGAGTAAATATAAAATTACATATGTTAATATGAATTTTTATAATGAATAACATATTGTAATAAGTTATAGAACTTTCATTTTAATACCAATTATGGAGACTTGGTTGGTGATTCATGCTCTCGAGTAATTGGGTGGTTATGTCCTACTCAAGTAAATGGGTGGTTATGTCCTATACTCATAGTTGGTTGGTGGATCTCAGTGCCTATTAGTGATTCTTGGTTTAATTACATGATGATGAATATTGTGAGAAATTAGGTGGTGGTCCATATTCTTAGGTAATTGGGTGTGTTGTTTATTACTCACATGAACTTATTGAAGTAATATAGTGGTATGCATGTTCCTGGGTTATTGGGTGTTGATACCCATTACTCTTTTATTTACAAATTGGGGTGGTGTTTCCTCTTCTCTTTTATATTGGGTGGTTATTCCCATGTTAGTTCTTGGATGCGATTACATGTACTTGTTTATTATGTATTATAGCCTATATAAATTTGGGTGCTTTTCATCATTTTGAAGTATAAACTGATCGAAAGTGAGATGTGACTACTTTTATATACATGTTAGATATCATACTATTGGAAGTTTAGTTTTGAGATCCACTTATATAACCTTTTATATTTTTAGCGGGAGTCTTATTAGATTATGGTTTTCATTTGAATATTGTTTCATAATTTATATGAAAAAATATCTTTCCTTAAAACTTTCCACTTACCTTTATTTGTGGAGCTTTATTCCTAACCCCTTATGTGAAGTAAAGTTTGGATGGTTTTATCATGCTTCCCTTGGACCTACACAATAGTAGACTTTCTTTAGGAGATAGATTTTAGATGGTAGGGTTACCCTCTACAGTCTATCAAGTATAGTCTTTCTACATAGTATTCTCTAATTATATATTTTTTAGCCACCCAGGTGGTAGCTCAGTGGAGAAGGGTTAGGGTTTTCATATTGGAGACCCAAATTCGAATCCCCGATTGGGTGGCCTGTGCAATCCTTGGTCCCATAACACATGCTGGCCCCTACATGAGTTTACACGCTCCCCCTGATGTGCATGTAATCGAGGGGGCAGGGGGTAGGGTTCACACTAACGCGGTGGGGTCAACAATTTGCCCCCCCCCTCAGGGGGGGGTTCTAGCATCTTGGAAAAAATGTTGTATTTTGTCTCTATTCCTAAATATTTCTCAATTTACTATTTATATGCAACAAAACGTTTCCTAATGTTTTTTACTTTCTTTTTCTTGGATTTGTTCCTAACCCCTTATATCAATATAAGTTTGTATGGTTTGACCATGTTTCTCTCAAACATACATAGTAATAGTTTCACTTAAGGAGATAGAGGTTAGATGGACATGTTACTCTCTACAATAAACCCATGTGCATTTTGAGTCTTTTGAACTTCTAAAATTGTTTAGTTATATTTCTTTTAGTCCATTGCTACACTTTTCAGATTTAAAAAAATACTTATTAAATATATTAGAGTATCCATCCACTTTTAATAAATTAGCATGGTGTTTGCATGAGGGATACTTCATTTATTGTATCAGTAATTTGATGTCCCTGGCAGGTCCCACTCATTAAAGGAAAAGTGATTGTCTCACAATGTGTAAGTATTTTTCATTGTCACAACATTTTTCATGATTGTGTCCAATGCATTTCAAAAAGTAACAGAATTGTCATGTTATATACACACCTCATGTGCTCTTAATTACACCCTCATCTTAGAGCATGATAACAAAGTCTCATCCATAATTAATGATATACATGTTATACACTCACTAACTATGTATTATATATATTTATATGGCCTTATTATGATCACTTCTTAACTACTAAATATTATGCATTGAGGAGGTCTCTTGTAAAATTAATCTTCATAGTTGTATCAAATTGACTTTGTTGTTGCATCCACAACTATATGAGATATGCCACAGTTGTATGTACCATTTTATGAAAAAAGAGTATAGTTATGGGACACCTTGTGTGCCACACTACCTATAATATATTGTGACCATGTAAGATGTAGGGGTATGTTTAAAATATATTTCCTTCCCCACCGTTGAATTTATTTCCCTTTGCCTTCTTCTATTTGGAGTTGGAGGTGATGACTTGAGTAAAACCAACACCAGAATACTTTGAACAATAATAATATTAGTAGACTCATTCGAAGGAGGTCATTGAAGTAGTTAGATATGTAGCTTAGAGTTAGAGTCATGGTCACTTGGGGACTAGAAAAGTAAATGTAATATTTTGTTGCAGTCTAGATTTATTTATAATAAACAACATCTTACAATTCAGTTTCATTTCAATATGTAATTCCAAGCTATTACTTTCTCTATGGACATATACTATGTTCATTATAATGTGAACTTGTATACCTAATTTATCTAACCTAGTAATATTCTTTAGATTCTCATGGATGATCTTATATTTGCTAGAAAATAAAAATGATGAGTGGTTTAGTGATTGAGATATATAGGTGTGCCATTCATGGTACCCTAATCTTAGAGTTTATGGGAGCCTCGGGATTGGGTTTCCATATTACATCTGATTTTATAAATATCTTGTAAATCCTTCTTTTAAGTTAGTTATTCTTCTATGATTCATCATTCCACTACCAAGTCACTTTTTTCAAAAACTAAGAAACACAACCATTAGATTCCTGCATAAAATCCCTGATGAGTATTGACATGAAATATCTATTATTATTCCGCATATGCCTTAACATCAAATTCCAATTTTCAAGTGACCTACTTGATCACTTTATCATAACATCACTTTATTTTCTCCTCTAAGTTTTCACAACTTGATTATTATATCTTGATTTCCCTTATGCTTAGTGTGTTGATCTTTATGATAATATCCAAAACCACCAATCCATGTTGGGTGGAATCTTCTTCTTCATGGATCACTATACAAACCTTGCATAGTCTTCTCTCAACCCACATAGTAAGAAAGTAATAGATTTGTCTACAACTACACCTTGAAAGCAATCAATGAGATTCTCTTATCATGAAATGGGTATTTGAGAAATTCATTTAACAAGAAACTAAAATATTAATATAATATCTCCAAATTCATGACGACAATCATGTCCAGAACCATCGTGTGCCCTCACACAAATAGTATCATTGATTCCCACATGACCATCAAAACCAATATCAATAATTACATTATCCTTTATCCATATTACTTGCCTTAAATCATCATGTTATCTTAGGTTTACTTCTCATCATCCTTACTAGAGAAACATGTGGAGAATAATCACTAAAATATTTACACTTTTGATCCAACAATATGTTGAGCAGATACAATTGATTCTTAATGTTATGATACCCCTTTCCTGTTCGTCAATGTAACGGGTGTTGTTGCAACATGCTTCTAGGCAGAAAAGCTCCAATGGAGTTCCTATATGGATCCATGAACCATAATGTGTTTACATCACAGCCAGTAGGCAAAAAAAGAGATATGCATATTCAAAATGAAACTAGCTAATATATAGAGAAAAAAATCTACACCCATTACTTACACATAATCCCCATGAACTTACATTGGTATTACACGTTCACAGTTGTCAACAAATACCATTTTATAATAGCAGAAGCATGATCTTGGTGGAATATCATGGTGTACCTATTGTACCTAATCATAAAATCAAACACCATCTATGCAACCACATTGGTATGTGGTAGAAGTTATAAGTTTGTAGGTTTAAAGAATCATATTTGTTTGGCTAAAAATTTACAAGGACAAGAACAAATCAACAACATTAGAGATTATTTTTAACACAAAGAACATTTTAAGCGTGTTTTCATTATGTCATCCAACATCATCATCATAAGGCCTTTGATCAACTTCCTAAATGAAGAGCTCGTGAGGGACCACAAGGCTAAAATCCAAGGGTTAGTTGTACTTCAAGCTATTGAGAAAATTCAAGCCACAAATTCCAAGAGATAGCCTTATTTCATAGGTTTGTGCCCTTGATTGAACAAAACAAGTAGGTACACTGAGCCTTGTGCCCTTACACTGAGAATACATGTAGGTACAAAAAGAGTTGTATAATTTAATATATGAGTATACTTTTATCTTTGTTAGCATGTGTAAACAAGAAGAAACATAGTAGTCATAGGGCACAAGTATCTCAAATAATACATATAGCCAAGCATAGTGACTCACATATATATAATGCAAGCATCAACATCATAATGAAAGTCAATAAGGGGTAACTGTACATTACAAGAAGAGAACCAGAGTAAAGAACTTGAGTAGATGTTCAAAATGAGTCAAATAAAGTGGTCATGAGATCTTAGCAAGTTTGATTTAATTTAAATCAGTAATAGTCTAGTTACGGTAATTTTCATGAAGGTTGGATATTTCACCTAGTGTAAGTATCAACCTTTTCAAATATTGATTTCACCATCTCAAAAGTATATGCAAGTGATCATATGTGATATTAGATCCAATATAATTCTAGACATAGTGTGAAACATCTCAAAAGGATAGGGATTTCAAGATTGGAGTTTCTTGATTTTAATAGGGATATGATGGAATCTTACAAGATTAATGAGTTTAGCATCAACATAATCATATTAAGTCATTTTTAATATCACATATAAGAGTGAAAAAAATTAGATTTTGTGTCATAAGTTACTAATTAATTGTCAATATATCATATTGAGTCGTGCTTAGATCAAGATTAAATGGGTTAAGCATGTAAGTTTACATTAAGTCACATTTCATTTAATGAAGTGATCATTAAGTATAGATGACTGATCAAGGTCGAATGTTGGTTCAAAATATATCAAAAGTTACTCATAACTAGTCACAATATAACATTGACACCTCATTACGTCAAGTTTATACATAGTAATACAGTAATTATATCAGGAAGATCAAAAGTAATGATTTTAAGGAGTCCAATAAAAATTTGAGTAGATTTAGATCTTAAAACATTTTAATGGATTGCTTATATTTTTTTTGATTAAATTCATACCTAAGTTGTTACTTTTGGAGATAGTATTGATTTCTATCATTTCTGAATATTAGAATATTTATTTGATTATTGGCCAGAGAGAGCAAGAAATTACCAAAATGATGAAAAGTGGAGACATAGGATCGTTGATCCACAACTTAGTGAGGCTACATCCAATAACATGAGGGGGAGTGAGAGATACAAGTGTGAAGAGAGGTGGCAGAGCCTTGTTCCCAAGATCAAGTTCAAAGGTTACACCGGGGTGGGATGGTATGGTCCTTAACTCTAGGCTCCACTATTGTGAGGAAGATTGGGAGAGGAGTGCGTACGAGTAGCGTGATCTGCCAGTGTTTCACATCAATGGTCAATTACAATACTTGATCTAGTAGTTGAGGGAAAAATTCTCCACAGGTGAGAGAGTGGGAGAGAGGAAGAGGCCAAGAGAATGAGAGAGAGAGACATGGAGGGATGTGTGCCAAGGGATGAAGAATCAAGTCCAATGATTCTTCTTCTAACTTAGGCTAGCCTGCACGGGCAAGGTGGTGGTTAGGGGAGAGGTAAAAGAGGAAAAGAGATTGTGGGTGAGGGGGAACAAGACAAAGTATCTCAAAAGAATATTGTGAAGCCAATGGGAGGCTTGGATGAAACTGGTTGTGGCTCAAGGATGGGGATCATGCCTTGCTAACTTAGGTGAACTACGGTTTGTAAGGACCTTGAGAAAGGAGTAATTTTGAGGGTGGAAAAGAGGGGAAAAGAGATGGATATGATGAAATAGGATATGACCAAGTCATAATGTAAAAAAGGGAGGGAAAAGGAGGTACCATGAGGACATGACTAGGCATGGCGCATGATCTCCATGTAGCATGGATAGAAACAACATGCAGGTGGTAGACGACAACTCTTTGACCGCTCAATTGTGCGTGATCTATGATTGCTTGATTGGGCAGTCGAGAGTGTCCTTGACCCAAAGCATGGATCAATGCACTAAGCTCGCCCCAATCGGCTATTGTATTTCCATCCAACTTGGGTCTAATAAGGTCAGGTCACAACAAAAGGAGGATAGAGGAGAAGAAAAAGGGTTGAAATACATTAAACTTGCAAAAATCATATATCCCAAACTATAAGTCCAACTAAGATGCAATTTTAACCATTGGTTCAAAAATGTTCTCCTATTATAAAATGAAGAGGCTAGATCAAGATGATGATATTTAATGGTCACAAAAAATTCAAATGTGTAAAGGGGCATTTCATATAGTCAACATTATACAATTGGGGTCAAAAAGGTAATTCATCAACCACAAATTATAAATTGAGAAACATACGATACAAAATCATATAAGAGATGGATGATACATCATTAAGTGAAAATTAGCATATTATGAGTGAGGAAGTGCATATAATGATGAGAGATAAAATTCCACTTCATCACATCCTCCCACATTAAAATGACTTTTGTCCCCAAAATTAAAATCATCCTCAAATGAGATCAGAACTTCCTATTCCATATCATAACCATCTTTGTACTCAACATTTTAGAATCATCACTATATATACATCATCGTTGTCCAGATATAGAGAACAACTAAGAATAAATATCAAAATATAGCTTCATTGATTATCCTTAGATCACAAATGAAGAGATGATCTTGTAGTTTAAAAGAATATAGCTCTTTGATCTAAGAGTAGGGTCTGATATTCAAGCCCAAAATTAGAGTTTCAAGCTTATGCCTTGGCCTTAGGTGTAGTTATGGATTCATGATTTAGATTTAAAGTTTCATATATTTCAAACAAGTATCATATTGATACATCATGTTTCCATATCAAAATTAAAGGATGGTCCCACACCTAGTCCACACAAGAGCTCATCCCTTATCATAATTGAAAGGTCAACATTATCAATATCCATTGTTTCAAAATTGGGAATATTTAAGTCATCAAACATATTTTCTAAGGGTGGCCTCTAGATCTATATAACACAATCATAGAAATTTAATATACATCAACATCATAAATCAAAAGTCTAGATATAGAAATAATCTTAAAGAGTCAATATTTGAACATCAAATATCATGGGTTCAACAAAATTTTGTGTATAAAGTATATATTCCCTTTTAGACATTAGGTGTGATCATTCATCCAAAAACAACATCTAGAAACATTTTCTAATATCAACATCAATTTTCATTTTCATGGTATTCAAGGAAATTTAATCTTAAACTTATAAACAACATAACCATGTTCAAGATTATCATCAAAATAAAATTTGAGATTTGACTTTCAGCAATATTCCAAGCTTTGACATGCTAGAGCTTTAGTAAGAGGTCTCAAGATCATAAAAATGATTAGATTTATAAAACCAAAATAATTAAGAGGTGGAAATCTAGATAAAGTTGTAATATATGTGACATAGATTAGGGGATTCATGAATCATGCGACTACCCAAATCTTATACATTTTCCTTTCATAACATTGCATTAGCATTATAAGGCCCCTGGCCTAGCTTAGTGCTCAATTCTTCTTGCTTTTCTTAATAATATGCTTGAACCTTAATCTAGTCTCTTGAGATTATTTAATAACATGTGACATGGTTATGTTTCAGTTTGATCCTATTTGGATGATGTTTGAGCTAGTTTTGTTATATGTGTGCTTGTTGAGGACAAACTTGCAATTTACCCATGTTAAGGGTTATCTTACAATTTGTCACATGTAGGTTGGGTCTTGGCATCATGAGAGAGAGAGTATGGTGCTTTAGGGGGCTTTTGTGCCTTGGTTAGAGGAGGAGGGAGAAGGTGATTGGTTGAGTGTGGTTTCTAGGGTTTGCTTAGATACCCTAGGTTGGTGTTGACCTTGTGTTTTGACCAAAGATGGTCTTGGTCTTTCAGTGATCATCCTTGAAGTTTCTTGGTGTGTTCTCTATGGTTGAAGGAGGTTTGTTTGTGTGGTGAAGACCCTTCAGTCATATAAGCCTTCCACCTCTCTCTTGGGTTGCTGATGATCTAGGGTTTTGGTTTGGCCACTTGAAATCCTTTGACCATTGGGCCCTTATGACTTGATTTTCCCTTTGATCAATGGTCATCTAGGACCAAGTGAGGTCACTGGCTCTTCTTGTTTTACATGACCTTAGTGGTTTGCATGGTTTTAGTGGATGCATGGTTTATCTTAGGTGGACAATTGGCACCTATGTGCATGACACCTAATCCCTTTCACCTCTCTATACCTTTGAG
This sequence comes from Alisma plantago-aquatica, assembly GCA_963693085.1. Lineage (NCBI taxonomy): Eukaryota > Viridiplantae > Streptophyta > Magnoliopsida > Alismatales > Alismataceae > Alisma > Alisma plantago-aquatica. Next base: position 575,444,624 of record OY856412.1, on the reverse strand, counting down.
TATATGTACCCTTCTTTCCCCATGCATATGATCCTTTTGCTCTCCCTTTTCCCCTCTCATCTTTGGAGTTCGGCCCTTGGAGCTTCTCAGTGAAGAAGAGCTCATCCTTGGAGGTTCGGTGGATGATCATCTTGCATGTGGTGATCTTGAGTTGGAGCATCTTCTCTTGCTATTTTGTTGGTGATATTTGATCCTTGGTAAGTGATCCATCCTCTTGATTGCGTTTCCTTGTAAAACCCTACATATTTCTCTTCTCTTGACCAAATCCATGGTTCTCCATGGTGGTCTTTTGAGAAAATTCTCTCCATAGACATCAAATCCATGGTTCTCCATGGTAGTACCTCAGTGAGATGAAGACCTTATCCTTCTACCCTTATTTTTCAGCCTAGGGTTTTGGATTTCTCTTCGTTGACCTTTAACCTAGGGTTTTCTTCTCTCTTGAGGTGGTGACTAGCTTGGACATGGAGGTGATCAAAGATAGGCTTCTATCTTTCTTTTGGAGCTTCTTTCTTGAATGTTGTCACACCATTATCTAAGGTGGGTTATACAACTCTCTTCCCTACTATTATTGCACTATATTTCTACAAGCAAAAATTCTTCCTAAAATGTGATTACATATTGTCAATAAGGATATCTGGTTTAGAGTTGTGCTCCTATTATGATCTTGCATGCATTTTTTCATATGCCTAATTCATTTAGATTTTAGGCATGATCTTGAATAAATGTCATAGCTATTGAGTGATATGGTGTGTTTGATATGATACAAGGTGATTTATATGGGCCTTTGTAAGGCATACGAAGATAATATAATGACATTGTTTAGGATCTGTGCAATGTGGGTCTTATGACCTAACAAAGGCTTAATGCCTAGTGTGAGGTGATATCCTCCAATGATGAGACAAGGGTTTGATATCCCCTAGGGATGTGACATGCTGATGGCCTTGTATGCTAGTGATATCAAGAGATGATTTGTTAAGTTATTACTTCATACATTTTATAACATCTGGAGTGTAACATACCCTTATCTTTGTAGAGTTTATTTATGGCTTATAAATTGTAACTTGATTAATGTTAAAAAATTCCCAATTGGCTTAATTAATCAAGTGAAACCCTAATCATGTAGTTTCCTTGTTCCATAGATGCATCATCAGCGTCAGTACTTGCTGGATGGTGAAATGGGTTCTCCCTTAGTGGAAGCTTAGAGTCGTATACTGTTGAGTATATGCATTTCACAAGATTGGCTTCGGTCATAACTTGATAGGATAATGGTCGAGGCCATATCTGAGTGATGTAACTCAGTGTATATATGATATGTTTTGAGGATGGTTGCTATCATACCTTGCCAAGAGTACGGTTGCAGTCGTAATTCAGCTTTCACTATTGTTGTGTTATATACCATGGAAGGCTTGCAATTGGACTTTATATGTCACTTCCGTAGACTTAGTTTGACCAAGAGTGTGGGAGATCATAGGAGTCTGGCTCCTCCTAGATCTTTTATGGCACTGATTTCGACTTAGCATTGGTTAATTGGAGCATAAGTGGTATACCTCATCTCCTCATGTCATAATAAAAGATGTAACACAACCATTTAGTATATTTCTTAGGGTTAAACACGACTCACATTGGATAACCCTTTGTCTTATCTCTTGTACTGATTAGTTGATTTATAATGTGGTAAAAGAAATCAATTGTTACACCCATGTTCTTCATATTCCTTCTAAAAATATAAGATGTTCTACTTCTCAGTTGTAGATGGCTAATTTGCTTAAATAGTGTTAATTACTTTATTCATATCATTTAGCTAAATCTGCTCAACCTGATAACAATGTTAATTGATTTATTCATATCATTTAGCTAAATCTGTTGAACCTGATAACAATGTTACTTTCCTTCTTTAGCTTATCTATGCTAATAATAGTTGTTGGCGGGGAGTTATATCTCTTGATGGGAGGTTGGTCTCACCCCATGGGTTTTCCACATATTTTAGGTGGTCGTGTACGTGATGTAGAGATTATGCAATTGAGGTTGAGTAGCAAGAGGAGCATTATCTATTAAAGGTTGGATATGGTACTAGTGTTTTGTAGTAGAGTCCTCTGTGTTGTCCCTATACTCTCAAGTCCTTGGGGTGTTTTGTAGACATTGCATATCGACACAAGTTTTGACAGTAGGCCATGGTTGTGTAGATATGGTTTGTATATATATATATATATATATATATATATATATATATATATATATATATATATATATATATATATATATATATATATATATATATATATATATATATATATATATATATATATATATATATATATATATATATATATATATATATATATATATATAGAGAGAGAGAGAGAGAGAGAGAGAGAGAGTCAGGCTAGAATACACTCGAGTGTACAGATCACACGAATACACTCAAGTGTGTTTGCATATCAAGACTATTTTTTTGCAAAATGTAAACCATTGATCTTCACTGTCATACTATAACTAGGATACATACAAAATTTGAAATGCATAATTTTTGTGTTCTTTATAACATGACCTATAAATGCCCAAATGTGCTCAAATTTTGTGTATGAGCTATTCACAAGATGTTTAAGAAGATCAACAAATTAGATTTTTGAAAAAAATATTGCATCATGAAAAACTACTTGAGTGTATTCTACTCTGAATACACTCGAGTGTATTCTAGCCTGACTCTCTCTCTGTCTCTCTGTCTCTCTCTCTCTCTATATATATATATATATATATGTGTGTGTGTGTGTGTGTGTGTGTGTGTGAACATGTTATCATATGTAACATGTTGTTGCAAGTTGGCCAAATGAACAATGATAAGTATCATCTAATGGCTTGATATGTAATACATGAGGCCTCATATGGACCCAAATGTAATATGTTTCTGATTTTTTGGTAATACGGAATTAGTTTTAATTTACGATATTTTATAGTAATCTTGGATGTTTAGTATTAATTTCACGCTTTGTTTTGAGTAATCTTGCTTTGGTGTGATGATGGGCGTAACAGTTAAGGTTGGCATCAGAGCTTTATGTTTGCTGAGTGTACAGGGACATAGGACTAGGGTTTTTGTCTATTCTAGTGTCATTTGACATATTTAATGGTAACTTCTTCTTATGGAGAAGAATAAGAAGAAGAGAAGAAGAAAAGAAGTCTGGTGAACACGAAGAACATGTTGAGAGCAGTGTTTCTACACTAGGAGGTGGTGCCAGGAGGCAAGCCCGAGATGGAGTGCCTAAGGAGCCTCGATTCCACCAAAAAACTATGGCTAATCCCATTTATCAGTCCATGTCTGGATAGTTCATGGCCATGATGACGCATATGAAGGATAGGATGCATGTACTCCAAGCTAGGGAGACAGTCCCCAATGTGGAATCCCAGGGTTCTAGAAAGACCTTTGAGAGGTTAAGGCGTGTGGAGGGGTTGGAGTATGTTGGTACAGCAGATGCTGACATGTGGTTGACCAAATTTGAGAAGGCCTTAAAGATCCTCAATATCCCATAAGAGGATAAGGTGAAACATGCGGTGTACCTGCTAAAGGGTAGCACTGGCCATTGGTGGGCCATCGAGGAGGAGAAGAGGCCTGGTGTTGTGATCAGTTGGGTGAAGTTTTGACGGGAGTTCATGGGTCGATACTTCCCAGAGACCTATTTTGATGAGAAGATCACACCGTTTGAGAAGATCCGATAGGGATCCATGATGATCAACAAGTATGAAGCCAAGTTCATGGAGCTTCTGAGGTTTTGTCAGCATATGGCTACATCAGACAAGGAGAGAATTAGATGGTTTGAGAAGGGTTTGAGTTCCAAGTTTATGACGCCAGTGCCTACTTTAGAGAATAGGGAGAAGTTCGCCACATTTGTGGAGTCGGTCATGAGGATAGAGAGGCTAGTAGTGGAGAAGTGAGAGGCGAATGCCAAGAAGATACATGCAAAATACAAAGGACAGTCATCTGGAGGCTTCAAGAAGCCTAGTTTTTCAGCACCTCAATCACAATAGAGATCTGTGGTTCAGGCTTAGTAGTCACCGAGCAAGGGCAGAGGTCATACCTTTCTGCCAGAAGGAGCTCACAATGTGGCGTCAGTGTTAGTATTGGGGCCATCTAGGCCACGGTACGAGATCAGGACTTGCTACAAGTGTGTATAAGTAGGACATCTGAGGTGGGCATGTCCTATGAAGAATGAAGAGGTGACACAACAGTCGAGACAGAGTTAGCAAGGGTCACAACAACAACAGTTCAATATTGGTGGAGGCTGAGGACGTGGTCAGGCATTGCAAGATGGTTCGCATGGGTGACACGTATTTTATGTATGTCTAAACGCAAGTGTACGCGTCGCGTAATACAGGACTTGTGAGGCCCAAGTCGAATACAGGGAGACGTAGTCTCAGTGACTACTACTAACTACAGTACGGTCAGCTAAGCCAGTATAAAATTTGAGAGAATCGATTTTTAAGTAAAATAAGAGAAAATTAAAATAAAAATGGTTTGGTTACGTTGAGTCATGAGAGGTAGAATTCCTCAGGAACGCCAGTTTCACCATGGATCCCCGATGTATCTTCTTTTACTCACTATTATATAATTTACCCTCTTCCTAAATAAAAAGCCCGTAGCAAGAATTGCCCGCTTTCACAGTACAATCCACTACCTAATTCTAAGCCAATTCCATGTCTATGGTAATTTATATCTTAGATCAGGTACTTTACATTCAATCTCTAGGTATCTTCCCACTACTCGTGCATTACCTTACCAAAGAATGCATAAGATAGTGTTTATGCATGGGTTTCTGGCATTTCATTTCTCCTTCCAGATTAATTATTCGCCTAAGATTTCCAATGAAGGTGATCAATCAACAAAAGAACATTCATTCACACATTCTGCAGCCTTTCGGCGGTAGAAATGCCCGTCAACGGTGCTCGAATCGTCTAGTTGTCATCCTTCGGCTCTGTGCTTCTCTACCTCTCCTCTCGTCATCCCGTGGTGCAACGTGATGTCCCCTTTAGGTCTGGCCGTCCTCCCTTTTTATCCTAGGTCACTTACAGTACCACATAACGTGGACCGTTGGATCGGGCGGCCGATTTAGATTGATGAAATCTGACAGAGTCGGTGGCACCGGCTTGGTGGTCGGTGGCACTAACTTGGTGGTTGGTGGCACCGATGGTATCGGGTCTTTTTCGATCTCTGGCTGAGTCGGCGCCATCTACTGGGATGTCGGTGGCATGAAACTGAGGCGAGTTTTCTCCCTTTCTAACTGAAGCTAACTCAGTGGCACCGACCTATGGGGTCGATGCCATCGACTTGTCAGGGCGATCGCTTCCATCGCTAGAGCTTTGTCTCGGTGGTACCGACTTAGTGGTCGGTGCTACCGACTCCTTTGGTCGATTTCTAACTGGCCACTAATGCCACGTCAGTGGCACCGACTCTATACTATTCATAATATACCTGAAAAATGTAGAAAATCAAATATAAGTCCATGGAATGTATAAATCATACAAATATGATGAAATAAGCATGATTCGATGAAAATAGAGTGTACAGACCAACAATAGTGATTCATGCAAATATAAACAAAAAATGACAAATAAGTGTACAAAACACATATAAAATCGGCCTGTAAAAGTGACTCAAAACTCGTGCTTCAAACCCCCCTAAGCTGAATCTTGCTCATCCTCGAGCAACAATACCTTTGGATCTGATTGAGATAAGTTAGCAAAATGACATCATGCATAAGGTACATCTAAAAATCTCCACCTTACGGTCCTCATTCCGGCCTTCACTGACCACTAAACACTAACTGCCCTATAGGTGACCAAAAATCTCTGTCCAAGATGTCCATACCCCAATCAATGAAACACTATCAATTAAAGAAGTTAATATGATAAACTCGTTCGGTTCATACTTGGTGCATCATGTGAACTCCTATATATGTTTCCCTTTTTCTCTACCTACAATCTAGATGGAAGCAGTTCTCCTGATAGATAATGAATGAGGAGAAAGTCAATTGAGTGGCCTACCAATAAGAGCAACGGGTGGTTGTAATAGGTGGCTGTGGAAGAATCATGAGCACATAAAATCCTTCATGCAATCACAATTATGATAAGTCCATGCTGATGCAATTTTTAGAATGATCCTAATGCCTAATTATTGTGGTGAAATGATGCATGCAACTATTATTTCATCTCAAGATAAGACAAAATATCTACAAAACTACAACATGTACTAATTCTTCCTTATAATATAAGTAAGACTATGCCCTTTCTCCCTCACTTTCTGAAACTCTACTCAATCCTTTTTTTTAAACATGACACTATTTTCTTCTTTATTTCAAGGGTATGGGCAAAGTCACTACATTCTTATGTTTTAGAAGAATGCTTAGCATGTGATGATACTATATGCTTTATGTAATGCAGTTGTAACGATATGAACACAAATGTTATGTGACTAAATGACATGCACCAAATTTATTTTTTTGTCGTGCATGTATATTTTTCTATATTTTTTTATTTTTTTTCACTAATGCAAGCAAAAGTAAACAACTATTATGCAAGGTCTATTATGCAATGTAAATGCAATAAAAAAGAAAGAATGATAATATGTACTCAATCCTCTTATGGTGGGGTGTAAAGCAGATGTATGTGGTGGATGAGATTACACGACTAAGAGATAGAAACTTTAGAGAAAATCATATGTCCCTCTCTAATGACCTGTGTACAGGGTAATCATGGGATTTCTTTCTTGAATTTAAATTTAAGGTCACATTAGTGTTTGATCAGTTCAGGCTCAACAATCTGTGTCAATCACTTTCTTAGACAAATTAGATGGTCATTTATGCATTAATGTCTTAAAGTTGACTTACTCAGGCACTTCCTCAGTTATACAACTCTCATACTCACAAGATCAGCTCGCACATTTTAAATTTACTTCACAAAATTACACCCACCTGAGAGATTGATATTTTCATAGAAACCATGCATTTACTTCTCCACAGATTACACTAGACAGAATGTGGATCCTACATAACAGAAAAACTAACAAAAACTATGATAAAAGAAAATAAAAGCTAAGATAGAAACTGTTCCAGCACCCCCAAGCTTGAATATGACTATGGCTGCATAGTCAATATCCTAACTCGAGAGGTGGAACAGTGATACTCGACTCAGAATGGTGATGGCAGTGGCTGTGTGGGATTTTGGGGAGAAAACATCCCCTCTCGATATGCCTGTCATGAATTTGCTTTGTCCTTTTTTTGTACAATCTAGCATTTTCATAGGCATTCCATCTTAGTTCATCAAGTTCATTCAATTCCAACCTTCTTATCTTCCCAGCTTCATCAAGATCAAAATTTAGCCTTCTCAACGCCCAATGAGCCTTGTGTTCTAATGCCATCAGAAGATGACACACCCTGCCATAAACTAACCTAAAGGGTGTGGTTCCTATGGGTGTCTTGTAGGCTGTCCTATAGGCCCAAAGTGCGTCAACCAATAACTCACTCCAATTTTTCCTACTTGACGACATCATCTTCTCAAGGATTTTCTTAATCTCTCTATTTGATATCTCCACTCGTCCTTGAGTTTGTGGGTGAGAGGGTGTACCCATCTGGTGCGTCACTTCATACTTTCTCAAAAGTGCCCCAAATTTGTGATTAGTGAAATGAGTTCCCCCATCACTAATGATCATCCTAGGCACTCCAAACCTGCAGAAAATGTGATCTTTGACGAATTTTCATACAACTGCGGCATCATTGGTGCGGGTTGGAATTGCTTCCACCCACTTCGACACATAGTCAATGGCCAACAATATATAAAGGTAGGAATTAGAGGACACAAAGGGTCCCATAAAATCTATTCCCCACAAATCAAAAACCTCTACCTCTTGGAACACATTCAGCGGCATCTCTTACCGCTTGGATATGTTACCGGACCATTGGCATGCATCACACCTCCACACAAAATTGTAGGCGTCTTTAAAAAACATTGGCCAATACAAACCACTTTCTAGAACTTTTGCAGTTGTCCTAGAACTAGTGTGGTGCCCTCCTGTAGGTAGTGTGTGACAATGTTTCAACACACTCTCATACTTGCTCTCTGGCACACATATTTTCAAAATACCATCCATGTAATGTCTCAACAAGATAAGATCATCCCAAAAATAATAACACAGTGAATGGAAAAATTTCTTCTTTTCCTGATACCCCAATCATTAGGCAACTCTTTGCAAACAAGATAATTCACAATATGCACAAACCAAGGGTCTTTATGAGTAATAGCCAATAATTGTTCATCGAGAAAGGTTTCTAGGATGGGTATGTCAAGGTCTTTCTCATTTACCCTCTCTAACCTAGATAGGTGGTCAACCACCACATTCTCAATCCCGGCCTTATCTTTCACCTCAATATCAAACTCCTGCAATAAAAGGATCCAACGGATAAGTCTAGGCTTGGCATCCTTTTTCTACAGCAAGTACTTAATGACTGCATTATCTGTCCACACCACCACTTTAGCTCCTACAAGGTATTGCCTAAACTTTTCAAAAGCAAAAACAACAACCAAGAGTTCCTTTTCTGTGGTGGTGTAATTTAATTGAGCGTTGTTAAGCATTTTAGATGCATAATAAATGACTGTAGGGACCTTGTTGAGACGTTGCCCTAACACAACCCCTACTGTGTAATCTGATGCATCACACATCAACTCAAATGGCTGGATCCAATCCAGAGCCTGTACAACTGGTGCGGATATGAATTTCTCTTTCAAATTCTCAAAAGCTTTTAAACACCTCTCATCAAAACTGAACTCAACATCCTTTTCCAAAAGCTCAGACAAGGGCTTAGCGATTTTTGAAAAATCTTTAATAAATCGACGATAAAACCTGATGTGGCCTAGAAAGCTCCTAATTTCCTTCATCGATGATGGTGGAGGGAGTTTTAAGATCACCTCTATTTTAACCGAATCTACCTCCAATCCTTTGCTAGACACTTTGTGGCCTAAAACAATGCCCTCGCTAATCATCATGTGACATTTCTCCCAATTAAGCACTAAATGGGTGACTTCACATCTCTACAACACTTTGTCCAAATTTTGCAAGCAATCTTCAAACGATGTCCCATAAACCAAAAAATCATCCATGAAAACTTCAAGACATCGCTCTACCATATTCGAGAAAATCACCAACATAAACCTTTGAAAAGTCACGGGTGCATTGCACAACCCGAAAGGCATTCGGCGATAAGCGAAGGTGCCATAAGGACAAGTGAAGGTAGAATTTTCCTGATCCTTAGGCTCAATTGAAATCTGATTGTAACCTGAATATCCATCAAGAAAACAAAAGTGGGAGTGACCGGCGGGTCGCTCCAAAATCTGATCGATGAACGGTAATGGAAAATGGTCTTTAAGGGTCGTAGCGTTCAGCCGGTGGTAATCGATGCAAACACACCATCCTGTCACTAATCTAGTGGTGATTTTCTCGTTAGATGCATTGGTGGTGACATTGATTCCCCCCTTCTTAGGTACTACCTGTGTCAGACTTACCCACATAGAGTCACAAATAGCATAAATAATACCTACCGACAGTAGCTAGATTACCTCATTCTTTACCACCTCTGTCATAATCAGATTTAAGCAACGTTGAGGTTGAATGACCGGCTTCACACCCTCTTCTAGATGAATCTTGTTTTGGAATAAGGTGGGAGAAAACCCCTTGATATCATCCAAAGACCACCCAAAAGCACCTCTGTGGTTTTTCAACACTGTGAGCAATTGTTCTTCTTCTAAAATACTCAATGATGCCGAGATGATGACTGATATCTTCTCCTCTACTGCAAGAAAAACATACTTCAGATGAGGCGACAACGAATTGAGTTCTAACTCGAGAAGGTTTAGGAGTGACGACACCAAAGGCGGTGGTAATGGCCCTAAGTCCTCAAAATGCCTCGTGTAATGGCATGGAAACACCTTAAGTAGCTGCACACACTTCTCCCTTGAATGGTCCAGACCACAATCATCACTTTTGTTCATGAGACAAGCCTCTAGAGGAAGCTGTGGGTGGACCTGTAATATGGTATCCTATGCATCTTCATCCATGGTAGACAGACTCACTTCCTCTTCTTTATCATCTGGGTATCCTACCGCCTTGGTAAGTGAGAGCACCTTGGTGTTCTCCATAATATCTACAGCAAGTGTACCCTTGTCCACCTTTGTCATAACATGTGCCATGTCCAAGAATGGTTTTCCCAAAAACAAGGAAATATTATTTTTCATGTGTTGTACCATATTGCATTGCTCCTGAGAACCAGATGATTTGGAATTTCCCGGCATGGTTATCTCAAACTTGTCGTCTTTAATCCCCATAGTCAAGCGGCCTCTTCCCATCTCTAAAATCATGTTGACTGTATCCTGGAAGGATCGTCCTAGCAGGAGTTCGTTGCCATGTTCAGCTTGCATCTCCATTACTACAAAATCTACAGGAAAAACAAACCGGTCCACCTTTACAAGCACATCCTTGCAAATGCCATACGATGTAACTACCGAGTTATCTGCCAACTGTATCGTCATGCTGCTCTTCCTTGATGTTTTGAGACCTAGCTTTTTAAAAGTAGATAGGGGCATCAAGTTAATGCTTGCCCCTAAATCACAAAGTGCCTCACCAAATCTTGTCTTCCCGATATAGCATGTAATATTGAAAGAACCGGGATCTTGCCTCTTTGGTGGGAGCGTACCTAAGATGAAGGCACTAACTTTCTCTTTTAAGATAACTACATCAGACTCTGGAATCTTTCTCTTCCTGTTAATGATATCCTTCAAAAACTGGCCATTTGAAGGTATTTGTTCAATTGCCTCAATCAATGGTATATTCACAGAAAGCTTCCTAAAGTTGTCCAGAAACTTCTTAAATTGTTGGTCCTACTTTGTCACCTTAAGCTATTAGGATATGGAGTTGTTACCGCCTGCGGTCTCTGATGTGGTGGTACATATGACGTCCGCTTTTTAGGTTCAACATCTTTCTATAGCTCCTCCCCTATTTTTCCTATCTCAGGTTCTTCTTGCATTTGCTCTGGCACGGAATCATTACTGTCAATAGGATTGGTTGCCTCTTTCTCCTCATACTATGGGGTCAATGTCTTCTTCCCACTTCTCAATAGTATGGCTTTGACATGCTGATTCCCCGTTGGAGTGTCAGTATTTCTGGGGAACCCCTACTGAGAAGGCTTCTTTAACGCGACCACATCCACTGCAAGATGAGATAATGACATCTCAAAAGTTCTCATCTGCGCACTGTGGTTCTGGAGGTCCCGCTGAACATTATTGAGTAACATGTCATTCTACTTCACAATCTTTTTCAAGATGTCATTAGTGCTCTCTTCGGCCACTGGACGTTGCTGCTGCACTGGCCTTTGTTGATTCTGCTGATCCAGATCTTGCAAGAAGTTGTTTGGATCCTTCCATGAGAACTTGGGGTCCTTCCTCCATGTGTAGTCATTATTGCGGTATCCTTGCTGACGCCTGTATTTCACTTTCACTTCCTCTTCAGAAAAATGATCGTCCTTCTCAAGCAACTTCTTTGCAATAAGGTCCAACTTTTCATTCAAGGAAGAAATCATCTTAGACTCCCCTATGCTTTTGATCTACTATGGATTGTCTCTCTCACTTCCCTAAGCCTGATTTCTCGCCATGTTCTTCAAAATCTCCTGACATGTTGATGGTGGGTTATTAAGAAAGAATCTCGAGCCTGCACTGTCTAGAGTAGTCCGTTCACTTTTCCACAGCCCAAAATAAAACATCTTTACTTGGTTTTCCAAATCTATCCCATGATGTAGAACCTTCCTGAGCATTATCTGGAAACGCTCCCACGCCTCAGAATACGACTCAGATGCATGTTGTTTGAAGTTATGGAAATTCTTAATCAGCTCATTTGTCTTCTCTAGAGGAAAGTATCTTTCAAAGAATGCCTCCACCATGTCGTCCCATGTCTCAATCGACTCTTTAGGCAGGTTGTGCAGCCATTCCTTTGCTTTGTCAGCCAGTGATGACAAAAACACCTTTAGATAGATAGCGGTTTGAGAAAACCTATCCACTTGTACCATATCACTGATTTCCACAAAATTACTAATAAGTGCCACTGGGTCTTCATGAGCATTCCCATAGAATGCTTGTGACTTGACAAGTGCAATCAAACCTGGGTCAATCTTGTACTGAGCTACATTCACATGCTTCTTCTTAATTGGCCCTGTTTGTGCCACTGAGGAAGATGCTTTTATCCTTTCCCAGATGGTCTTTTCTTCTCAAGGTTTACCGTCTCCCAATTCTTGTTGCCTGGGTGACAATGGTATGCCTTCTAATGAATTTATTTGAATTGAGGCTTCGCCAGCCCCTAGAAATGCACTTGTAGCTTCTCCGTAGTCTGTGGTCCTCGTTGCCACCATACACTAGTACCTGAAAGATTGAAAATAGTTAGACAAGGTACCCTAAGAGACAATGTGATAAATGAATATGAAATGAATATATATTATTTTTTTTGTATATTAAGAGGCATGAAAATGAAAAAGTAGCCTAGAATGGCCGACTGCAGCACTCGTAGTGTTGAGACGTCGTTGTCTCCCCGCCAACGGTGCCAAAAACTTGACACATATTTTACGTATGTCTAAATGCAAGTGTACGCGTCGCGTAATACAGGCCTTGTGAGGCCCAAGTCGAACACAGGGAGACGTAGTCTCAGTGACTACTACTAACTACAGTATGATCATCTAAGCCGGTAAAAAATTTGAGAGAATCAGTTTTTAAAAGCTAAATAAGAGAAAATTAAAATAAAAAATGGTTTGGTTGAATCACGAGAGGTAGAATTCCTCAGGAATGCCAGTTTCACCACAGATCCCCACTGTATCTTCTTTTACTGACTTTTATATAATTTATCCTCTTCCTGAATAGAAAGCCCGTAGAAAGAATTACCCACTTTCACGGTACAATCCACTACCTAATTCTAAGCCAATTCCATGTCTATGGTAATTTATATCTTAGATCAGGTGCTTTACATTCAATCTCTAGGTATCTTCCCACTATCTGTGCATTACCTTTACCAAAGAATGTGTAAGATAGTGTTTATGTGTGGGTTTCAGGCATTTAATTTCTCCTTCCAAATTAATTATTTGCTTAAGATTTCCAATGAAGGTGATCAATCAACAAAAGAAAATTCATTCACACGCATAAATATCCACAAATTAGGACGGAAAATTACATGAAATCATGTAAAAGTCGATACAGTGGTTCCCCGGGTTACTCCTGGGTCCTAAGGAATAAAGGGGTTTAGCCCTGCATGGTTTTCAGTTGAACATATATGGAAGGAGAGAAGAAAAACGTGAGAAACATGAAAGAATTTGTGTAACCCTTGAAAAAGGCGATGTTCCGGATGATCCTCCTCGAGAAACACGCATTCTACAGCCTTCCGCCGGTAGTAACACCCGTCAACGGTGCTCGAATCATCCGATTGTCGTCCTTTGGCTCCGTGCTTCTATCCCTCTCTCCTCTCGTCGTCCCGTGGTGCAACGTGATGTCCCCTTTAGGTCTAGCCGTCCTCCCTTTTTGTCCTAGGTCACTTACGGTACCACATAACGTGGACCATTGGATCGGGCAGCCGATTTAGATTGCTAAAATCTTACAGAGTCGGGGCACTGACTTGGTGGTCGGTGGCACCGACGGTATCAGGACTTTGTCGATCTCTGGCTATGCCAGTGACACCAAGCTGAGGCGAGTTTTTCCCCTTTCTCACTGAAGCTAACTTGGTGGCACCGACCTGTGGGGTCGATGCCATTGACTTGTCTGGGTGATCGCTTTCATCGCTAGAGCTTTGTCTCGGTGGTACCGACTTAGTGGTCAGTGCTACCGACTCCTTTGGTGGATTTCTTCCTGGCCATTGATGCTACGTCGGTGGCACCGACTCTGCACTATGCATAATATACCTGAAAAATGTAAAAAATTGAATATAAGTCTATGGAATGTATAAAATCATACAAATATAATGAAATAAGAATGATTCGATGCAAATAGAGTGTACTGGCCAACAATAGTGATTTATGCAAATCTAAACAAAAAAATGACAAATAAGTGTACAAAACACATATAAAATTGTCCTGGAAAAGCGACTCAAAACCCGTGCATCAAACTCCCCTAAGATGAATCTTGCTCATCGTCGAGCAATAATACCTTTGGATCTGATTGAGATAAGTCAGCAAAATGACATCATGTGTAAGGTACATCTAAAAATCTCCACCTTACGGTCCTCATTCCGGCCTTCACTGACCACTAAACACTAACTTCCCTATAGGCGACCAAAAATCTTTGTCAAAGATGTTCATCCCCCAATCAATGAAACACTATTAATTAAAGAAGTTAATATGATAAACTCGTTCAGTTCATACTTGGTGCATCATGTGATCTCCTATCTACGTTGCCCTTTTTCTCTACCTACCATTTAGATGGAAGCAATTCTCCTAATAGATAATGAATGAGGAGAAAATCAATTGAGTGGCCTACCAATAAGAGAAACGAGTGGTTGGAATGGGTGGCTATGGAAGAATCACGAGCACAAAAAATCATACATGCAATCACAATTATGATAAGCCCATGCTGATGCAATTTTTAGAATGCTCCTAATGCCTAATCATTGTGGTGAAATGATGCATGCAACTATTATTTCATCTCAAGATAAGACAAAATATCTACAAAACTACATCATGTACTAATTCTTCCTTATGATATAAGTAAGACTATGCCCTTTCTCCCTCACTTTCTAAAACTCTACTCAATCCTTTTGTTTTTTTTTAACATGACACTATTTTCTTCTTTATTTCAAGGCTATGGGCAAAGTCACTACACTCTTATGTTTTAGAAGAATGCTTATCACATGATGATACTATATGCTTTATGTAATGTAGTTGTAACTATATGAACACAAATGTTATGCGACTAAATGACATGCACCATTTTTTTGTGCATGTATATTTTTCTATATTTTTTTTATTTTTTTCACTAATGCAAGCAAAAATAAACAACTATTATGCAAGGTCTATTATGCAATGTAAATCCAATCAAAAAGAAAGAATGATAATATGTACTCAATCCTCTTATGGTGGGGTGTAAAGAAGATGTATGTGGTGGATGAGATCACATGACTAAGAGATAGAACCTTCAGAGAAAATCATATGTCCCTCTCTAATGACCTGTGTACAGGGTAATCACGGGATTTCTTTCTTGAATTTAAATTTAAGGTCACATTAGTGTTTGATCAGTTCAGGCTCAACAATCCTTGTCAATCACTTTCTTAGACAAATTAGATGGTCATTTATGCATTAATGTCCTAAAGCTGATTTACTTAGGCACTTCCTCAGTTATGCAACTCTCGTACTCACAAGATCAGCTCGCACATTTTAAATTTACTTCACAAAATTGCACCCACCCCAGAGATTGATATTTTCACAGAAACCACGCATTTACTTCTCCACAGATTACACTAGATAGAGTGTGGATCCTACATAATAGAAAAACTTACAAAAACTACGATAAAAGAAAATTAAAGGTAAGATAGAAATTGTTCCAGCAACCCCCAAGCTTGAATATGACTATGGCCGCATAGTCAATATCCTAACTCAAGAGGTGGAACAGTGATACATGAATTAGAATGGTGGTGGTAGTGGCTGTGGGGAACCTGGGGAGAAAACATCCCCTCTCGATATGCCTGTCATGAATTTGTTTTGTCCTTTCTTTGTACAATCTAGCATTTTCATAGGCATTCCATCTTAGTTCATTAAGTTCATTCAATTCCAACCTTCTTATCTTCCCAACTTCATCAAGATCAAAATTTAGCCTTCTCAACGCCCAATGAGCCTTGTGTTCTAATGACACCGTAAGATGACACTCCCTACCATAAACTAACCTAAAGGGTGTGATTCCTATGGGTCTCTTGTAGGTTGTCCTATCAGCCCAAAGTGTGTCAACCAATAACTAACTCCAATTTTTCCTACTTGACGACACAGTCTTCTCAAGGATTTTCTTAATCTCTCTATTTGATATCTCCACTTGTCCTTGAGTTTGTGGGTGATAGGGTGTACCCACCCAGTGTGTCACTTCATAATTGCTCAAAAGTGCCCCAAACTTGCGATTAGTGAAATAAGTTCCCCCATCACTAATGATCATCCTAGGCACTCCAAACATGTAGAAAATGTGATCTTTGACAAATTTGCATACAACTGTGGCATCATTGGTGTGGGTTGGAATTGCTTCCACGCACTTCGACACATAGTCAATGACCAACAATATATAAAGGTAAGAATTAGAGGACACAAAGGGTCCCATAAAATCTATTCCCCACAAATCAAAAACCTCTACCTCTTGGAACACATTCAGGGGCATCTCTTGCCGCTTGGATATGTTACCAGACCGTTGGCATGCATCGCAGCTCCGCACATAATCGTAGGCGTCTTTAAACAACATTGGCCAATACAAACCACTTTCTAGAACTTTTGCAGTTGTCCTAGAACAAGCGTGGTGCCCTCCTATAGGTAGTGTGTGACAGTGTTTCAAGACACTCTCTGGCACACATCTTCTCAAAATACCATCCCTGCAATGTCTCAACAAGATAGGATCATCCCAAAACTAATAACGCAATGAATGGAAAAATTTCTTCTTTTCCTGATACCCCCAATCATTAGGAAACTCTTTGCAAACAAGATAATTCACAATATGAGCAAACCAAGGGTCTTTATGAGTAATAGCCAAAAATTGTTCATCGGGAAAGGTTTCTGGGATGGGTATATCAAGGTCTTTCTCATCTACTCTCTCTAACCTAGATAGGTGGTCAGCCACCACATTCTCAATCCCAGCCTTATCTTACACCTCAATATCAAACTCTTGCAATAAAATGATCCAACAGATAAGTCTAGGCTTGGCGTCCTTTTTCTGCAGTAAGTACTTAATGGCTGCATGATCTATCCACACCACAACTTTAGCTCCTACAAGGTATTGCCTAAACTTTTCAAAAGCAAAAACAACAGCCAAGAGTTCCTTTTCTATGGTGGTGTAATTTAATTGAGTGTCATTAAGCATTTTAGATGCATAATAAATGACCTTTGGGACCTTGTTGAGACGTTGCCCTAACACAGCCCCTACAACGTAATCTGATGCATCACACATCAACTCAAATGGTTGGCTCCAATCCAGAGCGTATACAACTAGTGCAGATATGAGTTTCTCTTTCAAATTCTCAAAAGCTTTTAAACACCTCGCATCAAAACTGAACTCAACATCCTTTTCCAAAAGCTCATACAAGGGCTTAGAAATTTTTGAAAAATCTTTAATAAATCGGCGATAAAACCCGACATGGCCTAGAAAGCTCCTAACTGCCTTTACCAATGACGGTGGAGGGAGTTTTGAGATCACCTCTATTTTAACTAGATCTACCTCCAATCCTTTGCTAGACACTTTGTGGCCTAAAACAATGCCCTCGCTAACCATCATGTGACATTTCTCCCAATTAAGCACTAAATGGGTGTCTTCACATCTCTGCAACACTTTGTCCAAATTTTGCAAGCAATTTTCAAACGACATCCCATAAACCGAAAAATCATCCATGAAAACTTCAAGACATTGCTCTACCATATCCGAGAAAATCGCCAACATACACCTTTGAAAAGTCACGGCTGTGTTGCACAACCCGAAAGGCATTCGGTGATAAGTGAAGGTGCCATAAGGACAAGTGAAGGTAAACTTTTCCTGATCCTTAGGCTCAATTGAAATCTAATTGTAACCTGAATATCTATCAAGAAAACAAAAGTGGGAGAGACCGGTGAGTCGCTCCAAAATCTGATCAATGAACGGTAACAGAAAATGGTCTTTAAGGGTCGCAGCATTCAGCCGACGGTAATCAATGCAAACACACCATCCTGTCACTAATCTAGTGGCGATTTTATCATTATATGCATTGGTGGCGACAATGATTCCCCCCTTCTTAGGTACTACCTGTGTTGGACTTACCCACATAGAGTCAGAAATAGCATAAATAATACCTATCAATAGTAGCTTGATTACCTCCTTCTTTACCACCTCCATCATAATCGGATTTGAGCGACGTTGAGGTTGAATGACCGGCTTTGCGCCCTCTTCTAGACGAATCTTATGTTGGAATAAGGTGGGAGAAATCCCCTTGATATCAGCCACAGACCACCCAAAAGCACCTCTGTGGTTGGCTCCTCTGAGTTGAGGGAGGTGTGTCCTTCCTATGTTCTTTCTTTCTTGGGAAGCAACATTCAAGTGGATCTTATACCACTTGACATGCACGAATTCAATGTGATCCTTAGAATGGACACCATGGAGAAGTACCAGCTGAGCCTGGACTGTAGTGCCAAGGTGGCGATGTTTCGTAATGGTGATATTTTGTGGATCTTCCAAGGAGATAGGAATATTCTCCTGACATGTCTAGTTTTAGCTATGATGATAGAGAAGCTTATGAGGTAGGGCTGTGAAGCATTTTTGGAACATGTGATAGATACCAAGGCAAGGAGTCCTAGTATTCCAGAAGTGCCAGTTGTTTGTGAGTTTGAGGATGTGTTTCCGGATGAGTTCCTAGGTGTTCCCCTAGTCTGAGAGATAAATTTTGAGATCAATCTGGTTCTTGGTACACAACTGATAGAGTAGACACCATATAGGATGGCACAAGTTGAGATACAAGAGTTGAAGAAGTAGTTGTAGGAGTAGCTTGAGAAGGGATTTATCAGACCGATCACGTCCCCTTGGGGTGCTTCAGTGCTGTTCATGAAGAAAAAAGATGGACCCATGAGGTTGTGCATCGATTATCAATAGTTAAACAAGGTAGAGATCAAGAACAAGTATCCTTTGCCGTAGATAGATGATATGTTTGATCAATTGAGGGGTGGTGTAGTATTCTTGAAGATAGATCTAAGGTCAAGATATCATCAGTTACAGATCAAGGTGGATGACATACCCAAGTCAGCCTTTAGGACTTGGCATGGTCACTATGAGTTTGTGGTGATGCCATTTGGGCTAACTAATGCACTATCGGTGTTCATGGACCTGATGAATAGGGTGTTCAGACCTTACCTTGATCAGTTTATAGTAGTGTACATAGATGACATTCTTATCTACTCCTGAGATAGTCAGTAGCATGAGAAGTGTCTACGATGGGTGTTGACCCTGTTGATATAGCATAAGTTGTACGCTAAGTTCAACAAGTGTGAGTTTTGGCTGAAGGAGGTCTCTTTTCTAGGATATGTGATATTTTTTGAGGGTGTACGTGTGGATCCCAAGAAGGTTCAGTCTATGTCAGAGTGGGAGCATATGAAAAAACTGATAGAGTTTCACAGTTTCCTTGGGTTGGCAGGCTACTACAGGAAGTTCATCAAGAACTTTAGTGCAGTGGCATTAACCCTAACAAAGTTGATGATGAATGATGTTCCCATTGTCTAGTATGACAAGTGTCAACATTCCTTCCATCTCTTGAAGGAGAAGCTGACCAGTGCACCAGTGCTAGTGTTGCTAGATCAAGGGAAAGGTTATATAATCTTTCTATGATGCTTCAAAAAATGGGTTGGGTTGTGTGTTGATGCAAGATAAGAACGTGATTTCTTTCACTTTGCGACAACTTAAGAAACATGAGGAGAGTTACTTGATGAATGATATGGAGCTTGTTGTGGTGATCCATGCTTTGAAGATATGGAGACACTACCTTTATGGTGAGAAGTGTCATGTCTTCAATGATCATAAGAACCTTAAGTACATCTTTTCAGAGCAGGAGTAGAACATGCAACAAAGATGCTGGATGGAGCTAATTAAGGACTATGATCGCACCATAGACTACCATCCAGGGAAGGTGAATGTGGGGGTAGATGCTTTGAGTAGGAGTCCTGTAACACCCGGGCCCACTGCCCAAGGCTCTAGTAGAGTTTTAAGAATGACGAATATCCCCACAGACCACCACTAGCCTTAACTACATGCTTTTTCCTCACTCATGTTCAAGCCAGGATCAACTTCGTGACTGGTCACCCATCCTAGTACTACTCCAAGCTGAGAATGCTTAACTATGGAGTTCTTTAGTGATGGACTCCCAGAAAAGGTGGTGCACCTTGGTGATATGGGTAGTCCAATCATTCTATTTAAGATCATCTTATCTGAGGCCTCAAAGTCTTGGGATGTTACAATCTCCTCCACTTAGACTCTTGATGTACTCGTCAAGGCTCAACTATATGGACTCATAATCATTCCCCATTTTGGTGTAGACCCATAATGGCCCATGTATACCCATCTCCCGATCACGGAATACCAACGCAAGGGTGGCTACATCAACCATGGACAACCCTTTCCAACATGCCTGGACCACATGGCTCAAGACTGGCATGCCACATGTCCATGTGGGCCCACCTACTAGATGGGTTTTGGCTCTGATACCATTTGTAACACCCGGGCCCACTGCCCAAGGCTCTAGCAGAGTTTTAGGAATGATGACTGGCCCCACAGACCACCACTAGCCTTAACTACACACTTTTTCCTCACTCATGTGCAAGTCAAGATCAACTTTCCGACTGGTCACCCATCTTAGTACTACTCCAAGATGAGCACGCTTAACTATAGAGTTATTTAGTGATGGGCTCCCAGAAAAGGAGATGTACCTTGGTGATATGGGTAGTCCAATCATTCCTTTTAAGATCATCTTATCTGAGGCCTCAAAGTCCTAGGACGTTACAAATCCTTCTTTGATATCATATGTGGATAAGGCATAATTATGCTCTTTGGTGTGCCATAAAAGAGACATGTTGGTTTCCTTCATCAGATGAAATGTAAAGTTGGATGTGTCCTTGTTAGCAGGCCTGTTGGCACAATTATAGGTAAAACCTATGTTGATTTAGCAGAATAGGGATGCAAAACGTGATGATACTATCATTCAACAGATCTGAGTAGATTTGGCAGTGAGAAGCATGATGGCTTCTACAAGTCATAGAATGGGATAGTATGTTACCACGGTGGAGTAGTGGTACCTGATGTTGATGATCTAAGGAAGTTGGTTTTGGAAGAGGCTCACTGTTTGATGTACGCTATGCATCCAGGTAGCACCAAGATGTACCACAACTGAAAGATTTATATTGGTGGCTTGGGTTGAAGTGTGATGTAGATGCGTTTGTGCACAAGAATGTGTAGTATGTCAGCAAGTTAAGGTAGAGCATCAGAAACCTGAAGGGTCTTTGCAACCATTGCCTATACCATAATGGAAATGGGATCATATGACGATGGACTTTGTGGTAGGACTTCCTAGAACAGCCAATGGCCATGATTCCATATGGGTGATCGTTGACAGGTTGATTAAGTTAGTGCATTTCCTTCCTATGAATTCAACATTTATAGTTGAGAAGTTAGCACATGTTTATGTTGACTAGATAGTCTGTTTGTACAATATCCCAACTACCATAGTATCAGACAGGGGTCCTTAGTTTACCAATCACTTTTGGGAGTGTCTACACACAAATACAGTTACACAGTTGAGGTTTAGCACAACGTTCCACCCACAGACAGATGGCTAGCCTAAGAGGACTATAAAAACCTTGGAAGATTTGTTGAGAGATTGTGTATTGTAGTTTTTGGGCAGTTGGGATATACATCTCTGTTTGATAGAGTTTCCATACAATAACAAATATCATAGAAGTATTGATATGGCACCGTACATGATTTGTATGGGAGATGTTGTTGATCTCCATTGTGTTGGTATGAGACTAGCGAATATTAGCTCTTGGGTCCTGAGATTGTGCAATAGATGATAGAGAAGATCAAGGTGATCCAACAATAGTTGAAGATAGCCCAAGATAGAAAGAAGTCATACGTTGATCATTGTCATAGGACTTTGGAGTTCCAAGTGGGAGATAATGTATATGTCAAATTCCCTCCTTGAAAAGGAGTGTTGAGGTTTGGGAGGAAGGGTAAGTTGGTTCCCAGATATATGGGACCTTACCCTGTGGTGGCACGTGTTGGGAAGGTAGCTTGTTGGATTTTCTACCTAAGTTGCACAAGTTGCATCCAGTGTTCCATGTTTGATATTGAGGAAGTGTCACCCTGACACTTAGTTGGTGTTGCATCCTGTGGAGGTTGATCTAGATGAAGATGTTTCTTCTGTGGAAGGCCATGTGTTGATCCTTGATAGAAGGATCAAGAAGTTGAAGAAGAAGAAGGACATTGTGTTGGTTAAGGTTTTGTGGCATCACGATAGTGTTCAAGAAGCCATGTGGGAGGTTGAGGATGAGATGCTTAGGAAGTAACCATCTCTTTTCGTTTAGGATTTTGGGGGTGAAATCCTTGTTTGAGGTTTATGGTTGTAAGACCCCTGACCTAGCTTACTTCTTAATTGTGCTTTTTTTCTTAATAAGATGCTTGAACCTTAATCTAATCTCTTGATATGCTATAATAACATGTGACATGGTTATGTTTTCAGTTTAGTCCTGTTTGGGTGATGTTTGAGCTAGTTTTGTTATATGTGTGCCTATTGAGGACCAACTTGCAATTTACCCATGTTAAGGGGTTATCTTGAAATTTTTCATATGTAGGTTGTACCTTTTGTGCCTTGGCATCATGAGAGACAGGATGGTTCTTGGAGCACCTTGTTATGCCTTGGTTTGAGGAGGAGGGAGAAGGTGACTGGTTGAGTGTCGTTTCTAGGGTTTACTTGGATACCCTAGGTTGGTATTGACCTTGTGTTGACTGAAGATGGTCTTGGTCTTTTAAAGAACATCCTTGATGTTTTTTGGTGTGTTCTCTATAGTTTAAGGAGGTTATTATGTGTGGAGAAGTCCCTTCAGTTGCATAAGCCTTCCACCTCTCTCTTGGGTCACTGATGATCTAGGGTTTTGGTTTGCTTGCTTGAAAGTCTTTGACCTTTGGGCCCTTGTTCCTTGATTTTCCCTTCGACCGAAGGTCATCTAATACCAAGTGAGGTCGTTGGCTCTTCTTGTTTTTCACAACCTTAGTGGATTTCATGGTTTTAGTGGATGCATGGTTTATCTTAGGTGGACAAGTGGAACCTATGTGCATGACACCTAATCACTTTCACCTCTCTCTACCTTTGAGTATGTGTACCCTTCTTTCCCCATGCATATGATCATTTTGCTCTCTCTTTTCCCCTCTCATCTTTGGAGTTCGGCCCTTGGAGCTTTTCAGTGAAGAAGAGCTCATCCTTGGAGCTTAGGTGGCCGATCATCTTGCATGTGGTGATCTTGAGTTGGAGCATCTTCTCTTGTTGTTTTGTTGGTGATCTTTGATCCTTGGTAAGTGATCCATCCTCTTGATTTTGTTTCCTTGTAAAACCCTACCTCTTTCTCTTCTCTTAGCCAAATCTATGGTTCTCCATGGTGGTATTTTAAGAAACTTCTCTCCATAGAGTCGAATCCATGGTTCTCCATGGTAGTACCTAAGTGAGATGAAGATCTTCTCCTTCTTCCCTTCTTTCTCATCCTAGGGTTTGTATCTCTCTTCCTTGACCTTTAAACAAGGGTTTTCTTCTCTTTTGAGGTGGTGACTAGCTTGGTCATGGAGGTGATCAAAGCTAGGCTTATCTCTTGCTTTTATAGCTTCTTGCTTGGAGGTGGTCACACCATCATCTAAGGTAGGTTATATAACTCTCTTCCCTACTATTATCACACTTTATTTCTACATGAAAAATGTATTCCTAAAATGTGATTACATGTTGTCGATAATGATATCTGGTTTAGGGTTGTGCTTCTAAAATGATCTAGCATGTATTTGTTATGTTACCTAAACCCTAATTCATATGCAAAAAATCTAAGTGGTGGATATGTTGATGGTCTTACATGCAGCTTGACCTTGGTCTTGTTGTTTTGGTTTTTTGTTCGGTTATCTTGCATGTGAGATGTTTGGTTCTATTTACATGTGCTTGAATCTTGGGTTTTCATCTATCATATCATGGTTTTCATGTTTAACTTATGTAATGCTTGTCTAGGGTTTTGATAATTTTCATTTCCATGATGTTTCACCTTTGTGTCGCTAGAACTGCTTGATGTTAACCACCTATTTTGATCATACCATGCTAAGTATTGATGGTGCTCCTTGAGTTGCCATTGAGGATGTTTGGGTCAATTGCCTTGTGGTGTTTTTTGGTCGCTAATTTGTTCAAGCTTTTGGTCATTAATCTTGTCTTTGTTTTGGTCGCTGAAGATGGTTCTATGATCTTCGGTCGTAGGAGATGTTTGGTTCCCTTCAACCGATGGAGTCTGGTGTTGTTCTTGGTCACTGGTGTGGTCTTCGACCTATGGATTCTCTTTGATTGTTAGTATGTTGTTGATGGTCTTGGTCGTTATTCTTGTGTGGTTTCTTTGACCATGATGAGTTGTCATCTTCTATTCCCTAACCTTGACCTCCTACCTTCTTTGGTCAATGGTTTTTCTTGGACATGTTGTTCCTTTGTGTTGTGGAATAGTAATAATGTTGGATAACCTATGTGCTCCAAGAATGTGGGAAGTAGTGGAGTGAGGCTTGAAGTGTTATATCACTGATCTAGAAACCCGAATTGGATACACATAAGTAAACCTTAATCCTAATTATGGACACATGATGTAATTCTTATGTTGTTTGAAGTATTTAGCATGCAATAAAGTATTCTTTCTCTCTCCTACTTGTATAACTTTAATGTTGCAAGTTGAATAAATGGAATAGATATTGAATGATATGGTGTGTTTCATATGATACATGGTGATGTACATGGGCCTTTGTAAGGCATACTGAGGTAATATAATGGAGTTGTTCATAATCTATGTAATGTGGGTCTTATGACTTGGAAGAGGCTCCATGCCTAGTGTGAGGTGATATCCTCCAGTGATGAGATGAGGGATTGATATCCCCTAGTGACCTGAAAATGTTGATGACCTTGTATGGTAGTGAAATCAAGAGATGATGTGATAATTTCTTACTTCGTACATTTTATATCTTTTGGAGTTGTAACATACCCTTATCCTTGTAGAGTTTGTTTAGGTTTAATACGTTGTAACTTGATTAATGCTAAAAGATACCCAGTTGGCTTAATTGATCAAGTGAAACCCTAATCATGTAATTTCCTTGTGCCATAGATCCATTGTCAATGTCAGTACTTACCGGATGGTGAAATAGGTTCTCCCTTAGTGGAAGCTCAGAGTTGTATAATGTTGAGTATATGTATTCACAAGATTGGCTGTGGTCATACCCCTGGAAGGAGAACAGTCGAGGTCACATCTGATTGATGTGATTCAGTGTATATATATGATATGTTTTGAGGATTTCTACAGTAATACCTTGGTAGGAGTACGATTGCGGTCTTAACTCAATTTTCACTAGTGTTGTGCCTATATACAATGGCAGGCTAGGCTTTTTTACAGTTGTACGTTATATGTCACTACAGCAGACTCAGACTGACTTAGGGTGTAGAAGATCATAGGAGTCTGACTCCTTCTAGATCTTGTATGGCAATGATTTTGACCTAGAAATGGTCAGTTGGAGCATGAGTGGTATACCTCATCTCCTCAGAGCATAATAAAATATGTAACATCGTTGTGTAGTATATTGCTTAGGGTCAAACACGACTCACATTGGATGACCCTTTGTCTTATCTCTTTTACTGATTAGTTGATTTATAATGCGATAAAAGAAATCAATTGTTATACATGTTCTTCATATTCCTTTTTAAAGTATAAGATGTTCTACTACTCAGTCGTAGATGCCTAATTTGCTTAAACAATGTTAATTGCTTTATTCACATCATTTAGCTAAATCTTCTCAATCTAATAACAATGTTATGTAGCTACTTTAGCTTATCTATTACAATAATAGTTGTTAGCAGAGAATTATATCTCTCTCTAGGATGTTGGTCTCACTTCATGGGTTCCCACATCTTTTAGGTGGTCGTGCACAATGAGGTAGAGATCATGCAGTTGAGGTTGAGCAATAGGAGGAGCAGTAGTTGTTAAAGGTGGGATATGCTTCTAGTGTTTTGTAGTAGAGTCCTATGTGTCGTCCCTATACTCTCAAGTCCTTGGGGGTGTTTTGTAGACATTGTATATTGACAAGGGTTTCGGTAGTAAGCCATGGTTTTACAAATATGGTTTGTATATATATCTATATATATGAACAGGTTATCATATGTAATAGGTTGTGGCAAGTTGGCCAAGTGAACAGTGATATGTATCATCTTATGGATTGATATGTAATACAAGTGACCTCATGTGGACCCAAATGTAATATGTTTCCACTTTTGTGGTAATACATAATTGGTTTTAGTTTACCCTATTTTATAGTTATCCTGGATGTTTAGTATTAGTTCTGCAAATTGTTTTGAGTAATCTTGCGTTGGTGTGACGATGGGCGTCACAAGCATGCATGTAGCCATATCATCAGAATATTAAGTGATAAAATATGCAGAGTGGTGATTATATTTTTCATTCAAAGACTCATGGAATCCAAGATCATTTCTCATATTAGTGCAACCATGGTTCAAGCTTATGATATCTCCACATCCATGATCTAATTTTGTTTCTTTCATGGATACAAGCAAGGGGTGCATATAGGAGTAGGGAGTCAAATTAGTATTTCCAATAGTCAAGTAATCTGAGGATAGGCTTGAGATCCCATATCTCTCAGATTATTCAATATTAAGGTTAACCAAGAGGTGTTATAATCAATAGAGCTTACCTCTTGGTAAAATTCCTTCCATCATGATTTAAGTTTTTGAAGACATAAATCCTATAAAGTAATAAGCATGAACCATAGTCATGTTTTAGGTTGATCAAGGTATATTTGGACAATATAAGATAAATCAATATAGACATATCAACTATGAGGTATAAAGCATGATTATACTTATATCATTGTATTCAAGATCCTTGTGATTTGTACTAAACATAGTAAGAACAATTACTAGATCTGACAAAAGAGTTGACATGGTCTAATAATTACACAATAGTGCATAGTCAAGGGTAATTTTATGTATCATAATTGAGTTTCAAGACAAGATTAGGTCATGCACCATCATTAGCTTCATCAAACTTTTACAAATTCAATTGAAATTTTAGTTGTTTTTCCCATTTATAGGATACCCATAATCAAGAGATCACTACGATACTAGTCATTGGAATGGGACAAGATGAAAATACCATATAGACATCATGCAAAGGGTGTCTTGGGTTAATCCTTAAATAAGAGGTGTGTGATGACAATTTCCACACAAAGAGAGATTACTCAAAACAAAGCACGAAATTATCACCAATAATGACATTAAAATATGGTAAATTAAAACCATTTGCAATTCAATATTTCAAGGTAAAGTATTTTATAAAGAAGCCTTCAACTCAGGCCATATGTATTCCATATATGCCAAAAGATGTTACATATCATGTTCAAAAGGTTTTCAAGCCACAACTATTACATATCATGACCTATTTATAAGTACAATCCATTTCTATACATTCATGGCATAAAGAAAAAATCTACGTGTCGATAAAAAAACACAAAATATCCCCAAGGACCTGAGAGTACAAGGATGACACAAAGGACACTTTTACAAGACTCTAGCAGCATATCCAACATCTAAAAGCTACTGTTCTCCTTGTTGCTCGGATCCTACTCTATGACCTCTACCTCCTCATCCCAAACCACCTAAATTTTTTTGGAACCCATGGGGTGAGAACAAATGTCCCAGCGAGAGATATAACTCAACACCATGAACTATTATAAGCATAATAATATAACAAAGTAATTAAGTAAAGAAGTAAATACTGGTTAAACAATTTAAGTACTGGTAACTGAGTAGTAGAACCATTTATACTTTTAAAAGGAATATGAAGACCATGTATAATTATTATAAACTAAACAATACAATAATAAGGCATGGGGTCATTCAATGTGATTTGTATTGACCCTAAGCAAATAAACTACATGAGTGTATTATCATTTTTTTATTATGCCCTGAGGATTTGAGGCATACCACTCAAATCCAACCGACCACTGCCAAGTCGAAATTAGTATCATACAAGATCAATGGAATTTGGATCCATGATCATTACCAGCACTACTCAGTCAGTTTGAGTCTGCAACGCAGTGGCATAATAGTCAAACTACAGAGACAACAACTTGCAGTCAAAGCTATAGTCCTGTAGAAACAAAAACTCATAGTCAAAGCTATGGTCCTGTAAAACAACTAGTCTACCTTGGTACATGGCACAACACTAGAGAACAAGCTCATACATGGCCATTCTAAAATAAACAATATTCCACTATATATATCAACAATTTAAGGATAAAGTGAGATGTCTCCACCTATATAGGGCAACTACATGATTAGGGTTTCACTTGATTAGACATTCCAATTAGGCATCTTTTAATGCATCAATCAAGCTAAAATGTATAAATCATAAACATTTTCTAAAAAATTAAGGTAGGATACAACTTCAGAAGATATGAAATGTACAAGGTGAGAGCTTGTCATCATTATCACATGACACTTGTATTACTGCCTCTCACAATGTCATTAACAACACATTACTATAGGACATCAACCCCTCAATCATATCACTAGAGGAATTCACCTCAAAATGTTCTCAAGGCACTTGCTAGGTTATTAGACCCATTCATATAAGTTCTACACAAATGATAACACATTATATTTCAACATTGTTCATAATCACCTAACTATATTATACAAGGTTCACCATAGCACTCACATGGCTATGCCCTTCATCTCACCTGTAGAGTTAGTGTTACATAATCAGGGGAGAGAAAATACTATTATGAAATACAAATATTCAATTAAAGTAAACACATATATCACATGGTCACATGATTAGGGTTAGGATTTGTACTTAGTCAATTAGGGTTTTATAACACTACTCAGCCACTAACCCTAATTCCATTACCTCCACTTTATTGAAGAGTACTAGGGATAAGCACTATTATTAATGATTACCCAATTATAATTATTTCATCATGTGAAGGGCATTACACAATATAAAGTCCACCTAAATATCTAAGTGTATCAATCATTGCTCACACAACAAGGTATCATGACCGGCACGCGTGCAGTAGGTAACTCTACCAACAGCATGTGTAGAAGCACCTTGACCCGCAACACGTGCAAGGTCGCCTTGCTCACAATGCGTGTAGGGTGTGCCTCATCTGTGACGTGCTCAAGGCTCATCTAGTCCGCAACACATGCATGGTCAGTCTCTATCACGATGTGCATGTGCAACTCAGTCACTACCGCGATGCGTGCAACTCAGTCTCAATGTGTAGTAGGTATCCCTTTATATTGATGAGTTCTAATCGCATGGTTTCAACCCAAGGAAGGGCAAGGGATGTCTCGACCTCATGTTAACCCAATGCACAACATCTGAAAAAAAATCAAATAGATCAAGACAATTGATTATCATTGAGGAATACCAACCGTTTACAGGGTGATTAACACCCTAGATCATGGTGCTCATCAACCCTAATACTTGTTCATGGAATGTTATCAAAAGTATTATTTATGGAGAGAGAAAATCAAGGTTCTTATGCATGCTATCATCTTTAAAACCTTTTGTATCCATAGTAACAGACCATATACCAGATGTTACAATTCTATAGATGATAATTTAAAGAAACACATCAATATTGCTCGGTATCCTACTGATCAGATACGGGTCGATCCTCCGTTTATTGGGGCAACTTTTCTGATGGTCTCCTCGCCGACGAGCTCCCCAGCTTAGACGGAGGAACCCTCCGGACGTAGAATTCCAAAAAAGCCAATCTCGATAAAGAAAGAGAAGTCCCATCACCACAAAATTCGGTGGATAAAGAGTTAGTGTTTATAGGAAAAGTAATCCTTTCAAAAATACTACACGATTGAACCTAAAACATATTATTTCCTCTATCATTAAGAACAACTGTGTACCCATCACCGCATGTCAACGCTCACAAAAGCGACTAGTAAACTGGACCTCTGTATGATATAATGGTAGATGGGATACCATGTAGATGTATTATCTCATCAACATACACTTGTGCTAGCTTCTCATTCATATATGTTGTCTTCACTAGAAAAAAGTATGTTGACTTAGTCAACTTGTCCTAAGATGGAATCATGACCTTTGTCTGTCCTTGAAAGTCCAACCACAAAGTCCATTGTAATATGATCCCACTTCCACTAAGGTATAGGCAATGGTTGCAAAGTTCCTACAGGCTTCTAATGCTCAGGCTTAACCTACTGACATACTGTGCACTTAGCTACAAACTCAACTACATCCTGCTTCAATCCTAGCCACCAGTATAAATCTTTCGAATTCTGATACATCATGGTGCTACATGGATGCATGGTGTACATAGAAGAGTGAGCCTCTTATAGAACTAATGTCCTCAAATTATCCATATCTAGAACCAATTTCTCTACCATGATAACACATTTTCCCTTCCTTGGACTCATGGAAGTCATCTCGTTTCTCACTACCCAACTTTGCCTGAATCTGTTGTACTACAATATCATTCTATTGCACATCTCTGGTCTACTGACTCAACGTCAGCTTTACTTGTAACTGTGCCAATAATATTGCTAACATGGACACCTCTAACTCTACATTCATCTCTCAAAGAGAGTCCAACATATCTCTCTCGTGACATGCCAAAGCACTCAACTATGCCTTCTTATAAGATGATGATGAGGAAGACTTCCTACTCAAGGCAACTGCTACCACATTTTCCTTCCCTAGATGGTAATCTATAGTGTAATCATAATCCTTTATCAACTCCACACAGTGTCATTATCACATGTTCAACTCTTGCTTCAAAAATATGGATTGTAGGTTCTTGTGGTCGGTGAAAATATGACACTTCTCACCATTCAAGTAGTGTCTCCATATCTTCAAGGCATGGACACCACAGCTAACTCCAAATCGTGCTTTGGGTAGTTCTCCTCGTGTTTCTTAATTGAATGTGAAGCAAAAGAAATCAAGTTCTTATCTTGCATCAACACACAACCTACACCATTATTAGATGCATCATAAAAGACAATATAACCCTTTCCCTGCTCTGGCAATACTAATAATGGTGCATTGGTCAACTTCTCCTTCAAAATTTGAAAGGAACACTGACATTTGTTGTCATATACAAATGGTACATCCTTTCTTGTAAGCTTTGTTAGGGGTAACATCTCCGAACTAAAGTTCTTAATGAACCTCCTATAATGTCATACCAAACCTAGAAAGTTGTGAAACTCTGTAGGTGTCTTTGGATGATCCCACTCCAACAATGACTCCACCTTATTTGAGTCTACACAGACTCCTCTGGCAGATATTACATGCCCTAGAATGGCCACCTCCTTTAACTAGAACTCGATTTTACTGAACTTCACATACAACCGATGTTGCCTCAACAAAGATAAAGCATGACGTAGGTGTTACTCGTGTTGTTGGATATCCCTAGAATTGCTCAAAATGTCATCTATAAACACAACTACAAATTGGTCTAGATGGGGTCTAAACGCCCTATTAATCAAATCCATGGATGTTGTTGGTGCATTGGTTAGCCCAAATGGCATGACCAAAAACTCATAATGATCATAGCTTATCCTAAAGGCTGACTTAGGTATGCCATCTGCCTTAATCCACAACTGATGATAACCCGACCTCAGGTCTATCTTTTAGAAGATTGTGGCCCCTCATAACTTCTCAAACAAATCATCTATTCGTGGCAACAAATACTTGTTCTTAATCGTCATCTTATTCAACTATCGATAGTCAATACACAACCTGATTGATCCATCCTTCTTCTTTATACAAAGAATGGGAGCATGACAAGGAGACATGTTTGGCCTAATGAAACCTTTTCCAACAATTCTTGCAACTATTTCTTCAGTTCCCACATCTCTCCTGGTGCCATTCTATATGGTGTTTATGTTATAGGATGGTTACCTAGTACTAGATTGATCTCAAAATCAATCTCTCTAGAAGAAGGTACATCTGGGAACTCATCAAGAAACACATCCTTAAACTCATATACAACTAGAACTTCTTGAATACTAGGACCCTTTTCCTTGGTATCCACAACATGTGCCAAGAACACATCATAACCATGTCTCATCCACTTCTCCGCTGTCATAGCTAAAACTAGACATGTTGGAAGGATCTTCCTATCACCCTAGAAAACCCATGAAGCATCACCTTCTACAAACATCGCTATCTTGGCACTACAGTCCAAGATCACCCGATACTTTTCCAAAGCATCCCTCCTAAGGATCACATCTAATCCATGTATTTTAAGTGGTAAGTATCCACCTGAATGATAAATCCTAAAAAGGAAAGAACGCATGACAGAAATACTTCCCAAAACTCTACAGAACCAACTAAAGGAGTTTTTAGATTAAGATTTTCATGTCTTTGACTAACAAGCAAGAAACAGTTAGCTATCACTTATCTAGTCATGAAAGAATGTGTCACACTTGGGTCAATCAATATAGATATAAAACATGAAGAAGACAAATTAGAATGAAGTAATTCCATCTAACCTATCACAACCCTCAGGTTGATGACTCCCTCCAGTTGACTCATCACATAAAATTGAGTCATCGCCTATTATCACCCTCTTCCTGTACCAGCATGTCCCTAAGAACCCTCCTGTGATGCTTGTCTATGTCCTCTGCCACTGGGTTGTTGTCATTGTTGTGACACTTGCTAACTCTGCTTGGCCTGCTGAGTCACCTCTTCATCCTCCACAGGGTAGTACCACTTAGTATGCCTCACCAGTCCACACTTAAAATAGGTCTTTCCATCATACCAAAGACTGGACAGCCCTGTCACAGACATTGACATTGCACTGTGAGCTCTTATAGGTGAAAAAATATGACCTCTGCCTCTGCTCTATGTCCGCTATGATTGAGTCACTGACCTCTACTTATACTGAGGTGGTGAGTACCTAGGATTCTTGAAGCCTCTAGAAGATTGTGTTTGGTACTTTGCATGCCTCTTCTTGTCCTTTGTCTCTTGCTTCTCTATCAGAGACCTCTCCTGTTATGACCCATTCCAAGCTTAGTCAGTAAATATCTCGATTAGCGTGAAACACGTTGATTAGTGTTGAGCATATTATTAAATAGCATGGTTGATTAAGATAAGATAAGTCATGAATCAATAGTTAAGATTGAATCATTTGAGGTAATTAATAATAATAGCAATGTTGATCGTTAGGTTAATTAAGTTGAATTAAGTACTCACTAATGCATTTAGTGCTTTGATCAGGTGAGGCAGTCCAATTAGCATGTTTTCTCACTTCGAGGTTGTAGAGAATCCCGTACTTGAAAAGTTGCAAGAGAAATCATCCAAATCGGGCATCCGATGTACTAGATATGATGTTTTTAAGTCTTTTGGGCTGATTGTGCAAATTTTCCATTTTTTATTTGATCTTTATCTCTTTAAGAGGGTCGACTACCCCTCTTCTCCTATATTTCTTCCCGATTAATAGAACAGGAGCAGCCACAAGCGGCGCTCTGTACCCCACCCGACTTGTAGCTAGGTCAGAGGAGGGGTGGCCGTTTGGGCGTGATAGCTAGCGATCGAGCTTTCTTCACCTCCATCTTCCATTCCTCCACCTTCTCCTTCCTCGACTTCACCCCATCCAAGCAGCCAAGTTGGTAGGGCGCCGGCTAGCGGAGTTGCGGCCAAGCTGCAGCTGCAGCAGGGCGACGGCCAGGGGCTCTCCTGGGGCAGCCAACACCACCAAACGTCCACCTTGATTCTGTTTTTGAGGTCTAGGCTTGCAACCGCAACCACGAACGAGATGACCACCTAGGACGATGCCCCTACCTAGCAGCAACTAGGGCAGCCGATCTGCTTCACTATAGTAGATGTGTGTGCGAGTAACAATAAAGGTTAGGGAAGGGTGGCTCCGGATCACCTTAGAACCAGCAAGCATTGCCTCCACCTCCTTCCTCCATCCTTTCCTTCTCTACACTCAATTGCAGTGCCCAGCCTACAAGAAGCGGCGCCCAAGTAGAAGGGGCGGCGCCCCAGCTAGCCCGAGCAGCAGTAGCTGCAACTACGATCTTGAACAGCCATGGGCGCTAGACAGCACCGAGGAACGATTCCTTGAACTCGTCCTTGAGATCCAAACCGGATTCCGCTGCTTCCTGTCCCCAATCAGCAACCCAGGGTGCTTGATTTCAACCTGTACGTGTGAGCATGGTACTGTTGGATTAATGTAGATTCAAATTTGGGCAAATCCAAGGTTGAAGACAACCCTCTGGATGCGTTTCCGGATGAATCTGGACATCCCAAATCGCTGTGAGTAGGATTTCATTTATTTATCATTAATAAACTCAGGCATTTGAATATTTTCTATTTTGTGCGCGAATTACGCTGATAACAGGTGTTATCAGGCGTCGGGCAGCGTTTGGCGTCGCCCGACCTTTTTAGTTCATAAAATGCTTCTATACACTGTTATATGATTAAATTTAGCATTTGAACAGTATGGATTGAATTAGTAGATTTATATGGTTCATTGGAACCTAAATTGCTCATTTGAATGTTGAAATTAGAAATTCATTTCTGAAAATGGTATGATTTGGGTATGAACCCAGACAATGAAGATTTCTGATAAATTATCAGATGTACGATTTCAAAGTTGATATGAATAAATAAAATATGCATGAAAACCTTAATTGCATATATCTTTTGACGTTAATATGTGTAAATTGATATTTACATGAAATGGCACATTTCTCTGAAATATTACCAGAAATTCTCAAGTATTGTTATTAAATTGTATTGTGATATGTAATTAACTCTTAATTGAGTTAAGTGATACACAAACCAGGATTTGGGTTTATGTGCACGTTTTTCGAGAATTTTAGAGAATTGATCATTGTTGAGTATGATGCTCATATGTGAAGTAAATTTATTTAATTTGTGCAATAAGATGTTCAATTGCGTAAATTCGCTATGTATGTGCCAAATTGAAATAAGTTGGGTTATTTATGCATTTCTAATTTGTCTGAATGCATGGTATGAGAATTTCTCAGAAATTAAAATGATTTGAAATATATTGCTCTGTCGGTTTAGAATGACAGTGTATTGTGATCTGATATGAAATCAGTATGAAATGTGATTTTCCTGTTTAAATGTTTATATGTTAATCAGTTAATAGACTTAGGTGCCCTAACACCAAAGAACCCCTTCGAGAGATCTGCTTCTTAGGGGTGAAACTCGTGTTGCAACATTAACGGTGTGGAGTCATGGTGGCACGAGGACAGAGAGGCAGTGTTCAACAATAATCCGTGTGGAGTCACGGTGGCACTGGAGAAAATAGGGGTTATTGCAACAAGATCCGTGCGGAGTCATGGAGGTAACCCCGTGAGACTCTCCGCTTGTGTGCTCAGGTTAGAGGAGGAGTCTAGAGCACTCGGAGTAGTGCATTGAGGCCGAAGAGCCTGTAGGCCGGAGAGCCTGTGGTCCTGTGGCAGAGCAGGGCTGGCGTCAGACTTAGCATTTCCCGGGTGTGTCGCTAAGTCTTGTACGGTGGGATCGTAGTTCACTACGGATCTTTATATGCAGAGTACACTGCATATGATTAGGGCATAATAATAATATAAATATGTAATCATATAGGAACACAGTAAATTTAATATGTTAAGAGATTTGAATTTCTGTACCAATTCTCTATAATTGTTTATTTGTTTAAAATATCTGATGTTGCATAGAAATGAAATTGTTATCTATAAATCTGCTATGTCATTAGAACTGCCCTGCTTAGTACTACACTTATCTTTATTTCAATTTTATATATCTGATGAGTTGTTTGGTGATAGCTAAATGAAATGCTATTCACTGAGCGAGTAGGCTCATCCCTCTACTCAAACATTTTCAGGTCAACATCAGCAACAGGAATCGGAAGGATCTTTTCATCCTAACGCTTAGTATGTAGAAGGTATATGTAGCTAGTTTAGATAGAGGTCTCTTAGTCCTTTCTTCTCGATCCTTGGGACATGGTGTGGGTGAGAGAGAGTATGTATGGCGAATGTGTAAAAGGTGTAAATTAACTGTTATGTTTTACTTTCTGTTAAACAATGTTACATGTTGTAAACTTTGTTTATGTTCTCTAGCCAGTTTAATTGAAATGCTCCTACAATAGTTTATTATGTTTTAGTTTACAGCAATAATCCGGATATCATTATGAGGTTTTAAAAAGAAGAAGTTCTCAGTGATTTGTTATGTGATAATCCCTCCGTCGCACCCTAATCTCGTGATTAGTGGTTAGTGTGAGATCGGGGTGTGGCATCTTGGTATCAGAGCATAGGTTGAGTATATGAATACTCTAAGTCAAGGTCAGGGGACGATAAGAGACCAATAGGATTAGGACTTAGGTGTCTTCCTTCTAACTGCAATTTTCTAATAGGAAGTATTCTGTTATACTATTGCAGATGGCAGGAAGAGGATGTGGTCACGAGAACCAAGTAGAGAGCTTAGGCTGAGTCATCTGGGATCATTAGGATCAAAAGATAAAGTTATAAGTGAGGAAAATAAGAAGTGATATGTCTTTAGCTCTGGGAGGTCTGAGTGTTTAGATACCCTGGCCAGGTGTCTGAATACTTAGATTGACCAGTATCAAGCTACTCTGTCTATTCTTCTCTGGATGCCCTGGCCAGGTATGCAGAGGAAGGATAGGCTAGAGAGAAACCCTAGAAATCTTAGGGTTAAGAAACTGGAAATTTATGCAGGAGTAAGAGATTAAACATAGGATGCGATGCAACTCTTGCTTTATATTGCTTATTTGATTGGAAATCATTAGAAATGCTCTTATATGTATGGATTTAGATTTTTAGTTTATAGAATAAATATGATTCTTTTATATTGTTGTGTGTCATGAAGTGATTTAGTTATTGTTTATATTCTTTGTATTAAGTAGACCAGAAATTATGTTTAAATGAGTCTGCCCTAGGTGGATATTCTTTCCACATGTTTGAGATTAATAGGAGTTGGTTAATCCTGAGTATCTCTTGGCTTCAGGACTACAGGTTCGGCCTGGTCCGGCTGGCAGGATGTGTTACTGAGATCTAATGACTCCTATTAATAATATAATAAAAGTAGATCCTGGATAATTTAGACCCGAATCATGGTGAAAAATGTATATACACTAAGATGTTGAGATATAAGGGAAAGATTAGAACAACTAAGAATTAGTTGGAACTGACATCAGAGACCCAACATTGGGACCTCATATGAGCAATCCTTAATTAGAAATAAAGGAACACAATAAGGGTCAGGTTAAATTTAATGATTAGGTGAGAAATACCCTTAATGGTACTAATCAATAATGCATAACCAATGCATGGATCCAATACATGATTAGTAAACCCTAGTGGAGGGTGTATCATTGTGAAACCCTAGCTGAGGGTGTATCATTGCGATTGTTTATAGGAAACTTTATAAGTTATGCTTTAAACTAAGATAAGTCCATATCATGTGAGATAGCTGGACAATTCTAATGTGTGGCCTATGCATTATATGCTAAAGGTGAGTATTCTGTGATGGAATGCATTAAGAGGGGAGATACCTTAATACAAGATAAAGTTGGTTAACTCAAGAGGGTCTGAATTAATGAGACATGGGGAACCCTAACCCTAATTTGGGGAAAGGGGAATGATAAGCCCTGTTTGATAGTGAACCCTAATTCCTGGTCAAGGAATGATGGTATTACTATTGTATCACATGATGTGATGAATATCTTGTATGACTGTTATCATGCCTAATAACCATGCTGGTATGATGAGATGATGAATATAGCCAAGTTTGGGCTGTGACATTTATATAATAAATGTTGATTGGCTTTTTGTGTGTTGATGTTGTTGTTGCTTAATAAAAGTAATAATGTGTACAGATTTTATGAACCATGTGAATAAGTTGTTGCCTAGTGAGAGGTGACAAGATGTGAATGGCCTTATGAGCCATGTGAATAAGTTGTTTCCTAGTGAGAGGTGACAAGATGTGAATGGCCTTGTGAGCCATGTGAATAAGTTGTTGCCTAGTGAGAGGTGACAAGATATGAATGGCCCTGTGAGCCATGTGTGATGCTTGGGTAACAAGTATCATGTTTATTTGTAGCATTTGTGTTAATAAGTTATGCTAGAGAACTTGGTTGATGTTACATTTCTGTTATATATCTATAGTTCATTGATGATTATTCATATCTGTTGTATTCATTACAAGTAGCCGGATGAACTTATGAGATCTAAAGTTTGATTTCAAACTAAGGAAGCAAAGTCACACCACAATAATGCTATGTTGATGATAAGGACCAAACCCTAGAATGTTTAGAGTTGAAGTAGTTCAAGGGATGTCGCTAGTGATTTGACCTTGAATACTAGTATCTTTATAAAACAAGATCATACGATTTGCACTATGAAAGGTAACCTAGCACTAATAAAATCCAGGGTTTAAAGTTAGCTAATCTGGAAGGTAGATACACAATATGAAAATGACTCAGAGAAAAGAGTAAGATATAATTTTGAAATAAATTCTTACAGTAGTAATAAGAGGTTAGTACCATAGAATGAGGAGTATTACTCGTCACATGATCTGGAATTAGTTGTTGTAGTTCATGCTCATAAGACATGACGTTACTGTCTTTATGGTGAGGTGTGCCAGGTGTTTATAGATCATAAGAACTTGAAATATATCTTTACCCAGAAGGATCTGAATCTTAGACAGCGGAAATGATTAGAATTGATTAAGGATTATGATATAATGATAGATTATCATCCTGGAAAAGGCGAATGTAGTAGCTGATGCCCTCAGCAGGAAGTTAAGTTCAACAACTGATGCATTCTCTATGGCATGTTTCGAGAGAGATATGCTAGTAGAAATGTGAAAGTTGAACTTAGACTTAAGGGTGACATAACATAGTGGTTTGATTGCATAGATGCAAGTCAAGCCTACTTTTTATGATCAGATCAAGGAACTTCAGCAGAATGATAGTGAGTTACAACAGATCATGCATGATATGACAAAGGGAAAAAGACCAAAGTTTAGGTTTTCAGATGATGGTTTGTTGTATCCACATGATAGGTTGTGTACCTCAATACATTGATTTGAAAGAAAAGATTCTTGAGGAAGCACATGCATCGATGTACGCTATGCATCCACGTAACACTAAGGTGTACATGAATCTCAAGGAGTTGTACTGGTTGTCAGGTATGAAAAAGGATGTAGCTGAGTACGTGGCTAGATGTAGTGTGTGCCAGTAGGTTAAGGCTGAGCATCAGAAACCTGCAGGTACCTTGCAATCTCTTCCTATACCAAAGTGGAAGTGGGAACATACCACAATGGATTTTGTGCTAGGGTTGTCCAGGACACCTAAAGATTGTGACTCGATATGGGTGATTGTGGATAGATTAACTAAGTCTGCTCACTTTCTTCCTGTTAAGTCAACCTTTGATGTCCCAAAGTTGGCTAAAATATATGTGGATGAGATAGATAGGTTACATGGTATCCTGGTTTCAATTATATCAGATAAGGATTCTAAGTTCACATCCAGGTTTTGGAATCAGTTGCATCGAGCTTTGGGCACAAAGTTGAGGTTCAGTACAACTTTTCACCCACAGACGGATGGTCAGTCAGAGAGGACCATTCAGACTCTTGAGGACATGCAGAGAGTAGTTGAAAGCTACACAGGATAGGCAGAAGAGTTATGCGGAGAAGAGGCGTTAACCTCTTGAGTTTCAAGTTGGTGATGACGTGTATCTGAAGGTTTCACCGTGGAAAGGAGTGTTGAGGTTTGGTAAGAGAGGCAAACTGACTCCTAGGTTTATGGGCCCGTATCCTATCATTGAGAGGATTGGACCTGTAGCCTATAGGTTAGAATTGCCATCTGAATTGTCTAATCTGCATGATGTGTTTCATGTATCCATGTTGAAGAAATGCTACCCTGGTACAGAAAAGATAATAGACCCAGAACCTACACAGCTTAGATCAGATGTGTCTTATGTTGAGGGACCAGTACAGATAGTTGATCGAAGCATCAAGAAACTCATGAATCGCGAGATACCATTAGTGAAAGTTTTGTGGAGGAATCATAACCTAGAGGAAGCCATGTGGGAGCTTAAGTCTGAGGTGCGTAACAAGTTTCCTTTTCTCTTTTAGGAATTTCGGGACGAAATTCTTATAAGGGAGGGAGATTGTTATGACCCATTCCAAGCTTAGTCAGTAAATATCTCGATTAGCGTGAAACACATTGATTAGTGTTGATCATATTATTAAATAGCATGGTTTATTAAGATAAGCTAAGTCATGAATCAATAGTTGAGATTGAATCATTTGAGGTAATTAATAATAATAGCAATGTTGATCGTTAGGTTAATTAAGTTGAATTAAGTACTCACTAATGCATTTAGTGCTTTGATCAGGTGAGGCAGTCCAGTTAGCATGTTTTCTCGCTTCGAGGTTGTAGAGAATCCCGTACTTGAAAAGTTGCAAGAGAAATCATCCAAATCGGGCATCCGATGTACTAGATATGATGTTTTTAAGTCTTTTGGGATGATTGTGCAAATTTTCCATTTTTTATTTGATCTTTATCTCTTTAAGAGGGTCGGCTACCCCTCTTCTCCTGTATTTCTTCCCGATTAATAGAACAGGAGCAGCCGCAAGCGGCGCTCTGTACCCCGCCCGACTTGCAGCTAGGTCAGAGGAGGGGGTGGCTGTTTGGGCGTGATAGCTAGCGATCGAGCTTTCTTCACCTCCATCTTCCATTCCTCCACCTTCTCCTTCCTCGACTTCGCCCCATCCAAGCAGCCAAGTTGGTAGGGTGTCGGCTAGCGGAGTTGTGGCCAAGCTACAGCTGCAGCAGGGCGATGGCCAGGGGCTCTCCTGGGGCAGACAACACCACCAAACGTCCACCTTGATTCCGTTTTTGAGGTCCAGGCTTGCAACCGCAGCCACGAACGAGATGACCACCTAGGACGATGCCCCTACCTAGCAGCAACTAGGGCGGCCGATCTGCTGCACTATAACAGCTGTGTGTGCGAGCAACAGCAAAGGTTAGGGAAGGGTGGCTCCGGATCACCTTAGAACCAGCAAGCGTTGCCTCCACCTCCTTCCTCCATCCTTTCCTTCTCTAC
This sequence comes from Alisma plantago-aquatica, assembly GCA_963693085.1. Taxonomy (NCBI): domain Eukaryota; kingdom Viridiplantae; phylum Streptophyta; class Magnoliopsida; order Alismatales; family Alismataceae; genus Alisma; species Alisma plantago-aquatica. The sequence continues at coordinate 575,403,463 of OY856412.1, read as the reverse complement.
ACTCAATTGCAGTGCCCAGCCTGCAAGAAGCGGCGCCCAAGCAGAAGGGGTGGCGCCCAAGCAGAAGGGGCGGCGCCCCAGAACCGCCATGGGTGCTAGACAGCACCGAGGAACGATTCCTTGAACTCGTCCTTGAGATCCAAACCGGATTCCGCTGCTTCCTGTCCCCAGTCAGCAACCCAGGGTGCTTGATTTCAACCTGTACGTGTGACCATGGTACTATTGGATTACTGTAGATTCAAATTTGGGCAAATCCAAGGTTGAAGACAACCCTCTAGACGCATTTCCGGACGAATCCGGACATCCCAAATCGCTGTGAGTAGGATTTCATTTATTTATCATTAATAAACTCAGGCATTTGAATATTTTCTGTTTTGTGCGCGAATTACGCTGATAACAGGCGTTATCAGGCGTCAGGCAGCGTTTGGCGTCACCCGACCTTTTTAGTTCATAAAATGCTTCTAGACACTGTTATATGATTAAATTTAGCATTTGAACAGTATGGATTGAATCAGTAGATTTATATGGTTCATTGGAACCTAAATTGCTCATTTGAATGTTGAAATTAGAAATTCATGTCTGAAAATGGTATGATTTGGGTATGAACCCAGACAATGAAGATTTCTGATAAATTATCAGATGTACGATTTCAAAGTTGATATGAATAAATAAAATATGCATGAAAACCTTAATTGCATATATCTTTTGACGTTAATATGTATAAATTGATATTTACATGAAATGGCACATTTCTCTGAAATATTAACAGAAATTCTCAAGTATTGTTATTAAATTGTATTGTGATATATAATTAACTCTTAATTGAGTTAAGTGATGCACAAACCAGGATTTGGGTTAATGTGCACGTTTTTCGAGAATTTTAGAGAATTGATAATTGTTGAGTATGATGCTCATATGTGAAGTAAATTTCTTTAATTTGTGCAATAAGATGTTCAATTGCGTAAATTCACTATGTATGTGCCAAATTGAAATAAGTTGGGTTATTTATGCATTTCTAATTTGTCTGAATGCATGGTATGAGAATTTCTCAGAAATTACAATGATTTGAAATATATTGCTCTGTTGGTTTAGAATGACAGTGTATTGTGATCTGATATGAAATCAGTATGAAATGTGATTTTCCTGTTTAAATGTTTATATGTTAATCAGTTAATAGACTTAGGTGCCCTAACACCGTAGAACCCCTTCGAGAGATCTTCTTCTTAGGGGTGAAACTCGTGTTGCAACATTAACCGTGCGGAGTCATGGTGGCACGAGGACAGAGAGGCAGTGTTCAACAATAATCCGTGTGGAGTCACGGTGGCACTGGAGAAAATAGGGGTTATTGCAACAAGATCCGTGCGGAGTCATGGAGGTAACCCCGTGAGACTCTTCGCCTGTGTGCTCAGGTTAGAGGAGGAGTCTAGAGCACTCGGAGTAGTGCATTGAGGCCGGAGAGCCTGTAGGCCGGAGAGCCTGTGGTCCTGTGGCAGAGCAGGGCTGGCGTCAGACTTAGCATTTCCCGGGTGTGTCGCTAAGTCTTGTACGGTGGGATCGTAGTTCACTACGGATCTTTATATGCAGAGTACACTGCATATGATTAGGGCATAATAATAATATAAATATGTAATCATATAGGAACACAGTAAATTTAATATGTTAAGAGATTTGAATTTCTGTACCAATTCTCTATAATTGTTTATTTGTTTAAAATATCTGATGTTGCATAGAAATGAAATTGTTATATGTAAATCTGCTATGTCATTAGAATTGCCATGCTTAGTACTGCACTTATCTTTATTTCAATTTTATATATCTGATGAGTTGTTTGGTGATAGCTAAATGAAATGCTATTCACTGAGTGAGTAGGCTCATCCCTCTACTCAAACATTTTCAGGTCAACATCAGCAACAGGAATCGGAAGGATCTTTTCATCCTAACGCTTAATATGTAGCAGGTATATGTAGTTAGTTTAGATAGAGGTCTCTTAGTCCTTTCCCCTCGATCCTTGGGACATGGTGTGGGTGAGAGAGAGTATGTATGGCGAATGTGTAACAGGTGTAAATTAACTGTTATGTTTTACTTTCTGTTAAACAATGTTACATGTTGTAAACTCTGTTTATGTTCTCTAGCCAGTTTAATTGAAATGCTCCTGCAATAGTTTATTATGTTTTAGTTCACAGAAATAATCCGGATATCATTACGAGGTTTTAAAAAGAAGAAGTTCTCAGTGATTTGTTATGTGATAATCCCTCCGTCGCGCCCTAATCTCGTGATTAGTGGTTAGTGTGAGATCGGGGTGTGACATCGCCACTCTCTATTCTCTAAAGATGACACTGGGGTGGTCAACTCAGGACTCAGACCCTTCTCAAATTTCCTGATCCTCTCCTTGTCTATTGCATCCATATGCAGACAAAACCTTAGGAGATCCATAAACTTAGTTTCATAAGCATTGACTGACATATAACCCTGCCAGATATTCTCAAACTGTATAATCTTCTCATCCAAGTATGTCACTGGAAAGTATCGACTTACAAACTCTCATCAAAATTCTTCCCAAGTAACCACAAATCCTGGCCCTTTCTCTTCCTCAATGGCCCACCAGTGGACAACACTCCCCTTAAACAGATATACAACATGTTTAACCTTATCGTCTTTAGGGATATTGAGTATTTTGAAATCCTTTTACAGCTCAATCAACAACATATCTACATTAGATGGATCAGATGTACCTATATACTCCAATGCTCCTACATGTCAAAGTCTTTCAAAAGTCTTTCCAGAACCATGTATTTTAACACCGAGAACCGTTGCCCTAGGTTGTGCTGTAGGCATCATATCCATCATGCAGTTCATTGTATTCATAAATTTCTAACCATGGACTCTAAAGCAGGGCTGGCTACATTAGTTGGGTCAAGTTGAGGCACTTTTGGCATAGCCTTTGCCCTCTCTTTTTTCCTATCACCACCTCTTGGTGCAGCAACACTGCTTTCAACAACATGTTCTCCATGTTCTCCAGACATCTTTTCTTCTCTTCTTCTACTTCTTCATAGCAGAAGTGTGCATAAGATATATTGGAGAATGCTAGAACAAACTCAAACCCTAGTCCTATGTCCCTGTAGACTCAATGAGCCTATATCTCTGATACCACTAAATTTGTGACGACCATCGCCACATAAAGAGAGATTACTCAAAACAAAGTATGGAATTATCACCAATAATAACATTACCACAAAATAGGGTAAATTAAGACCATTTGCAATTCAATATTTCAAGTGTAAGTATTTTAGAAACAAGCCTTCAACTCAGGCCATCTGTATTCCATATATACCAAAAGATGTTACATATCATGTTCAAAAGGATGTCAAGACACAACTATTACATATCACCACATGTATATAAGTACAAACCATTTATATACATTCATGGCATAACACCAAAATCTACATGTCAATAAACAAAAACACAAAATCTCCCCAAGGACCTGAGAGTATAGGGACGAAACATAAGACATTACTACAAGACTCTAGCAGCATATCCAACCTCTAGAAACTATCTTTCGCCTTGCTGCTCAGTTCCTGCTCCACGACCTTGACCTCCTCATCCTCAACCACCTAAAAAGTTGTGGAACCCACAAAGTGAGACCAAACATCCCAGTGAGAGATATAACTCATCGCCATCAACTATTACAAGAATAGTAATATAACAAAGCAGTTAAGTAAAGCAATAAATATTGGTTAACCAGTTTAAGTACTCAAAATTGAGCAGTAGAACAATTTATACTTTTAAAGGAAATATGAAGAACACGTGTAACTATCATAAACCAAACGGTACAAGAAATAAGGCATGGGGTCATTCAATGTGATTCATATTGACCCTAAGCAAATATACTACATGATTGTATTATCATTTTTTTATTATACCCTGAGGATTTGAGGCTTGTCACTCAAATCCAACCAACCACTATTAACTCAAAATTAGTATCATATAAGATCAATGGAAGATCTGGACTCCATGATCATTACCACCACTACTCGGTCAGTTTGAGTCTGCAACGCAGTGACATAACAATCAAACTACAAAGACAACAACTTGTAGTCAAAGCTACAGTCTTGTAGAAACAACAACTCATAGTCAAAGCTATGGTCCTATAAAACTACTAGTATACCTTGGTACATGGCACAACACTAGAGAATAGGCTCATACATGACTGTTATACAATAAACAATTTACCACTATATATATAAACAATTTAAGGATACGGTGAGATATCTCCACTTGCACCCAACATACTCAATAATATGCACTTTGAGTTTCCCATAGGAGTTACTCATTTCACCATCCAGCTAAATACTGACGCTGAGGATGGATCTATGGTATAGGGCAACTACATGATTGGGGTTTCACTTGATTAGACATTCCAATTGGGTATCTTTTAATGCATCAATCAAGCTAAAATGTATAAATCATAAACATTTTCTACAAAATTAAGGTAGGATACAAATTTAGAAGATATGAAACGTACAAGGTGAGAACTTGTCATCATCATCACATTACACTTGTATTACTGCCTCTCACACTGTCATTAAAAACAACACATTACTTTGGGACATCAATCCCTCAATCATATCACTAGATTATTTCACCTCAAACTATGCTCAAGGCACTTGCTAGGTTATTAGACCCATTCATATAAGTTCTACACAAATGATAACACATTATATATCAACAGTGTTCATAATCACCTCACTGTATTATACAAGGTTCACCATAGCACTCACATGGCTTTGCCCTTCATCTCACCTGCAGAGTTAGTGCTACATAATTAGGAGAGAGAAAACACTATTATGAAATACAAATCTTCAATTAAAGTGAACACATATATCACATTGCCGCATGATTAGGGTTAGGGTTCATACTTGGTCAATTAGGGTTTCAAAATGTTACTCATCCACTAACCTTAATTCCATTACCTCCCACTTTATTGAAGAGTACTAGGGATAAGCACTATTATTAATGATTAGCCAATTATAATTTATTTCATCACATGAAGGGCATCACACTTATACAAAGTCCATGTACATATCTAAGTGTATCAAGCATTGCTCACACAACAAGGTATCATGACCTGCACGCATGCAGCAGGTGACTCTACTTGCAAAGCGTGAAACAACACCTTGACCCACAACGTGTGCAAGGTCAAATCGCCCGCAATGTGCGCCCACGCGCAAGGCTCATCTCACGCATAACGTGTGCACGGTGAGTCTCGATCGTGATGCATTCAACTCAGTCTCAGTTGCGACATGTAAGGAGGCGGGATCACCCACTTACTAAATATTTGAAGAATAAAACATCCATTCCAAACACACTCAAAGGTATGTTGGAATAGGTGTAACATTTTCAAATTTCAATAAATGGTATTCAAAACAACCAAAGTATAGAAACGAAATAAAAATATTGACTATATTCAATTTTCACAAAAGATTACAAAAGTACATCATAATATCCCATAAGGGTTTACATGTATAGATGACATTAGCAAAGGCTGGTATGTGCATACTAAATAGGAAATTGAGAAATATATGGAATAAAGGACATCAAATATAAAAGGCTTCCCATAGAAAGGATAAGGACCACCCAAATGGGCATCAAGAGAAAAGGAATTGAAATCATATGAAAACAAAATAATACTTGCCATTAATAAAACATAAAGATTGTGCCATACAAGCACATGTAAAGAATTAGGGCACACACCCCATATCATCAACCTACATGCATGTGAGATAAACATAGCCCTAGAACACTATAAACACAAAGGCGACCAAGTTTCATAAACTTGAAACATGATAGAGAAAGGAATACTTCTAGTCTCTCAAATATATAAAACATGGGCCAAAAATCACACATCTTGCCCTGGGTATGGGGTTCCTTTCCATCCCAAAAGAGAAGGAAATCTCACATCTGCTCGGAGGGAAATAACACATCTACCATAAAAAGCAATCCAATTACACTACTCTAGTGCTACTTAATCACATAGCATGTTAAATGTAGAGGAAAGTAGAAGGTATAGTCAGAATATATAAACTAGTCACCACACAAGTGACCAACATATACATCCACCTCATAAGTGGGAAAAAGACATCACATGTCATCTTTTAGAGTTCCATCGAAGCATAAGATAAGAGTTCAAAAGAATATCCTGATCACATTATCAATATCAAATAAGGTAGTTCACATGGACCATGATTTTCAAAAGAAAAGACACTGTGTATAGGCTAATTTCCATAGGACAGAGAATGAATAAGCATGGGTGAATTGCTCAACATAGAAGAATTGGGGATACATCATACCTCAACTTCAGAGTCTAAACAGTCCAAGTCAATCCTATATCCAAGCCTAGGCCTCAAAAGAACCTCTAGGGAAGGTGGATAGGTCTAATAAGTAAGGTTCACAAGCTTAGAGAGGTTGGTTTCTCCAACAAAGTCCTATCTCGAGCACGAAGCACCTTCTCCACTTTAGAGGTGAAAAACCCTAACAAAAGAACAGGGAGATAAGGTGTTTATGGGTTCTAGGTGGAGTTTCACCATGAAAGGCCATGGTTATGACCTGGAGGAAGGTGGAAGGAATACTAAAAACATGAAAATAGGGAAGGAAAGGAGGATACTTACTAGCTTTGGTCAAAATCACCAAGGAGGAGCTTAAGAAATCCTAAATGGATAAATTTGGAACCCTAGCAGCCTTCTTCACCAAGGTAGGCACCTCCTTTTACCTTGGGACAACACCTTCGTGGAAAAATAGAGTAGGAATGATTCTATAAGCTAGAGGAAATAAAGGAGAGCAAGAGTTTTTGAATTGGGAGTTGGGAAGGGGTAGATATGGCTATATAAAGAAAGAGGACAAGTATGAGGTGTCTATGAGACTTTCCATGTGTCATGTATAAGGGTGTCCATGGACATGCAAGCCTTTATGGAAAAGGAAGAAGTCAAGCACGAGGTGTCAAGTTACTTTCCATGTATCCAATTCTAAGGGTGCCTATGGACATGCAAACCTTTATGGATAAGGAAGAAGTCAAGCATGAGGTGTCCATGGAGCTTTTCATGTGTTCTTAGCCTAGGGATTTCATGGACATGCAAGAGGACAGCTCATAGAGACTTATTGAATATCAAATGTCAATTTATGGACACTTATAGGACATCCCAACTGACATCCAATCAAATAAATAACCCCATTGGTTGATAGCTTCTAAAGATAAGCTCATTTATAAAGAGAGTAATCCCTAAAATGCCCTTGGAAAGAAACACCTTCAAACCAAGGTGCAACTAGGATCCCTATGGTTCAAAAAATCGAGAATGGTAAGGGAATATATAAGGATTATAATGCATGTGACAATTTGCAAAGAAAACCTCCCAATTGGGTAAATTGTAGAAAAGTCTAGAATGTACCTAAAATTGCATAACTTGCACAAACAACATCCAAATTGGACCAAACTTCATCCACAAGTTATCTTTGATGTGTTGAATATGAATTTTCCATTATTTCAATATTTTGAAGTTATATAATCTCATTTTTCATTACTTATGCCTTTTACTCATTTTCTCTCTCCTAAACTTATCCTAATATTTCAAGGTTGTCCAAATTAGATGAAATTTGACATGTAGGCTAACTTTGATATGTAGATTTCGAATTTGAAGTTTGTTTAAACTTTTGAGACTTCTTTTTATGAGATATGTCATATGTCCCATTAACGACCCATTATCTAAATTATTCATCCATTTAAGTTTCTTATCTTCATATTACCACCAAAATGAGATATGTGGCATATTTTATGTATCCATTATAAATCTAAGATTAATGTTAGAACATTAGGTTACATTAAAGTGATCTATACATGCATTATCTCATTGGGTTTATACTAAACATCTATTTAGGTCTAACCTTCAACCTTATTTGGCTAAGTCCAAAATGTCAAGTTCCAGGGTAGGGTCTAAGATCTAGTATGTTACATGACATGTGCAACTGAGTCTCAATCACGATGTTGTGTTACAATCAGTTAAGCATGCAACATCCATCCCTTTGTGTTGATGAGTTCTAATCAACCATTTATGGATGGCTTCGACCCAAGGAAGGCCAAAGGATGTCTTGACCTCATGTTAACCCTATTCACATCATCTCAATAGATTCAAATAGGTCAAGACAACTGATTATCATCAAGGAGTATACCAACCGTTAATAGCGTGATTAACACCCTAGATCATGGTGATCATAAACCCTAATACTTGTTCATGGAACGTTATCAAAATAATTATGTATGGAGAGAGAAAACCAAGGTTCTTATTCATTTTATCATATTTAAAACCTTCTTCACATGTAGTAATAGACCATATACCAGGTGTTACAATTCTATAGATGACAATTAAAAGAAACACATCAATATTGCCATCACCAAAAAATCAGGTGGATAAAGAGTTAGGGTTTATAGGAAAAATAATCCTTTGAAAAATACTACAAGATTAAACCTAAAACATATTATTGTCTCTATCATTAGGAACATATTTTTAACATGTAGAACAACAACATATGATTAAAGCTATGATGCTAATAATAGATGGGAAAAGAATTATAAAACCCGCCTAATTTGGAGAGAAACAACCTCCAAAGATTCAAGCTCCAAGATCTTCAACCAAACTTCAACACTTTAGCCAAAGATCACATCAAGAAGAGAACGAAACCATGGTCACCATAGAGTTCAAGAAAGAGAAAAAACAATTCTTGGCCGAACCAAGAAAGAAAGGGGAAAAAGAAAGAATCATCTTTTCACTTGGGCTCACCATGTCAATCAGTGTCTATGACCCTTTATGAGGAAATTTTCAAGAAAACCCACCATGGATGATCCACGACCAAGGAGGAAGAAGAAGATAATGGGAATTTCAAAAGAAAAAATGTGATAAAAAAACACTTACCAAGAAAATATTCTCCGAGAAACCACCACCAAGGAGTTGATCTAACACAAGATCTTCCTCAAGCAAGGTAGATCATCCACCAAGGCTTCCAGATCTGACCTCCCTTGCTCCTGAAGCTCCAAGGACAATCCAAAGTAAGAAGAAGATGTGTAGGGCCAAAAATATTTGCTTGTAAGAATGATAATGGGTTATATACCCCAAGGAGGAGGGAAGTAAGAGATTTAGAGGTTTCAACATATTAGATCACCAAGGGACACATATCCTTCAAAGAAATAACTTTTCCTCCACCCACTTGATATATACGTAAAGTATATACTTATCCAGCAAAAATGTCACAACCAACTAGGTCGGTTGCCCCCTTGTCTCGATCGAGACACTTCCATCAACTTTGTCTTGGTCGAGACACATCCTTATACATGTCTAGGTCGAAACCCTAGGTCATATATGTACATGGTCGAGACACTAGAAGACAAGGTGTTTCGACCCACTCCTCTCAAGGTTGTATCAGTCATGACCACACATCAAAGACACGTGTTTCAGTCATGACTCTCACCAGAAGTGGTGTAGTGGTCATGACATCAAACCCTAGCATAGTCTCCATATCAAGCAAACCCTAAAATCACCATGAAATGTTATATCACCATACATGATTCCAACAAGATTCCCCATTGCATAATATTCTCTCTCATGATGCTAAAGAATAAGAAACACTCTCTGCATGTGGAAATTGGCAAGGTAACCCTTACTATTGGGTAATTTGCAATATGGTCTAAAACATGTACAAATATAGTAAAGATAGATCAAACATTTATTCAAATTAGACCCAATTGAAATATAACATGTCACATGATATTAAAACATCTCAAAAGATTAAATTAAGGTTTAAATATCTTATTACTCAAAGAAATCACTATTGAGCACAAATCTAGGTCAAGATTATTATAGATATCATAAGTGAGTCTTGGATTAACTTTAGCCATACAGGTTTGTGAATGAACCTCAACCACTACAACTAGGTGGATAGGAGATTTTTAATAGACAAAACCTCTGTGTTCAACACCAATCCTAGACACCTCAATTTCACCATTATGGAATTAGTTTTTCCCTAGGTTCATATGGTATATTGTATTTGTATCTTAGGCATACGTAAAGGATGTGTTTTATCTCTGATACCAACTATCACAGAACCATTTATTACTAGTTCAAACTCCTATGACTTGAAAGTTAGTGACAGAAGAAATCGAGTGTCTATCGCTAAAATGGTTCAAAACACACAACATATATATGAATGAAACAACAAAATCATTCTTTATATTCATGAACCAGAAGGCTTTTACATATATGCTATAGGCAACAAAAGGGGAGATACATATCCAAAACAAAACTAACTGATACATGGAGATAAATGATCTACACCCTTCAATAATAAATAAATGTCTTGTAAACTTACAATGGTGTTACATGTTCATAGTTCTCAACGGATATCATATGAATGTAGTAGAAGCATGATCTTGGTGGGATATCATAATGTACATTTTGTACTTAAAATCATAAAATCGGACACAATCAATGTGAATGCATCGATGCGCTATAAAAATGTATAAGTAGTAGGTTTAATAAATATATTTACTTGGCTAAACCTTTTATAAAGGCAAGAACAAAGCAACAACATCAAATATGTTTTTAACACAGAGCATATTTTAAGTGCATTACCACTACAACATACTATATCTTCATCATAAGGTCTTTGACTAGTTTCCCAAATGAGTAGTCTAAGAATCATATTTTTCAAATATTGATTTCAACTTCTTGAAAGTAAATGCAAGCGCATCAACATGTCCCATATTATATCAGAGAATATTCTTTACTTAGGTTGAAACATCTCAAAAAGATCATGATTTTGGGATTGGGGTTCCTTTATCTTAATAGGAAATCATAATATTATCTTAATAGGAAATCATAATATTTGAAAAGATTAACAAATTTATAATCAACATAATCATATGAATTCATTTTGGGTGTCGCATAGTCAAGTCATCAAGTCATTAATAGTGTACAAAAGTGACCAAGATTGGATTTGTATCACAATTCATCATAAATTATTGATCAAGGGTCAAGATACCATTTTGAGTCATGACTAGATCAAGATTAAATGACTTAAGCATTAAAACCCATGTTGGGTCACATTTCATATACAAAATCATTGTTAAGGGGGAGGGTGACTCCCTAACTACTCACTCACATCCTTCTATTGCTTTCAAATTTCTTCTACACTTCAAAACCTAACCACCTTAGCCAAGTATGTGATCCGTGACCCGGCTTGATTGGGTGCTCAAGAGTGTGGCCAACCCATCGCTCTGATTGCTCCACTGTGGATGCCTAGGTTGGACATTGGATCTCCATCTGAGGGAACCAAAGGGGAAAATTCATGACATAGGAGGAAAAAGGAGAAATAGAAAGAATAAAAGGGGATTAAAAGTCATTAAACTTGCAAAGTCACCGTTAATGCAATTATGGATGGGTCCCGAACAATAAGTTTGATTGAGATGAATTTTTCATTTTTGTTTTAAACATTTCCCCCTGATGTAGCCCTATTAGGGTGTCATGTTGTGTATTTTTTTTACTTTAATCACAACAAAACATGTTAGAATGCATGCTATTGATCAGCCTAAATCGCACGTCCGGAATGGAGGCAGACTCAGAAGGAATCAAACTTTAAATTTATAACCTAAAACCTTCAAGGACCCCCACAACATTATTACGGGGCCGAAGTAGATATACGGGGTCAAACACAGGGAAGTGGGGATGCTTAGAATGCTTAAAATCTCATTCATAAGTCAGATAAGCCAATCCAATAGTCGATAAAAGTATGGAGCTAGAACTAGTCTAGCAGATTGTCACAAAATAAAACAAAACAAAGAAAAGAAAACAAAATAGAGTATGTAGGATTCTACTAATCAGAGAGAAGGAGTTCCTGGCTATGTAACCTCAAGTTGGGCAGTCTATGCACCCGTTCTTAGGCACAGACAACCCTCAAACACCTCAGAAAGCACCCTACATCTAAACATAGTACGTACTGTGGTATTTGTTCCTATGGGGTCATCCCACTCACTTTCGTGTAGTGTGACTAAAACCAATCAATGACATGAAACCTCTCTTGAGGAATGACAAATCAACACCCTAGAATATTCTAGATATCCTCTTAGGTCTAGAATGCTCTGAGGTGCTAGGAACATGTGTGATCTGGGCAGAACCAGATAGTGGGCCTGACCATGTCAGGTTGGGTCCAGCGGTGCCCAGGTCTACGGTTCTGTACATATCACCTTGAACCGTCCTCTTTTCATATTCCAATTCAAACTACCTTCTCTAATCTATTTCTACAATAAATCTCTCGATGTAGGTAGAAATAGAAGTTCAAGAAAGAAAGAGATCAACCAAACTAGCAATCATAACCAGAAAGAGAAGATAGAACAAGAAACATACTAGATCTGGAATAAAACTACTTGCTTAAAGTAAAAGTACATAAACATGCCCAAAATGGGCTACATAGCCAAGAAGGAGCTCAACTAGCCATGGACAAGCATAGTTGGCACCGAATAAAGATGGAAGAACATCATTTGTACAGAAACAAAGGAGAATAGTAGAAGAAAGGAGAAGAAGAAGAGACTTATCCCATAGAGGAGAAGTGGCTCTCACTTCTTGGCCTCTGTATAGGCTGAATCCCGTCCTTTGGGTCGTCCTCCTTGACCTCCTTTCTCTCTAGATCCACCCCGAACAACAACTAGGTGTGTGGATGGAGGTGGAAAATGATAGTGGATGGTAGGAAGTGGGTGGAAATGGGTGGATGATGGTGGAAAATGGTGGAGGATGGAAGCACATTAAAGAGATGGGAGTAGGGTGAGCACTTCGGCCTTCTCGGACCTCTGGACCCTCCCACGGGGCTCTGGGAACCTCCAAATGTCAGAACCCCTATTCAGGTGGAGAGGGGTGGGTATTTATAGGTGAAATGGTCAAGGTGCTGATCCAGGTCACAGTCATGCTCGCCACGGTCACAGTCCTACCGTGGTCGTAGTGGATCCTGCGGTCACGATCGCTATCAAGGTGGATCCCCCGGTCGCGACGTTGTTTCCTTGGCTGTGGTCATAGCATCCTCCTTGGTCGCAGTCCTGGTGTCATGGCCCAAACCCACCCCCACCGGGGGGTATTACTGATGGTCAAGGGCCCCCCATTGATGAACCTTCTAATTGATGAGGATGTATTCTGATAAAGGACTGGCCATCAAAAATAGGGTCTAAGAAATCAAAAGTTTATTGGGCCCGCTAGTCGGTTAGTAGGACCACCATCTCCTAAGCTGGTGCACATAGTGTGATGATTAGTCCACCGTGGTTGTGACGGATGGAAGCCTAGCTACTGCAAAAACCATGTGTTGCAGAGAAATCTTGGAGACTAGATGTCTTTTCAGGTTCGGTGACTGCAAGTCCCAAAATTGGCTAGTTGAGAAAATTTATCTATGAAAAGATATAAATTACTAAAAGATAAGAATCTAGGGTTATTTTGGGCATATTAAGGCTATAATGACACAAAACCATAAATAAATGCTTAGCATAGATGCCTAAATTTGGGTGTTATCAGCTACTTTGCCCAATAAATGGTATACTATCAAATTCACTTGTGGACATTCTTTGCATATCTTTCATGTACTTCAACCATGCGTTTGATGGATAGGAGAGAGGGAGGATGATCTAAGGGTTCCTATACCTTTGGAGGAGCCTAAGGAGGGACAAGAGCTTCCCCAACCTACCCCAAGTGGCCAAGAGTCAAGAAAAAGAAATGAACTCCATGGATGGTGAAAGTGAAGTTCAAATTGCAAGCAAAAGCCCCCAGTATGGTTGTGGTGCCACAGAGAGGCCATGATACCAATGCAAGAATTGCAATAAAATCATAGACTTGAAGAATCTCCAAGCAAGTGTAGTAGCAACACAACCGTGTTGCCCAAAGTGCAATGGGCTCGTGCTTGCCAATAGGCATGTGTTTTCTAGAAGGCTCTTTCTAGCCAGCAGGCCCGTGTAGACCAAAGTTCAATAGGCATGTGCTGCCCAACACGGTCGCTCTACCTGCCCCAAAAAACTAGAATTCCATTTTTCATTCCATTCTTCCACCACGATCATTCCCATCCACCACAACCATTCACACTCGCTCCTACCATGGCTATTCTTCCCAGAAGGGTCATTCTACCTACCAAACCCTATTGCTTCCCTAGTATCATTTTACCTAACTTCTCCCACTTAACCCTAGACCTCCTATACCTCTATATAATCCTTGGGGGATGGAGTTTTAGGATTATCCTCCTTGAGCATTCATCTTAGATCCCACCTACTCCCACTATATTTCCACCATCCCCTAATTCAAAACCTTATTTTTTCTAGGGTTTTGGCTACTTCCATTTTACCATTTCATGCCATCCAACCACCAAGGAGGGAGGAGGACGAGATCTTACTATTGGACATGAAGAAGAGAAGTACTTCCATGAGCTCCTATGTCTATTATTTCTTCTATTTCTTCTTCTTTTTCCCTTTTTAGTTCCATGAGTAGCTAAGCCCTCAAGGTTGGTTGTTTGGGATAAAATGTGACTTTGATACCATGTTGGGGGAAAACAACTTGTAAACCTTATAATTTTGGTTATATTGATTTTCTCCTATTTCCATCTATTTTCCCATGAATTCACTTGTGACGTTTTTTTAAAACATGGATTATCTTGTGATTCATGCTTGAAACCACCTAGACTCTAGGATAAAATGGCTTATATGTGGATATTATAGGATTGCTCCTAGGTCTAACTAGTGGATCCCTAGCTAACACCCTATATTTCCTATCCTACTTTAAGAGTGAGATCTAAGTAGCTAGTCTAAAGACACCTAGTGTAATTGGCTTGGAGCTACCTAAAAGGGTAGATGGTAGGTGATGTAAGGTGAATTACCCCCATTTCCACCCTCCATCACGACCCTTGGCCCTCAATTTCCCTAAGAGACTCTATCCTAGAAACCTAGACTTGATTACATCCTAGTAGAACTTCACCTACATCCCAATCCAGATGAGCCTCACAAGGTTGGACATGGTGTGCTAGGGTGTGGTTCCCCTTCACACACCCTATTAAATCCAATTAGTAGTTTAGGGTAATTCTCTAGAATCTATCTTTTTTTTGGTTTAATAATCTAAAAAAATGAGTATCTTTTGCATGGTATTACCCCCACAATCTAGGTTCTAGTCGCATTACCCCAAACAGCCCACACTTCCATAAATTGCTTAAAACCTTAATTTCTTCCTTTCAAGCTAATGCTTGCTTAGTTAGGCTGCGTTTGGGATGTCGTCCCACCACCGGCACGACAAATAAACTTGAACCAGCATTTAAACTGATGTTTGCTATGTAGTTTGAATGGAAAATAAGATGCCGCACAAGATAACTTAACCGAAAAACCCCCTGATAATTTGCCACTTGAAATCCTTGTGGCACGAGACAGGTTTATTTGCCATGGTTGTTTATTTTCCATATAACCCCTCTAACTAACTGCTGAATACATGTGACTTCATTTATGTGTAGGGTAAAATAGACTTTGTCCATATAATGAAAAATTAGTTACATGTGTACCAAACAACGTACATCTTACCATCAAGTTTATTTGTCATTGTTCCAAATAACAGCCAACTTACACAAGGTTAATGTGCCACTGGTCAATTTACCCACGACAAGTTATCCTATGAGAACTGTATACCAAATGCTGCTTTAGTTTCTCTACTTTTTTCCTTAGTTAATTGTCTTATTCATGGTATCAAGTCTTGGTAGGTTAGTTAGTGTTACTTTGTGCTTGTTTGTGCTTACTTTATCTAATTACTTTCTAACTTAACCCTTTGTTTTTCCTAGTTGCTATTTGCTAGCTTAGTGCTCTATCTTGCCTAGTTTAGTTAATTGCCTCTCTAGTTTTCTAATTATACTTGCTTTGATATTTTGGTCTTAGTGTTATCTCTTATTTTCTTGAGTTAATATAAATTGGTTTTTCTTGCCTATTTTCATTTCCTTGCTAGTTATAATTACTTGTCTAGGGATAGGGTAGGTTTTTCTCTTGCTCTCGATTAATTGCTTTCTTGAACCTCTAGTGTAATCAAACTAAATCAAACTCAACCCCTTCAACCCTAGATTTCACATTAAAAAACTTTCCCAAAACTAAATCAGCTTTAGTGCCCCCTCTCCCTGAGGATCGACCCCTAACTTGCCACCTTTATATGATATGAACCCGTGCACTTGTTGAGTAGTATTATTTGTGTATTTGAGTGTGTATATTTTAGGGTATTATAAATCTATAAGCTCAAGTGTGTGTTTTGTGTGTACACCAATTTTTCTAGTGTCGTTGATGGGGATTGTGGTGCTCAATATAGCTAGTTATTTTAACTTTGTCTTTTTCTACTACCCTCACAATTGCTATTGATTATTCTTTGTGTTGCTTTTGCATATTGGTTTGCTAACTTTCTTCTTTTTTTGGTCATGTCTTGTGTAAGTGACACTCTATGATTGATATAGCTAAAGATGATCTTGTGACACCTCATGTTGATTTTGTGATAACTTGTGTTCCACCCTATACTCCTTTTACAGGTTCTACAATCCCTACTCTTCCACCCATGATTCCAAGAGTTTCTCATGTCATGCCTCAATAAAATCACATTGATCCAAGTAAAGCTCATGCAAGCGAGTCACCATTCCTAGATGCATTGAATGAGCCCTCATCATCAAAAAAAGGAAGAAACACAACTTTTACATACAAGTGAAGGTGAATATCCCTTTTTTGTATGCTATCGAGTAGATTCCATCTATGTCAAATTTCTCAAGGATATGTGCACTTTTAAGAGGAACTAAATGGGAAGAATGCCTAAGAAAGTCAAGTTGATAGAACAAGTGAGCTCTATTATCCAACATGCACTTCCAACTAAGAAGAATGACCCAGGAGCCTCACTCATACCTAGCTACATATGGGGACATCACATAGACCAATCCCTCCTTAATTTGGGGTCTAGTATGAATTTGATGGCATGTAGTGTCTATGTGGAGTTTGGTTTAGGCAAGCTAAAACCAAACAATTGCACTCTCCAATTGGAGGATCATTCAATAAAAGTGCCTAGAGGAAGGGTGTATGATGTCTTGGTAATGATAGACAAATAAAGGGGAGCGATATTATTAGTAGATTTTATCATTCTTGGTATGGATCAGGAGGATAGGAAGATTCCCATCATCTTAGAAAGACCATTCCCATCTATAGTCGATGCAGAAACACATGTGTGCAGTAACACAATGACAATCTCTTTCATGGATAGGAAAATAAAGATCAATATGTTCAAGACCCCCACCCAGAAAGAACAAGATGAGGATGTTCAACATTGTCCCTCAAAGAATCCAACTGATTGCTTGAAAGACGAGGAGTTTGATGGAGCAACTTTTTATAACTTATGTGATTAATGGGATGTGGAACAATTGTTGAATGTAATGAGAGATACATATACTTCAAGAATGGAAATAAAAGGTTTCCTAATGGTTGATTGATGGATAGGAAACTAAAGCCCAATGAAGGAAATAAACTTAGTGTTGATGGGAGGAAACCCACCTTGGTTTGAGATTCTTGTTCTCAGAAGTCATTTCTTGTTATACTTTTTTTTTCATTTCCAAGAAACACTAACACACTATACTTGATGGTTTTTCTATTTGTGAATCATGTTATAACATGTACATTGATGGAAAAGTGATGCATGGTGAAGGTAGTCAATGAGAAGATAAAAAGTTGAGGAATTTGAGTGAAGGAACTACAGGAAAGCAACCACCACAGACATTCCACACAACATGACCACGATGCCAGCAAGTCAACACAGTCGATCTACCCAGCACAACCATGATGGATCTACCATACCCACTGGATGGAACGTTGATCTTCCCCCTCTCAAGGACTTTCCACCACAACTCTATGCCCATGATCCTACTATTCTAAACTTTCATATCATGTTGGGGAAAACATGGTTTCAAAGTTTGGGGTGGTAAGGAGGTAAGCCCTTGATTTACTGTAATTCCTCTATGTTCTTTGGTCTAAATTTTTGTTCATGACAATCAACCTGACTAACCTTTATACCTGTCCAACCATACTTGTTGTGTTTTTTTTCAGACATGCATATCGTGTAGTTTATTTTCTTGTATTTTTTATTTTTTTAAAAGGTTGGTTGTTTTGCCATTCCGTGTCATGCATTGCATTTTATGTAGATTTTCATGATTTTTTGAGTATTTTAGCTAGGATTTGCTTGTTTGTTGTTTATTGCTTATTAGTATAAGGTTAGATTTGATTTAAGGTAGTTTGACATCATTTCAGTCAATTTTGCCTGAGTTTGAATGTACTTTCCTAATCGTGTGTTTCAACTAAATCTCTACTTATTTTGATGTAAATGATAAGAAAGGGGATATTGCATCCCTTTGATGATGTTTTTGGCTAAATGACTTCCACGATGGAATTTTGTATGTGCCCCAAGCCTATTACAAGTAATTTCTAGTTTAAAGAAAGTGTGATTCTTTCAACGCTTCAGATTATTCATTCTATGTGGAAAGAGTGTAATCCACCATATTGCTCATTTTATTCACTATTTATCTTTTTGGTGAAAGTTGCATGGGTTAGCATTTTTCAATGAAATAATAGATGAATCTTTATCACTTATGACCCCTCTTTGACCCAAAATTTCTTCTATCATCTTCTTACCTCTCCGTCTTATGAAAGGATTCCAAAAGTGCACACGTTAGCCTTCGCCACCCTCCAAAAGTTTGGTAGCCATATCCATACCACCTCACTTCTTCCAATCACCATATTCCCTCCTTACATATTGGGCAGAGAAAAAAAAATAAAAAGAAAAAAATATATAAGGGATGGATCTATGTAATAGGATCTCAAGAAAAAATAAAAATATGAGTGTTCCTACGTAATAACACCTCACTCCCTTACATAACCCCTTCTTCTATTTTTTATGCCTAGTAGGGCCACGGTAAATCAACTCTATCCCTCACACCCCTACACAAGCCAAGTGGATCAGGAGAGATGAAGTGGTGTATGATGGAGTTATAGCAAATGAAACAATAACTATAGTTATTTGGATGTATGGCATGCATGATATGGTATACCCAACACACTATGAAAATTGCATCACTTACATGTGTGATTGGTATTCCATATTTGAAATTCTTGTGGTATGTGCTTGAATCATATTGAAAAATAGAAAGATGAATGGATAGTAGTGGGTTGCATGCCTAATTCCACATGTAAACTTACTTTATCCAATGAGCATCATGGTGATTGCATTCTCCAATGTTTTTCTTGAATGAAGTGAAAGAGAGATTAAGTTGGAGCATACTTGAGGACAAGTATGTTCAACTTTCAGATGGTGATGCAGCCCTAATTAGGGTTTCATCTTGTGTCTTTTTGTACTTTAATCACATAAAAACATGTTTGAATGCATGCTACTTCCCCCAAGAATAGTTTACTATCAAATGCGCTCATGGGTGTTCTTTGCATTTTTTTTCAAGTACTTCGACCATGATTTGGATGTATGGGAGAGAAGGAGGAAGATCTCAGGGTTCCTCATACCTTTGGAGGAGCCTAAAGAGGGTCCAAGAGATTCCCTAACCTGCCTCTAGTGGCCAAGATTCAAGACAAAGCAAAGAACTCCATGGATAGTGAAAGTGAAGTTCAAAGTGCAGAAAAAGCCCCTTAACACGACTATAGTGTCATAGAACGGCCATGATACTAATGCAAAAGTCATAGCAAAACTGTAGACTTGAAGCAGCTCCAAGCAACTCTAGTAGCACAAATGTGCCGGTCAACATGGTTGTGCAGCCCAAAGTCCAACATGCATGTTTTGCCCAGCACGGTCATGCTACCAGCCCAAAAATCCCCCAAAATTCCATTTTTCATTTCATTCTTCCACCACGGTCGTTCCCATCCACCCTAGCCATTCCCACCCACTCCAACCACAACCATTCTTCCCTGAATGTCGTGCCACCTATCAAACCCTAGCGCTTCCCTAGCATCACTTTACCTCATTTCCCCCACTTAACCCTTGACCTTTTAGACCCCTATATAATCCTTGGGGTGGCTCGAGGCTGAAGGTTAGACTACTTGAGCATTCATTCAGCTCCCACCTTCTCCCACTCCATTTCCACAATCCCTGCCTCAAAACTCTAGTTTTCTAGGGTTTGGCTACTTTCGTCCACCATTACAAGCCATCTAACCACTGAGGAGGGAGGAGGATGATCTCCTGGTACTATAGGTGAAGAAGAGAAGGACTTCCACAAGCTCCTATGGCTATTCTTTCTTCTACTTCTTAGTTTTCCCTTTTTTTTCCATGAGTAGCTAAGCCCCTTTAGGTGGGATGTTTGGGGATAAAATGTGACTTTGATACCATGTTGTTATAATTTTGTTTTGTATTTATTTTCTCCTAATTCTATCTATTTTTATAAGAATTATATTGTGCTTTTTTCTTGAAAACATGGATTATCTTGTGATTTTTGCTTGAAACCACCTAGACTCTAGGAGAAAATGGCATATATGTAGCCATTTTAGGATTTCTCCTAGGTCCAACTAGTGGATCCCTAGCTAGCACCCTATCTTCCCACATATATATCCCCTCTCATACTTCGAAGTCTAAGATCTAAGCAACTAGTTTATAGGCACTTAGTGTAATTGACTTGGGGATACCTATGCTAGATGGTAGGTGATGCACCCTCCATCAATACCCTTGCCTCCCAATTTCCCTAAGAGCCTCTATTCTATAAACCTGGACTTAACTAGATCCTAGTAGAATTTCACCTACACCCTAATCCAAATGATCCTCTCAAGGTTGGATAGGGTGTGCTAAGGTGTATTTTCTTTTCTTATATAGCTCTCATTCCCTACTAATTAGAATTACTTGTCTAGGGTTAGAGTAGGTCTTGTTCTTGCTCACATTTAATTGCTTGTTTGAACCTCTGGTGTGAACAAACCAAATCAAAGTCAAACCCTTCAACCCTAGACTCTACATTTGGAACCTAGCCCAAAACTAACTCATCTCTAGTGCCACCTCTCCCCCTGAGGATCAACTCCTAACTTGCCACCTTTTTATATTGTTATACAAACCCGAGCACTTGTTGGGTAGTACTTTTTATGTATTTGAGTACGTCCATCTTAGGGTCTTATAAATATGTGAACCCAAGTATGTGCGTCTTGCAAGTGCTCTACCTGCGTTACAATAAAGAAATATGTGGAACTGATATGATGATGCTTAAGGGTATAAAAAGTTAAAATTCATGCAGAGGAACATCATGCAATAAACATTATACTATTGGGCTCAAATGATAATTCCTCAACCACAAATCAAAATTGGGCCATGTATGTTATAAAATCGTCGAAGAGGTGGAGGAAGACATCATTCTATGAAATTGAGAATTGAATTAGAGAGAAAAGTTGACTTCATCACATACACAAGAGAGGGAGTTAAAAGAGAGATATAAACTTCAATTGAGAGAGTTGGAGCAAAGGGGTGAAAATAGGATTTGCTATGAGGAAGTGTTGGAGAGTTAAAAGGGAGGGAAATTTCACCCAATCTCATGTGTAATATAGTTTTGACATTGAGTGGTGGAGTTTACATTTTATAAAATGTTAACGAAAACAATCAATTCTAGGGCAATTTTACCCCAAAAGATAAGAAGTGATTGCATCACAACTTCTTGCAAGTTACTATATGGAATGAATCCTTTTATGGTTTTTGATTGGGTATTGTAAATTAAAAAATTGTATTTACTTGTTTTTTTCTCTTCTATTTGGTAGGGTCAAATAAGGTGGAAATCCAACTGGACTAATTTTGATAGTAGTCTTATAAAATATCCTTTTATTATCTACTATGGTGTATATATGAATATATATCATTAGTTATTGTTAGTGTTACCAATTCTAAAATATGTTTACCATTATAACTAATATTTTGAAATGAAGTTACCCCACACCACAAATAAGTTACAAAAATAGAAACAACTCATCACAACAATAGAATATGTTGTTTGGAAATTTTCCATCATCTAAGGTAGCCATTCTAAATATATTTAATATCCATTGTTTAGTTGGATACTTTATCCAATGTAATTTAAGAAGAAAAACTTTCTTATCTGTGGTCGACTCAATAAGTTGGGTTGTATAAGATGATCAGCTTCTTTTTTAGTTGTTGAGAGTCTATCAAAAATAAAAATATGAAAATGAATTCAAATATCATGATCAAGAAATAAAGTGAAACAATTGATGCTTGTGTTCACTAAGGGACAAGTTTAATAGGCTAGACAAAAACAAAATCTAATGGTGTACATACTATCATTTTACTTGCATACATGTAATTTTTGTAGAAAACACTATTATTGAATTTCTAGGTAGATAAATTCATCTATAGGCTTTATATGTATCTGTTGAAAATTTTGTTGAAATAGATATCATAGCTGAGAAAATGTGAAGTTTCTCATAATTAAGAGTTATTCAGGGAACACATATTAAGTATCTAGAGTAACTTGAGGTTTAGGTAGTGGTTTTTATCTACATAGGTATATCCATCAATTTCCATTAGGGTGTTCTTGTGATTAAATGGTGCTTTAGTTCAATTGGAGGATTGAATAAAACCATAATATACCAAACATAAAAAATTACATAATATAAGATGATAAAAAGTTATGGGATATTCTAGATACATGTATTTATATTTTACAAATATTTTGATTAATTGACCAAACTAAGAGACTAACTTCTTACGTTATTAACATAAGTGAAGATCCTACATCTATGAAGTTTGTTACTAAAATTTCCACTTGTATGGTTTTCCTTAAAATTCAAATAAGTTTAGTTTGATTAAAGTCATTTAAGTTCATGCAATGAGATCTATAGAAATAAACTGAGTAGGAGGTTTCAATGTTGAATAGTGATTATAGGTCATTGGAATGATATTGATTGATATATGTAAGGGGAAGGGGAAGAAGAGTAAGTGGTGTGAGGCTCATCATAGAGAGGGAGTCGGCATAGGTAGAGCTTAAATTAGATATATTTAAAAAATTAGATAGAGGCATTTATCCTACACATATGAAGAGAGTTTAAAAATTAGATAGAGGCATTTACCTTCAGATCTACTTTAGTATTTACTATATATTCTCTTGTTATGATATTATTTAACCACCTAATTTCACCTTATCATTCTCTTTACATCCCTATTCTTGAAAACCTAAAAAATACAATGACTGGGCCCATGTGGAGCAACCTATTTCCCTTGAAGTATAATCTAGAAATTTTGAAGCTCAATTAGTCATGACCACAATGTGTAAGTGGCCTATTGGTCAAACTATAAAATGAACATGAACTAGTGGAACATGGGTGAGGGGAGTGATACATGCCTTATCCCCTTCACCAACTCCACTCTTTGTGGTTTGAGTATGTCGCTTCTTGGACGAGCAATAGTAAGATGGAGAGTGTGTTCTCGCACTTGTTTTGAGGGGATGAGGTTCTGGAGCTTCATTGAAGCTTCTAAGGACATAGCCTCATTGAAGTTAATTTTTCTTTTACCTTACCTTCAATGATGGGAAAAATCAACCTAGGCACTTGTGATTTAGGAAGGAACTCTTGAGAGACTTGAGAGGCTTTTTTTGGTTAAAATGGGAGAATCTCATCCCCCATGGGAAACACCATAATGAGTATGAGAAAGGCTACCTTAGAAAGTGCCACAAAATGCTCATCATGGAACCGTGGCTCTACAAAATAGTTCCAGTATGCAAAATCAAAAACTGATCCCAAGTGTCAATGTAACATCTCATGATTTGAGGCCTCAGATAAAATGGTCTCAAAAAATATTGATTCGACTACCCATACCACTAAGTGCACCTCCTTTTCAGGGAGCCCATCACTATGAACTTTATGGTTAAGCGTGTTCAACCCAGAGTAGTACTAGGATGGGTGACCAGTTAGGAAGGCGATCCTAACTTGTGCTTAAGCAAATATAAAGCACGTAGTTAAGGCCAGTGATAGTCTATGGGGCCAATATTCATTCTTGAAACTCTACTAGAGCTTTTGGCAGTGCACCTAGACGTTATAAATGGTATCAGAGTCAAAATCCCTCTAGTAGGTAGGGCCCACTTGAGCATGTGGATGCCACTCTTGAGCCATGTCATCTAAGCATGTTGGAAAGGATTGTTCATGGTGATGTAGCCACCCTTGTGCAGGTAACTGTGATCAGGATTTGGGTGTCCATGGGTCATTCTGGATTGACACTAAAATGGAGAAATATTATGAGGCTATATAGTTGAGCCTTGATGAGGATGTCAAGAGTGTAAGTGGGTGATATTGTAACGTCCTAGTATGTGAAGCCTTAGATAAAATGTCTCAAAATGAATGATTGGACTACCCATATCACCAAGGTGTACCTCCTTTTCATATAGCTCATCACTAAGAACTCTAAGATTAACTGTGGTGAGCCCATAGTAGTATTAAGATGGGTCACCATTTGGGGAGGTGACTTAGCTTGTGCATGAGTGAGGATAAAATGCAAAGTTAAAGCCAGTGGTCACCTATAGGGAAGGCATCACTACAAGAGAGAAAAAAATGCAAATAGCACACTAACCATCACCATACTTTGCAAGGCATATATCCATCTGACTAACCTCCATGTAAACATGTCTGGATATTTATTTGAAGTCGTGAAAAGGCATTTAACCCATAAGAACCCTTGTCTCAGTCCTCCAAGAAACAGAATCCTCGCACATAGATCCCACAATGACATGATATCATTTATCTCCACTATGATGCCTCGATGCCCACTCACTAGGACAAATGAGCTCATACTTTAGGGCCTCAACGATTCTCTCTAGCCTATATCTCTACTTGGCCTTGTAACCTCCACAATGGGTCATCTACCTTTCTCTTCTCTCCTTCTCCAACATGCCTCTCCCAAATTCAGCTTCAAAATGCCCACACTCAGCTTCTTTCCAACAACTACTACTAGAATAATCCTCCTTATACTCGCCCCTGGGACATAAACTTGCATCTTGCCAACACCCCCTTACCTTCTATACCTCCATCTAGGTCGAAGGCAGTCTTACATCATTGTAAATGCCATGTTCTATATCCCTAAAACACTATGCTACTGCTACCATACTAATAAGAACACCAATATACAACACAAAATAAATACCAATATCCCCACCTCAGTCTTGAAACCTGCAACAGCAATTAAATCCATCCGGATGTGTGTGGTTCGGAGGAGACACTCTCACACATTGTTGTGGATAAAATTAAGAACAGTGTGAGTAGTCAAACAAGCAACCACGACTATAAAAATGGTAAGGATACTTAATTTGAAGAATATAAATTCACCTAATCCAAACACACTAAAAAGTATATTGAAATAGTTGTATTTGTTATTTCTCAAATAATGGCATACAAGAACAAATGTAGCTGTAGAATATAAAATATCTAACTATTACAATGATCTTTCACCTCACATGGTGGTATAAAATGGAAGTAAAACTATACCACATGATCAGTAGAAGGTTGTCTAACCACCTTAAAACTATCTCCAAAGAAGGCTAAGCTACACTTGAAGCTGCCATAGTCAATCTTGGTTCACTCCTCCTTGCTCTCTACCAAGTACCAAGTGATTGGAACTGTACCCCACAAGAGAAGACAGTTGGAAATTATCAACATAAAAGTCAGTATGAGAATATTACTTGGGGATTGAGCAAGATTACAAAAAAGGAATTCAAATATAACAAAGTTTTCCATACAAAAAGAAAAATATCATACTAGTGGATATCAAAAGAATAAGAATTCCAGGAGAGTTAAAAAGTCAATAGACGAGGCATTATCAATAAAAGATATGATTAATAGAATGAATTCTTTCCATATAACAATGTTAATAAATCATAATCAGTGCATGTCAAACAATTAGACTATTTTTATTTATGTAGGGTTGAGACCCACAAAATCTCAAGTCTAAGTCGGGTAGAAAGGTGGGCGGAAAGGCACACCCAATATATATAATACGAGTACAAAGGCGCACTCAGGGTGGAAAGACGCATCCAATTATTATAACAGTACAAATGTTCATGCTACTATGAATAAACATAGTTTATTTATACATGCACCAAAACACAAGGGCAAGATATAATTTCATTCATCATCAATTTGATTCAAGTAAGAGGATGATATCATCCACAATTTATTGCACATAGGTTAGATGACCTTCAGTAATAGGATCTCATGGAATCAACAACGAATCAAGTAATAACATGGAAATAGGATCATTTAATAGAACCAATAATGTTCAAGATTTAACTGAGAGATGCCTCATATTGGAATAGTTTGTTGGTCATATTAGAATTGCCTAGATAAATTGGTAAAGATGCACAACATCAAGAGAGAGAAATTAGGTGTTTTCCCAATATAACTCATAAGGAGATGCAACATACCTCTAGATGTGAGTCAACTTGTAAAAGTATGAATCTTAGATCCAATTCAGGGTTCTAAGGTTTGAAACACTGGTGGTTGACAAATGATCACCATATGAATTGTTTACTGAGATTACAAGGCTTTGATGACTCTGGAAAGGAATATAAATAGGAGGATAAAATATGAGTATAGGAATCACTTCGTATTGGTGAAGTGATTTCTATGTGTGTGAAGGTCATGGAGAGGGGTTTTTATATAGAATTGTTAGGTTGGGTAGAAAGAAACTTATCTATTTTGGTTTACCAAAATATAAATATATAATGTATATTGTAAAAGAAGGAAAGTTAAGTATTCTTTATTGTATGATAGGAAAGAATAAATATAAGAAACATCATTTTTCTTCTATCTATTTATGTCTACATTTTATCCTATATTTTCCCATTTTTAACAACTTGGTCACAAAAACATGAACTACTATATTTGAAATAAAGAGACTTATAAATATCTTATTTTGTAATTATTTACTCAACGTAAATGTGTATAATAATTTAATGTATAATTGTGTAGGATATACATATTGAATTCTTTTTCTATTGTTTCATTTATCAACCTATTATATACACTTATTTATCCCATTACTAAATAAATTCCTCACAATGTTTCTCTTCGCATTTTGGAGTTATACAAACATATTTAACAATTTTATTCCAAATGGAACCTATTTGAAAGTATTAAGTTAGATACAAAATTCCAAATATGAGGCAACTATATATATTGCTAATATATTTTACATTAATTATTTTTAAAGGAGACATGCAATGATAAATTTATATATCCAACACTAATTCTTATAGACACATGAATTTTAAATCAAAAGGGTGAAAACATTATCTATCAAACATTTTTCTTTTTTTCCCTTATCGTTAATGACTTTAGGAGGTAATAAGTAGGGATTAATAAGAAAATTATGTAATAAAGATTACTATTATTTTCTATTTGAGTTAAGTAATTTATTCTATAAATTTAGGAATATTTATTTGTTTCCAAACAAATATATAATCGAGTTAAAATATTTGTTTCTTTTATGATATCTTAACTTTTATTATTTTTATTTATTTCTTTCTTTCAAACATCAAGTAGAGAGAATTAATTAATTAAATTTTATTCTAATTTATTAAAATATCTCATCTATTACACATTGTTATAATTACCTCGGTCATATTATATTTGGAAAGTACATACATTTTGAGAATATCCACCATGAAAAAGTTTTCTATAGATTTAACATTCATGTACAATATTGTTTTCCTTTATGTTATACCAAAATTTCATTTATTACAACTTTACCTAAACTATTTACTATAAACCATACAAGTTAGTTTATACTAGTTATATATTATATTAGATTCTTTATAATAATTTAATAGTTTTGACCTTATCTTATATTTTTTCTTAATGAAATTAGGATAATCATGATTGTTCAAATAATGTGAAACTTGGTATCCAAGCTAACTAGGACTCAAAAAAAGCAATTTTACCTTTGGATTTGGGATTTGAGATTTCCTTTTATGAGTTCTAAAAACAATGAAGATTTTGGCTCATTGCCTTCATTATCATCAATATTTTCATTAAATTAAATGTTATTATCTTCACATTGTTGTAAAAGAGTTATCTTATATTATTATGTATGAATTTTTGTATTTTGTTTAGGTATCATATTAAGCCTATTAATTTAATATTTGATCAGATAATGATACATTATTCATATTTATGGATATGGAAATTCTCATTGTTATGTCTATTCATGTATGAAGCACATGGTGCCACTTATTGAATATATTTCAACCATTAAGTAAATACTAGTTATTAAAGGAAATATATATGACTTATTTCATGAAGTCTCTTACATGTTAGCACACATTCAGTGCATTATGTTAGTATGAATGAATTAGGATAGGTGATGTTGATTACAGAATCTAAAACTAGTTAATGTGTTATATTTATTTTCAAACATATTTAAATTATGGGTTATCATTGAATTATTCATATTATATGCATTAACTATATACATTAAGGTATAACTTTAATCCTTATTTGGTCTAATCTAAAGAAACAAACATATAACTCTCTTATCCATGGGATTGGGGTTTCTAGAGTCAGGGTGCTAAGTTTCAGTATGATAGAAAAATGAACCCATCCCCACTATCTCCCTCTTTTTAAAATGACCCTCTCCCCTTCTAGCCACTGTCACGCCCCGCCTGCTGCTACACATTGTAGCCGTGATCAGGTTGTTGTTGCTCCACGTTCGCTATCATGCCCAAGATGAATCTATGCCCAGTCTGTTGTCATGTCCACCCTCTCACCACGCCCAAGTTGCTTCCCTCCGTCGTCGTGCCCAGGCTGAAGCTGTGCATAGCCCGCCGTCGTGCCATGACTATCATCACGCCCACACTACATCTACACCCAGCCGTGTCCATGCTTTTGAGGGCATGCAGTCACTGCCACACCGCCTATGGCCTCGCTGTTCTCTTGCTATCACTGCACCCACCACACCCACACCCACGCCACTGCTCCACCTGTGCCTACGTCGTCCCTGCACTAGTGCTCATGATGCTGCGACTCCCACAACAAGACTCCCACATATATAATTATTTTCTACATATTAAACTAAAGAATGTACCAAAGATGAATGGTGATGTATTGTAAAACATGACATACTCTGTTATTTAATTATAAGTCTGGTGTTTAATAGATTCTAATACTATGTTGAATATATTTAAGTACGAATTTTGGACTTAGATGTGAATTGTGAAAAAATATGACTGTGGGCGGTTGAAAAGAGAAACCAGAGGAAAAATGAACAAAATTTGAAATTTGAAATGAGTTGTTTTTTGTGGGCAGGAAACTAAATGTGATTGGTTGGTGGTTGGTGATGGGTGGCTGGACAACAATATTGATTTGTAACTACAACGACATACATGCAGCCATACAGCCGCACTAGCAGATTTATGACTTAAAAGTTTGTTTCGCATTGTGCTAAAAAAATCATATAAGGGTGCTAACAATGGCTTTTTTATTATAGTTGTGTTGTGCAAGTCATACAGTTTTTTTTTTTTTTGGAGAAAAACCTGTCAGGTAAATAATTATGAACAGTGCAGTCATAGATTGTGCGAGAAATGATGCAACACACGATCACACTATCCGTGAATCTAACGATGCGACCTGCTGGACTATAAGTAAAGGCTAGGTTGAAGCTTTGTCACTCGTCACTCGTCATCCAACTTTGGGAACGATGGAGATGGACTTGTTGATTAGGAGCAAATTTGAGACTCATATACCGGAATTGTCCCTGGCTTGGTCATCCAGATAATTCCCTACTTCACTTTTGTGTACCACAGTGATGTACGAGATCCAATACCATCCATGTCAACCTACGCGGCCGGCAGGCTGTGGAGATGAAGGCTGCCATCTGTCGCGCCCTAATCTACCAGGAAGCTGCGTCGCTGCTGGATGCACGCAACCCAAGGAGCGCCCCAAGTCATACAGTTTTAGAAGTATATTAGAGGATGAGATGATATTTTAATAACAAATTTATTTATTACACAAACATAAATAAAGGTCAACTTATCTACCGATACATATTGTGCTCTTTTATTATAAGTCCAATTGCTGATATATTTTGATACTACGTTGAATAGTATTATGTATTTTGCACTGCCTTGAATACATTTTAATATGTGATTTCTTGACTTAGAAGCATGCATGTTGTCTTTGTAACAACATCTATACACATGCAAGCAATGCAAAGTACACAACATTATGAAATGTTATAGCATGACCCCAAAAATTGATTTTTTAGTGTGACGTTGTTGTGTTGTTAGTATTATTCTTTAGATAAAATTAAATAATGATTTGCATATATGTATAATAGATAAAAAATGCATAACATAATCAACACCTAACTTTATATTTTATTTCACTAATCAAATATATATCTGGTTGTACGCATTGTGCTAGTTTATATCTAGTACATATGTTGATGAGTCTTGGTACTTCGTCGAATATATTCAACCATTGATTCTAAACTTAGACGTGAAATGTGTAGAAATGTCGATGTGGTCGGATCACTCGTTATATCATACTAAGAAGTGGAAGGAATTCGAGGAAAAAAAAGATATTTTAAATTTTTAAATGTATTGTTGTGTTTGTAGGAGTAATAAGTGCAAGTAATCGACTGCAGTTGTTTTATTGTAACGGTTGCTTTATTGCAACAATTGTTTTATTACGGTGGCTGCATACATATAAAATTGTACAAAAGGTACTAATAGTTTTTCATCTAAAAAGTTGTGTCGCACAGTGTTAAAAGGTGTATATATGGTCTGCGTTGCATATTGCAATGTGGGATACCGATGTTGGTCGGAATAGTGTGCGGTGAAGAATTTTCCTACTTACAAACACATCTCGCTACCCAGATGTGCGCCACATCGCTAGTAGAGATACTATTTAACACCTCCCCTTTGATGCAAGTTATTCCTACTTGCAATTTTGCTCTTTGTCGCCTGCTCTATTCTAAAAAAAGCTGCCATCTTTGACTTTATTATCATTTCCACCATTCCGAAGACTTCGTGGGAAATGACTTAATTATATACTTAAGGGAGGTGCCTTCGTGTTGAACATTCTTCACTTGAATGATTGTGATAAGTCAGAACATTCTTCACTTGAGTGATTGAAAAAGTCAGAACATTCTTCACTTGAATGATTGTGAAAAAGTCATACTTTGGCTGGTCCTCAGTCACGTGGGAGGTTGGTACGATAATCAACGGTCTTGGGTAAAGGCATGCTAGTTTGTGTCTGGGGTAGTGTGATAAATGTGATTAGGAGAAAAGTTCGAGCATCATGTCCAACCCCACAAAACTTGTGGTATGCTCATTCGTCCTTGTGGTGTACATAGTTTGACCCTGTAAACTTTTTCTTGGTGTTGAACTCCTGGGGGAGTGTGATGGGATGAATTGAGTCTTTCAAGTTAGTTTGTCTTTTATCGCTGATTATAGAGCCAATTGTGGACTTTGTTTTCTTTCCTTTGTTTGTTTATTTCCCTTCGTCCTTCATTTGCAAAGTCAACGCCACAATAATGAGAGTCGTGAGCGACACTTTTCTAGTTCTGTCCTCGTTGACCATTCCAGCTCGGATCTGTGGGGAACTATCTGAGCCAGCCTGGTCTGTCGTCCTCGCTTGTACATTTGAGCAGAGGCTTTGGTTGACTAAATCAATGGTTGGTGCAGCAGCCGATTGGATATTAACCTGCTTTCCGATTTCTGATTGGGTGCAAGCATGCTCAGGCCTATAGGATTTTTATAGGACCAGTCCTATAGGATTTTTATAGGATCACCAATCACATTGCAGTATTTCCCTCTCTCTCATCTTCAAAATTCCACTCCTTAAAAAAATAAGGAGAGAGAAACGTATTCTATGTTGTATAACGAATTTCTATTGGATCCTACCAACTTAATATAGGGCTAGTCCTATAATAAGTTTTTCCAGGTTATCCAAAAACTTTTTTTTTGGATCTGCATGGGCCAAAGCCCACCCCCTCTCCAAACAGGTGCCAGAGCCCGGATGACCCAAGAGGTTGGTAAATACAGCTGACCCGAGCGGAAAATCGAACCAGCGACCCTTCATGAGGGGCGCGCTGGCTTGACCGCCCGGGCTACGCTGGCCGGGTAATTATCCAAAAACTTACTATAGGACCAGTCCTATAGGATTTTTATAGGATCACCAATCACATTGTAGCATTTCCCTCTCTCTCATCTTCAAAATTCCACTCCTTAAAAAAATAGGGAGAGAGACACGCATTCTATGTTGTATAACGAATTTCTATTGGATCCTATCAACTTAATATAGGGCTCGTCCTATAATAAGTTTTTCCAGGTTATCCAAAAACTTACTATAGGACCAGTCCTATAGGATTTTTATAGGACCACCAATCACATTGCAGCATTTCCCTCTCTCTCATCTTCAAAATTCCACTCCTTAAAAAAATAAGGAGAGAGAAACTCATTCTATGTTCTATAACGAATTTCTATTGGATCCTATCAACTTAATATAGGGTTGGTCCTATAATAAGTTTTTTCAGGTTATCCAAAAACTTACTATAGGACCAGTCCTATAAGATTTTTATAGGACCACCAATCACATCGCAGCATTTCCCTCTCTCTCATCTTCAAAATTCCACTCCTTAAAAAAATAAGGAGAGAGAAACGCATTCTATGTTGTATAACGAATTTCTATTGGATCCTACCAACTTAATATAGGGCTGGTCCTATAATAAGTTTTTCCAGGTTATCCAAAAACTTACTATAGGACCAGTCCTATAGGATTTTTATAGGACCACCAATCACATTGCAGCATTTCCCTCTCTCTCATCTTCAAAATTCCACTCCTTAAAAAAATAAGAAGAGAGAAACGCATTCTATGTTGTATAATGAATTTCTATTGGATCCTACCAACTTAATATAGGGTTGGTCCTATAATAAGTTTTTCCCTAAGTTAGGGTGCTGCAAGTAGGACACACAAGGATTCTCTGTTGTAACCATCACATTAAACATCATTCCGTATTATCAGTTAGAGACGAGAAATCCCCAACGCGTGAACTTTTTTTTAGGGACCCAACGCGTGAACTTAAAAGAATGCTAAACGTAAGAAAGAGAAGAAAAAGAAAATGGGAAACACAACAAAATCATATGTTCCCAAATAAGTAAGAAGGGTACCACGGATTGCCTGATGTTGTGCTGAGTACAAGAAGCAAGAAATTCAAAGACATGATTTGATAATGATTGATTGAGGCGTTTAAAATACATCGTCCTGAAGTGTATATCCACCTTACTTGACAAAGACGTCTGGTGCATTGAGATAGAGTGGTTACTCTTTCAAGATACAACAACATTTGGAGTGGTGAATTGTGCACATACAAATCACAACGTCCAGACAAATGGTTACTTGATTGTTCTTCCATCCCTCCCACACTCATGCATAGACAATAGCGGCAGAAAAGCGAGAAAAAAGGAGAGAGTTGTTATTTTTTTAAATGCCAGAAAGACTTGACATTGCCTTTGTTTCACAAATGAAAAGATACAATTAGAATTCTAGCAATTGCAATCGTCCAAATAAAACATGCAACAACTATTGTCTCGAAAAAATGCAATACATGTTTAAAATCGTTAAGTGGGTCAACTAGTAAGTCGGGACATGCTCACGCAAGGAGTCCCAAGAGGATGGTTTTGTACCCTACTGCACAGGATGCGACATGTACCAACGTGTCCAATGAAAAGGGGTTTTCAAATTGGACTTGCCCAAACGTAGTTGGCTTGTCCCTCCATGTGCATGCCAAGCTCATGTTCTCTTATGGTCTTCAAATAGTTAATATCTAAGCATCCATATATAAGGAATTAGAAAGTTCTAAACCTTTCTCACTGGGAGTAAATCTCTCTGTTTGACTTTGAAATACCACATAAAACAACAATCTCCCACTGTGTCTAAACAAAAACTTCGAATAAAACTCACTAGAGAATTTAAACAAATATCATGCATAATTTTGATGGAACTAAGTTCTTGAACCAGAGCATCAAGATGGTGTGTAATCTATTGAGGATTGGTGGGACAATGTTCTTGAACCATTTTCTCCTTTATCTGATTAGAGTTCATAACCCGCATGACACTTACAGAATCAATTGACATTGTTATAGTTTGGCACATTTAGGCCATACACCTACTGAAAATATTCAAGAGTTCTTTAGAAAATTATCTAAATCTGAATAGGAGTGCCCTTCACCATACTCATGTAGTTGGAATTTCATCAAGTATACATTCAATCATATACACCACCATTAATAACTATGAAACCCATTAAGAATAAAGTTTATTCCTCTATCATTACAAGACATTGTTATGTCATAACAATGAGATATGAATTACAATAAATTGAGTCATCCATTGACTTTGTTTTTTTTTCATTTTACCTCCTTCTCATGATCACCATTTATGAAGGCTTGTGTGTCTACCAATTCAATTTACGATATGGACATAATCTCATTCTCCTTGATGTGTTGCTCATTAGTCATTGATTTAATGGCTTTTAGAGTAGTTGTCATGTTAAATTCAACCTTTACATAAGACATTGAGATTATGCTATCACATAGAAGTTGTCTCACAATGTTATGAATTATACCAATATGCATACTGTTTCAACTATGGGTCTTTGATTTGATGACTTTTTCATAGTAGCATCCAATTTTAATTCTGCTTTTACATAGTCCATTGAGATTATGCTATCACATTTAAGTTGTCTCACAAAATTATGACGTAGACAACTATGTCTACTCTTTCAATTATAAACTTTTGTTAATCTTTTATTATGGTATCTGGATTATCACAAAGTGTAAATATCGATGGAGAAGGTTTCTTACAAATGGAAAGATCAGTTAGAACAATATCTTAGATGTTCTAATACATTTATAGCATTTTCCAAGACAATAAACTCAGTTTCAATTGTATAACGAGTATTTTTGTTTGGTGGGTTTCTAAGACACAGCACCTCCACCCATGATGATGATGATGTAGGCACATGTAGATTTCAATTCATCTGAATCAGAATTCCAATTGATATCACAATATCCTTCTAGTATTGTTAGGGATCCACAAAAAAATAATCCATGATCAATTATGCCTTTTAGGTATCTTAACATGTTGTATAGATAATTCAAAATATTCCTATTTAGGATTTTGGGTATATCTACTTAAATCCTAACTACATGTTTTAGATTATAATGGGTACAGTTCAATAAGTACATAAGGATTCCAATTACTTGTGCATATTTGTCTTGTTGAGAACTAGTGTTTTCATTTTTCTTATGATGATGATGATAATTAAATGTGTACCAATTGGATTACAATCATACAATGAAAATATTTTGAGGATATTCTTAACATAACGTTCTTGACCAAACATGATTCAATCATCACTTTAGGTAGTTCAATTCTCAAAATTACATCTACTTAATAGATTTCATGTCAAATTTGAAGCCAAGAAACCTTATGTATTGTTTATAATATCAACATTAGTGCCAAAAATAAGCATACCATACACATATAGACATATAATAACACATGATTGGTTATCCAATTTAGAATATATACATTTTTCTATTCCATTGATTTAAAACTCATTTGATGCAATGAGTGTATCAAATTTTTCATGGCATTGTTTATGGTCTTGTTTCAAGCCATAGAGAGACTTAATTAGCCACATATTATATGTTCCTTTTCCAATACAACATAACCTTATGGTTTCTCACTTAGATTCTTCTTATAAATCTCCATTTAGAAATACAATTTTTAATATTCATTTGATGTATACTTCTTAGTCGATGCTAAATGAATTAAAATCATAATCAAAGAAATACTATTTATAGGATCCAATGTATCCAAATATCAGATATCCTTTGTCGTTCATAGCCCTTGGGAACTAATCGGGCTTTGTATCTATATACAATCTCATTAGTTTTTAATTTTATTTTTAATATCCCTTTACATCCTATGGGCTTGATACCGGGTGGAAGATCCATGAACTCCTATGTGTGATTAAATAATATAGATTCAATCTCACTATTTATTGCTTCCTTTCATAGGGAGAAATTAGATTAATTAATAAATTTACTATAAAATTGAGGGTCCTTATCTATAATTAAGGAATATAAGTCTTCACCAAGATCTTTTCCTTCCTCACCCTGGTAGATATTTTAGGTTCTACATGATCAAGTTATAAAACATTATAGTAGTAGATGTACTTGGTATATTCTTTCAAGTTTCATTTGAAGGATTAGATAATGTTTAACTATGAGTTGTCATAGAAATATATGCTAAAAAATTATATATGTTTAGATGCCACAATACTATTAGGTTGTACAACATTATTGCTACACCTTAAAATTATAAATCTATATGCCACACTATTTTTAGCATAACTTATTGAAATGCCATCTAGAGTATTGTTTCTTAGTTTCCACTTCTTAGGCTCAGTTAGTTAGACTTTAGATAAATACCCCCACAGTGTGAGATATTTCAAATTAAGAGGATAGATTTTCCATAATTCATATGGATTCCTATTTGTCCTCTACTAAGAATGTGATTTGGAATAAAATAAGATGATAAATCACTTCACCCGTAGGCTTTTAGGTGCTTCTAATTCAAACAAAATATGATTCATTGTCTCTTTTAGATTTCTACTTTTGTGTTCAACAATCTTATTTGATTGAGTCCAATATGGAGTAGTTACATAATATCGCGGGTTACATAAAAATGAATAAATGGATAACAAACATATTCACCACCCCTATTTGAGTGAAGATGTTTTATCTTCTTATTATGTTAATCTTCTTCTTCTTCTAGTTTACATATAACAAACATCTCAAATACTTCATCATTTTAGTGAGTAAGTATGATTTTGTTTAGCATGAGAAATCATCTACAAGTATGATACAAAGTATTTTCCCAACTCTAGACAAATTCTGATAGGTCATGAAAGCATCCCTATTTCTAGTAACATTTCTTGATGACTGAGTTGTTGATCCAATCATGATGTTTGAAAGATGACATATTGATTAGGATGATGAACATCAACACTATGTCCTCCATCCTAATATTTGTTGTTAGTTCCTTTGAATCCTAAACCTTTGCTTTTTCTTGTGATTGCGTTTTGAAAAAGTACAACCATGTTTTCCATATACAAAATAGAATACATTTTTCTTATTAATGTCATTTCCACCTTTAGTTTTATTTTGTATATTTTTTCTCTCTTATTCTTCTAACTATTTTTAGATTAATTGGAAGAATTATTATTTCACTTAATATTATTGTCAAAAAACTTGCAGTACACAAAAACTCTATTCAATTCATATCATTCTCTTATATGATTCTAATATTAGACTTGGATTTGTATCATTACATCATCCAGTGGCATTGTCTTTCTTTTGTGCTTGAAACTATTCTTGGACAATTTTTTAATTAAAGAGCCAACAATGAAAAACTGGTGAAGATCATTTTTTTTCATTTTTAAAATCATCAAACAAGATCTAAAAATTGTGAAATTGAGTTGTTATGTCTTTATTTTCAATCATATGAAATATTTTAGAAAAATCACAACAATAAAATTTTGGGTAGATGCCTCTTCGGTAATGTATTTTTTTTAGGATTCTCAAAATTTTAGATGCAATTTTAGTTGGAAAGCATATGTCAAATAATTGATTAGATGTCAACAAATGCAACTAGCCTTTTCTCAATTAATAGAGTCACCTCTAGATAGAGAAAATGTTACCATTTAAAACAACCAAAGCAATAAAAATATTTTCTTTCCAAAAATCATTCATGCGGTCTTTTGAAGATTTGATTTTAGAAACACCATCCACAGAAGTTTGGGACACCATAGAAATAGTGACAATTTACTTGTTAGAATTGAATAGCGTTATAGGCATTGGAGGACATTCAAGTCCATCTATGTTTGTATTCATGAAAAATACAAATACTCTTAAGATTTTTGTTGGTACTCAGTACAAGAAGCGAGAAATATGAAAATAGGATTTGTTCACAACTTGTTGAGGCTTGTAAAATATGCTTTCCTTGAGAGTATTTCTATCTTACTTAGTGACGAAGGTCAGTGCAACATCGTACAACTACTACTCTCTCAGGATAGAACAATTTTTGGAGCAATGCAAAGTAAGAAGAAAGAAGGTGAGATTTTTGTTATTTAGTTGACAGAAAGACTAATCAATGTCTTAATATAACATCAGTGCATCATGGAAAATTGGAAATGAAATGATGTGTAGTGGTTTAGAATCCCAATAGTTGGAATCATACAAATATATAAACATCAATTATAATCTCAAAAGGATGTGGAACATGCTAAAAATAGTTGAGTGGGTCAAGTGACAAAACTAAGTTGGGGTTGCATCCATGCAAGGATCCTTGAGAGGCCAAATTTACACCCCTCTAAGCGTGGGACGTGACATGCACTGACGTTCCCAGCTAAATGATTTTTGGATTGGACCAGACAAAACCCAATTTGAATGTCTCTCCATGTGTATGTGAAGCCAATGCTCCCTTGTGATCCTCAAATAATCAAAGGATAAGAATTCATTTATAAGGAGGAAGAATATGTATACATCTTCCATGTGGGAATAAATATATCCCTTTGACTTTGAAATACTACAGAAAACAATGTGGCCCTATTAGATGGATGATACGAGCAAGGGGGAAAGTGATATCCCCATAAATGTGTAGAGTGGGAGAATAAGATGAATGGAATTTCCTCAAAGTTTAAAAAAAGACCCACCCATATGATACCTGACATAACCTATGATAGATTATAGAAGAAAGTAATTCTCTAAGTAGTACCCTTCATGACAGTGATGCCTCCTCCCTCACAACAAAGGTACTTGGGGTGGGTGGGGGGATTTGTTTTTATGGGTAGATGTATATTCACCTTTTATGAAGCAAGAACATCCACAACAAAAAAGAGTAAATGTTAGAGATGAAGGAGTTTTTGTTGCTCTACTCATATTATAAGAAAAAATAGTTGATGCCTTCACACAATATATTTTGAAGACAAAATCATTAAGTTCATCAGCATTGGATTGTAACTCCTCTAAAAAGCGCGATGGTAGGGTTCGGAGGACGAGGAGGCGGCGGAAGTCGTGGTGGGGGTGCTTTCAGTGCCGGCCGGGGGGCAAGGCCACCGGCAACGGGTGTTGGAGATGAGGACGGGAACAATAGTGGGAGGACGGGGACAGTTGATCCTCTCCATGATCTAGGTTTGAACCTGCAGTACTCGAGCTATGGCGGTACAACAAAAGAGCCAGATCTAAAAACATCGGCTACAATGGAGGTCAATGGAGGAGCAGATCCCTTCCCGTCGCTGACCCCAAATGCTCAGGCAGCCACTATGGATACCCGGAACCAAGTGTCGTACAAGGACATTGAGAGTGGATCTGGAAGCAGTGACACCCCTTCAATTTTTGGATTTGAGGACATGAACGTGCAGCTGTCAAAGGATGACATCAAGATCATCGAGATCGAAGGCACTCTATCTTTTCAGATCGTGGAATAGAAGTACGAAGATCTCATGAAGCCTTGGTGTTTTTCGGTGATCGTCAAAGTTCTATCGAGGGATGTGGGCTTCATGACTCTTCAGAAGAGAATCAAAGCCATGTGGAATCCGATTGGTAATTTCAGACTGATAGACCTGGAGAATGAGTTCTATCTGGTTCAACTTCTGCGACAAGATGATTATCTGAAAGCTCTTACCGGAGGGCCATGGCCGATGATGGGCTCGTACCTGAGTGTCCAGCCATGGGATCTGGGGTTTATACCAGCAAATGGAAGCCCGAGATTTATTGTAGAATGGGTCCGCATCCCAAGGTTACCTATCTTCTTGTATCAGAGACGCTTCCTGGAAGAGGTGGGGGATCGGATTGGTGAAACGATGAAGGTCGATACCAATACGGAACTGAAAAGAAGGGGGAAATTTGCTAGAATCGCAGTTAAACTTGATACAAGCAAGCCTCTGATGCTGGCGATCTATGTCCAAGGGGAGAGGTACGTCCTAGAGTATGAAAACATCCCTGCAATATGCCTACACTGTGGTAGGATAGGGCACACTGCAGAGGGCTGCCATGTTAGGCAAGACACATGCAAAGCTGCTGAGCAGGCAAGACAGGTTGACCCGGAAGCTGTTGTAGCTCCGCTAGGGGAGTACTCAGAGGACATCCACGCAAGACCGTTTCAAAGGAAACAAAGAAGGAAGGCCCAGGGAGGAGTCAAGGAAGTCCTAGAAACCAGCAAAAAATTTCAGAACCTCGGTGTGGAGGAGGAAGCATAACCCATGGTGGACGGCCCGGAAGGAGTAGCGGAAAGGGTGGTGGGTATTGACTGGAGGAAAAGGAAAGAGACCACGAGGTCCAAAGTTGTGACAGCTACAGAGAAGGTGGGGGAGGTGACCGGACATGACCGAAGACCATGCGGAATATCCAGAATGAGCAGACAGCCAAGAAGGACAAAGTAATCCATATGGCAAAAGAAAACTCTCATGTTGCTGAGGTGATCATGGATGACAACATGGTAGTAATGCCTGCAAAGTCGGCAGGGGCTACCACCTTTTGCTTTGGTTCATCACCGCCTAGAGGGATGGACAACAGCTGGAGTCACATGGCGCATGGTAGCTCTGTGGGAATTCACCTTCGTAATAGGAAGGTTTCTAAAGCGGTGTGGAACAATACCTGCAACTCCAGGAAGCACGGACGTAAGATGACCCCAGGAGAACAAGGGAACCCTCCAGGCCAAGACGGGATGAGAGAGATAAGCTCTCCGGTCAATCCTATGGTGGTTTAAATGATTATTGCTGTGTGAATGTGCAGGGCATCTGTTCGACAGATGTCCAAAATGAGGTGAGGGAGATGAATAGGAAGCATAAGATTGATTTGTTTGCAGTCCTGGAGCCATGAACTAGTGGTGATAATGCTAACCGCATTGTGAAGAGCCTGGGGTTCGATGCCTCACACAGGGTCGAGGCTGTGGGGTTTTCAGGGGGTCTCTGGGTGATGTGGAGGGAGCGGTTAGGAGTTGTTGACGTTATTCTCGTCCACAAACAGTTCATCTTGTTCCTGGTTAACAATAAATGCTTGGTTATGTTCGTGTATGCCAGTACTAACCAAGGAAAGAGGAGAGTGTTGTGGAACCATTTGACTAACATCGCTAACTCAACCAAGCTCCCCTGGATGGTGCTCGGAGACTTCAACACCGTCCTTGATGCTTCGGAGAAGGTGGGCAGCAACTGTATCAGTCTTAGCAGTTGCAGGGAGTTCTCACATGCTTTGACTGGTAGTGGTCTGCTTGATCTGGGCACCTCAGGCCCTAGGATGACCTTCAAATGGGGAACATTGCAGGAGAGACTAGATCGTGTCGTGGAAAATCTGGAATGGATTCAAAGCTTCTCTGACACCAGAGTGGAGGTTCTTGCTCATATTTCTTCGGATCATGCTCCGATTCTGGTCCGCACAGACAAGCAACTATTTCGTGGGAAGCACATCACCAAGATGAGTGTTTCCTGGACGAAGAGAAACTCCTTTAATAACTTTTTCTCTGAGGCCTGGAATGAAGATGGAGAGTTCACGACTGAAGTGGACAACTTTATGAAGAAAGATGAGAAGTGGGATACTGCGGAGAGGAAGAATTACAGGCAGAGGAAGAATTCCATCACAAACTCGATCACCAATCTTCAATGTACGCTGAGTCGAAAGTATGATGTTCGTCTGGATGAGAAGATTCAAAGTCTGAAGCACGAGCTGATGGAGATTCTACATACGGAGGAAGATGAATGGCAACAGAAGTCCAGGTGTGACTGGATCAAACCGGGTGACCAAAACACTAAATACTTCCAAGTCGTTGTCCAATCTAAAAGGCAGAGATTGAAGATCACCAAGCTGAAGAATGATGAGGGTGTTTGGGAAGATGACCCATCTAGAATCTGAATCCTAGTCCTTGAGCACTTCAAAAGGCAATTTTCTTCTGATAACGACTGTACTAGAAGACGTGCTTACCCTGGTCAGTTTCCCAGGTTGATGACGAACCAACGGGTCCTCTATGCTGTTGTGCCCTCAGAGGCGGAGATCTATGAAACGCTGATGAAGATGAAGCCGTTGAAAGCACCTGGGCCTGATGGAGTGGATGCAGGCTTCATCCAGGAAAATTGGGAACAGATGAAAAAGGCTTTATGTAGAACGATTATTAGCTGTTTTGCAGGTGCTGAGGTCCCAGGGAAGATGGCGGGCTCGAACTTGGTTCTGATTCCTAAAATCAAACTTCCTGAATCGTGTAACCAGCTGAGGCCTATTGCGCTCAATAATGTCAGTATCAAGCTGCTCTCCAAAATCATTGTTGAAAGAATCAAACCCTACCTACCGGAGTGGATCTCGCCCCTCTAGAGTAGCTTTGTTCCGGGTAGAAACATTGCAGATAATGTCATTATGGTTCAAGAAGCTATCCACTCTATGAGAACTAGAACAGCGGGTCAAAAAGCCATGGCTATTAAGCTCGATCTGTCAAAGGCGTATGACAAAATGAGTTGGGAGTTCCTTTTTGAAACTCTTCAGTTAACTGACATTCCAAGAAACGTGACAAGAGTTATAATGAATATTGTCAAGGCGGGGGAGATATCCATCAACTGGAATGGTGAAATGTTGCCTTCTTTCAAAGCCAGCATAGGGGTCAGGCAAGGTGACCCTCTATCACCATACCTCTTCATTTTATGTCTTGATAGATTGAGTCAGGCGATTGTGAAGGAAGAGTGCAATGGTAATTGGAAATCTCTGAAGATTACTAGGAAGGGTCTGACGATCTCGCACATCTGCTTCGCAGACGATATTATCCTTTTCTGTGAAGCCTCTACCAATCAAGCTTGTCTGGTTCTTAATTGTATCAGGAAATTTGTGGAGGTCTCGGGGCAAGTCCTGGCAAAGGAGAAATCCTCGGTCTATTTCTCCAAGAACACCTCTAAAGTTTTACGGAGAAGAATCAGTAGGAAGCTTGGAATGGTGGCTACGGATAATTTGGGGAAACATCTGGGAGTGCCCATTCTACACACGAGAGCCAACAAAGCCACTTACCTGGGGGCTCTTAACCTGCTGGAGTCGAAGATGGATTCCTGGACAAATAGAACCTTGTC
The DNA here is from genome assembly GCA_963693085.1 of Alisma plantago-aquatica. NCBI lineage: Eukaryota > Viridiplantae > Streptophyta > Magnoliopsida > Alismatales > Alismataceae > Alisma > Alisma plantago-aquatica. The sequence goes on along the minus strand of OY856412.1, from coordinate 575,360,219 downwards.
CTTTGCATGGAGAGTTACTCTTTCTAGATCTGTGCTAAATTCTTGTCCAACGTACCTTATGCAAACTACGCGTCTTCCTGTTGAGGTTTGTGAGAAAATGGACCAAATTACTAGAACCTTCATCTGGGGTGGCAATAAGGAGAAGAGGAGGATGAGCGGTGTGGCATGGAGGAAGGTGGTTGCGGAGGTGAAAGATGGTGGCTTGAATATCAAGCCCACCAGAATCCAGAATGAAGCACTTCTGTCTAAGGTGGTGTGGAGATTTAAGACTGAGAAGAATACTATGTGGAGGAAGGCCATGGCAGCAAAGTATTCCCACTTGAAAGATGAAGGGATGGCCACGGGGTCCAGAATATGGAAGTTTATAAAGAGGAACACTCTGATCATGGAGAAACTTGCGGGAATAGTCATCATGAATGGGGAAAGCTCCTCAGTCTGGAATGATAACTGGGTCAACTACAAAGTTAAACCTATCTTAAAGGAGGGAACCAGTATTCCTAGCTGCTTAACTGATTTAAAGGTGGCATCTATGATGAGGCTTGATGGAGAGTGGGACGCTGACTTCATTAGAGCTTGGTTCAATGAGGAGACCTGCAACAAAATTATGGGAATGGCGCCACCCTGTGCTCAAGCGGGGGAGGATTTATGGAAGCTCCATGATAGTAAGAATGGCAACTTTAGCACTGCTCTTGTATATAGGAAGCTGTTGAAAAACTATTGCATCAAAACCCCAGGTTGTTGGCAGCGACTGTGGAAGATTCTTGTGGCTCAACAAGTTAAGAGCACTCTTTGGAGAGCTTATCATGCGAGCCTCATGACGAATAAGAACAGGAGGCTACGAGGACTGACAGATTCCGACCGTTTCCCACATTGTAACGCTTACAAATCCACCATCCATCTTCTTCGTAAATGCAGTTTAAGTAGGCAAGTTTGGGAAAGGCTACAGAAGGATCATAACCTGGACAATATCGAGGGAGGACAGATCAAGGAATGGTTTTCTAGGAACCTGAAGTGGAAGAAGGGTCTCCCACATCATCAGATCTGGTTTGCAGTAGCTCTAGACCAGATTTGGAAGGCTAGAAACGACAAGGTTTTCAATGACAGATGCCCATCTGTGAGCAACATCACTAGGGTGATCGCCAACAACGTTCAGCTCAACCTCCTTGCTATGAACACCAGCACGCCTACCCCTAATGCTCACCGGAAAGTGTGTTGGTCACCTCCCCCTGAAGAAGAGCTTAAAGTTAATGTTGATGGCTCCTTTATCAAGAGGATGTGTAAGGGGTTTGTTAGCTACATTGTTAGAGATCACAAGGGTACCTGGCTTGAAGGTGGCGCTCAAAGGTGTTACCAAAATGATATCCTGGAGATCGAACTCGCTGTGATCCTCAAGGGGCTCCATGTAGCAGCTGAGTTGGGGGTAGAGACTACTATCAAGACGGATTGTAAAGCAGCTTGGACGCTGGCTGGTATGGCTTCGGATACCCCCCAGCTAGATACCGGCCAATTTGCAGGAAGATCAGACACTTCAGGGAGCTTAAACCCAAAATAGGTGTGGAGTTTCGTAAACGAGAAGATAACAGAACTGTGGATGCCTTAGCAAAATGGTGTAACTCGCATGATCTGTCTGCTGAGGTCTGGTATCAATGTCCTTATCACATCCTAAACATCTATGTAGATGAGATCGGGCTGATCCAGGTGACAAGTAATCCAGATGTCACCTTGCCTGCAACCTTGGGGTAGGATGAATAATATCTTCCCTTGGTACCAATATATATATATATATATATATATATATATATATATATATATATATATATATATATATATTTGAAGAATACATGATGTTGAAGTAGTCCAACGTTTACAGCATCACGTGCTTTTACAAATACATGATTTTAAAGTAGTCCAATATTTGTACCATGACGTGCTTTTACAACTCAATCAAAGGGTTTAATCTTTGACATGCCCTTTGGGTTGTACGTGCATTTGACGTACGTGAAAATTCACATCCCCTAGCTATGTAAGCATGTCGTATACCCCCTACCACCTTACACCCCAGCTAACCTCTCTCTCATACACAAACACAAAGACATACCACCCCACATGTCCTTTACCACCGTCTACCACATGTCACCCTAAGTTTCTCTCTCTCTCACTCACTCAATGTCTATCTCTCTCCTCGCACACACTCTCCCTCTCTCTCTGTGAGGGGGGAACTAATTATAGGAGAGGAGGAAAGTAAAGTGTGGAGAGGAAGAAAGCAGTGGGGTAAGGGAGGAGGGAAGTGATATAGAAAGTAACAACATGAGAGGAGGTAAGTAATGAGGGGAGATGTGTGAAGTTATATAGGATAGGATGGAAGTGATGATGGGTAAGGAGGGAAATGATGAGGGAAGTAGAAGTAGAGGAGGTAATTTATGAAGAAAGTAGTGGCAGAGGAGGGAAGTGATGAGAGAAGTAATAGTTATAGATTTGACACCTCATTTGGTACTTACACGCATGCTTTTACACAAAATGTGCCTCTTATTTAGGCTCATGGGTCTACTATTTTCAATAATAGTCAGAGTGGTGATTATGCACATGCTTATACATAAAATGAACCTCTTCTTTGGGCTCATTTTTTCTACTATTTTTCTATTTGTGCGTCATATTGTGCCTACAGTGTTCCCATCTGCTTTGTCACCTACTTTTAGTGATTTTCATAAGCTTTACATGCAATGCACCTCCGTTTGGTAATTACTTGCATGTTTTCCATGAAATGCATCTTTTTCTTGGGCTAATGTGCCTACTATGTTTTGTATAACATCGAGAAACTTTCCGCATTCTTTTGGTGATTATGAACATGTGGTTTCACAAGGAATGTACCTCTTCTTTGGGTTCATGCACCTATAATTTTCTATATGTGCACCATATTTTGTCTACAGTTCACATCCTTTTGGATATTTGGTTCCTATTTTTGATGATTTTGTACATGGAATGTGCTTTCTTTTTATGCTCATGTGCCTATTATTTTTTTGCTATATTTTCATCTTATTTGTCTAAGTTGTGTCCATCCTTTTGGAGATTTGGTGTGTCCTTTTAGTGATTAAACATATGCTTTTGTATGAAATGTATCTTTTTTTGGGCTCATGTACCTAATGTTTTCTATATGTGCATATAATTTCCTGTGGTTTGAGATCCTTTCGGATATAGTGTCTCCTTTTGGTGATTATGTGCATACTTTTGCATAAAACATACCTATTTTTTGGACCCATTTCTATAAGTGCATTATATTTTGTCTACATTTTGTGCATCCTTTTGGGGATTTGGCATCTGCTTTTGGTGATTTTGTGCATTTGTATGGGATGCCTCTTCTTTGCATTCATGTTGCTTATATTTTTCTATATGTGCATATTTCTCCTACTATAAGAACATACTTATGAAAACTTGGCACCTCATTCTGGTGATTTTGCGCATGCATCGGAGGGGAAATGAACCTCCTTTTTTGCACATAAGTGCCAACTATATTTTATATGGTGCCTACTTTTGATGATTCACACATGTTTCTGCATGAAGTGCACCTCTTATTTATGCAATATGTTTCTCTACCTCCTTCACTTTCCTCCTCTCTTCCCTCCTCATTCCTCTCCCCCCTCACTTCCCTCCTTACATTCCTCCTCTCTTCCCATTACTTTCTTCCTCTCTTCTATTTTTCACTCATCACTTCCCACATGTCCCCCATTACTTCCCCCTTCACACCCTCCTCAGTCCCCATTACTTCCCTCCACTCTTGCATTACATCCCTCCTCACATCCCTCCTCTACTTCCTACCTCACTTCCCACATGTCTCCCATCACTTCCCACCTCACCTCTCTTCTCTCCCCTTCTCTTCACTCCTCACTTCTCTCCTCTGATCTATTACTTTCCTTATATCTCCCATTCCTTCCCTCTCACTTATATTTTCTCCCTCCTAAACTTCCCTCCTCAACACTATCATATTCATTACATCTTCTCTCATAATTCATCACTTCTCTCATCTCCCTTTTGTTACTTCTCTCCCCACTTCCCTCATGTTCTATTTATTTCTCTCCTATATTTTTTCTCTTTCCTAAAAAATAGGGGTCCACCTATTCTCACCTATTGGAGGGATAGTCATGTGATTTTGGGTTATAAAACTTACTCAAGTAAACAAGTTATTTTTTATTGTTTATTGTGGATGTAACAAATAGTATAACACAATAACAAAATATGTGTAGTTGTTCAATCTCCCATGGAGAACTTATCGCAAGTCTACTTCCACTACCACATCCCAACCTACTTGGATATCATAATAAGTTATGCTTTACTATTGTGAGTATTTACAAGCTAGTCAATGAGTATCCCTCTAACCTGACAATTCACAAGAATCATGACTAATGAGTTGACCTCAATGTTGGCTTATAACAACTATGAAACTCCTTTGAGTGTGTACCTATCACTTCTCTTTCTTTTCATGTGGACATCCTCACATTCAACAAGAAAGATCAAATAGGGAATTGACTATGATGCAACAATCAATGCAAAAATTGTGTTGAAGAAGTCATAAATTATTCTATGATGATGGAGTTTTCTCATGACTGAAGTTCTTATTGCTCAAAGGTTAGAAATGATGAGAGTCTGGATGGAGAAGAAGAATCCTTGCTTCACAAATTTAAGAACTATATGATTTTGCATTGTTGCACGCTATGAGATATGTACGCTCTCTTTCATGGTATGTGCACATCTATTCGTTTTACCTATATATGAAGGAAATATACATACATATTTCCAGACAAAACTCATGTATTTGATCCTCAAACGATGAAGCAACAAGATATTTGTTGATGTATGTGTTAAAAAGGAAGAACATATATATATATACTCATTTACAACAAATAAAATCATAGGACCCACATAAAGAATCATTTGCATAAAACATGAGTAGAAAATTCCATACAAGGAGGCAAATATTATTTTCAAACAAAACACCAAGTCTATTTCTTGAATGAAACCACAAATTTCATGTGGTAAGTCAATTAAAAAATTTAGAGTCAATATACTTGATACATAAACCACAAACATTGATTAAAAGAAGCAACTTCACATTCTAGTTTGACATAATTTTTACTTGAAAATTGTTGTTGACATAACTTCCAGATGAAAATTGCTTCCAATTTCTTGCTTGATAAACACAAACTTACCAATAAAACAAAAACAGGTACAATAGAGAAATTGCTTGTTAAAGATACTTGGTGTCCACATTTTGTGTCTGATCAAAAGTATTCTCAACTTTTCTTTGAAACCAACATGTAGTATTTCTCACTTAAAGTACCAAGATTATTACTGTGATAAATATACATTTATATGAAATAAAGTTAAGTCTATATCCATTTTGAAATGTGGTTGGTGAATACGATATTAAATTGATAACTTTTTTATTCGATTACACATATCCATGGTACTTATTCATTTGAGAAACTTAGACCAGGAAACCTCTCGACCAAAGATAAAAAAAAATTATAGAAAATCAGAGAAAGCTTAAACCCATACATGTACTCAATGGAAGTTGACAGAAATGTAAGATCTATTGATGTATTTTATTTGTTTTGCATATCATGCATGCACTTTTAATGACTCATAAAATACTAATATGTGAATTGAAAGATACATTACGTCAAGTGTTTCAATAGGCCAACAATTGCAGCTCATTTGATTATGGTAAGGTGATTATAAGTTGAATCATATACTACCTACACCATCACAACCACTCAACTCAATGTAAATTTTTTATGTTACAATAGTATATATATACATATATATATATATATATATATATATATATATATTGGAGAGTATAGGAAAAACATTATAGATTATAAGTACACAATGTTAACGCTACAAGTGACGTGTCAACATGATATACACAAAGTAAATTAACAATTATTACAAATTGAAGAAATACATTCAATATGATACTCAAAAGGCATGAGTACATTTTTCTTGTCTTAAAACATGACAACTAGATATCATAATCATCATGATACAATATCTAGTTTCAATATCTAACAGTAGAATCTGACAAAAAATATGATAACTAGATATCACAATCATTATGACACTACACTAGCAGGGGCAGAGCCAGGGTCAAGCAGAGGCCATGCCCCCCCAAAAAAAAAATCAAATATATTCATATGTCTATTAATACATGTTATATATCATCTAGAATGGATACAAGTCAGGAATTATGCATAGCACAGTGGTGTGCATGTTTTTCTCTAGGCAGATGGTGCAGGTTCGATCACCACTTAGTCATATTTTATGATTTTTATACATGTATGTATACATGAATTGTAAGACATATACATTTAAAAAATACAAATCATACACAAAAAGAGATTGGTCTAGTGTCTTGTAGTGTGTTTGACTTTTGTAAGGTCTCAATTTCAAATTTTGTATCGAGCGGATTGATTTTTTTTACAAATAAACTATTTCAAATACAAAACTTTGGCCCCCATTCATTTAACCTTGGCTCTACCACCCACTGCACAATAGCTTGATAAGAACATATCTTACACTCAAAATCACATTTCACAACAAGCAAATAACATCCACTTTCTAAGAAAATATATATTGTAACTTGATAAAATAGATGTTGTCTTACTATTTATATACAATTTAGTTATAATTTACATTTACAAGAAGGCATAATAGATAATGATACACCAAAACCCTAATTTTAAAAGTGGGAGTATGATGCATATATTTTAAATATATGATCATTTACTTAATATTGTTAAACCACCAGTACCAGACACATAAATCTTATAAGTTGATTATCTTATTTCAATTGTTAGAAAAATTATCTTGTATTGCATCCATCTAGATACAAATACATTGGATCTAGTCCAAGTATCCCACCATACGAGTCTCAAGATTAACATGTGATGCTAATACTACCTACTCAATCGACGTACATGAGGAAAAAATGGAGGGGCACATGATCGTGTTAACAAGATTGATATTACAGTCAGGTCCCATATTGGTCTAACAACCCCGATCTCCCACAATAGAATGGTTTCAAATTTAGGGTCCAACCCACATAGAGCAAGGTAATCTATGTAATTTTTGTTGAATTAATTAACATATGAATGATTGAATGTTCATTTGAAAAGAAAGTCAAAATAGAATAACAATTAGAATTTTTATATTTAATCAAGATGAGAGGAAATTATACTAGGGATTTCATCTACTTGAACATGTAGAAATTATACTAGGGATTTCACCTACTTGAACATGCAGAAATTATACTATTTCATATACTTGAACATGCAATGTGATTATAATTATCAAATTCAACACAAACTTACATATAGAATTTGGGCTACAAAAAATTGATTGTCTTTTTCTCTCAACAATTAGGGGAACAATGTCATGAACTAATATTACTATGCCCTACAATAGTTCATATCAACCAATTATCTAATCATGGAGTCATATCCATGATCCTTTGTTCATTGTCACAATGGAAAGTATCCACATAGATCCCTATTCCAGCTGAGATTAGGCACTCTCTAACAACAATATAAATAGAAAAGTAAGATAATATTGTAATCAAGGATAAAACCTTGGCAATGATAACATTAGTACACAGGTGGCCTTTAACGTCAGTTAATTAAGGCATGTAATGTCGATTTTGAGGTGACACCTAGGTGGGAAAGGATGTAAATTGACAACTATAAGATAAATTATTAAGGAAGAGGATGTAAATCGACAACTATAATGATAAATTGATGTCTAGGATAATAATCACCGACATGAAAAACTTGTCTATCAACAAATTATTTATGAATTGAAGGTATATAACTTAAACTTTTTTTGGAAAACTGACGTGATAAAAATGGTGTGATGTTAATTTTGGGACGAAACTAAAATTTAGACTATTGAATTTTTTCATTGTCATCGATTTTGTTAGTAAATTGACATCATAATAGTTCAATGTCAATTTTTTATCAACAAAAATGACGTAACATGCTGGCATATCAAATTAAAATTTTACTAATAAGATTTTTCAATAATGTTGATTTTTTGTTCAAAAATTGACATCACAATATTTCAACATCGGGTTTATTAGAAAACCAACATTTAAATATGTATTCTTTTTGTTAAATAGTAGGTCTACAAACCTATTGTCTGGTTATTCAATATGTTGTATAACTAGTTGTTCTAATAAACAACATGTTAGATCACGTGTTTAGATTTACAACATGCCATCTTAAACCTACATAATCTACAATAATAAACACATATAGACATCCACTTCCACATCATTAATTATCCCATTGTATTCATTTACATATCTTAAAAATGCACTTGTCATCATACACACATTCACAATTCACATGTAGGCATTTACATTCACATCTTCAATTTCCCAATTGGATACAAACCAAATCCAAAGTTACTTGCATTCATTATAATCTAAATTCAAAAACAAAGTTTTAAATACTTATGATCCATCACATATATAATCATATAAGCAATTAAATTCAAAGTTTTATACATGCATATTCATCAATCTCAACCTAGTTTAAAATTAATTTCTTTAATGAAGCACTCTGTCCACTTTACTCGTACGTCATCCAGAATTTTTGTGAATTAACTAGTTGTGTGTTAAATACATAGAAGAAGAATGATATAATCATAAGATAATATTGCATAAAGTATGATTATAATTCAAATTAGATGATACACCTGTGATTGAAGCCTATATTACTTGTTGTATAAGATAGATGTCTTGTAATGTTGTTCTGACAATGACATACACATACTTCATCACATCGTACTCACACGCCCAGACACTATCTTGTGTAGGGAAACACAAATTCACAGTTATGTGAGACGTTAATAAATAAAAATAAGTAGATTTGGTATTAAATTTGAAATCACAAAACTATCTTAGTACTTATCCATGATAATGTTTTCTTTTTTCTCTTAACAACTCATGTGACCTCATATAATGTTTTGTAGACCTATATGTTAAAGTAATGCATGTTGCATGATTGAATAGTCATATAATGATGCAAACACTAATAAGTATGTTGATGGACAAAGATTTGGTACTTTCCTTACAATCGAGAATTTCCATTGGTGTCCCCTGTCCAACAATTTGCTACCCAATGGGTCAAGATAGTACACAATAAGCATACTTGGGATGATCACCACAATTCCCAATGTCTATTTCTGAATAAAGAACAAGGCAAATAAAAAAAATTAAATTGTATTTGAATAAAGGTATTTTATAAGTTATAATTACAAGAAAATAAATGAGAACATATCTAACATTGAAAAGAGCCAAATTCATATTTTTTCTCACAGTAGAAAAATACTAAAATGAAGTAGACAAATAACTAGATGTTTGGTTTCTATCTACACGACTAATTAGTGTCAGGATTAGGAATACTACACTGACTATTTGAAACAATTTATTCTCTGCATAGAAGTAGTTGTAAGTACATATGTAATGATTTAATATGTAGAACATAATTCAAGATATATATGTAGAACAAGGCATTCAACCATAGGATCTCACCATATCCAAACTTATATTGCGGTGGTGTTTATCTATTCATAGTGAAACATCTATGTAATATCTTGAACAAGTATAGTAGTGTAATGAACTTGTCCTACGATGAGCTCCAACATAAGGATCAATACATTAAACCCTTGTTGATCATTCTCTAACCATCAAAATAAGTTAAGACACTTAAGACCTAGCCAGTCTACTAGTTCCTACATATTCAAAGTAGGTCCAATAGCTTCGGAGGAGGAGCTGTAGGGGGGCCTATTAAGTATTAGAGTTTGTCAATATTCCCATATCAATTGTAAACACATATATACAAATCAAAAGATACTCACACATAAAATATAATATACATTTATTATACCTTCCCATAGATAATCAAGTTTTCTGGCCACCCGATCACATCATTTTCTATGTCTCATAACATATTGTATTCAGAGTGAGATATTGGGAGTAGTGTGTATTTCATTAGTGGATAGACAAGTTGGGAGACATATGGACCACATCGTCTGTCATTATTGTGCAATGTAGTGCCCCATCCCCGCATAGTAAAACCTTGTCATCGGCCAAGACATTGAATATAGGCTTGTAAACTACAAGACAACATTTTCTAGTCACATACAATGTGTAGGTATTATATATATACTACTACACAACATATATATTAAATCGGTAAACTATTATATCATAAAGAATTATCAGACTAGCCTACAGGGTCCATGGGAGTACTCCAAACACCCTGTTGTACCTTGTCAGAAGAGATGTGTACAACAAGTTAAGCAGGTAATTGAGATCGAGATGATTGAAAGGCTCTCATTGCTTCTTGTATCACTAACAAGTTGTTTCATCCTAAATATCAACATGAATAACATAGTGTACCATTTTCATACACAACGAATGAGGAAGATCATATATAAAAATCACAACATGCTAAGTGCTATATTAGTTGCATAATGTAACATGTGAATTCATCTTGTTAATACAAAGTCTATGACTTAAATGTCTGACTTCTTTACCATATTGAGGGTACAATAAATCAATTTTCTTTCATTGTGGGGAATCAGAAGCATGACATCGCAACATGTCCTTATTTTTCTTTGCCTCTACATGCTAAGATAATTTTTTTGCATCTAACGAATCAGCATATAAGTACTGAAGTCACAGTAATATAGGTAGATACCACATCACCTTGGTAGGAGAGCCAGTCTTGATCTTACCCTAAATCATCATTTTCTACCTTGACGTCCATATTTTAGACAATCTTTCAAATTTATATAGTCCTTTTGAGATTTCACACACTCAATTAGTCACACATGTATCCTATTAGCCCTCATTCCCATGGGGAATAGTGTTTTTTTGTTATGTATGTTGTGATTGGAATCTCATTACCTTTAGGAAGAAATCCTTTCAATAAAGACAATAGAGGCATGAAACTAGCCTTTAGGGTATACAATATCAACACAACACTCATCCTCATAAATCTAGTACAACCTAAGTATACTTATTTCTAAAAGCATCATGCATGATGTTTCTAAATAAGGAAGGTGGATCGTAAGGTTTACCCTATAACTATCCAGTACGTCATCAACATGTCGTTTGGAATTGGTTTGTTCACATCAACATCATTGGTCATTTCTTCTTCCAAACAAGTAATACTATCAACATATACTAATCTCATAATAGGAATCTTTACATGCCAATATCATTTTCTATAGCACTATATAATGGCATTGTACATTATAAGAATTTTTGTTTTATCAATAGTGTCGACTTTCAAGTTGTTAGAGTAATTCCTGCAGGGGAAAAAAAACCTGTCTTCAGTTTGTATCCTATGTTCCTCTATAAATATTATACACTCATCAAGACTGCCTGTAAATTACAAAGTGCAACGATTTTCAATGGACATCTAACATCGACCCATTCTAGCCCTAAATGATAGTGACACTGAGTATTAAATCGATCTAGCGTTAGCTAGATCAACTTTTGAACAAATTTTGTTTGAATTGAGACTGAATAAGTTTTCACAACAATATTTAACATTCATATTGATCATGTCTATCACCTATCTTTATCTTGAAAACTTAATCTCACTAGTAAGTGTAGAATGTGTATTTGACTTTTAAAATATTTTGGCAGCATTTCCCTACAACCCTCCAAGTATACATGTGTAGATGGGAAAACTTCCACCTATGTTTGTACTTAGAGAACAAACTAGGGAACGACTATCAATAAATTCTTACAAACCAAACACACAATATACACTCACATCCTAAGTGAAACTAAGTGTTCCAGAATAATTCTAAACTATAGACTATCTAAGATTTATATCTTAATGATTAAACTTTGTATGGGTTTCTAGGCCAAAAAATGTGTCTATTTAGCATTCATATTGATGATGTGTATCACCTATCCCATTTTTTATCACTTAATCTCACTGGTAAGTATATAATGTGTGTTTGACTTTTATGAATATTTCAACAATATTTCTTCATAGTTCTCCAAGAACACTAATGTAAATAGAAAATACCCACCTATATATGTACCTAGAGAACAAATGGGAAAATTATTATCAATTTGTTTTGAAAACCAAGAACACATTATACACTCACATCTTATGTGAGATTAGGTGTTCAAGAACAATCTTAAGTAAAAGACTATCTAAGATTTACTTCTAATGAGTAAATCTTGAATGGATTTCTAGGCCAACAAAATATATGTCTATTTAGGGATTAGGGTTAAGGGTTTAGAGATTAGGAGTTTAGGTTTTACGATTTAAAGTTTAGTTAAATGCATATCAATTTCAGTATAAATCAAGTTAATTTAGATATTTTCATATGTAATAATCCTTAGGTGTAATCATTTATACATATAACATTAAAATTAAACAATGCATGCAACATAGAGAATAAAGGAACATTAATCATAACTGAATTTATAGATTTATAAAATTTAGAAGAAACAAAAAAGAAATTATACATACATTCTCAATTCTAGATAAATGGATGGAAAACTATACATGAATTCCAATTATACAAAAAAAAGTAAAAACAAAGCAATTATACATGTAACTATAAATGAATTCCAATTATATAAAAAATCAAAATGCAATCTCTGAATCCTAAACAAAACAAGAAAAGAGCATAAATAAATTGAAAAATTCAAATAGAAAATGACCTCAACCAAAAAGGCCAGCAGAAGATAGTGGTCAGGACGCCATCAACGTTGAACTAGTCAAAGTGACTAGCAGCGGCCGTAGTGTAGGCAGTAGAAGGAGCGACGGTTATAGCATATGTAGCAACAAGAGGAAGTAGCAGCAGTAATAGTCGAAAACAATAGAAGCAACACTGACAACAATGGCTAAAGCCGCATGTGGTCGCGGCAGGGAGTGAGAGAGATGGAAGGAGTCGGGAAGCAAGCGCTCAACGACGATGGTGTCAGGGGAATAGTCAGCATCGGGGGGAGGTACTAGTGCTAATATCATTTGTAGTGTTAGTTATTTTAGACCCTAGACTTCAGCTATGAACCAACATCTATGTGGGAGAAACTACAACTAAGATCTGCTATGTCGATTTCTTGGATAGGAGACAACTAATGATACTGTTAGGATTTTATCTCTTATCCTAATTGGATAAGAAATATTATCTAACAATATTAGGAAAGTACAATCAATGTTAGACTTAGAGTCAAAGACATTATTTCCTTATCCTTTTGTATTGTCGTTTCCTAATCCCTATAGAATTGTCGTATCCTCTCGTATTGTCTAACCGGGAGTCCCTATCTATAAATAGGGATAGACACCGATGTATATTGTGTGCTAAGGTACACTGATGTGTGGGAGTTCCAACATGTGGTAACTTCAGGTGTGCTAATGTAGGACAACATCGTGTGTCAAATGGGAAGCCACAAAGGATAGCCAAAGGGGAGAGAGAACAAGAGTGGGTTACGAGATTCTATTGTGGGCACAAGATTGTGAGAGAGCGACAATTCTTGTAATCTTCTTAATAAGAGTTGCTCAATAGAATTTTGCGGTCTTCTTCCCCAATCATGTTCTCTACTTGGTTATTTATTTGGTGGTTATTGGCTTTGTCGACGTGGGCGGTCGTGACTTTTGTTGTGCATGCTTGGGCTGAATCTCGTATGGGGGTTTTCTTGGGCTTGAAGCTTCTACAAATCTCTTCAAGTGGTATCAGAGCAGGATTCATGCGAGATGATCAGAAAGCATTGGAAGCACAAAAAAATATGACAACGTCGAAAACTACCGTTGGAGGTCATCCGGTAGTAAATCTTGATGGCAACATCGTTATGCAACCAGGAGGGAGTGAATCCACATGTTGTGAAATATCAACGCAAGGTGGAGTCATGCAATTCATTTACAAGGGGCAAGCGACAATGGAGGCTACCTGCTTCTTTGGACTGGTTGGATTTTTTCTAACCAAAAGAGGAGCAGTTGATGAGAGGTCTATAAATATAGTAGGTGTAGATGAAGCAGTAGCATGGGTGGCGGGTGTCATGAACCCGAAGATTGCTACATGTATTCAACTCTCACAGGCAGTCTAGTGCGAGATTGCAAACTCAGCTGCAAATTTCAATAGACGCAGAGGTGAAGCTATCAACTGTTGGAAAGAGGAAGTCGTGGTTGTACCGACCACGCAGTGTCTTCAAGTGGGTGTGACTAAAAGAAGACACAACCCTATGGCATGGGGGCCAAAGGTGCGAAGGATGCAGTTCTTTCAACTATAGGTGGAGGCGGTGCAGTTTCTTAATCTGTACAATATGAGGATCTCTCACATGAAGGGTCTAGACAGTAATGTCTGGACACACACTCCATGCAGGCGTGCATGGTGACACGCTTCTGGAAACAGAAGTAGCTTTCGAGGACGGAAGCACAGAAGAAGAACGGGAGCAGACTTCTTGGAGGAGCAACTTCAGCGGATAAGATTCAAGGTAGAGATTGTTAGGATTTTGTCTCTTATCCTAATTGGATAAGAAATAATATCTAACAATATTAGGAAAGTGCAATTAATGTTATACTTGTATTCAAAGATTATTTCTTTAGGGTTTTAGGGGAGACAGAGAAGGTCGCCAAAACAAAAAATTTCTCCTCCCAAACCCTGAACAAAGGAAACGCGTCAACGTCTATACAATAGGAAGGATGGTTTGTAGAGGTGTAACTTGTCATGAGGCTTGCTCGGCGATGTTACCTCATGGCTTGTGCGGTCTTCACCTCTGGTCTTGGATGGTGTCTGTGCAACTCCTGGTCGCACTGGGACTGTCGGGATTGACAGCTGTCCTCCGAGCGACAGAAGCCTCCCGCCTCTGAAGTAGTCCACACAGACCATCTGGAACTCCGATCTCCTTGCCCCACAAGGAATCGGAAGGAGTCGTACCCTCCTGTCGGTGTACTAGTCACCGACACACTCTCCTGCTACCAATCACTTTCTACAGTTGTCTTTCCCTTGTTGTGCCTCCCTTATCGGGTACCACTTGCTCATGCTCTCTCTCGGTTACCAAAACCAAAGAGAATGACTACTTTGTAGAGCAACTGGTGCACTGAGTTGTGTACCTGAGAAGCCCCCACTACCCCTATATATATAGGAGGGTCATGGGACAAGGTTCTCTACCCTGGGAAATGCAGGATTAAAGTAGGAGTAGAAGGGTTCGAGATTTTCCACAAAACAACCAACTTGCGCCAGCTGAACCGATCATTTCAACCCTGAAAAGATCATTTGGTGACCTCAACTGATCATTTCAACTTGAACCGATCGTTTGGGACACCTGAGTCGATCGGTTCATTACATGAGTCGATCGGTTCGTGGTCTTAGTCCAACTCAAATTGACTTTCAAATTTGTCTCTGATTAATCAAATATTAATCCTTGTCCAAATTGAATTTGTACAAGTGAAACAAATTGTATTTGCAAAATAGTCTTCTGACTCTCCAAACGATCTCGGTTGGTCCTCGAATCGACTGGTTCAATAATTGAACTGATTGTCTCACTGATACATGAGTCGATCAACTCATAACTTGAGCCGACTGGTTCAACAACCTGAGCCGATCGGTTCATCTCATGAGCTGATCGGTTGGGACATTAGACTTGTACAAATCAATCAATCGCAGTTTCAATCAATCTGATACTCTAATAAAACGGTCCAAAACCTTGAACACTATGATATTGAGCTATCAATTGATTGAATGTTTAATTGAACTACTAAACTCCTTTAGCAATCAATCTAAACATCGTTTGTGGATAAACTCCTCTTCTAGGTTAAATCCTATGTGTGTGACCCTGCAGGTCCATTTCACGTTGGCAGTGAAAGTCACATTTATGACTTCACAAGCAAAGAGCGGTGCCTAGTCGTACATCAGTGCTACCCAAGTGAAATAGAAAGTTGGAGAATAACTTTCAACCCTACAATCCGTGAATGGTGTTACAACGAATGTATAATTCCTTTGTCACTGATATCCTGAATGAACTCAAGGCATGGAACAGTCATCCTTTCAACGTTCATTCACTTTCTTGATCTCAGAGTAGATTGGAGGAGATATGTATGACTTCAATATCACATACTGATTCACACATGCGTGTGCACGCCTATATCAATCCTACTCATCAAGTGGCCATGGATATCAAACTCCCTCAGGAGGTACAAATCCCATATCTATCACTCACCCCTAAAAAGCCCCATGTGTCAAAGCCACCCAATCATCACCGTTATAACAACCCATGTTTCAGGGCTGCGTTTGAAGTGTCAAAGTGTACCCAACGACATGTGTTGAGTGTAGTGATTTCAGGTCTAAGAATCACACTCACCACCATCACTGTGAGAACTGACTGTGACTACCATGCCATGGTTCCATGTGTCAAACTCACGGTTGGTCTGTCCGGTACACTTGTTCTCTAACAGGTACCTATGTGTTTGGTTTGATATCTCCATATCATGACTAATGAGATTATGTCATCAACCAACACCGCAATCTAGTCTTGTGTTTCATTGTTGTCTATCTACCTTCCACAATTACATCCGACTAGGGACATGATAAGAATGTACAAACTCTTAGCATTCGTATGATCTCATCATTCAGGTCCTTAACCTGAAGGCATACATCATTGAGTACTGTCATTCTCTAGACATTCAATATGTTCTATCACTATCTCATATGATTGAACCAGAAAGAATTGGAAGCTTGCCTTTGATTTCTATCAAATCAATCTTAATGTATCCCACCAATCATCCCATGATTGACTCTCAGAGCATACATACCAACAGACTCCCACTTGCACTGCGAGCCAATCACCCTTGAATCATATTCATAGTGATCTTTAAACATGTCCCACATGTTACTATGCTCTAGTGCTAACATAGTATGTTATGGAAACACCTTGCCAAAGTCAGTATTAACTGCATGTCTCTCATCTCTTTGATGTACATCACACATATGAGATGGAGTTGTCATAATATGTGATCTAGTATTCTTTTGCTAACCTTCAGCCACATTGCATGACCAAGCGCTCCTAACTTGTCATCAATGACCAGAATATCTATAAGTTCATTTCATGAACTTCCAGATCCATATAGTATCCACTGCTGTTCTCTAACACACGGATACTCGGTTTTTCCTTTTAAACAGCTTTAATGGAACATTTCCATTTATCAACAAACATTCACTTTTATATATCCCATATATATTGTGATTAATTTTCTATCCTTTTTGGAAGTTCGCATCAGTGTAACTCTTTACAGTGAACCCTTCCTTATTTCCATAGAACTAGTACTTCTCAAGTACTTATCAAGTTCTCATGGTATTCCAGTAACCCTTACTGGAACTAGACAGACATCCACTCGTCATGTCCCACATACGAGTTATCAAGATGAGCACATCATATTGTCATGTCCTACATACAATATGATGAATGCATTTTACTCTTGCTATGTCCATACATGCAAGATAATGGGATGATTACATACATGATAGATCCATACCTATTCTTAGTGTTCCCATTCTTCATAAGAATTGGACACTTGGCCTTGGGATACCAACTCCATGTAATATGGACAAGTTTTCTCCCATTGAATGTGTGCATACTGAACCCTTCAGTATAGATTGTCAATGTATGCTCTCTCTTTTTAGGTCAAGAGGTTTTCAAGTACTATCTCTATAGATCTCTATTCCTATCACATAGGAAACGTCTCTATCTTCCTTAAAGATAATTTCCACTTTGGATTTCCATTCTAGAACATTTCCTTTTCACATCAACGTGTGGAATGTGAATACGCTCCCACTAAATCACAGATCTCTCTTTATCTTTGACATATTAGTCATACCCTTTGACTATATCATCAAAGTAAAGATCACAGTTCTGAGTTTCTTGTACTCAATCAATCACATTGATTAGTCCATTGTAACTTATAGACTTCATTTGCATTAATGGATTCATAAACCTTATAGGTTGTGTCACGTACACATCCTTGTTTTATTCCTCATAGGAATGCAATTTTAGTATCCAAATGCCAAATCTCTTAGTCATTAAGTTGCAATTAACAATCATCATCCTTTTCAAAATGTTATCCATGTGTCTTAAAACTTAAGTCTCATTCGCACTTATGGATTTTATCCCAACGGGTGCTACCATCAAGGTCATACCTTATGGTTTACATGGAAGTCATTTAGGATGTAATGGTCATAAACCATAACTCAAAATCCAGTTCCTCATATTCATCTAGATAGTTGACTCATCACATGACCAACTCATCACATAGATGATCGAGGTGTATCTGTCAATAATATAAGAACTCACAACACTTTGTGATTCTTAATATCCTTTATTAGTGTAGGGTATTCTTTATTTAAGAAGAAATTAGTTATTTGATAATCATCCTCTAACTCTTTAGAGTATGACTCCCTTTTTGATTTAGACATCACCATGCCTTAATCATGAGTTCACTATGATACACTATCATAATCACTCATAAGGATCTCAAACATTTAGTTCAAGTATTTCATTCATTGATCTCATCAAGAATTAACACTTTACCAAATCCATACTTCATGTATGATATCCTTGAACACTTCAAGATATTCATATTGGTATTTCTCTAAACACCATTTGAAGTATTAGCATTTGCTCCAATAGGTATGTAAATACATCACATGTATTATACCTAACGGGATAATCATTATCCCACTACCACTAGTGAAGATTGATTAATCATGTCTAAGAGATTCATGTCTCTTACTGGTTCTCTAACCAAAAGAGTCTAGATGTATCCATCATATGAATTTCTCATGATTTATGCTAATTTGATTGTTTGAGTTATCAATAACCTTTAGGTATCATTTTATCTTATGCATACCAAGTACCACTAGATAAACAAGGCATTGCCATAAAGATCATATCTTTTGAGATTGAAACATCAACTTTATTAATTGCTATCATTGTCATACAATATGCAAAAATAGTGTGTTTCTATCCATTGTCAAATATGAAATAGCAGTTCATAACTCTATTACATGCCTTCAAGGTTGAAAATAAACTAAAGTACTCTTATCTATGACGGCAACACTTGCCCCATTTATTGAGTGCTTTACATTTTATATCTTGGTATCATATACCTAAAAAAATGTTACAAGTTTATTTCATGACACCTTCAAGTGGAGACGTCTATCTCCTCCTTCTTCTTTAGTTCTTCCAGACAGAGAGGACAATTCCTTTTCCAATGTCTTGGCTTTTGACAATGGTGGCAATTGCCTCTCTTGGTCATGCCTCCCTTGGCCTTGAGAGCTAAAGACACCTTGGGCTCCTGGTTAGCATCAGGACCTTTCTTAGCCTTGCCTTTTCCCTTACGCTTGGACTTGCCTTGCTTGCTGTTGATCATCATCATAGACTTAGGCTTGTCCTTCTTCATCTGTATCTCGGCTGTCCTCAACATGCCCAACAACTCTATCAATGGCTTGTCAAAGTTGTTCATGTTGTAGTTCATCACAAACTGACTGTAGGATTATGGCAACGATTGCAGTATCACGTCAGTAGCCAACTCTTGGCTCAGGGGAAATCCTAGTCTTGTCAGGTTCTCTACATACCCAATCATCTTGAGTGTGTGAGGACTGACTGGATCTCCTTCTGTCAAGACACACTTGAACAACACCCTGGAGACATCATACCTCTCTTGCCATGCTTGATCTTCATACATGTTCTTGAGATGCTGAATCATCTCAATGACACCCATGTTCTCATGTTGTCTCTGCAACTCGTGGTTAATGGAGCACTGACGTGGTATTTTGGAACACACTAACAAACTCACTCGGGGTTGAAATCCCCGAGCTTTTACCAACCAAAGTGCAATAATACCACCCGCAAGCGGACGAGTCTTATCACACTGACGTGGTATTTTGGAACACACTCGCAAACTCACTCGGGGTTGAAATCCCCGAGCTTTTACCAACCAAAGTGCAATAATACCACCCGCAAGCGGACGAGTCTTATCGCAGTATAGTTAAGGATCGAACCCAAAGGACAACCTTTTTAAGAATATTTGTCAGTCGAATCTATCTCAAGTAAAACTAATATTTAGAACGATTGGTTGATTTGAGGTTACTTAGACTAATTGCAAGAAAGTAAAAGCTGAATTAAAGTTGGATTTAGAACAATGATATGGAATCGCTGGGATGGTACCGGGTTTCACCATCGCTACACACACAAACACACTCAATTGCAAACAAACCAGGCATTATATGTCTCATCACCATCTGGATTACTTTACTTACGACTCTGAAGATACAGAAATCCATGAAGGTTGTGGGCCCCCTATACAGGCGTTAGGCACACAGAAGCGTCACCGAAGGCTAGATGGCTCGTCCCCTCGTGGATCATACACTTACGAACTTGATGGAATCCCATCCTATTTCTAGTTTGGGAGTCAGCCGCATTAACCGATAAGCGAGCAGGCGATTAATATATGAGCAAACATCGACGGTTAACAAGACGATACAAAATCCAACTAAGGTTGTGAACCCCCTATATAGACGTTAGGCGCACAGAAGCGTCACCGAAGGCTAGATGGCTCGTCCCCTCGCGGATCATACACTTACGACCTCAAGGAATCCCTTCAGAAGTTCTCATTAAGGAGTCAAACTTGTAAACCACCATTCAATCCTACATATAGATGTTCTCGCAACATAGGAAGAACAAAGATGAAAGCAAGCTATTAATCAAACTACAAACATAGCGGTTAATGACGAAATAAAGAGTTATATACATTGCCATGGAGAGTTTTAACAAAATAACATGGTTTGCATGGGCAGCGGGGCTAGTCCCCGCACCCCAGCGAAAAGGTACTAGTCGCTCATGGTGCGAGAAACAAGAAGGATGAGAAAGAGAGGGAAATCCGCCACGAACTCAGTGCAGAAGGTAGTCGTAGCTCGGTGAAGAAGATACGACCTTCTACGTCGTGTCGGAGCAGATCTAGACGCGAACGGGAGTTGTCAAGACAGACCAGACAGTCTCCCTCGCTCCGTCTTCCTTCTCTCTTCAGCCTCCTTGGTTGCAACACGGGTAGTAGGTGGAGTGGAACTGGCGTAAACTAGACTGGATTTGGATCAGAACTATGTTCGGGCAGCCTGGCGGTGTCCGGATCTGATGCCCAAATGAGGACCCTTGGGGTCCTATTTATAGGCACGGATCTGTCCCTCATGCTTTTGGTGTGATTCCAAACGGTTTCATACAGCAACAGTAAAATATCTTGCTCATGCGGTCTTGGATTGGCAAGTGGCCATGCGGTCTTGCGGCTCATGCGGTTTGCATGTAGCAAACGGTTTGGAAAATATCTCGTTTAAATGGTCTTCTATTCAGCCACTCAAACGGTCTTCGCATGGATATGCAACAAACGGTCTTGGGTTGGACGGATAGTAGAAGGAAACAGACCACATGCCCATTTGGTCTCATAGCTAAACGGTCTTCGCAGCCAAACGGTCTTCGTTTCTTCTCATTCGGTCTTTACAATCGCAGCAAACGGTTTTGAGACCACAGGGGCTCAAACGGTCTTGAGACTGCTTGGGCTCAAACGGTCTTGAGACCGCATGGGCTCAAACGGTCTTGGGACCGCATGGACTCAAACGGTCTTGGGACCGCATGGGCTCAAACGGTCTTGGGACCACATGGGCTCAAACGGTCTTGGGACCGCATGGGCTCAAACGGTCTTGGGACCGCAAGGGCTCAAATGGTCTTGGGACCATGTCTCAAACGGTCTTGAGACCGCATGGTCTCAAACGGTCTTGAGACCGCATGGGTGGAAAAGCTTGGTTAGATTTCTTGATCAGAGCCAGAGATGAAGTTGGACCTTGACTACTTATTCAGTTTTGTCGAAACCTGCATTAAATGAACAATATTTAGTTAAAACCTTGATAATCAAATCAGCTAAGTGTTTTACACATTATGATTCATATTGAGTGAAATAGTATGAATAGAGGTGAATTAGTCACAAATTGATAATTGAATTTCATGATGAATATACGTACATCAAGCACAACATCAAGCACTTTGCATCAATGGCATCATCAGAATGCTTCTTATAAGCATCCCTTTCTGCCTTTGGTGTAGTAGGAGTAGGTTCCTCTAGAACTGGAGTATCTAGGACACAGAGCTTTCTCTCTTGAGTGAGAACAATTCTCAATGTCCTAAAACAGTCATGGGAGTTAGTTCCATTCAGCTTGTCCTTCTCAAGGACCGATCGCAATGAAAAGTGATTGTTGTTTGTTGTCATTTGAACTACAAAAGGAAATGTATGCAATTTAGTCCAAAACTCAATTTTGACTTATTTGATTGATTTGAAAGGTTAACGATATAATTAGGACTTTAATTAATTATCGCTCCCACTATTTTTGTTCAAATTGATAGCCCTCACCATCAATTTGGAAGATTGCAACGTAAAGTCTTCTAGTGGGTCAAGATCCTGAAATCCTCTAAGTCATGGACCAGCTAGGGTTGTCATCCACAACTTAGATCTTCCAGGTAGGTAACTTTTGCCAATTGCATCATATGCAACTCTTGAAAGATGTCATATGCAACTCTTTCCCATGATCACCTCCATGCCTCAAGGTGCTAGATCCTATTTAGGTTTACCTTGTTAAGTCTGACCCAAAGACAATACGATGAATATGCACCCTGCTAGGGCAGACCCACATATCGCATCCTTCACGCTTCCATGAGATAGACGATGCACCACGCTAGGGCGTGCCCACACTTGGCCGATCAAGGTTTTCACATGTGTCACATTTGAAAGGCATCTAAAACTTTAATATTTAATGAGGGATTTTGTTTTATAGGTACATATACATATCCAATCACCACAATATATAGTATGTATCATATACATGCTATATCCCACAAAAAACATGCGAAATGATAAAAGCGATGATTATGGCCATCCTAATGTGATTCCTCGAGCCAAGAGGAATCACAATCATCTTGGTCTACATCACATGCAACATGTATAAGATGAACTTTGTGATGTATCTGTCTGAGTTGATCAACTCATAACATGAATGATCTGCTCACCCTGGTCGGTCGTCTAGGTGCCACCATCCGATCGGTTGGCTCCTCCAACCGATCGGTTCACCTGGTCTTCGTGCATCTCCTCATGGCCGCCACCCGATCGTTTCTCTCCTTCAGCCGATCGTCTGGATCACCAACTGATCGGTTCACGCCTTGAACCGATCGTCTCAGTTGTCATCAGTTTGTCCGCCATTCTTTGACATAACAGGAAATAAAAATCTATCTTATTTACATTTAAATTGGGAAACCCCGAGTTACATTTGGGGGAGCAAAGGTAGGAAAGAAATCTCGAGTTATCTCGAGTTACATCAGGAATAGGAGATAGGGAATCAGTGCGCAGACCGAGATGCAAGCAACCACATACAACCAAGCACACATACATATGGTTTATTGGCCATAACCATGCTATACATCCACCACAAAACTCGTTTAAGGGCGACGTGTATCGAGTGCATTCATATTACATATCATATATGTATATTGGGATTTTGTGGATTTAGGATTGGACATGCATAAAGCCAATTTTATTCGCATTGTATGCAATAAATAAAGGCGAAAAATCAAAATCAATCATATCGATAATCCTAAAGTATAGATCAGTTGACGTGGCTCTGATACCACTGTAGGGTTTTAGGGGAGACAAAAAAGGCAGCGGAAACAAAAATTTTCTCCTCCCAAACCCAGAACAAAGGAAATGCGTCAACGTCTATACAATAGGAAGGATGGTTTTTAGAGACGTACCTTGTCCCCAGTCTTACTCGGTGATGTTACCTCACGGATTGCGCGGTCTTCACCTCCGGTCTTGGACGGTGTCTGTGCAGTTCCTGGTCGCATCGGGACTATCGAGATTGACAGCTGTCATCCGAGCGGCAGAAGTCTCCCGCCTCTGAAGTAGTTCACACGCACCACCTGGAACTCCGATCTCCTTGTCCTACAAGGAATCGGAAGGAGTCATACCCTCCTATCGGCGTACTAGTCACTGACACACTCTCCTGCCACCAGTCGCTTTCTGAAGTTGTCTTTCCCTTACTGTGCCTCCCTTATGGGGTAGCACTTACTCGGGCTGTAACATATTGAATTCTGGGCATTTTGCCTTTTTGGTCCTCTTTTTCATCTTTTCCTTTCATTCCTATCTTCTTTGGCCTTTTTGTGTAATTTGTGGAGATTATGATGGTTATTGGATATCCGATATATTCTTAATATAAGGTTGTATGCACAAATACCTCACTTAGATTTTAGATAATGGGCCTGAAGTGCAAATTGTACACTAAGCAATAAAACGAATAGGATATTTCATCCTAGAACTTTCTAGTGCTTTTTAGAATATGAAAAAGAAAGAAAATCCCAAAATATAAATAAAGGAGATGATAAATGTAATAATTGGAGATAATATGAAATATATTGGATAAAAGAGGATAATGAGGAATATGTTGTTTCAAAAAAATCATAAATAGGAAGCCACGGGATAATTTGATAAAAAAATCGTTTTCTTGATCTAAAAGAAACTTAATGGCCAAGTATCATCTAATTTGGATAATAAATAAATATATTAAAGCCTTTATTACAAGATAATGGGAAATAAGCCAATAAGGTAAAATAAAATATCTAATGTCCTCAAATTGGAAAAATAACTCCAAATTAGTAATCTATATGTCAAAATTAGTCTATGTGTGAATTTTTATTTAATTTGGTCTATGTTAAATATTTTATTTTATTCAGGGGAGAGAAAATGACTTAAAGATCAAAAATATTAAATATATGGTGATAAAAATTAATTAATGGCAAAATTGTATTCCAAACGTTCATTATTGCTTATAGGCCAAGTTTTACATTTTAAGAAGGTTTCTAGATGCCTCTAATAAATTAAAAGGTTAAATAAGTGATAAAATTTAAATGAATTAAATAAAATAATAATGTTCTTCAAAAAATATAATAATGCCAAATTCGTGTTATAAATGTTAAAATAGACCTTTGTATGAATTTTGACTCAATGTGGAAAATATTTGATTAGACGATAAATTAAGGAGAGAGAAAGTGTGCAAAACTTGCAACTAATTATTTAAAATAATAAACAACTTCAACAAATGGAAATAATACCAAATTCATGTCTAACATACTTAATAAGACTTATGGGTGAAGTTTTATTATTTTTGGATAATCATAGAGTCATAAATAAATGAGGAAAGATAAAATGTGTTTTGAATTATTTAACACATTAAAGATTTGCAAAAGAAAAAAAAATAATTTCATATTTGGATTCTACACCTTAAAATCAGTCAGAATATAAAATTTGGTAATTTTTGGATAACGTTTGGGCCTTCAAATGAGGAGAGAGAAAAACATTTAGAATTTAAATGACACTTTGGTCGCATTTTAATACAAGTATAGTCCAACTAGGACTCTCCCCATTCGCGAGATCGGACGGCTCGTGGTCCTTTGTGGACCCGAGTCCATTGATCTGACGACTCGTGGTCGTCTTCTTCCTCAAACCGTTTGGGAAACAGGTTGTTCATTTTCTGAGTTTTCAAATTGCATTGTCTCTTTCAATTCTCAACCAAATCGAGAACTATTTGGTTCGTTGGATTGCTCGTTGGATTCCGCTTCATTTATTACTAAAATTTTGGTATTTTCACAATTATCTAGAGAGTTTCTCTTTGGCCGAACCTCTTCTCTCACCCCCACCTATGCAAACCCTAGTATAGATCCCCTCATATATAAATACCTATACCCATGGCTTCGCGGGAGCCATTGCAACTCTTCAAACTTTTCAATTTCTAGTTTGATCAGTGTTTGGCCCTCCAGTGAGCAGCCGAATCCACCAGGCTTGCGGCAGCCCTCCCCCTCTCTTTGCTTCATCTCAGTTCAATTGCAAGGTACCATCATTTCCATCTTTCTCTCCTCTTCGTTTTGAGTATCTACGCGTCGAATTTGATGGAGTATCTCGACTTTGCCCAAATCGGCCGAACAGCAGCTTCACGCTGCGTAGCTATGCTGTAAGCAGAGGTAGAAGAAGCCCTATGTCATTTTTACGTTTTTGCCCCTCTCTTCGCCTTCTTCTGTGCTTTTTCCCGCTAAGGGAAATCTCGTCTTTTGGCCTGGTTTTGTTTTGTTAAGACGAGTCAAACCCAGACGTTGACCGCGTGACATGGCCGCCCCTTATTGGGCCAAGTCAGCAGGTGGGTCCGGGCTCTCGATCTCTCTCTCTATGTTTGATACAAAGTGCCTACGTGGCAATTTCTAATTGGTGCTTTTTAGAAAATTCATAACTTTTTACTCGTTGCTCAAAAAATTAAAACTAGATAGTGCTTTGAAATCAAGAGAACGAGAACTACCCTTTAAAAATGTTTTTGTGGTTTGATTCTGAGATTTTCGAATATGCATTTTTTGAGTCGATTTAATTAACTAAAATCACCAAAATTAACCCTAAAAGTCCATATCTTCAAAATATACAATATTATATGTAATTTTGATCATAAAACCCTAACTAAGACGATGGTGATATTTTCGGAAACTAGTTTGAAAGTTTGCATAAAAAGTTAATAATATTAGGGTTTTAAGCCTTTAATGTGTATACTTAATTCTAATTCATAGATCTAATGATGATATTAGGGAAAGTGGGTTCTGATTTTGTGTGAAGGGTTGGAAAGTGGTTTCTAGAACTCTTGAGGCTAAGGTATGTGCAACTACCCTTCAGTTGGGAAAATTTTATACCAATACCCATATTCCCTAATGAGGCTTAATCTGACCTAATTCATGATTCTTGAAACCTAATTTATTTATGCCTCAAAATTTTGTTGTAGTATTATCTTGTTTGGATTTTCATACCCCAATGCCATGTTATTTAAATATTTTGATTAATCTTGCCATAACACTTTTCTGGCATGTAATTAAATGTTCTATTTAATAGTAAAGTAGTAGTACTTATGTACAACCACCCACAGAGGGCATGTATATAATTGCCCTAGGGGAATGTTTATAATTCTCCCCATTATATTATAGGTGACTGGGAATGTCTTATTCTCCCCTCACCTAAGGTTAGAGGTCCGGTAGGTGCCTCAACCCTACTTAGTTAGGTAGACATATTAATTTACATGAAAATCCTTTATTTACTTTTGTTATTGGCAAGTTTCCTTAATAAAAGCCTCATACTCTTGATGTCACACCCCGATCTCACACTAACCACTAATCATGAAATTAGGGAGCGACAGATGGATTATCACATAAACAAACCACTGAGAACTTTTTCTTTTTAAAACCTCGTAATGATATCCGGATTATTGCTGTAAGCTAAAACATAATAAACTATTGCGGAAGCATTTCAATTAAACTGGCTAGAGAACATAAACAGAGTTTACAACATGTAACATTGTTTAACCGAAAGTAAACATAATGGTTAATTTACATCTTTTACACATTCGCCATACATACTCTCTCTCACCCACACCATGTCCCAAGGATCGAGGGGAAAGGATTAAGAGACCATTATCTAACTAATTACATATACCTTATACTGACTAGGGTGGTAAGATCATTCAGATTCCTGGAACTGTCGCTGACCTGAAAATGTTTGAGTAGAGGAGTGAGCCTACTCGCTCAGTGAATAGTTTTTCATTTAAATATCACTAAACAACTCGTTAAGTTTATTATTCAGTTTAATATACAAGAAATACTGCACTGAGCAGTTCTAAAACAATATAATTGAAATAACAAAGAATGTAAATATTGCATCCAAAGAATAACTACTAGAAGACTATGCTCTAGTCTTCCTTAACTCTTTCATTTATAAGAAACTCTATGAACCTATATGATCATATTTTAGCTTATGCCATGATCTATGCAGTGTACTCTGCATAGAGACTCGCAGTGCACTACGGCCACACCGTACAAGACTTAGAGACACACCTGGGAAATGCTAAGTCTGACGCCATCCCTGCTCTGCCACAGGACCCCAGGCTCATCGGCCTTCAGGCTCATCGGCCTCACTGCACTACATCGAGTGCTCTAGACTCCTCCTCTAACCTGAGTACACAGGCGGAGAGTCTCACGGGGTTACCTCCATGACTCCGCACGGATCTTGTTGCAATAACCCCCAATTTTCTCCAGTGCCACCGTGACATCGCACGCGTTGTTGTTGGACACTGGCTCTCTGTCCTCGTGTCTCCATGACTCCGCACGGATAATGTTGCAACACGAGTTTCACCCCTAAGAAGCAGATCTGTCAAAGGGGTTCTACGGTGTTCAGGGAACCTAAGTCTAACATTAACATTATAGGTACATTTTAAATAGAAATCATAACTCATGCATTCAACATATATCATGTCTCAGTAACATCCCTTTCTAGGGCATGTCATATCTCATCACCTGCAATTTACGAGATATGTATTGAAAATAAGAAGCCCTGCAGTATGTAGATATCAACTCAGAGAGAACAAGCATATAAAGTTAAATGCACTAGAAACATACAATTCAACAGTTAAGCATCACCACATCTCATATCGAAACTTTTCATATCACCATAACATGATTCATTGAACACCCTATCCTTAGGGTTTCAGTTACCTCATTCACTTATCACATGGAAACACCCTATCCTTATATCATGCATGCAGTCAGATTTAAAATTCATAAATATCCCAAACTCAAGTCAATTTGGCACATGCATATTGAATTCATTCAATTGTACATCTTAGTGCACTGCTAAGAGTAATTTACTTCACATATAAGAATTCATACGTAACATTTGTCAATTCTCTAAAATTCTCGAAAAAATGCGCACATTAACCCAAATCCTGGTTTGTGCATCACTTAACTCAATTAAGAGTTAATTACATATCACAATACAATTTAATAACAATACTTGAGAATTTTTGGTAATATTTCAGAGAAATGTGCCATTTCATGTAAATATCAATTTACACATATTAACGTCAAAAGATATATGCAATTAGGGTTTTTATGCATATTTTATTTATTCATATCAACTTTGAAATCGTACATCTGATAATTTATCAGAAATCTTCATTGTCTGGGTTCATACCCAAATCATACCATTTTCAGACATGAATTTCTAATTTCAACATTCAAATGAGCAATTTAGGTTCCAATGAACCATACAAATCTACTGATTCAATCCATACTGTTCAAATGCTAAATTTAATCATCTAACAGTGTCTAGAAGCATTTTATGAACTAAAAAGGTCGGGCGACGCCAAACGCTGCCCGACGCCTGATAACGCCTGTTATCAGCGTAATTCGCGCACAAAATAGAAAATATTCAAACGCCTGAGTTTATTAATGATAAATAAATGAAACCCTACTCACCGGGGTTCGAAACGTCTAGATTCGTCCAGCAATGCGTCCAGGGACCAGTTTTTGGGCGTTTTCTGGGTCTTCTTTTTCCTTGAATTTCTCTGGGATAACCTGCTTCACTCACGACAGGTTGAAGACAAGCTTGATTAATGGCCGAATCATGGATGTTGGCTGCGGAACTTTGTTCCATCATCATAGCCGAGCTTCAAGGCACCAGCTGGAGGTGATAGCCACGCCCAACAGAGCACCTAGCTACTACTGCAGCTTCTGGCTGCCAGCCGTTCAACTGTTATGTGCAGCAGCTGTTGCTGCTGCTAGATTGGGGCGTCGCCCCTACTACTGGTCATGAATTTGTGTACGGACCTCAAAGTCAAACTCAAGGCGGCTGATTTGAGCTGCTACCCACGCCTGAAGGAACCCTAGCCGGCCGCCATCACTGCTGCTCTGAACAACAGCTACTACTGCTGCTCTAGTTGGGGGCGGCACCCCTACTGCTTGGCGTCGTTGGTTGGTGGCTGGGCATCGCTTCTTGGTGCTTGAGGTGAAGAAGAGTGTCGCCGACACACTGCTGGCCGACGCAAAGGAGGCCAAGACACCCTCCCTCCCTCTTCTAGCCCGCCGATCGGGCGTTGTTGGTCGTGCTGCTGCGCAGCACTGCGTCTGCAGGTAGGCGTGAGCTAGGGTTAGCTATAGGAAGAAGGAAGGAAGGAAGGAGAGGAAGAAGAGGGCGCCGGTGGATTGGAGCTGTTGTGCCAGAGGAATCGCGCCCAAAATCGCCCCTCCTCTCAACTTGATCGACCGATCGGGCCTCAGCGTGCGCCGCTCTGTGGTCCCATTTTATCGAATTAAAGAGGAAGATAAAGGAGAAAGATAACCGACCCAATAAAAAGGGGTAATTTACACTATAGGTCCAAAGAACATAAAAATGGCATAACTATTGCCTTTGAGGTCCGTTTGAAGTGGTTCTTCTTGCAATGTTTCAAGCATGAGGTTCTCTACACCTTCAAAGCATGAAATCATGCTAATTGGACTGTCTCACCTGATCAAAGCACTAAACGTATCAGTGAGTACTTAATTCAACTTAATTAACCTAACGATCAACATTGCTATTATCATCAACTTCCTCAGATGATTCAATCTCAACTATTGATTCACGATGTAGCTTATCTCGATTAACCATGATGTTTAACAGAGTGCTTAGCACTAATCAAGATGCTTACTGTTTAATTTAGAAGTGGGTCATAACAATCTTCCTCCCTTATAAGAATTTCGTCCCAAAATTCCTAAAAGAGAAAAGGAATCTTGTTACGCATATCTGACCCAAAACTCCCATGCGACTTCCTCTAGGTTATGATTCTTCCACAAAACTTTTACTAATGGTATCTCATGATTCTTGAGTTTCTTGATCCTCTGATCAACTATCTGTATTGGTCCTTCAACGTAGGACACATCTGTTCTCATCTGTTCAGGTTCTGGATCCACTATCCTCTCTATACTAGGATAACATTTCTTCAACATCGATACATAAAATACATCATGTAGATTAGCCAACTCGGATGGCAAATCTAACTTATAGGCTATAGGTCCAATCCTTTCAACAACAGGATATGGCCCATGGACCTAGAAGTTAGTTTGTCTATTATACCAAACCTTAACACTTCTTTCCATGGTGAATCCCTCAGATACACTTCATCACCAACCTCAAACTCAAGAGGTCAACACCTCTTCTCGGTATGAGTCTTCTGTCTATCATGTGCAGCTTTCAACTGTTCTCTAATCACTGCAATCTTTTCGATGGTTAAATCCACCATCTCAGGTTCAAGAGTATGCTTTTCACCTACCTCATACCAACATATATTTTAACCAACTTCGGGACATCAAAGGTTGACTTAATATGAAGAAAGTGAGCAGACTTAATTAGTCTATCCACAATCATTCATATAGAGTTACAACCTCTAGGTGTCCTGGGCAAATCCCTATCACCAAATCCATTGTGATATGTTCCCACTTCCACTGGTATAGGAAAAGATTGCAAAGTATCTGTAGGTTTCTGGTGCTTAGCCTTAACCTACTGACACACATTGCACCTAACCACATACTCAGCTACATTCTTTCCACACCAGGCCACCAATACAACTCCTTGAGATTCATATACATCTTAGGGTTGCCTGGATGCATAGCATACATCGATGCATGCACTTCCACAAGAATCTTTTCTTTCAAATCACTGTCTCGAGGTACACACAACATGTCATGCTGATACAACACATCATCATCTAAAAACTTAAACTCTGGTCTCTTTTCCTTTGTCATGTCATACATGATCTGTTGCAACTTACTATCACCCTATTGTAGTTCCTTAATCTGATCGTAAAAAGTAGGCTTGACTTGCATCTATACAGTCAAACCGCTCTACTCTATCACCCCTAAGTCTATGTTCAACTTCCGCATTTCTACTAGCAGGTCTCTCTTGAAACATGCCATAGAGAATGCATCAGTTGTAGAACTTAATTTCCTGCTGAGGGCATCTGCTGCCACATTCGTATTTCCAGGGTGATAATCTATCATCATATCATAAAGATAGTGACGCCGTGTCTTAAGAGCATGAACTACAACAGCTAACTTCATATCATATATCGGGTAATACTCTGCATTCTATGTTACTTACTTCATGTTATTACTATAAAAATATATTTCATAACGCACTTCACTTATATTATATTTCTTCTTTTGTTCAAAACACACATGTTACATTTCAAATTTATATCTCACTCTTTTCTCCGAGTCATTTTCATATTGTTCATCTACCTTTCAGATTGGCTACATTTAAACCCTAGATCACTATAAGTGCCAGTTTATTTTTCATAGAACAAATCTCATGATCTTGTTTTATAGAGATGCTAGTATTCAAGGTCAAATCAATAATGACATTCCTTGAACTACCACAACTCTAAACATTCTAGGGTTTCGTCTTTATCAATAACATAGTGTTATTGTGATGTGATTTTACTTCCTTAGTTTGAAATTCAAACTTGGATCTCATAAATTTTACTAAAATCTTCATTATCTTATTACTGAAATTTCCTTTCTCTTACTTGGACATTCAGATAAATTACATTCTCAATTCACCTTGATAGGGTTTCATCACCATACTGTGTCATCATTTTACTTACTTAAATGTCTCTATCATGGTAGATATGCAACATATATGATGCATTCATTTTCTAAGTTATGCGTTTGTTCTTTATTTTAAGAACTAGTTTGTGAGTCCATAAAGACTTAGAATTCCAAGGTAGTACGTATGAATATATTCAACTTTATAATAAAGATGTGCATTCCATACTCTCATTTATGTCATGTGATCCTCATTCCTTAATCAAGCTGATCATTTCTAACCTTTCTTTTGTTTCGACTAAGTTTCTCGTCCTAGTCTTATGATTTACATAAGATTCTTTATTTCTATGTACTTATTGTATACTCAACCATTTTCTTCTATTTTCCCTTTGCCTTGGAGTACATAAAAATATTTTACTCTATTACATGATCCATTCATGATTAATTTTTACTATCTTAGACCTTGCATACCTTCCTCGTATCTTTTCCATATTCTCATATTTAGGGTTCACATAATACAAATCATTAAATTTCATCTGAACCTTATATCGTGTTTCTTTATTTCCAACTAAAGATTTCTCATATGAGGTTTCAACGTTGGGCCTCCGATATCAGTTCCAACTAATTCTTAGTTGTTCTAATCTTTCCCTTATATCTCAACATCTTAGTGTATATACATTTTTCACCATGATTCGGATCTAAATTATCCAGAATCTACTTTTATTATATTTTTAATAAGAGTCGTTAGATCCTAGTAACGCATCTTGTCAGCCGGACCAGGCCGAACCTGTAGTCCTGAAGCCAAGAGCTACTCAGGATTAACCAACTCCTATTAGTCTCAAACATGTGGAAAGAATATCCACTTAGGGCAAACTCATTTAAAAATAGCTTCTGGTCTACTTAATACAAAGAATATAAACAATAAATAAACCAATTTATGACGCACAACAATATAAAAGAATCATTTATATTCTATAAACTGAAAATCTAAATTCATACATATAAGAGCATTTCTAGCGATTTCCAATCAAATAAGCAATATAAAGCAAGTGTTGTATCACATTCTATGTTTAATCTTTTACTCCTACATAAATTTCCAGTTTCATAACCCTAAGATTTCTAGGGTTTCTCTCTAGCCTATCCTTCCTCTGCATACCTGGCCAGGGCATCCAGAGAAGAATAGACAGAGTAGCTTGATACTGGTCAATCTAAGTATTCAGACACCTGGCCAGGGTATCCAAACACTCAGACCTTCCAGAGCTAACGACATATCACTTCTTATTTTCCTCACCTATAACTTTATCTTTTGATCCTAATGATCCCTGATGACTCAGCCTAAGCTCTCTACTTGGTTCTCGTGACCACATCCTCTTCCTTCCATCTGCAATAGTATAACAGAACACTTCCTGTTAGAAAATTGTAGTTAGAAGGGAGACACTTAAGTCCTAATACTATTGGTATCTTATCGTCCCCTGACCTTGACATAGAGTATTCATATACTCAACCTATGCTCTGATACCAAGATGTCACACCCCGATCTCACACTAACCACTAATCATGAGATTAGGGCGCGACAGAGGGATTATCACATATACAAACCACTGAGAACTTTTTCTTTTTAAAACCTCGTAATGATATCCGGATTATTGTTGTAAGCTAAAACATAATAAACTATTGCAGAAGCATTTCAATTAAACTGGCTAGAGAACATAAATAGAGTTTACAACATGTAACATTGTTTAACAGAAAGTAAACATAATGGTTAATTTACATCTTTTACACATTCGCCATACATACTCTCTCTCACCCACACCATGTCCCAAGGATCGAGGGGAAAGGATTAAGAGACCATTATCTAACTAATTACATATACCTTCTACTGACTAGGGAGGTAAAATCCTTCAGATTCTTGGAACTGTCGCTGACCTGAAAATGTTTGAGTAGAGGAGTGAGCCTACTCGCTCAGTGAATAGTTTTTCATTTAACTATCACTAAACAACTCGTTAAGTTTATTATTCAGTTTAATATACAAGAAATACTACACTGAGCAGTTCTAAAACAATATAATTGAAATAACAAAGAATGTAAATATTGCATCCAAAGAATAACTACTAGAAGACTATGCTCTAGTCTTCCTTAACTCTTTCATTTATAAGAAACTCTATGAACCTATATGATCATATTTTAGCTTATGCCCTGATCTATGCAGTGTACTCTGCATAGAGACTCGCAGTGCACTACGGCCACACCGTACAAGACTTAGCGACACACCCGGGAAATGCTAAGTTTGACGCCAGCCCTGCTCTGCCACAGGACCCCAGGCTCATCGGCCTCCAGGCTCATCAGCCTCGCTGCACTACATCGAGTGCTCTAGACTCCTCTAACCTGAGTACACAGGCACAGAGTCTCACGGGGTTACCTCCATGACTCCGCACAGATCTTGTTGCAATAACCCCCAATTTTCTCCAGTGCCACCGTGACATCGCACGCGTTGTTGTTGGACACTGGCTCTCTGTCCTCGTGTCTCCATGACTCCGCACGGATAATGTTGCAACACGAGTTTCACCCCTAAGAAGCAGATCTGTCAAAGGGGTTCTACGGTGTTCCGGGCACCTAAGTCTAACATTAACATTATAGGTACATTTTAAACAGAAATCATAACTCATGCATTCAACATATATCATGTCTCAGTAACCTCCCTTTCTAGGGCATGTCATATCTCATCACCTGCAATTTACGAGATATGTATTGAAAATAAGAAGCCCTGCAGTATGTAGATATCAACTCAGAGAGAACAAGCATATAAAGTTAAATGCACTAGAAACATATAATTCACCAGTTAAGCATCACCACATCTCATATCGAGACTTTTCATATCACCATAACATGATTCATTGAACACCCTATCCTTAGGGTTTTAGTTACCTCATTCACTTATCACATGGCAACACCCTATCCTTATATCATGCATGCAGTCAGATTTAAAATTCATAAATATCCCAAACTCAAGTCAATTTGGCACATGCATATTGAATTCATTCAATTGTACATCTTAGTGCACTGCTAAGAGTAATTTACTTCACATATGAGAATTCATATGTAACATTTGTCAATTCTCTAAAATTCTCAAAAAAATGCGCACATTAACCCAAATCCTGGTTTGTGCATCACTTAACTCAATTAAGAGTTAATTACATATCACAATACAATTTAATAACAATACTTGAGAATTTTTGGTAATATTTCATAGAAATGTGCCATTTCATGTAAATATCAATTTACACATATTAACATCAAAAGATATATGCAATTAGGGTTTTCATGCATATTTTATTTATTCATATCAACTTTGAAATCATACATCTGATAATTTATCAGAAATCTTCATTGTCTGGGTTCATACCCAAATCATACCATTTTCAGACATGAATTTCTAATTTCAACATTCAAATAAGCAATTTAGGTCAATGAACCATATAAATCTACTGATTCAATCCATACTGTTCAAATGCTAAATTTAATCATCTAAGAGTGTCTAGAAGCATTTTATGAACTAAAAAGGTCGGGCGACGTCAAACGCTGCCCGACGCCTGATAACGCCTGTTATCAGCGTAATTCGCGCACAAAACAGAAAATATTCAAACGCCTGAGTTTATTAATGATAAATAAATGAAACCCTACTCACCGGGGTTCGAAACGTCTGGATTCGTCCAGCAATGCGTCCAGGGACCAGTTTTCGGGCATTTTCTGGGTCTTCTTTTTCCTTGAATTTCTCTGGGATAACCTGCTTCACTCACGACAGGTTGAAGACAAGCTCGATTAATGGTCGAATCATGGCTGTTGGCTGCGGAACTTTGTTCCATCATCATAGCCGAGCTTCAAGGCACCAGCTGGAGGTGATAGCCACGCCCAACAGAGCACCTAGCTACTACTGCAGCTTCTGGATGCCAGCCGTTCAACTGTTATGTGCAACAACTGTTGCTGCTGCTAGATTGGGGCGTCGCCCCTACTACTGGTCATGAATTTGTGTACGGACCTCAAAGTCAAACTCAAGGCGGCTGATTTGAGCTACTACCCACGCCTGAAGGAACCCTAGCCGGCCGCCATCGCTGCTGCTCTGAACAACAGCTACTACTGCTGCTCTAGTTGGGGGCGGCACCCCTACTGCTTGGCGCCGTTGGTTGGTGGCTGGGCATCGCTTCTTGGTGCTTGAGGTGAAGAAGAGTGTCGCCGACACACTGCTGGCCGACGCAAAGGAGGCCAAGACAACCTCCCTCCCTCTGCTAGCCCGCCGATCGGGCATTGCTGGTCGTGCTGCTACGCAGCACTGCGTCTGCAGGTAGGCGTGAGCTAGGGTTAGCTGTAGGAAGAAGGAAGGAAGGAAGGAAGGAGAGGAAGAAGAGGGCACCGGTGGATTGGAGTTGTTGTGCCAGAGGAATCGCGCCCAAAATCACCCCTCCTCTCAGCTTGATCGACCGATCGGCCCTCAGCGTGCGCCGCTCTGTGGTCCTGTTTTATCGAATTAAAGAGGAAGATAAAGGAGAAAGATAACCGACCCAATAAAAAGGGGTAATTTAC
Organism: Alisma plantago-aquatica; assembly: GCA_963693085.1. NCBI lineage: Eukaryota > Viridiplantae > Streptophyta > Magnoliopsida > Alismatales > Alismataceae > Alisma > Alisma plantago-aquatica. Next base: position 575,323,090 of record OY856412.1, on the reverse strand, counting down.
ACTATAGGTCCAAAGAACACAAAAATGGCATAACTATTGCCTTGGAGGTCCGTTTGAAGTGGTTCTTCTTGCAACGTTTCAAGCATGAGGTTCTCTACACCTTCAAAGCATGAAATCATGCTAATTGGACTGTCTCACCTGATCAAAGCACTAAACGTATCAGTGAGTACTTAATTCAACTTAATTAACCTAACGATCAACATTGCTATTATCATCAACTTCCTCAGATGATTCAATCTCAACTATTGATTCACGATGTAGCTTATCTCGATTAACCATGATGTTTAACAGAGTGCTTAGCACTAATCAAGATTCTTACTGTTTAATTTAGAAGTGGGTCATAACACTTGATGTCTCATCTTATGATGAACCCTAGCCTGCTTTTACATGCTTTTCTTATCTTGCCATCTTATAATAGTTTAGTGGCACATACTTTTATTTTCCTTCCCTTTTTGCTGGGTGCCTTCCCAACCACCCATATGGGGAGCAAGGTGTTGGATATGGCATGAAGATCGTAGCTTTGGCATGGACGCGACTGATGGATATGTTGCTTGGAGACAAAAGTGGAGTAGTCTAGACTTCCCTCTACTTAGATCCTCTTTTTGTATAAAGCATGTACACCCATATTGGGAAAATTTTTATGTACACTTTATTTAAATTGAATATAGTCAGAAATTTTATCTTCCGCTGCTATCCAAATTGGATTTTGTTTACCATTGTTATTAGTAGAGAGGTTGATTGATTTCACCTCTTTACAGCATGGTATCAGAGTCCATGGTAGTCGGAAATCTGACTATTTAAATTTTGTCTCCCTAGTTAGAATCCATGTCTTACATAGTTCCTTTAGGTGACATTGTTACCCTAGATTTTATCTATGTTGAAAGTTTGACTTAGAACCCTATAGTTTCACCTTAGAGTCTTAACGAATAAAACTCTAATATGCTCATAATTAAAATATGCATAACTTGATGTTGTTTAGGTTTGCCTTTAGGCAACTATTAGGGCATGCAGTTGAAGCAAGGGTGTCTAGAAAGGATCAGGGTTTCGAGGGCTGGCAAAATTTTCCTCCGCACCACTAGCTTGGTATACGAGGACTCCCGTGTCCATATGATATCGGCCTGGCATGTGCTGATATGAATTGTCCAAAATAGTTAGCTTTTAGGCAATAGTGACCTTATCTTCTATGATGTATATCTTTGGGAACCCTAAGTTGATTTGTTTGAGGATGGATATCAAGATAGTTTGCTTATGTTCCTTAGAATCTCATGCTTGGATAAGTTTATCCCTAGGACCTAGACCTTATAGTTTGGGTGTTTTGGGATGTTATCAGAGTGCGCAGAGGAAGCATGATGGATCTTGATAATGGTTTAGTTAGACTTATCCTTTAATCCTAGTGTAGTAGGTCAAACCCTTTAAGGGGTGGAGTATGGTTAGTTGATGATGTTTGAGTGGTTAGATTTCGAGGACGAAATCCTATTTAGGGGGATGGAACCCTATAAAATCTTGATCTATCTTTAGAAACCCTAACTCCATAGATAGGAGGTTAGTATGCTCAGATCCTTAGTTTTGACCAAACAAGTTAATAGTTGTAACCCTAATGTGTTTGTTTATATATTAATGAACACATAATTATCATCTAAGGAATAAATCATATGCTTGAACCCTAATGAATATCCAATGCACAAAATATGGATATCAATGCTAATTGTCAATATGTAAGTTGTGGGTAATGCCATGAACCTATAAACCCTAATGATATGATGAGTAAGGTTATAATTCGTAATTAATGCATGCTGAGGATGAATAAGTGAAATATAATGGTCATGTTGACCTAAACCCTAAAGTTGTAATCATCTAACCTTAACATATACACCCTTATGCCTTTCATGGTACATTAATGATGTTAAGTGTCATAATTAGTTAACATACCTTGGTACACATAAATGATATATATATAATCATCTAATCATATATTAATCAAGTCATCAACATAAAATGCAAGTTACCTTGTTATCTAATACACATGTGATTAGTCACTTAATGTGAATCAATTCATTGATAAGTAATATGTCTCACCTTGATTATTAAAATACATGTAAAGGCTTCAATGTGAATATGAAGTAATTGGATTCACATAAGTGTGCAAAAATCAATAATATAAATGAATAAATATGATGAATGAATAATGGTGACATTAATGTGAGAAATAAAGATACTGTGACATTGTGACAACGTTAATATGAATATAAGTGACTAACGTGACATTAATTGGAATAATTATATGTTAACTACAAATTGAAGAGAATGTCCTATTTCATGTAAAATAATTTGTTATAAATTAATATGGTGATAATATAAGGATGATGAAGTCTAAGTTCAAAATATTAATGATAATGATCAAATATAATAATGAATGTTGAGATAATTGAGTGAACCCTAATTGTGATAAAATTCTTAGTAAGAAAAATGAGATACATATATAATGTTTCATGTATGATGATGAAATATTATTCTTTTTGGCAACCAAGTGAATGCGATATGACATAATTTATATAATGATGACAATGTGATACCATAATGAATATAATGTTAATGAGCCAAAAATGTAAGTAATGTTAAATCCCATAAAAGAAATCTTAATAGTGGAACCCTAGGTGATCCTTGAGAACCTGACCTATGATGAGATGTATGTGAAGTTTCTGAATGCTTAGGTATATATGTTGATGAGTAGTTGGTGGAAGTTTTTGGTTGGTGGTATAACCTGAAGTTTGGTGATGAGATGTTGCACACACACCCTTCCCTTCTTGCTTGTGATTTCGGGGACAAAATCCTCTATAAGGGGTGGAGTGTTGTAACATAGTAAATTTTGGGCATTTTACATTTTTGGTCATTTTTTCATCTTTTCCTTTCATTCGTATCTTCTTTGGCCTTTTTGTGTAATTTTTGGAGATTATGATGGTTATTGGTTAAATGTTTCCCATATATTCTTAATATAGGGTTGTATGCACAAATACCTCAATTAGATTTTAGATAATGGGCCTAAAGTGCAAATTGTACACTAAGTAATAAAAAGAATAGGATATTTCATCCTAGAACTTTCTAGTGCTTTTTAGAATATGAAAAAGAAAGAAAATCCCAAAATATAAATAAAGGAGATGATAAATGTAATAATTGGAGATAATATGAAATATATTGGATAAAAGAGGATAATGAGGAATATGTTGTTTCAAAAAAATCATAAATAGGAAGCCACGAGATAATTTGGTAACAAAATTTGTTTTCTTGATCTAAAAGAAACTTAATGGCCAAGTATCATCTAATTTGGATAATAAATAAATATATTAAAGCCTTTATTACAAGATAATGGAAAATAAGCCAATAAGGTAAAATAAAATATCTAATGTCCTCAAATTGGAAAAATAACTCCAAATTCGTAATCTATATGTAAAAATGAGTCTATCTGTTAATTTTTATTTAATTTGGTCCACGTTAAATATTTTATTTTATTTTATTCAGGAGAGAGAAAATGACTTAAAAACCAAAAATATTAAATATATGGTGATAAAAATTAATTAATGGCAAAGTCGTGTTCCAAACGTTCATTATTGATTATAGGCCAAGTTTTACATTTTTATACGTTTTCTAGATGCCTCTAATAAATTAAAAGGTTAAATAAGTGATAAAATTTAAATGAATTAAATAAAATAATAAAGTCTTCAAAAAAATATAATAATGCAAAATTATTGTTATACATGTTAAAATAGACCTTTGTATGAATTGTGACTCAATTTGGAAAATATTTGATTAGACGATAAATTAAGGAGAAAGAAAGTGTGCAAAACTTGCAACTCATTATTTAAAATAACAAACAACTTCAACAGATGGAAATAATACCAAATTCGTGTCTAACATACTTAATAAGACTAATGGATGAAGTTTTATTAGTTTTGGATAATCATAGAGTCATAAATAAATGAGGAAATATAAAATGTCTTTTGAATTATTTAACACATTAAAGATTCTCAAAAGACAAAACTAATTTCATATTTGGATTCTACACGTCAAAATCAATCCGAATATAAAATTTCGTATTTTTTAAATAATGTTTGGGCCTCCAAACAAAGAGAGAGAAAAACATTTAGAATTTAAATGACACTTTGGTCGCATTTTAATACTAGTCCAACTAGGACCTCCCCATCCGCGAGATCAGACAGCTCGTGGTCCTTCATGGACCCGAGTCCATTGATCTGACGACTCGCGGTCGTCTTCTTCCTCAAATCGTTTGGGAAACAGGTTGTTCATTTTCCGAGTTTTCAAATTGCATTATCTCTTTCAATTCTCAACCAAATCGAGAACTTTTTGGTTCGTTGGATTGCTCGTTGGATTCCGTTTCATTTAATCCTAAAATTTTGGTATTTTCATAATTATCTAGAGAGTTCCTCTTTGGCCGAACCTCTTCTCTCACCCTCACCTATGCAAACCCTAGTATAGATCCCCTCATATATAAATACCTATACCCATGGCTTCGCGGGAGCTATTGCAACTCTTCAAACCTTTCAATTTCTAGTTTGATCAGTGTTTGGCCCTCCAGCGAGCAGTTGAATCCACTAGGCTTGCGGTAGCCCTCCCCCTCTCTTTGCTTCGTCTTAGTTCAATTGCAAGGTACCATCATTTCCGTCTTTCTCTCCTCTTCATTTTGAGTATCTACGCGTCGAATTTGACGGAGTATCTCGACTTTGCCCAAATCGGCCGAACAAAAGCTTCGCGCTACGTAGCTATGCCGTGAGCAGAGGTAGAAGAAACACTCTATCGTTTTTACATTTTTGCCCCTCTCCTCGCCTTCTTCTGTGCTTTTTCCCGCTAAGGGTAATCTCGTCTTTTGGCCTGGTTTTGTTTTGTTAAGACGAGTCAAACCCGAACGTTGACCACGTGACTTGGCCGCCCCTTATTGGGCTAAGTCAGCAGGTGGGCCCGAGCTCTCGCTCTCTCTCTCTCTCTCTGTGTTTGATACAAAGTGCCTACATGGCAATTTCTAATTGGTGCTTTTTAGAAAATGCATAACTTTTTACTCATTGCTCCAAAAATTAAAAATAAATAGTGTTTTGAAATCAGGAGAACGAGATCTACCCATTAAAAATGTTTTTGTGGTTTGATTATGAGATTTTCGAATAAGTATTTTTCCAGTCGATTTAATTAACTAAAAATCACCAAAATTAACCCTAAAAGTCCATATCTTCAAAATATACAATATTATATGTAATTTTGATCAGAAAACCCTAACTAAGACGATGGTGATACTTTCGGAAACTAGTTTGAAAGTTTGCATAAAAAGTTAGTAATATTAGGGTTTTAAGCCATTAATGTGTATATTTAATTCTAATTCATAGATCTAATGATGATATTAGGGAAAGTGGGTTCTGATTTTGTGTGAAGGGTTGGAAAGTGGTTTCTAGAACTCTTGAGGTTAAGGTATGTGCAACTACCCTTAAGTTGGGAAAATTTTATACCAATACCCATATTCCCTAATGAGGCTTAATCTGACCTAATTCATGAATCTTGAAACCTAATTTATGTATGCCTCAAAAATTTGTTGTGGTATTATCTTGTTTGGGTTTTCATACCCCACCACCATGTTATTTAAATATTTTGATTAATCTTGCCATAACTCTTTGCTAGAATGTAATTAAATGTTCTATTTAATTATAAAGTAGTGGTACTTATGTACAGCCACCCACAGAGGGCATGTATATAATTGCCCTAGGGAAATGTTTATAATTCTCCCCATTATATTATAGGTGACTGGGAATGTCTTATTCTCTCCTCACCTAAGGTTAGAGGTCCGATAGGTGCCTCAACCCTACTTAGTTAGGTAGACATATTAATTTACATGCAAATTCCTTATTTACTTTTGTTATTGGGAAGTTTCCTTAATAAAAGCCTCATACTCTTGATGTCTCATCTTATGATGAACCCCAGCCTGCTTTTACATGCTTTTCTTATCTTTCCATCTTAGAATAGTTTAGTGACACATACTTTTATTTTCCTTCCCTTTTTGCTTGGTGCCTTCCCAACCACCCGGATGGGGAGCAAGGTGTTGGATATGGAATCAAGATCGTAGCTTTGGCATGGACTCGGCTGATGGATATGTTGCTCGGAGACAAAAGTGGAGTAGTCTAGACTTCCCTTTACTTAGATCCTCTTTTTGTATAAAGCATGTACACACATATTGGGGAAACTTTTATGTACACTTTATTTAAATTGAATATAGTCAGAAATTTTATCTTCCGCTGCTATCCAAATTGGATTTTATTTACCATTGTTATTAGTAGAGAGGTTGATTGATTTCTCCTCTTTACAGCATGGTATCAGAGCCCATGGTAGTCAGAAATCTGACTATTTCAATTTTGTCTCCCTAGTTAGAATCCATGTCTTACATAGTTCCTTTAGGTGACATGGTTACCCTAGATTTTATCTACGTTGAAAGGTTGACTTAGAACCCTATAGTTTCACCTTAGAGTCTTAATGAATAAAACTCTAATATGCCCATAATTAAAATATGCATAACTTGATGTTGTTTAGGTTTGCCTTTAGGCAACTATTAGGGCATGCAGTTGAAGCAAGGGTGTCTAGAAAGGATTAGGGTTTCGGGGGCTGGCAAAATTTTCCTCCACACCACTAGCTTGGTATACGAGGACTCCTGTGCCCATATGATACCGGCCTAGCCTGCGCTAATATGAAATTGCCCGAAATAGTTTGCTTTTAGGCAATAGTTACCTTAGCTTCTATGATGTATATCTTTGGGAACCCTAAGTTGATTTGTTTGAGGATGGATACCAAGATAGTTTGCTTATGTTCCTTAGAATCTCATGCTTGGATAAGTTTATCCCTAGGACCTAGACCTTATAGTTTGGGTGTTTCAGGATGTTATCAGAGTGCACAGTGGAAGCATGATGGATCTTGATAATGGTTTAGTTAGACTCATCCTTTAACCCTAGTGTAGTAGGTCAAACCCTTTAAGGGGTGGAATATGGTTAGTTGATGATGTTTGAGTGGTTAGATTTTGGGGACGAAATCCTATTTAGGGGGATGGAACCCTATAAAATCTTGATCTATCTTTAGAAACCCTAACTCCATAGATAGGAGGTTAGTATGCTCGGATCCTTAGTTTTGACCAAACAAGTTAATAGTTGTAACCCTAATGTGTTTGTTTATATATTAATGATCACATAATTATCATCTAAGGAATAAATCATATGCTTGAACCCTAATGAATATCCAATGCACAAAATATGGATATCAATGCTAATTGTCAATATGTAAGATGTTGATAATGTCATGAACCTATAAACCCTAATGATATGATGAGTAAGGTTATAATTCGTAATTAATGCATGCTAAGGATGAATAAGTGAAATATAATGGTCATGTTGACCGAAACCCTAAAGTTGTAATCATCTAACCTTAACATATACACCATTATGCCTTTCATGGTACATTAATGATGTTAAGTGTCATAATTAGTTAACATACCTTGGTACACATAAATGATATATATAATAATCTAATCATATATTAATCAAGTCATCAATATAAAATGCAAGTTACTTTGTTATCTAATACACATGTGATTAGTCACTTAATGTGAATCAATTCATTGATAAGTAATATGTCTCACCTTGATCATTAAAATACATGTAAAGGCTTCAATGTGAATATGAAGTAATTGGATTCACATAAGTGTGCAAAAATCAATAATATAAATAAATAAATATGAGGAAAGAATAATGGTGACATTAATGTGAGAAATAAAGATAATGTGACATTGTGACAACGTTAATATGAATATAAGTGACTAACGTGACATTAATTGGAATAATTATATGTTAACTACAAATTGAAGAGAATGTCCTATTTCATGTAAAATAATTTGTTATAAATTAGTATGGTGATAATATAAGGATGATGAAGTCTAAGTTCAAAATATTAATGATAATGATCAAATATAATAATGAATGTTGAGATAATTGAGTGAGCCCTAATTATGATAAAATTCTTAGTTAGAAAAATGAGATACATATATAATGTTTCATGTATGATGATGAAATATTATTCTTTTTGGCAACCAAGTGAATGTGATATGACATAATTAATATAATGATGACAATGTGATACCATAATGATTATAATGTTAATGAGCCAAAAATGTAAATAATGTTAAATCCCATAAAAGAAATCTTAATAGTGGAACCCTAGGTGATCCTTGAGAACCTGGCCTATGATGAGCTGTATGTGAAGTTTCTGAACGCTTAGGTATATATGTTGATGAGTAGTTGGTGGAAGTTTTTGGTTGGTGGTATAACCTAAAGTTTGGTGATGAGATGTTGCGCACACACCCTTCCCTTCTTGCTTGTGATTTCGGGGACAAAATCCTCTTTAAGGGGTGGAGTGCTGTAACATACTGAATTCTAGGCATTTTGCCTTTTTGGTACTGTTTTTCATCTTTTTCCCATCATTCCTATCTTCTTTGGCCTTTTTGTGTAATTTGTGGAGATTATGATGGCTATTGGATAAATGTTTCCCATATATTCTTAATATAGGGTTGTATGCACAAATACCTCAGTTAGATTTTAGATAATGGGCCTAAAGTGCAAATTGTACACTATGTAATAAAAAGAATAGGATATTTCATCCTAGAACTTTCTAGTGCTTTTTAGAATATGAAAAAGAAAGAAAATCCCAAAATATAAATAAAGGAGATGATAAATGTAATAATTGGAGATAATATGAAATATATTGGATAAAAGAGGATAATGAGGAATATGTTGTTTCAAAAAAATCATAAATAGGAAGCCACGAGATAATTTGATAAAAAAATTTGTTTTCTTGATCTAAAAGAAACTTAATGGCCAAGTATCATCTAATTTGGATAATAAATAAATATATTAAAGCCTTTATTACAAGATAATGAGAAAGATGCCAATTAGGTAAAATAAAATATCTATTGTCCTTAATATGGAAAAATAACTCCAAATTCGTAATATATATGTCAAAATGAGTATATGCGTGAATTTTTATTTAATTTTGTCAACGTTAAATATTTTATTTTATTTAGGAGAGAGAAAATGACTCAAAGACCAAAAATAATAAATATATGGCGATAAAAATTTATTAATAGAAAAATCGTGTTTCAAACGTTCATTATTGCTTATAGGCCAAGTTTTACATTTTTAGAAGGTTTCTAGATGCCTCTAATAAATTAAAAGGTTAAATAAGTGATAAAATTTAAATGAATTAAATAAAATAATAAAAGTCTTCAAAAAATTTAATAATGCCAAATTCGTGTTATACATGTTAAAATAGACCTTTGTATGAATTTTTACTCAATTTGGAAAATAATTGATTAGACGATAAATTAAGGAGAGAGAAAGTGTGCAAAACTTGCAACTCATTATTTAAAATAATAAACAACTTCAACAAATGGAAATAATACCAAATTCGTGTCTAACATACTTAATAAGACTTATGGGTGAAGTTTTATTATTTTTTTATAATCACAGAGTCATAAATATTTTTGAGGAAAGATAAAATGTGTTTTGAATTATTTAACACAATAAAAATTCTCAAAAGACAAAACTAATTTCATATTTGGATTCTAAACGTCAAAATCAGTCAGAATATAAAATTTGGTAATTTTTGGATAACGTTTGGGCCTCCAAACGAGGAGAGAGAAAAACATTTAGAATTTAAATGACACTTTGGTCGCATTTTAATACAAGTATAGTCCAACTTGGACTCTCCCCATCCGCGAGATCGGATGGCTCATGGTCCTTCGTGGACCCAATTCCATTAATCTGACGACTCGTGGTCGTCTTCTTCCTCAAACCGTTTGGGAAACAGGTTGTTCATTTTCCGAGTTTTCAAATTGCATTATCTCTTTCAATTCTCAACCAAATCGAGAACTTTTTGGTTCGTTGGATTGCTCGTTGGATTCCGCTTCATTTAATCCTAAAATTTTGATATTTTCACAATTATCTAGAGAGTTCCTCTTTGGCCGAACCTCTTTTCTCACCCCCACCTATGCAAACCCTAGTATAGATCCCCTCATATATAAATACCTATACCCATGGCTTCGCGGGAGCTATTGCAACTCTTCAAACCTTTCAATTTCTAGTTTGATCAGTGTTTGGCCCTCCAGCGAGCAGCTGAATCCACATGGCTTGCGGCAACCCTCCCCCTCTCTTTGCTTCGTCTCAATTCAATTGCAAGGTACCATCATTTTTGTCTTTTTCTCCTCTTCGTTTTGAGTATCTACGCGTCGAATTTGATGGAGTATCTCGACTTTGCCCAAATCGGCCGAACAGCAGCTTCGCGTTGCATAGCTATGCCGTGAGCAGAGGTAGAAGAAGCCCTCTGTCATTTTTACATTTTTGCCCCTCTCTTCGCCTTCTTCTGTGCTTTTTCCCGCTAAGGGCAATTTCGTCTTTTGGCCTGGTTTTGTTTTGTTAAGACGAGTCAAACCCGGACGTTGACCGCGTGACTTGGCCGCCCCTTATTGGGCCAAGTCAGCAGGTGGACTCGGGCTCTCGCTCTCTCTCTCTCTGTGTTTGATACAAAGTACCTACGTGGCAATTTCTAATTGGTGCTTTTTAGAAAGTTCATAACTTTTTACTCGTTGCTCCAAAAATTAAAAATAAATAGTGTTTTGAAATCAAGAGAACGAGATCTACCCATTAAAAATGTTTTTGTGGTTTTTTTCTGAGATTTTCGAATATGTATTTTTTGAGTCGATTTAATTAACTAAAAATCACCAAAATTAACCCTAAAAGTCCATATCTTCAAAATATACAATATTATATGTAATTTTGATCAGAAAACCCTAACTAAGATGATGGTGATATTTTTGGAAACTAGTTTGAAAGTTTGCATAAAAAGTTAGTAATATTAGTGTTTTAAGCCTTTAATGTGTATACTTAATTCTAATTCATAGATCTAATGATGATATTAGGGAAAGTGGGTTCTGATTTCGTGTGAAGGGTTGGAAAGTGGTTTCTAGAACTATTGAGGCTAAGGTATGTGAAACTACCCTTCAGTTGGGAAAATTTTATACCAATACCCATATTCCCTAATGAGGCTTAATCTGACCTAATTCATGATTCTTGAAACCTAATTTATTTATACCTCAAAAATTTGTTGTAGTATTATCTTGTTTGGGTTTTCATACCCCACCACCATGTTATTTAAATATTTTGATTAATCTTGTCATAACTCTTTGCTAGCATGTAATTAAATGTTCTATTTAATTGTAAAGTAGTGGTACTTATGTACAACCATCCACAGAGGGCATGTATATAATCACCCTAGGAGAATGTTTATAATTCTCCCCATTATATTATAGGTGACTGGGAATGTCTTATTCTCCCCTCACCTAAGGTTAGAGGTCAGGTAGGTTCCTCAACCCTACTTAGTTAGGTAGACACATTAATTTACATGCAAATCCTTTATTTACTTTTGTTATTGGCAAGTTTCCTTAATAAAAGCCTCATACTATTGATGTCTCATCTTATGATGAACCCTAGCCTGCTTTTACATTATTTTCTTATCTTGCCATCTTAGAATAGTTTAGTGACACATACTTTTATTTTCCTTCCCTTTTTGCTGGGTGCCTTCCCAACCACCGAGATGGGGAGCAAGGTGTTGGATATGGCATGAAGATCGTAGCTTTGGCATGGACTCAGCTAATGGATATGCTGCTCGGAGACAAAAGTGGAGTAGTCTAGACTTCCCTCTACTTAGATCCTCTTTTTGTATAAAGCACGTACACCCATATTGGGGAAATTTTTATGTACACTTTATTTAAATTGAATATAGTCAGAAATTTTATCTTCCGCTGCTATCCAAATTGGATTTTGTTTACCATTGTTATTAGTAGAGAGGTTGATTGATTTCACCTCTTTACACGGGCTCTCTCTCATATATAGGAGGGTCATGGGACAAGGTTCTCTACCCTGAGAAATGCGAGATTAAAGTAGGAGTAGAAGGGTTCAAGATTTTCCACAAAACAACCAACTTGCGCCAGCTGAACCGATCGTTTCAACCCTAAAACGATCGTTTGGTGACCCCAACTGATCGTTTCAAATTGAATCGATTGTTTGGGACACCTAAGCCGATCGGTTCATCACATGAGCTGATCGGTTCGTGGTCCTGGTCCAACTCAAATTGACTTTCAAATTTGTCTCCGATTAATCAAATATTAATCCTTGTCCAAATCAAATTTGTACAAGTGAAACAAATTGTATTTGCAAAATAGTCTTCTGACTCTCCAAATGATCTCAGTTGGTCCTCGAATCGACCTGTTCAACAATTGAACCGATCGTCTCACTGACACATGAGGCGATCGACTCATAACTTGAGCCGACCGGTTCAACAACCTGAGTCGATCAGTTCATCTCATGAGTTGATCGGTTGGGACATCAGACTTGTGCAAATCATTCAATCGTAGTTTCAATCAATCTGATACTCTAATCAAACGGTCCAACACCTTGAACACTATGATATTGAGCTATCAATTGATTGAGTGTTTAACTTAACTACTAAACTCCTTTAGCAATCAATCTAAACATCGTTTGTGGATAAACTCCTCTTCCAGGTTAAATCCTATGTGTGTGACCTTGCAGGTCCATTTCACGTTGGTAGTGAAAGTCCATATCATTTATGACTTCACAAGCAAAGTGCGGTGCCTAGTCACACATTAGTGCTACCCAAGTGAAATAGAAAGTTGGAGAACAACTTTCAACCCTACAATCCGTGAATGGTGTTACAACGAATGTATAATTCCTTTATCACTGATATCTCGAATGAACTCGAGGCATGGAACAGTCATCCTTTCAATGTTCATTCACTTTCTTGATCTCAGATTAGATTGGAGGAGATATGTATGACATCAATATCACTTACTGATTCACACATGTGTGCGCACGCCTATCTCAATCCTACTCATCAAGTGGCCATGGATATCAAACTCCCTTAGGAGGGACAAATCCCATATCTATCACTCACCCCTCAAAAGCCCCATGTGTCAAAGCCACCCAATCATCACCTTTATAACAACCCATGTTTTAGGACTACGTTTGATGATGTCAAAGTGTACCCAACGACATGTGTTGCGTGTAGTGATTTCAGGTCTAAGAATCACACTCACCACCATCACTGTGAGAACTGACTGTGACTACCATGTCATGGTTCCATGTGTCAAACTCACAGTGGGTCTGTCTGGTACACTTGTTCTCTAACAAGTACCTATGTGTTTGGTTTGATATCTCCATATCACGACTAATGAGATTCTGTCATCAACCAACACCACAATATAGTCTTATGTGTCATTGTTGTCTATCTACCTTCCACAATGACATCCGACTACGAACATGATAAGAATGTACAAACTCTTAGCATCCATATGATCTCATCGTTCAGGTCCTTAACCTGAAGGCATACATCATTGAGTACTGTCATTCTCTAGACATTCAATCTGTTCTATCACTATCTCATATGTCTGAACCAGAAAGAATTGGAAGCTTGACTTTGATTTTTATCAAATCAATCTTAATGTATCCCACCAATCATCCCATGATTGGCTCTCAGGGCAGACATATCGAAAATTTCCTTATCCTTTTGTATTGTCGTTTCCTAATCCCTATAGAATTGTCGTATCCTCTCGTATTATCTAACTGAGAGTCCCTATCTATAAATAGGGATAGACATCGATGTATATTGTGTGCCAAGGTACACCGATGTGTGGGGGTTCCAACGTGTGGTAACTTCGGGTGTGCCAACGTAGGACAACATCATGTATCAAAACGGGAAGCCAAAAAGGATAGCCAAAGGGGAGAGAGAACGAGAGTGGGTTACGAGATTCTATTGTGGGCACAAGATTGTGAGGAAGTGACAATCCTTGTAATCTTCTTAGAGTTGCTTAATAGAATCCTGCAGTCTTCTTCGCCAATCATGTTCTCTGCTTGGTTATTTATTTGGTGGTTATTGGCTTTGTCGACGTGGGCAGTCGTGACTTTTGTTGTGCATACTTGGGTTGTATCTCGTATGGGGCTTTTCTTGGGCTTGAAGCTTCTACAAATCTCTTCAGATACAAACTCAGTGTCGGTTGTTATGAAATACAAAACTGATGTAAAAATACATGCATATATTCAGTTGGATATAAAGAAACTAATGACGCTATCTAATGTCAATAATAATTATAAGAATGATCTAGGATTATGTTGTCAGTTGGAAACAAGAAGCTAATGCTGAAGAACAACGATTCATTAAAAATTGATGATGTACTTCCTTATCAGTTAAAATTTTAACTGATAAGGAGATTTGTGTCATCAGTTTTGTTGAGAAAACTAACAACACCTACATCATCAGTTTTTTAAGAAACCAAGGTTGAAGGTTTGAGTTATTTATAGTAGGTATGCAAACCTGTTGTCCGACTATTTTGTAGACTACAGAACCAATAGTTCAACAGAACTGCAGGTTCTATCATGTATTCAGCTTAACAATAGGCCAACAGTACCTGTAAAATCTACAATATCAAACACATACAAGAGTTTACATCCACACAATTCATTCACACACATGAAATTCCATTTCCATCAACATTCATTTCATTCTCATACATATGTACACACATAATTTAGAAAACACACATGCAATTCCATTCTCATCAAAAAGTACAAATGCAATTTTCATCCCATTCATTTCTCTTCTTCATTCACACACATGCATATATACACATATATATCATTCACATATGCACCAACAATTCACTTTTATCAAATTTAAAGTTGCAAAAAGTCATTACCATCACATGTACATAAAAATCATGACATTAATGTTTTAAAATCATTTTAGAAGGTTGATTTCTCAACTCCTGTCTCATCCATCTCTTATTTTGTAAAGGCATGTGTCATGTTAAACAGTTGCAAAGAGAATGACAAAATACAATTTTTATTTGATTTTTTTATGTTGTCAAATGAGACTATGTACTTATGATCCAAGGCTATATATATTATCTTTGTTGAATAATAGATTTCTAGTGTCACTTGTTTGACAATCAGGTTCACATATCACATCATGTCGTATTTGTATGCCCAATTATTATCTTGTATAGGACACTATAAATTTATAGTAATGCAAAAAGTTAATAAATAAAAGTATGCATAGTTGGCATATATATTCATTGGAGTAAAAAAACTACCTCAACATTCTTCCAAGATATTGGTTTTTTCTTTTAGCTACCTCTTCTTCGACCTTTTTGAATGCTTTTATACCCCTATAAGTTAAACTAATACATTTAATTGAAATTGTAAACAATCATGCAATGATGCAAACATTAATATATGATGACAGATAAAAAAATTACTTACTTTACAGTTTCCTCTTCCATTGTGTGTCCCCCACTCACTATTTTTCTACCCAAAGGATCAATTACACAAATAGCTTCTTGAGGATAATCACCAACAATTGTCAATGCTTATTACTGAGTCAAACAAAGTTAAACAAAGAAAAACTCAAATTCCACAATGAAATATAATTCGTAAGTCAAAATATAATAAAAAAGATTGAAACTTACCCAACATTGAAAAGAGATATAATCACATTATTTCTCACAAAACTAAAATATTGAAATGCAGTAGAGTAGTAGTCACTTACAAATTTTGGTCTCTATCTACACAACTTATTAATGATAGAACTATAAATTCCACATTGGTTAATGCGAGATGACGCTCACCTATACAAGTAGCTGCAAATTATATGTATGGATTAATATATATGAAAATAATTCAACATATACTTTAACATATATAGAATGAAGTAATTAGGCATAAGATATCCTCATATCCAAAGTTCTATCATGATTGTATTCAACCAATCATAACTAAATATCTCCACAATATATGTCAAGTATACACTAATATCATGCTCCTTCCCTACAATATCTTCCTAAATATGGACCATCATAGTCGACCCTTCTTCTACAATATCTAACCATGATGACAATGCCTTGCACTTAGGACCTACAAGTCAAATAGGTCATTTGCAATACAATCAGGTAATAGAGTCATTGGAGGAAGAATTAGAGGAGGAATTATAGAGGGTTTGTTGGATATTAGGGACTACACCTATTCTCATATTAGTTATCAATTATATGCACAAGTAGAAAAGAGTGACAAATACAAATGCTATATAAATTTATCATACAATCTCATAGATAACTTTGGCATTGGGTCACACAACCACGCCACCTTCTATATCTCATGTCGTGTTGTGCTCGGGATGGCCAAACAATAGTGGTGTCCATTTCCATTCTGGATAGACAAGGCTGATAGTCACACAAAGCATATGATTGGGCATTAGAGCACCATGAATCTTGTCACCAACAAGGTGTGGGAAAGCATCACCCAGTCCCACCATATAGAAGCTATGTTCTACTAATGCAAGACAACATTTGCTCAATACCTACAACTTTTTATATAATGTTATATATACTCAAATACAACATTATGAACTTCACTTGGAAGACTATTACACCAGGCGTGTCTAGTGGGTCCATGGGATTACTCCCAACCACCTACGTCTGAGAAAGGTCCACCTCGTAAGAAGAGCGGTGTGGAATAAGTATTTTCTAAGGAGGTTGAGACTAAGAAGCATGGAATGGTCTCATTTCTTACTACACTCTCTTTGCAACTATTTCCTCTATCTCATAGACAAGTAAATGAACATCTATCATATACAACATTTAATTAAAATGTATGCCTCTACTATTGGTTGGATCATTGATTAATCAATATTCCTTTTGTGTGACCTTCACGTGTATACTCAACAGTGTTAGCTTCAAAATTTACACTTACAAAGAAACTAAAAATGAACTAGATTCATCATACTTGTCACGTTACTCTTTTTCATCTATAGGATATATAATGAACTTCCTATTCTCGTGAAGAATGATATATCATTTTTCATTTATAGGATCATCGATATAGAATCCTTGCTTCTCCTATGATGCCATGATGAATGGTTCATCGTTCTCATCAATATCTTCAAAATTCACTAATGGGAAATCTAATTCATCCTCTACAACTCCTTTTTTGGTATCAGCCCAACCACACCTAAAGACAAGAGCTCTAATATTTGTGTAATCAAATTTTCATATGTCTTCAATGACACTGTAATAATACATTTTAGCTTCACATGGACTCTTATCCTTCATACTAGAATAATAAAATGAAGACACTTACAGGATGACCCCACAATTTTGGGTGATACTCTTATCATCTTGACATTTTTTGTGGTATGAAAAATCATTTATGTCAAACCCTCTATAAGATATAACATTTATTTTTTTAGTTTAAAGGTTTGCTAGAGAGCATAATAGGACATTTATTAGGTGCTTTGAAGATAAAGTCTTCCATAAACTATCTCAAACACCAAATCATGTTGCTGAAAATTTTGTCTTGATAAAATTAGTGTGTTCAGTGATATAAATACCCACTTTTTTGATGTTGTGTAAAACATATAAGTGTGCATGTTCCCACTGGTCACGACTATTTATTTTCACTCGTGTTCCTAAAGTCTCTTTTTCAGAATAAGTGTCAATATCTTTTGCATTGACAGAGCTTAATTACAACTCAGATTGTCATTACAAAAATCCATAACCTTTCTAGCCACATAACCCTCAATAATACTCCCTTTAGGATGATAAGGGTTTTGAATGCCACCTTTAAAAACACTCATATACTGTTTAAAATGATACATCTAATGCATGAAAATTGGACCCAACATTTTGCTTCCCCTAGTGAAATGGATAACAAGATGTACCATAATATCAAAGAATTGAGGAGGAAAATACATATCAAGTTGGAACAGGATAACGACCACTTCTCTTTGCAACTTATAAAAATTCTTAGGAATAGTAACTTTGCTACATAGAATGTTGAAGAAGAAGCCAATGAAGTGGCACTCCAGTGGTGAAAGTGATGATGTAAGGCCGAGAGGTCATGAGTTCAAACCCAGGCAACGGGATGAATGAATTGCCAATTTTTTTTAAAGAATGTTAAAGAAGAAATAAAGCCTAGTGGTTGCAAACCTTCCATTCTTTGGCAGTATAGATTGAATAGACATGGGCAATATTTGTTGCATTAGACTGTTACAATCATGAGATTTAAGACATATCATGTTATAACCTGGTTTTTCATATAGCTTTATACTTGTTTGATTTTAAATAGTGAAACAATAAGTGCTTTCTATGCATTGTTGGTAGAAAAATGGGTTTGATTTGCAAAACCAGCACTGCAAGGATTTTCATGGTTATACTGTCTTCCAATAATCCAATGACAAATACGTGGAGAAGAAAGAAAGAAAATCAAATAATAAATGTGTTTCCAAGAATAATAGATAATTGGAGTTTTACATATGGAAATATGTAGAATTTTCTAGAAAAGAGGTGTTAAAGGCCACTAATGGCTTGGTTTCATTTTCACATAGTTCCTAATGAGAAAAGTAATTAAATGAAGGATATGGAAGATACAAAGAGAAAAGGCATTGATTTTATACACTAAATAATGAGATAAAGGAGAAAACTTGGAGACAAGGAAAGGATCCTTTTTATTTTTGAGTTTTGATCTCAGACCTTGCCCACACTTAGATAAAGTCATTAAAAACTTTCCTTCGAATGTTTAGATTATAAGGATGAAAGGAGAGAGAGATATGGATTTTTTAGAAATCCTAAAGTGAATGAATAGATAGGAAAATACATTAATTTTCACATACAAATTCCTATTTGGAAAAGACTTTTTGCGGACGTTATTATTGTCACACGAGTTACTGGCCCTTGGATTAGGATCTGATGATCAAAATATCATCACCTACCTTCGGCTAGTTTAGGAACCTAGGATAATAACTATAGCGAATCCTTTCACTCCTTTCTCCCACTTTAATGCAAGGACAACTATGGAAACTAGTCCAACATGTTCGTGAGAACATGATGAACCCACCTACCCCGAATTTTACCTACTTTGGAGGGATATTGAATTTTACCCAATTCGTGAACTAGAGAGGAACCCTACCTCCTTAGATGAGGCTATATAAGGGTTTGTCCACTCAATGTTAGAACACCAATGGACTCGCGAGGCGTTGCTTGAACTTAGATTCACTCCTTTGCACCCAATTACATTGCTATCTCTGCCCATCATTCCCCAACTCCTCTATGTGCAATCAGAGAATTCCCTCCCAGTTCTCCTTACTTAGGCTATCTCCAAACAATCGAACAGTACCCCCAACCCCGTAGAGGGTCATAGTTCACGTACGAAAGGTCCCAGCCTCTCAGTTACCCCTACTCCCCTCACTTCACCTTTCTTCAGCAAGTAGCTCTACCGCATCCTCCGTCACGAGCAAAGAGGAAGAAGGAGAGCATTGAACCGTGGGATTCTGGGTTCACCCTGGACCAACACCTGACCGTGCGATTAAGGCTTCTCTTCGGCTAAGGAAAGGGTGAGTGGGCGTTATCAAACCCAAGCCACACAATCTATGTTCCGATCAGTGGTGACCAGAAATCCAGTGGCCGATATCTTTCCAATAAAGGTATTTTTATCGCCTCTCTACTTGGAAAAATTAGAAAAATAGATAGATCTTTCAAAATTCACTAGAAATCCATCCTTTGGCTGAAAAACACAAACAAATAGTGTCTTTGAATGAGGAAAATATAAGAAATGCAATAAAAATAAAATTAAGACCTAGTTCTATCTATAATTCTAGAAGTTCCTAAAGTCACTAACTTTAATGTGTTTAATGTATAAAAACCCTAATATCTAGGTTCTGATGAGCATAACATGTTTAACTAATCTTCATTGTCAAAAACAATTTTTTTTTGGATAACAAGGGTATGTCGGATCTAATTTGAGATTAATACTTCATAAGTTGACAAATTAGAGTTTCCTTGAGTTAAAACTGCATATGATAATTAAAAATTAGGGTTGGAAAACTGAAACATCATTAAAAGTGATAATTAGGGTTTGAGAAGCAAAAACCCTAAGTTGGACCCCAAGTCAATATTAAAGTGGATTTATGAACAAAGTAATAATACATGGCAATTATGCTTTAATTTTAGGATAGTTTCTTGATTGGTTGATTTTGTTACCTTTTGCTTGGACATCAAGTTACTCTTGAGAATGGTATGTGGTTACGCATATGACTACTCGATTTAACCGAATTCTATGGTTTTCTCGAGGCTTTTCCTGAATGGTTTACAAATTAAATGCTTGTTTGTTTATTTATTTCTTGTAATCTATAAAGCCCATATGAGAATCACAATATATGAAAATGACTTTTTCAAGCCCATGATATTATGTCTGATTAAATGCATGCATGGAAATTATAGAAAGCACCCCTAGTGAGAGGGTTGGCTAATAAATACTCTAGTATGATGTCATGAATACCCCCATAAAGAGGGTACATATGAAAATCACCCCTAGTGAGTGGGTGGATCAAAATAATACTCCTAGAGAGAGTATGGTAAGATTGGGTACCCCCAGTGAATGGGTATGCCTCAGAGATTAAGGGTTGAGAGGTTAAGAAATCAAAAGGATGTTTTGATTTGTTTGTTAGTTGCAAATATGGTGAATATGTTGTTACTCATACATGTGCATATTGTGTTTCCCCCACATACTGTTATATAAATATATTGATCGTTGTTTTGTTTCACAACAATTTTGGTTAAACCGATGTTAACTCAAAAGATGGACTTGCAAGAAGATGAAACCAAGAAGAAAGGAAAGTTAAAATCATAAGTAGAGGATTACAGTTGGATAGAATTTCTTTGTGCTGAAATATTTAATTTAACATTTCATGTAACTCCCTTGAGGAGAGGTTATCTTGTCATCAAACTCATCACCATATAATGAAAGTTATTGATTATTATTGGTTACTTGTTTATCATGGATCCCATAATTATGATTATGGCTCTTTCTCACTCTGTCCTCCTTTTTAGGGGATAACTGAGGGAGGCGGTCGTAACATATCAGTTTTAGACCCTTAATTAACACAAATCCATGGATATTAGAAGAGTATATTTGTGGAACCTTAAAATTAAGAAAGCATTCATAAAAATATCTCTTTCCTTGACCAAACAAGGTGTAACATGCAGGTGGTAAATATGTGTAGCAGTCACTGCTAAATTTTGATGTTCATTTTTTCCTTATACCCATTTCACATAGGTTCATTTTGTATTTGACTCCATATTTAGTCTTACTTTGTATATTCAGTAGAGTATCAATGACCCTAACACTACATTTTTGTCTACATGCATGTCATCTATACAATGCCTAACCGTCAATAAAATCCAATAAGGAAGATCCCAAAATATTGACCTCTTCCTGAATAAAGATTTGTCACGTGTTGGAATATTATATTGGGATCTCTTACCAAATAAATTGACAATGTCTTTTACTCTTTCATAATTATCCTCCCTTTGTATAGGTTTAAGGGCACTCTGTTCCTCAGTTGAGCCATTGAATGTTTATGGAACTTCGATAAGAATGTACTTTTGGAAAAAACCTTTGATGACCATGATATGCAATATTTCCACCATATTTTATTCATATTAAATCATTGTTCTCCTGACATATAGGGTTTTCTTTGGATCCTTTTACAGTATATACAAACAAATTCATGTATGCTAGAAAGTCATTAATGGTGCAAAACAACATAGCATGCAAACTAAATGTCTATATACCCAAAGCATCGTGACATCACATTTTCTCTCCTGAGTTTCTTTAAATCATCAACTAGAGGTTTAAAAATATCAATATCATTTCCAGGTTGTTTGGGACCTGATATCAGTAAGGACAACATGACATACTTATTTTTCATACACGACCAAGGAGGAAGATTGTATATAATAATCATAATAGACTGAGTGCTATGTTGGTTGCTTAATGTTTCATATCAATTCATCCCATTTGTACAAATCCCAAAACTTAAATTCATGACATTTCTCACCAAATTTAGGGTACAATAAATCAATTTTCTTCCATTGTGAGGAATTACACACATATTGCAGGATCCCGTCGTTGTTTTTCTTTACGTCTGCATGCAAACATAAGTCATGTACATCTATGATATTTGTAAATAAGAGTTGAACCCATGGTATTTTAGATAGATACCACATCACCTTGAAAGGAGAGCTAGTTTAGGACTTACCCAAAGTCATCATGTTGTACCTTGATGACCCACATTTTGGACAAACTTTCAAATATATGTAGTCCTTTTGATATAACACACAATCATTTAGGCATGAATGTATCTTCTTAACCTCTACTCCCATTTGGAACAACATTTCTTTATTTTTTATGTTGAGATTAGAAGTTTGTTGCTTTTAGGAAGAATTTCTTTCAACAAAGACAACAGAGACGTGAAGCTTTTTTTCTCCATCAATTGTTAGCCTTCATTGTACCCCGTCCCAACACAACACTCATCTTTGTAAACTTAGTAAAACATGAGTATAACGGTCTCTCAACATCATGCATGATGTTTTCAAATAAGGAAGGTGGATCATTAAGATTTACCCCACAACTTATTGCATTGCATCAACCATGTCCATTGGAATCGGTTCATTTACATCAACATAGTCGACAATTTCTTCTTCAACATGAGTACAACTATTGACATCTATTGATCTCCTAATAGGAATCTTTCTATGCCAGTACCATTATGTATAGCCATGTACAATCCCGTTGCACATGATATGAATTTTGATTTCATCAACAATGTCAACTTCCAAGTTGTTACTGTAATTTTTACATGGACAATAGAACCTATCTCTAGGTTGTTTCCTATGTTCTTCCATAAATCTAATAATTTGATCAAGACCAGTAATAAACTCCAGAGTATAGTGATTTAGAATGGACATCATTGATCGATCCATTCTACGATCACAGGAAAAATGATTACTAAATCATGTGTTAGCTATTTCAACTTCAAAATAAAATATTTTTGAATTGATCTAGGGTTTTGCGTTTAGGGTTTATAGATTAGGGTTTAGGGTTAGGATTTATAATTAGGATTTAGGGTTTGTAGATCGGGTTTCAGGATTAAGGGTTTAAATATTGGGGTATAATATGTACCACCTATCCTATTCTTGAACACCTAATCTCACTAGTAAGAGTATAATATGTATTTAATTTTTAAGAATATTTCAGCAACATTTCCCCATAATTCTCCAAATACACTGATGTATATGGGCAAACACCCAGCTACATATGTACTTAGAGAACAAATGGGGAAGTGCTGATGAAACATCTTGAAAACCAAATACACATTATAGACTTACACCTTAAGTGAGATTAACTATTCAAGAACAGTCCCAAATTGGGGACTATCCAAGATTTTCTCTTAATGAGTAAATCTTAGACGGGTTTCTAGGCCCACATCA
Source organism: Alisma plantago-aquatica (assembly GCA_963693085.1). Taxonomy (NCBI): domain Eukaryota; kingdom Viridiplantae; phylum Streptophyta; class Magnoliopsida; order Alismatales; family Alismataceae; genus Alisma; species Alisma plantago-aquatica. Next base: position 575,299,611 of record OY856412.1, on the reverse strand, counting down.
TGATTTAGAAATTAGGATTTGCTGATTATGGTTTGGGGTTTAAAACTTTGGATTTATAGATTACAGTTTAGAGATTAAGATCGGTTACTATGCCACATTTATTGGTCATTTATCACAATATATCATCATTAGGGTGGGGTTTGGTCTCAATAAACAATGCTAGACATAATCTTCATACCAAATATCAATAATAATACCAAACATAATATTCAAGGTTTATATGAGGAATTCCAAACAAACTAAACAAACAACTATACAAGTATTTTCTTAGAGATAATTTTCAATTCAAATTAGATGAACATATAGACTTTGGTGACCTTACAAGCATGTATTAAACAACTATACATGCATTTCCATAGATGGAGATAGTCAAGCACGTAATAACAAGAGTTTATCCTTAGCATAGCAAAGCTTAAAAATTATAAAAAAAGAAAACAACACACCTTAGTCGAAGAGCAGAGAGGAGAGGGAAAAAATAGCAAGCATCACTAACAACAACAACACCAATGATGGCGATTCAGTAGTAGTAGCAGTAGCGGTGGCTCAAGCAGTAGTAGTAGCATCAGAAGTGACAACAATGACAGGGTGTAGAGACTTCATGGCACAATGGTCAGAGGAGGAAGAAGAGGGACCGTGGTGGTGGTTAGAGGATACCAATGGAGAGAGGAAGAATAAGAACAAGAAGTTGTGACTACATCAGTGACAACACAGTAGCAGTGAACACAACTAGGGGTGAACATCGGTCCAAACCCGGGATGGACCTGAGATAAAAAAATGTGAAAACATAGACCGTAGACCGAACTAATTTTGCTTGAACCAGACCGGGCCATTTAACATTTGGACTGGACTGGGACCGGACCGCTCAGATCGAATTGTAGAATATTGTTGTTGTTCGAAATTTCAAGAATCAGTTGTAACATTGCACAAAAGTTTTGTTTCTTAAACATTTTCACTCAGTTCTCATCATAAAAATGAACAACATGATCACCTATTATTTTAGGTTATCCTAAATTAAAAATGCAGATGTTAGACAGCCTGATCCTTGTCCTTCTTTTTAACAAGACCCACTTTTTCACTCACAATGACAGTGTGTGACTTTGTTCAACCAGACAATATTTTTTTCCAAGTATTTTTCCACGTGTAATAGCCTACACAGATTAAAAAACATCGATCACACTGAGCTAAGCAAACTATAAGCCATCATATATAACCTGCTTTATTAGAATATCAAATAGTCAAAAGAAAGACAAAATCAACTCAACATTTTTGTCTTGATCTGCATAAACACATGCATATACAGTAGCTTCAAAATATTGTTTGGAATTACAAACGTAAATCCAATAGTAAACTTCAAAGACGTAACATTAATATCTCCATAACATGAGTTTGTATTGACTACATCAAAAACATGAGCAATCAAACGATCTCTAATCAAGTGCACAAGCCACAATTCATAGTCCACTACTTCACTTGACCAGGACCAATCAATGATTTCCTCAATGTATTTTGATTGACACGTGTTCATGACATCGATTTTCTACAAGGAGAAATAATAGAAATAGGCACTATAGCTAAAATAAAGAAACTACAAACACAACAAGCATAAATATGGAAAGAGTTTTTAATTTACATTATGTTGTAGACTCTTTATGATGGATCATAATTAGATAACTTACATGTTATGTAACTCCCCAAACCAAAAAAACAATGATCATGTTATCTTGAATCCAACTAGACAACTCTGAAAATACATAATAGGAATCAATAGAACATACATGTATAACCTTAAGTTAAAAAAATATATTAAGAAGAAAAAACACTTCCATGTCAAAAGATGTGTTAACTCAAAACATCAATGACAACATCATTTTCACTGAGATTAGATAGCTCTGAAAGATTTTACAAATATCGTCACACATAAGAATATTTAATTCTTTATTAAAAAAAGTCTAATAACCATCCATTGATCTTTCTCTAGCTGATATAACTATTCAAGATTAGCTTCCACAATAATAATGTGAGGGGTATATTAAGCCAATCTTGTGCACAAATAAGAGATTGGATGGTCTGATAATGTTTGATGTGGTCAATAAGAATAAAAGTGTAAAGATGGATAGAAAATAAAAGAAACTAAAATCTTGTCAAACAATAGACATAAAATGTTGAAATCCAAGATGTTCAACAAACTTAAATTGCAACAAATCCACAATAATCATATATCTTAGAGCATCTCTAGAATATCCTTGATTTAATTCCCAACATTATAATCTCCCTTGTCGCTCTTCATTGCTTCCCCTTTCAAATACTATTTTGAGTCTTTTTCCCCTTAGTCTTGTTTTCAGGATAATTCACACACTTAGGTAAATGAAACTTCAAGTTTTTAGTTCCATTTTCAGAAGAGTGAACATTAAAATATTTTCTACAATACATGCATCTAGCTTGAATTATATTATCATCAGAAATGAACTCCACAAAATGTAACCAGACCTCTGACCTCTTGTGATATCTTTTTTTTTATTCTTGGCTTCCCCACATCTTCTTTCTCAAAGTCTCCTTCTTCTGAAGAGTTGTGTACTTTATCAATGTTAGGATTTTCCATGGATTCAATCGGCATATGAGGTGATGGTTCATTAGTTGTTGTCTCTCCTAAACTAATATTTGGCCTTTTGGATCGAGAGCTCATTTGTACATATAGACATCAAAACATGTACTTAAAACATTGTACCTAAACATGGTTAGAACATAATATAAGTACATCTAAGGAGAAATTTTACATTGCATGATAATCTCGTAGATGAATCTGTACTGATAGTCACCCACAAGAAATCACAGCAAAAACAATTCCTATTTCAAGAAAAAATTATGTAAGCAGTGTTGTTATAAAGTGAAAACAAACAACCATTGTCTAGTGAAATACAGAGATCAAAGGACTAGTAAAATGAAATTTCAGGTAGTAAGAAATTAAACAAGTTGCATTGAACTCTAGTTTCATTTGCCAACGAAAGCAAAATAGTAATTAAGTAACACGTAACAATATATAAAAAAATCATCGGTCAAGTGCCAATATTTATAGAGCAGGTTCTTCCAACTTCTCATCAAAGCATAAGTAGGACCAAGCTCACAGGTGGAGTTGTGGTGCCCTTAGACCCCTCATGGCTTATGGGACAAGGTAAATTCATAAATATTAGGCAAAGGTTATCAAAGAAATTCACACTTGACTGAATTCAACTTATAAAGAAGTCATAAATCCCCTTCCGCCCCAACCATTTAATATTTTTTGAAAAGAAGACACATGAATAAGGAAAAGAGAGGGCCAATATAAAGAGGACTAAAACCAACAATTAGTTGTTCCACTTTTTCATTGGCTGATCATTAAGAAACTGATGACATATGTCCTTATCCCTATTAAAAATGCCAACCTCACTAAGACCTATAGAGTTATTTTCAAGACAAAATCAGCGGCATAACCCGTCAGGGGGGAAATAATTTTGCATGGAGTACATGGTGGGAAATCGGTATCATTGGTTCCTACAAGAGCAACCGACACCACATAATCTTTGTAGGTAAAAAATTTCACAAGACATGTGACTTATGGTGTTAGTTTTTTTGGAAAATAACCGACACCATAGTCCTTTTGAAGGCAAAATTTATTTTTCTAAAAGCATGTGTCATCACTTTTTTGTCAAATAACGTGTCACATGATTTATCTAAAAAAATTTTGGGAAATTGAACTTCACGAGTGGTCTGTGACATCAGTTTCTACCTAAGAAACCGACGTTAGTGGTACTCGTGTTTTTCCCTGAACATCAAGGCTTGATTAATTGCAAAGTTTGTGTTTTAATAACTAATATCATAGGCCTGTAGTTTTTATTTCATTTGTAAGCTGACATTAAGAAAAATCACTCTGAGGTCAAAATTTTACTAGTGAGGGGGGAATCCTCTGGGAAGAAGAAGGATTTTGCAGCAGGTAGAGTCAGAGAGAAATAGGGAAAGAAAAAAATTGTGAGTGTTATAAATAGAGTTACAATGTCATTTCAAGGGTAAAAATCGATATTGTAGCCAAAATACACATGTGTTCTTTATATGGTGTGCTTTTGATGGGAAATTGACGTGATAGTGATGCATTTTTGTGTCAGTTTTAGACTCAAAACTGACGTCATACTATTGTAAAAGCTCAGACATTCTACATCATTTTACCTTACAAAATTGACGTAAAAGGTTAATTTGAAGGAAATAATTATTTCACATTATCACGTCCATTTTACCAAGAATTTAACATTGAAATTAATTAGACAATAATATTTTATTAAAGGTGTGACATTGGTTTTGACTTGAAAAATTGACACAAAAGTCTTTTAGGTGGAATTTTTTGTAGGGGTAACATAGTTGGATAGGCTATGACATCAGTTTACATAAAATTGATATGGTACTTGTTGTCCCAAAATTTTCCAAGAGATTAAATTTCTCATGTTATTTTTGTGTGGGTTTTAACTAAGTAAATCGATGTCATAACTAAAGCGATACCCAAATTTTTCCCTCAATTACCACTGTTAAACCATTGTGATGCTTTCTTTTAGTAACCGAAATTGAACTCTTGTAGTGTCAGTCTTTTACAAAACCAATACTAAACCATGTGATGCCAGAGAACAAAAACATACTAGTATAACTGGAAATTATGAGATTGTATTTATAAGTAAGTGCTTACAAATTATAGAACATAATAAATGTCACATCTTTGTTCAAAGGGATACTCCCCAAGCCTAATTAAATGATTGCTCGTACTTGGAAATGGTTAGGGAAACAGGACTACTAATCTAAGAGCATGACAACATGATAAAGAGATACAAGTGGAAGGAAAATAAGAATCATTCTATGGTGTAGTGGTGTGGATCTCTCAACTGGTGTACTTTAGTAGTCAAAGAATCGCTTACGTGGGAAATCTTCCACTTTCTCCTCTTCTCCACCCCTCCCATGTCATGTACTTGCTTCTCTTTCTCTGAGAATGTGAGATGATATATGAATGGACAACCCTCTAATGTCAAGAGGGTCTATTTTTAGTGTCCCTAATCCCAAGGATGGCGTAGTTTGAATCAAGGTTGCAACCTTAGTTACATGAAACTGGGCAATAGACTGCTCAACTGATCGATCAATGTCTAAGTCAATCAGTTAGTAGTGCTTCTCTCCAACATATGGGTCGATCAGTTGATTGTCAGTCGACCAAAAGTCAATCAGTCAATAGATGAAGAAATAGTTCTTTTGAGCCAATTGTATGGTCTTGAAACAACATACTAAAGATTGCTTCCCTGTATTTGAACATTCGATTAAGGGATTGACAGATAGCTTGAAGACTCGAGCCAATAAACAAGAAGTTAATTGATATATTGAAGGTCGGTTGCCTTCCTAAGTCCTTTCAAGCACTCAACTTGATAGAAAATGGTCTACCAAACACTTTCTATGAGTTGTTGGATACAAACTCAATATGTTAAGTGACAAGTAGTAAATTAACTGACATCCCTGAGCATGTAGGTACACCTATGAAGAAGGTAGATTACTTTGAGACCATTTTTCCTATGGTAAAAACACCAATCATTGAAATTGTTTTGTCTCTTGTAGTTACTTCTAGTTGGAAACTTTAGCAAATTGACACATGTAATGTCTTTCTAGATGAGAAATTGAGTGAATCAATCAATATGGATTAGTCTCCCAAGTTTATTGATGAAACTCTATGTACGCGCGACTATAAGTTGCATAAAGATTTGTATGGGCTCGGACATGAACTTCAAGCTTGGTTTAATAAAATCAAGAGTCTATCTATTCATTATTATATGTAGACGATATCATTCTCACTAGTAATAATATGACTTTTCTATATCAATTCATCACACTCATAGTAACACATTTATCTTTAGGGATCTTGGTATTGCACATTATTTTTTAGGCATTCAATCACATTAGACAATATTCCAATTTCAAATGCATAAGAAAAGTATATCATTGAAGTCATCAGTTAAGCATAAATGCCAGACTATAAACCCATAGCCACTACAAGTCCTCAAGATTTTAACAAGTTTTCATCTGATCAGTTGTTTGTTGATCTGAGCTTGTAAGGAAACATGTTGGTTGTTGTAGTACATTACTATTACACAACCCTCTTGTCAGTTCATGGTTGCCCCTACTAATCTTCATTTTTCTTTCGTTATCATATTCTTCATTATCTCTAAGGAAATGTGCATCTTGGGCTTCACATTCATCCTGCTTCCACCATTAATCTTACTACAATATGCAATTCTGATTGGGTCTAATGTCCCCTTACTCAAAGATGTACAACAGGCTTTGTAGTCTTTTTTTAGAAGACTATTGTGTTTGGGCTTCACATTCATCCTGCTTCCACCATTAATCTTACTACAATATGCAATTCTGATTGGGTCTAATGTCCCCTTACTCAAAGATGTACAACAGGCTCTGTAGTCTTTTTTGAGAAGACTATTGTGTTATTGATCTCAAAGAAACAATCCATTCTGGCCCGATCTAGCACAGAGGTTGAATACAAAGCCTTAGCCTTCACCGTTGCATAACTAACCCAGATATGCCATCTTTGATATCTCAGAGTTGTGCTTGTCACTGCAACTAAACTTCTGTGTGATAACAAGAGTGCAATTTAATTAATTGTCGATCCAATTTTCCATTCTATGATAATACATACAAAAATCAACTATATTGTGTGAGAGAGAAAGTCACACTACAACTAGTTATCTCGTATATACCTGCTAAACATCAAATTGTTGATGCGCTTACAAAAGCTCTACCAAGGCTTTCTCACATTCATTTGGAAGCAAACTTGGTCTCTTCTTTGCATCGACTAGTTTGAGTGGGTATCGGCTAAGTAATACCTTAGGCCAAGTTTAAATATGTTTTCTATGTATGTTATGTGCCGAGTCAGGAACCAGTTACGTGTAAATAGAGATCAACCCAACAAGTCTGGTAAGTTGTATAAAAGGATTGTATGTCAAATTGAAATGAGAGCTCTCTCCCGTCTCTAGTCCTTCACCTCTTTCTTGTTTTCCTCGCTTCTAATTTTGTCAAACCCTAATCTAAGGTTAAGGCTCAATCAAGAGTGTCATTGACACGATATCTTGAATTATTTCCTTGCAAAATTAGACCGCATTAGCCAAGTCCAATCTTTCATTCGGTGTGGTGCAAATAACAACTTTCCGCGTTCTTTTTGTGGTCTTCAACAACTTCTTTCCCATTTTACAGCGGTTACATCATTAGCCATCTATTCTTTACATTACACAGGCCATTCATAGATTAGATCATCGTTCTCAAGAACAAACAGCACCGTTGCCTTGATATTCAAAAGAAGAAAAAGAGCACCGGAGTCTCAGGGGCGGGGTTGAAGTGATGAAGGACGGGGCATGACTGATGAGGAATCAGTCACTGAAATGATTCGGTCAAGCAATCCCTTGGATTCATATAGGGCCCAGTGCAACAGAGAAGGATATAATTCCAAAGCAGAAAGCGATGTGCCTCCGGTTAGCGACCCCCCGAGTCCCGTACACGCTCCTTTTTTACTCCGAGGCAACGTTGAAATGAATTGTCTCTTTAGTTTCTCATGCTTGTCAAGCTGTAGAAATTCCTTACAGCGAAATTAATCCGGTTAATACGCTTAGGCCGTGTTTGGCTGGAGGTAAGACAATTGTGTAAAATTCATTTTTCGCGTCTGTTAGCTATTTGGCATAGACTCTGTTATGTATCAGCTGTCATTACCTACTAGCCAAACAATGACGAACAAAACCAGTGTATTTTAGACACATCCTACTAAACATATTGTCATCAGTTTGAAACCACTCATTTTAATCAATATTTTTCTCAAATCATACTTAACACTCATACTACAACCTACCAAACGGACTCTTAAACACTTCTACATAATAGATTATGAAAAGTGATGGAGAGAATTTAGAAGTGGCCAAATCAAATGATAAAAAATCGTTATGAATAGGTGGGAAATCAATTGTGATAAGTGATAACTCGGTCCATCCATCTTGAACGGTATGGTATAGGAAACAAAGCATTCGTGATAACTCCGTCCGTCTATTTTGAACACTATTGTATATAGAACGAAGCATTCATGAACTGGTCCATCTATCTTGAAACCTTTTTACCGGGCACCTCAGTAAGAATTAGCTACAGACATTATTGAAAAGGTAACGTAACTAGAAGGCAAACCCAACAACCTCATTTCACACGTGAAAATTCTGGATTTCGAATCAGACGGGGGGGCGGAGGCGATGTCAAAGCGTATGATGAACGTCCTGATTTCCATTGGAGCCAACTCCACGACCAACTTGAACGGATCAATTGGACCTCCTCTCAACTTAGTTTCATCTCCTCCACCTTGCTCGACTTTCCAAACTAGTCTCTTCTTTTCCATGTCCACCCGCTTCTGGTTAGCTGATAAGCTCGTTTCTGTCACCTCCTTAATCTGAAATTGAACATTAGATTAAATGTTTGAGCAAGTAGTTAAATCCTTATTGAAAGAGTCAGATAGTTCCACAACAACTATCTTCACCTTCTTATCTGGAGATACTTTCTTCAAATCAACTTGGGCTAGCACCGAAAGGTCCTTATCTTCTCCGTCCTTTCAAAGTCAATGGAAAATTAGACTTGTATTGCTTCTGCTTGATTACTAACAGATTGGATTTTGCAAGGAGACAAGGTTGCTAGCCAACTGTGTGAATGTATACATGTCACACCAATGGCAAACCATGTATCAATGATACATGGTACCTCAAACCATTAGTTGAAAATTATATGATCTTGTTTGGCAAATATAGCAGAGAATTCCGATCGCTTGCAACAAAAGGTTAACCAATCAGAAAACTTCAAATGCAACTTCGTCTAATTTTTTTTTTTAAAAGACTTCATCTAATTTATTTGCGCTTTATCGAGCTTCGTTAATGGGCAAGAATGGCTAGTTGGTTCAGCTGATAGGCCGCCACTGAAGCGACCCAGGTTTGAACATCTATAAGTAAATCCTTGATTTACTTTCTGTCGTACATCCTGGGGTTTGTGCACTTATTGGGGCGGCAGGGGTAACCCCTACTGTTATTTCAAAATCCCAAACAATGGCAACCCAGTGGATAATGTCTTGCCATACAAAACTGCAAACAGAGTATCATACTAAAAGGCTCCAAAAAATTTAGACCTCAATCGTGTGGTTTTCCTAGCAGTATGATACTAACCTCATAAAGGTGGGCCAGCCGGAGAAGAACACTACTATCATCAAGTGCCTAAACACAAGAGAAATTGCCAAATATCAATATTAGTCTTCCTGAAATATAAGGAACAAGGATTTGCAGTGATATTTTTGAAATATATAATAACAGCTATTCAGAGTGACTACTCATTACCCAATTAAATTATCTAAATCTTAATATAGTGATTTGCATGCTCATTTTCCTTCACAGCTGCAGAGAGTAAGAATGGATGGATTACTAGATAAGAGCAAAGGTAGAAACCAGCCTATATTGCAAGGTGGTGTTACAATATTTATACAAGAAGCTTGGACAGAAGTGTTGCATCTGCTGTCACAAACGCAAAAGATGTAGCAGTTATCTCTAGAAAGCTACGTAAAGCACACCAGGTATTTTTAATGGGATCGCTTACAGAGTTACAGGAATCAGGGAGGCAATGTAATGCACTCCACACATATACCGAGGATAGGTTAGCAAGGAGGCACCTAATGCACACATTGCAGTTAACATAAACAGCTGTGGATGGAAAGGCTGAATCAATATCTTTTAGTTATCAGAAACTTGATAACAACAAAAGCATATCTCAACTTGAATGTCAAGGCTGCAATTAAGCATCTCGCTAATGCAGGAGAGTTCATGATGGTATGGTTCCTGATCATCTAAATAAGGTTTAAACTACGGGATTCCAACTTTTCTGCGAATTTCAACTAACAATTGGTAGTGGTTGAAAGTCTACTAAGGCCCTGAAGATACCTATATGTTAATTTCAAAGAGTTACTAAGTTTTTATAAAGTCCAAGGGATGTCAGCCTTTGAGATTTGCAGGGATTCATAGTAAATTAAAAAAGAAAGAAAAAAATGCTCATGATTCCTTGATATTAGGAAAGAGCAGTTATTTGATGTTTTGGAAAATAGATATTTTTTATTAACCGTTTTGGAAGGAGTATATTCAGTCATACTAGTGATTACTGTCTACGCCTGAGAATGTGCTGGGCACCAACATACCTGGAGAGTAATTATTGCAACATTGTCAGGAAGACTGTAGGATGGATCCATGGCTGTGAAATTTGGCCGATGAGAAGCAGTCCAGATATCTACATCCTGATTAGTCGAAGCAAAAACTAACGGTGGGTATAAAACACCACCACTAATGGTCTATTGATGAATCAGTCAGAAGATGTTTTACCTGTTCTGCAAAAGCAATAAGGAGAGGAGAATACATGTGTTGGCCAACTGAGCGACGCCATTTTGTTCCAGCTCCCAGATGATCAAATCTGAAGTAAATCTTTCCTCGGATCTGTAAGAAGGTATGAGTTCCATTATTGCTACTGTATTGGTCTACATGAAACATAAGAGTAAGAAACTCATGTGGAGATGTGTCTACGTAGACATAGCTAAATGTATTGTAGATTCTAGACTACACAAAAATTATTTTCAAAATCCGTACTGTGGATCTTCATTGCCATCACATAAACGCTCCACATGCTAACTTGAGATGATCTGAATACCATTTGCACAACAAGCAAGCACAAATTGATAGTGCCAAAATAAAACCCTTAATATATGGAGAATGAGTTAAACATAAACTCAAAATTAATGATAAGAGTATTCAAATGATGGAGATGAAGATCCATTAGCATATTTTATACAACAAAAAATTATACCCAGAAGAACATACACAGACAGGAAAGAAACTCTACACCTTGGCAAAAAAAAAATGTTATAAATTTCAATCAAATTTGATCCTTAGTCAGATTCTTCCATCATTATGGTTAGATTAACTAAAATAAATTGATGATGATATTAGAATAGAAGAAGTACAAAGAAATTTTATACCTTTAGCTATAGGCTTCAGGACTTAAGTAGTTCCAAAATAGAAGAGCAGATATACATTTCACCTAGGTAACACGGACATTTTCCCAAAGCTTCTGTGTCGGTGCCCAATATGTATTGGACAGTGACACCTTAAAATGTATTGGGCACACCTATGGGTGTCCTATCCATGTCTAGGTGTGTCATACTTTTGTTGAGAAATACAAAGGTAAAATAGAGGTTCAATTTCCTTGCAAACAATTAGGCTAATATATCGCTTCACTCATTTTATTTCATAGCTCGAATGTATCAAAGGAAGATTTTGACCATGACAAATTATTGCCATGCTATGACTTTTGTATCTATTGTTTGTTTTATGGGAAACTTGCAAGCAAGTTTGTTCATTGAGTTTGTATCAATTACAGTAGAAGCTTGGATATTAGCTAGAAACATAATAAGGAAAATTAAGAAGATCAGCAAGTCAAACATTTACTATAGATAAGAGTGCAAATGAATCATTTCTGCAACTATATTTTAATAAAATTATTATATTTATACGCCATATAGTGTTTATTGATTTGGAAAAGGCCTATGATCAAGTACCCAAGGAAGCTAGGAAGCACGTACACTTCCCTGGGGCAGCCGTGGCCGTCCTGGACACGTGTCGGACCTGGACACGGCTGGACACGGGGTAGACACGGCTCAGAAGTGTCCACTTTTTTTTCAAGCATGGACACGGCAAGGACACGACTTGGACACGCCGTGGACACAGCAGGCCCAAATGAAGTCCCTATACAAAAAAATATAAATTATGTACTCCTCTCTCCCTCCTCTTATTCCAGCTCAGTACAACTATGTTTCCTCCCCATCCTTCTCCCAGTTGTTATTATATATTTATCTATTATACATCATACTTATAGATATAATTCATTCTTACAAAGAATGTTCTAGGAATTCGACATGCAAATTCATTGTAGTTCATCATTCTTCATTCATACTTGATTTCATATAGCAAATGTATTCTAAAATAATTATACTTCATCGATCATTTATAATCTCATAGTGGAAACATACTAGTGGTTTCTTATCAAGTTTGCATTCATATCGTGAGTTTTGGGTTTGATTTTATATTTATTTTAATATTATTTCCTTAAATCTCATGTTATCAATTACTTTACAGATTTCGATACATGGATACTATATGTATTAACTCCATGTTATGTGTATGTATATGTATATTTGGGTACATGTATATGTATTTGTATATATATATATATATATATATATGCATATATATATATATATTGTAAATAGGAAGAATGTTGTTTATTGGATGACTAAAATTGATTACATAGGAGTCTCTTATATAGCAAACATAACAAGAGACTAAACTAAGCGCTACCCATATGGGACTAAACAACATAAGAAAAGGAGTAAGTGAGGCACATGCCAAGCACATGACACTCAAAGAAAAGGAACAGAAAAACACATGAAACTACATATCTCTATACTCCCCCTCAAGCTGGAGCGAAGATATCGACGAAGCCCAGCTTAGAACTCAGATTCTGAAAGCGAGTTTTGGGTAGCACTTTGGTGAAGATATCCGCAAGCTGCTGTTCTGTACTGATATATGGAGTGTAGATCTGACCTGAAAGAACCTTTTCCCGTACAAAGTGGCAGTCGACCTCAATGTGCTTGGTTCTTTCATGGAAGGTTGGGTTGCTCGCAATGAAAATGGCCGCTTTATTGTCACAGAACATGGGCATAGGGTTAGGCGGAGATATGTCTAACTCCTTCAGAAGACTATGAACCCATAGCAGCTCGCAAGTAGTATGAGCCATCGCTCTATATTCTGCCTCAGCGCTTGATCTTGCCACAACAGTTTGTTTTTTTACTGCGCCAGGTAACTAGATTGCCGCCCACAAATGTGCAGTATCCAGAAGTGGATTTCCTGTCAGACCGACTACCTGCATAATCTGAATCAGAAAACCCAGATAGGTCACAGTGGCCATGTTTCTTATACAGAAGGCCTTTTCCAGGAGCACTTTTAAGATACCGAAGAATATGAATAATAGCATCCCAGTGGCATTGCCTTGGTTTATCAAGATAGCGGCTAACAAATCCCACAGCAACAGCTAAATCAGCTCTGGTGACAGTCAGATAAATGAGTTTGCCCACTATTCTTCGGAACTGATGGCGGTCAGCATATGCAGGAGATGAATCACTGTCCCAATCCATATTGGGGTCCAGAGGAGTGGTGGCTGGCTTGCATCCCAACATTCCTGTTTCTTGTAATAAGTCAAGAACATATTTACGCTGAGAAAGAGAAACACCTGCAGAGGATCGAGCAACCTCAATTCCCAGAAAATAACGCAATTTGCCCAGGTCTTTTGTAATGAAGTGTTGTGCGAGATATTGCTTGGTTGCGTGTATCCCTGCGGGGTCACTGCCAGATAAGATGATGTCATCAACATACACAATAAGAATAACCAGCCCTGCTGTGGTTTTGCGTATGAAAACAGAGTGATCAGCCTGCGACCGTCGAAATCCAAAGGACATTAAGATTTTGCTAAGTTTGTCGAACCATGCACGTGGACTTTGTTTTAACCCATAAATCGCCTTGCCCAGCTTGCAGATTTGAGAAGCAGACTCCCCCTGAGCAACAAATCCTGGGGGTTGCTCCATATAGACATCCTCCTGAAGGTCGCCATATAAGAAAGAATTTTTCACATCCAGTTGATAAAGAGGCCAATCTTTATTGATAGCAACAGAAACCAAAATACGAACAGAATTAAGACGGGCGACTGGAGAAAATGTCTCAAAGTAATCAACTCCATAAGTTTGCGTATATCCTTTCGCCACTAATCGAGCTTTCAAGCGTGCAATGGTGCCATCTGGTTCATATTTAACAGTAAAGATCCATCGACAGCCAACTGGATGACAAGAAGAAGGTTTATCAACCAGATCCCAGGTGTGTTGTTCATATAGGGCTTGCATTTCTTGTTCCATGGCATGTCTCCAGGCAGGGTGGCGAAGAGCTTCATCAGCAGTTTTAGGAATGTGCACATCAGATAATGCAGATGTAAAGTATGCAAGACTGTCACTCAGATGATCAGTAGAACAAAAGTGACTAATAGGATGCTGAGTACATGAACGAACCCCTTTTCGTAAACTAATAGGAAGATGCAAATCAGAAAATACCTCAGCCTGTGGTGGATCCTCCGCTGACGCAGGATTTGGTTCGGCCGGGGCAGTAAGGGGCTTTGGTCTTCGCTTGTATACCTGTAGAGGTTTCTCTTGTGAAGTAGGAACAGAAGGTATTTCTTCAACCACTGGAAGAGGAGTGCTATTCAAAATATCAGTAGTCAGGCGGTCCCCAACAGCAGAGTAGAACGGCATGTGTTCAAAGAATATCACATCCGCACTTACAAACCATTGTTTCTTATCAGGGTCAAAACAGCGATAGCCTTTCTGAGTCTGCGAATATCCCAAAAATACACATTTCACAAACCGGGCATCCAACTTTGTGAGACCAGGGCGAAGGTTTTTAACAAAACATGTACAACCAAAGATGTGAGGCGACACAGAGAATAAGGGTTTATCAGGAAATAACAGAGTGTAGGGAACTTTGTTTTGCAAAACAGAAGAAGGCATGCGATTAATAAGATAACATGCTGTCGAAACTGCATCAGGCCAAAAACAGTGAGGCACCTTGTAATGAAACAGGAGAGTGCGAGCAACCTCAAGAAGATGGCGATTTTTCCGTTCTGCTACACCATTCTGTTGTGGAGTGTATGGGCAAGTGGTTTGGTGGAGTGTGCCATGGGAGATGCAAAACTGAGTCACAGATTGTTGCATAAATTCTAGTGCATTGTCAGTTCGGAAGGTTTTAATAGGCCGATCAAATTGAGTTTTAATTTCAGCAAAAAAGGTACGAATGCAATCTAAAACAGTGTTTCGACCTTTGAGTAAAAACAGCCAAGTAAGACGAGAGTAATCATCAATAAAAGTCAGAAAATATTTTACTCCAGAATGACTGGGCACAGAACATGGCCCCCAAATATCCGCATGCACAAGTTCAAAAGGTGCTGAAGAAGAAATATATTTTTTTACAGGAAAAACAGATCTTGTATGCTTGCCCATTACACAAGATTCACAAGTAAAGCTATTTCCAGAGATGCCAGGAAAAAGATGTTTTAGTTTCTCCGCAGATGGATGACCAAGTCTAACATGCAGTTGAAGTTCTGTCACCAAGGTAGAGAGCATCGCCTTTGGAGTAGGTGGTCCATCCAGGTAGTACAATCCATCTGGTCCCTCACGGCCCGAACCAATCCTCGTCTTCGTGCGGAGGTCCTTCATAATACAACCAGACGGGTCAAATTTAACAGAGCAGTTTAATTGTTTAACCATTTTTCTGACCGAAAGTAAATTGACAGGAAAGTTTGGGATATATAAAACAGAACGAAGAAATAATTCCTTTGATAGAGGAACAGTGTCAGTGCCACTAACAGTAGTTCTTGAACCATTTGCCACAGTGACAGAAGAAATAGGAGTACGGTTGGTAAGGTGTGAAAATAAATGACGAGTACCAGTCATATGAGTGGAAGCACCAGAGTCGATGCACCACTTTGTGTTACCGGACGAGGACGAGGCAAGCATGGCTGATGAGTCTGAGGTAGATGATAGTTGTGCCAGACGTTCTTGAAACATTATGTCAAACTCTGAGCGCAACCATTCAGTGTTAGGTGGTGCAGCAGATTGATCCACAGAAGAAGCAGCAGGAGTAGTATCATCAGCCGCTTGGTTGGCCCAAGCAGGTTTGCCATGCTTTATCCAGCAGCGGTCCTCAGTATGGTTATCACGGCCACACCATCCGCAGTGGCGTGGATGAGGTGAAGTGCTCCGTCCAGGTGCAGGAGTGCCCCGTCCGCTAGAAGTAGGAGGTCGTCCACCACGGCCTCGACTGCGGCCACGACCACGGCCGTAATTAGTAGAGCGAGCAACCAGAGCCGAAGGTGCAGGAGCAGAAGCAGGAGTCAGCGAAGGTAGTCGCTGGACTCTTTTGAGGACATCTCGAACAGTAGGAAGCGGGTCACTGGACAAGATTTGATCAACAACCCCTGAGAAGGAGTCAGGAAGCGTAGCCAGAAACTGCACCAGGCGAAGTTCATTGCGGTGCTGTTGTGCAACTTTAATATCGGCAGTCAACGGATGATACAACTCGTATTCATTCCATAAAGCAGAGCATTGGTTGTAGAAGTCATCGATCGACAAGTCATTGGAGAACTCCTTCTTGGCGAGTTGTTTGAAAATCTCGAACACCCGCTTGGGATTCTCCTGGTGGGAATAAACATGTGCCAATTGGTCCCACATCGTCTTGGCATCATGCAAGCAGAGTAGAGACTGGCTGATCCTAGGCTCGGTGCTGTTGAGAATCCAGGACATGACGCCGGAGTCATCCTTGGACCACTGAATGTAGTCCTGTTTAGTCTTGTCTTCAGCATCAGCAGTAGGGGCAGCCGGGGGATCAGCAGTGAGATGATGGTACCGACCTTGTGCCTTGACATATAGCACAAACGACGCAGACCATAGATGGTAGTTGGATCCCCCTTCAAGTTTGACAGTGGTGACGCACAGAGATCTGGGTGGCTCAGAATATGCCATGGCTGCAGAATGGACCACGCCGTAGAGAAGCAGTAGAACCCCCGGATAGCAGAGGCAGCAGAGACCCTTAATGGGCAGAAGTAGCAGAGATCTGACAAGTCAGATCAGAAGGACCCAATATGGGCAAATAAGACATAGAAACCTACGCCATCACGAGGAAAAATCAACGTTCCAACATGAGGCACAGGCAGAAATCCAAAGGAACAAAGTAGACTCTCAACTTAGAAGGCCAGAGGTTTCCCGATCACAAATCCGCAATCTTCCGGACGTAGACGGAGAAAAATTAGAAAGTGCACAGGGCTGTACGTAAGGATTTAGTAGGTGATTGGGAGGGAAATTGTGGGGGAAATGGTGGATATGGTGAGGATGGAAGATATGGAGGAGAGGGTAGTGTAGGGAGGGATGAAGGGAGTGGGTAAAAAGAATGGGAGGGGGCTGTTTGGTGGTGCGGCAGCAGCAGGTTGCCGCTGCTGGCGGCGGCGGCTGGGGGGGTTGGCGGCGGCTGTTGGAGGGGGGGGAGGGGGGAGGGGGGCGGCGGCTAGGGATAGGGTTAGGAGGGGTGGAGGGAGGAGGAGATGAGGGAGACGGGCTGTGGCGGGGGGGGGGGAGCGGCGGCGGCGGCTGTGAGGAGGGGGGGCTGTTATGTCATGGGTGGGAAATTAGGGTGGGAGAAATTGAGGGCCTGCTCTTGATACCATGTAAATAGGAAGAATGTTGTTTATTGGATGATTAAAACTGATTACATAGGAGTCTCTTATATAGCAAACATAACAAAAGACTAAACTAAGCGCTACCCATATGGGACTAAACAACATAAGAAAAGGAGTAAGTGAGGCACATGCCAAGCACATGACACTCAAAGAAAAGGAACAGAAAAACACATGAAACTACATATCTCTATATATATGCATATATATATATATATATATATATATATATATATATATATATATGTTAAAGTGTCTATATTAGTCTATTAGTTAAATAGGCTAATTAGTTTAGTGGGCCTTTATCTTCCAGCCCGTCTAGTTTAGATTACTTGGGTCCTAAGTAATAGGGCGTCTCTCCTCTCCTATATAAAGGAGAGGCCGTCAGTCTTTGTATTCATCTAATCACATTCTATTCTATTCAAACCATCTTTTATATTTAACATGGTATCAGAGCGGGTTCCATCCTGAGAGAACCCTAGCCGCCGCTTCCCTCTCTCTCTCTCTCCAAGACCGCCGACTTCTCCCTTGCAGTCGCCGCCGCTCCTCTCTCCGAAGAGAGCAACCGCGGGCTCTCTCCGCCTGCGGGCGGCCGCAGCCGCCATCTCCATGGCTTGGCCGGCTGCCCGCTAGGCATATCCCGGCCTCCATGGTCATCATCTATTCTCTATTCTTTCATTCTTTCCATACAACACCTCCGCTGCCTATTATAGCAGTCGTCCTCTATCATCATCCGCAACAATCGCCGCCGTAGGCATCCGCCGCGGTAATCTCCTTCCGCCATCTGAAAGCAGCAGCGCCTCGCCACCATCAGCAGCAGTAGCCATCAGCAGCCATCTCCATAGAGTCGTCGACCATCAGAAATTGGTTCCCATCCGCAAGGAACAGCCAACTCCACCTTCCGGAGCAGCCGTCGCCACCGCCGCGTCGATACTATCGACATGAGTGTCGATAGTATCGACATCAGACCAGACGCAAACAGCCGCCGACCTCCCGTGACGCAACCCGTATCGCCGGCGTCGATACTATCGATAGGAGGTCGATGGTATCGACTTTATCACAGCGACAAGGAGAGAGTCGGTCGATACCATCGACAGTCCTGTCGATGGTATCGACAGTTGATCAGCAACAAACGGCAATCCGTCGAAGGCTCCATCTCATGACGTCTTCAGATCAGCCTTCATCGCCGCTTTGGAGAGGCTCCGCCTTGGCTCCGCATGCATCCTCTTGGCATGCAATATCTCCGGAGTCACGCAGGAGACCCTTTGTCATCTCCTATGTTGCGAAAAAGTGCTTCATCAGCCAAGCGTCATATCCAGCCATCATCCGCAAGCTGCTGCTCCTCCACTTCATCATCATCCCGGCGACCTTCATCTTCCATTTGCTGCTATCTGCATCATCATGCTACTGATGTCCCTACGCCATCACCTGCTGTTTTCATCATCATCATTTCATCATCATCATTTCATCATCATCACTTCATCATCATCACTTCATCATCATCACTCTCCACCGCTACCAAACAACCATGTTTACTACCCCCATATGCATTATCCCTGTCTCTATTCGGATCCTTAATCGGTTCTAACTTTTGCTAATCGGATCCTATTTTGACCCTAATCGTATTTTCCTTTTCGGGTCGGGACTAGATCCATTTATTTTTCTATCCGGATCTCATGTTGACCCATTTAGTATACTCTCTTTGGCTATCGGTTTCATTCTCCACATATTGCCCATCTCCATTTCATATATTTTTCTCTTTTCCGCCTTTCCCACCCACCCATATTATGTGTGTATCCCTTTTCCACATTACGGGGGGGTCATATATCCAGTTCTCCACACCAAACACTCACTCTTGTCGTATTTGATGTGCGGGGGGGATAGAGAGGAAAGGGAGAGATGAGAAGAGCGAGCATGCGAGCATATGAGAGAATGTATGAGAGAGAGTATGAGATGAGATGATGATATATGTATTCAGATTATATATATTCCAGGCTATCTTCGTGGAGCTTCACATCATTCAGCACACCAGTTCTCTACTTGAGCCAGCACTGAAGATCCAGCGTCGACACCGTATCCGCGTTCGTACCACGTTATGTACGTCAGGTGTTGATGGTGTATTCCTTCATCTGCATTCACATGAGACAGATGGGTGCTTCTTCAGAAGCTCAGAGTTTTATCTTCACCGAGCTGCTTCATCACGTCTTCTCCGAGCTGTATCTGCAGTATCGACATCACCTGTAGCTGATCCTCTTGGGACTTTCCTTGATGGATGATCTCCTTTCCCGTCAAGCCCTCAAGTTTCATGGTTCCTGCATCGTATCAAGCAGCAGATCGTCCGTCCGCGTTCGTGCCGCGTTAAGCACGTATTCCAGTGGCGACTTGTTGTAGTATCAGGACCATTCTTCAGCCTACAGAGTATCTTCAGATGTCTTCATTTTAGATGCACTTCAAGGAAGACCTTCAAAGCTCGAGTATCTTCAGCCTGCAGAGTCATCATCACCATATGATTCAGGGGGAATATTATTTCAGGGGGAGTAACATATTTTGTATGGGAGTGATATTTATCTTTTATCTTTCATTTATCATTTCTTTTTATCGAGTCCTGTAACTCTCCAAGCTTGGACATGTGTTTCACCCATGCTCCAGCTTGAGGGGGAGTGTTAAAGTGTCTATATTAGTCTATTAGTTAAATAGGCTAATTAGTTTAGTGGGCCTTTATCTTCCGGCCCGTCTAGTTTAGATTACTTGGGTCCTAAGTAATAGGGCGTCTCTCCTCTCCTATATAAAGGAGAGGCCGTCAGTCTTTGTATTCATCTAATCACATTCTATTCTATTCAAACCATCTTTTATATTTAACAATATATATATATATATATATATATACACACACACATATATATACATACATATATATGTGTATATATAAGTGTATATATGTATACTTATACACATGTATTTATGTATATGTATATGTATATGTATGTGTATGTGTATATATATATATGTGTGTGTGTGTGTGTGGGTATGTCGTGTCCAACGTCGTATCCGTGTCCTATATTTTTTAAAATCGTCGTGTCACGTGTCCGTGTCGGTGTCCATACCGTCTCCCGCGTCTGTGTTCATGCTTCCTAGCAAGGAAGTGTTATCAAGGGTTTTGCATAAAAAGGGTGTGCCTATCCAATACATTGACCTAATTTAAAGACATGTATGATGGCTCAATTGCAAGTGTTAGGACTCCTGGAGGAGAGACAAACTTTTCCTATCACTATTGGGGTACATCAAAGATCGGCACTCAACCCTTATCTATTTGTTCTTGTTATGGATGAGTTGACTGTTAATATATATGCCTTTATTGAGCGTTTTGATAATTTACTATTATATATGGAACTCACTGTAAATGTTCTTTTAGTATAAATACAAGGGTACACACATTGTGTAACCCTAAGCTCTCTATTTTCACGTGTTGTTTTTTCATGGTATCAGAGCAGGACTGATCCAAGTCCTCCCTCACCCGGTGCCGCCGTCCCCTCCCACCCGACCCTCTCTCTCCCCCCCTTCTCTTCTTCCCCGGCCAGGTGCCACCCGCCGCCGGGGCTGCACGCCACCAGGCCGGCCGATCCGCTGGGGCACGTAGGCCGTCGGGGTCGCTTCACCCGCCTGGTTCTGCGCTCTGTCTACCCGCGGGTTTGATTTCTGCCTGAAGACCGCCGTCGGATCTGTTTTTTGCCTGCCTGCCCGTGTGACCGGTTGAGTCACCGGGCTCCTTGCTACACTCCAGCATAGCTCGTATGTGAAGAGGTCCTTCCGATCTGTAGCTTTGTCTCTGTTGCTGCCTACCTGAAGACGTAGGCAACCTTCTACTGCATGTTCCTACTTGCTACTGCCTGACTGTCGCTCTACCAGTTCATCTGCCTCTACCTCATGGAGTCTACTCATGAAGATCTGCGCCGTCAAGTGACAACTGTGAAGTTGGATGGGAGAAACTACCAGCACTGGGTGTGCTCTATGCAGATATATGTCAAATCACAAGGAAAACTGTCGCACCTGACGCGAGATCCACCACCGGTGCCTCCTGCAACAGCCGACTCAAAAGATGTGAAAGCTTATGATGATTGGGTGAAAGACGACTCCACAGTCATGACATGGATTCTGAATAGTAGTGAGACCAAGATTAGCATCACACTCTTATACCTGCAGACGACAAAGCAGATGTGGGATCAGCTTACCAACACTTATTCACACAGTCAGAATCCCAAGAAGGTGTTTGATATCAACAAACAACCTTGCCGCCTGCGGTTCTCTGGATCCGATCTGACGGATTACTTCTCTGCTTTCAAGGGACTGTGGGGGGAAATTGGAAGCCTACATTTTTCAGCACGTGAAGATAGTTTATCATGCATTGGGCCAATGCGGCCACTGAGGCTACTACATCTTCTGAGTTCTCTACCCAGCCTGATGTCTCGGGTACTTCTACTGCTGACTTCATTCGTGCTGAGGTCGAGCGCCTGTTGCTGGAGCGTACTGGCTCGTCATCCAGTACCACCACCACTGGAGCACATGCTGCGACATACTCTGGTTGTGACACTGCCTTCCTTACTACACCATCCTCTACTACTGGTAATACGAAATGGGTCATAGATTCGGGCGCGTCTTCTCATATTTCTGGGAATCGGTCGTTGTTCAAAAGTTTATCTAGACCGACTACTAATTCGTCTGTTATGCTTGCTGATGGCTCCAAGTCTTCCATTTTGGGGATTAGAGACATTGTGTCTGATATTGTGCTGAAATCTGCTCTATATGTGCCTCGTTTTTCGCTAAATTTATTATCTGTTAGCAAGACTTTGCGTAGCTTGAACTATAGCCTGACTTTAGTGCCTAGTTCAAGTGTTTTTTAGGACCTTCGTACGAGGATGAAGATTGGTGGGGGGCATGAAGGATCTGATGGCTTGTATTACCTGGACAATCTGAAAAGAGTGGACAATGTGGCTCTGGCTTCTGCAGTATCTTCTTCAATATCGGCTTTACAGTGGTACTACAGACTTGGGCACCCATCATCTGAGAAGTTGCGTCATATTGTATCTGATGTAGGAACAAATGTGTTTCAATGTGAATCGTGTCAGTTAGGCAAACAAACTAGGGCTTTTTATCCCAAATGTTCTCAGATTAGTAGTAAAAATATTTTTGATCTTGTTCATGCTGATGTATGGGGTCCATGTCATGTCCCTAGTCTATCTGGCAACAAATATTTTATCCTGTTCATTGATGATTTTTCTCGGGCCCCATGGTTATTTCTTCTGAAAATTCGATCTGAAGTTCTGTCCACAATTAAATTCTTTTTTGCTGAGATGAAAACACAATACTCTATGTCTGTTAAATTTTTTAGAACGGATAATGCACTTGAATTTGTTCAAAAAGATGTTGAGTTGTTCTGTAAATCCGTTGGCACTATACACCAGACTTCTTATGCATACACACCTCAGCAGAATGGCATTGCTGAAAGAAAGAATAGATACTTACTAGAGGTTGCTAGAACTATTATGTTGCATGCTAATGTACCTCGGGGATTCTGGCCAAAAGCCATCTTGACTGCCTGTTTTCTAATAAACCGGATACCTTCTTTGGTAATTGGAAATAAAATACATGTGAAAATTCTGAATCCTGATAAACCTTTATTTACTGTATCTCCTCGCATATTTGGCTCTACATTCTTTGTAAAGTTGCTTGGCCCAACGCATGATAAACTATCTCTACGTGCTGAAAAATGTATTTTTTTGGGGTATTCTCGTGCACAAAGGATACAGATGTTATAACCCAACTACCAAGAGATGATTCACAAGCAGCGATGTTGTCTTTTTTTTAGGGTGCACCATACTACTCTACTCAAGGAGATAGTCTTCAGTCTGAGCTTATTGCTTCTCCGCTACCTATTACTAGTGACTGTGTTTCTGATGCCACTACTTTTGTACAACCGGCACCTCCTCTTATTGTTTATTGTTAACATATATTCCTGTTTTATATATTCTGTTAGTTGTTTTGTTATTTCCATATTATATGTGGACCTCTCTGTAAATGTTTCAGTTTTATATATATGAGGGTGCACACATTGTGCAACCCTACGCTTCCCAAAACTGCTTTGTGTTTCATATGGTACTAGAGCAGTAGATCCAACCGCCACCCTCCCACCCCTCTCTCTCTTCTCCGGCCTCCCCCCCCCGCCCGCAGCCGCACAGCCGCTGGGCAGCAGGCCCGCGCCGGCAGTCGCCGGGCAACAGCCGCCGGGCAACGCCACGCCGGGTAGCAGCCGTCGGCCGGCAGGGCCGCCGGGCTCGCCGCCAGGGCCGGGCGCCCACTCCGCCGCAGGGGGGCGGTGCGCCTCCGCGGTTCCTAGCCGCCGATACGTTGGCTCCGTGAAGTTCTGCAGCTGTCCGGTGGCTTGAAGTTGGTGTGACGTAGACCGCTTTCTTGGTCTTTTGCCTGCCTGCCCGTGTAGGCCGTTGTGCCACCGGGTTCTGTTTTGTGCTTCGGCGTAGACCGTATGTGAAAGGTCTTCTCCGTTGTTTTTGTGCCTGCTGTGTCTATCTGACGGCGTAGACTGTCTCCTGCCTGATCGTGCATGTTACTTCT
Source organism: Alisma plantago-aquatica (assembly GCA_963693085.1). Taxonomy (NCBI): domain Eukaryota; kingdom Viridiplantae; phylum Streptophyta; class Magnoliopsida; order Alismatales; family Alismataceae; genus Alisma; species Alisma plantago-aquatica. The sequence goes on along the minus strand of OY856412.1, from coordinate 575,275,545 downwards.
ATGCCTACTGCTCACATGGCGTCCTCGAGTGATGACGTCCGCCATCAGGTTACTACTGTGAAGCTTGATGGACGCAACTATCCACATTGGGTCTGCTCCATGACGATCTATGCCAGATCCCAGGGCAAGTACTCACATCTTACCCGTGCTGGTCCGCCAGTACCCGCAGAGGACGCTGATGCTAAAGATGTGAAGGCGTATGACGACTGGGTTCGTGATGACTCGACTGTGATGACCTGGATTCTCAACAGCAGCATTGAGAAGATTAGTGTCACACTTCTTCACTTGCCTATGGCGAAGCAGATGTGGGATCAGCTCGCCGGTACATACTCGCATAGTTAGAACCCCAAGAAGGTGTTTGACATCACCAAGCAGCTGGGACGTCTACAGTTCACGGGGACGGACATTGCAGATTACTTCTCTGACTTTACTGGATTGTGGGGTGAACTGGAATCCTATCACCCTCTCTCCACGGACCTAGCTACCATGCAGCGTCAGCGCCAGGAGCTGCAGTTAGTCCAGTTTCTTTGTGGACTGCCCGAGTCCTACGCTGGAGTTGTGGACCAGATCTTAGCCAGTGACCCTCTGCCGTCACTACAGAGTGCCTACAAACGTCTTCAGCGTTTTCCTTCGTCTTCATCGTCTGTGACTACTGATGTTGGGGACTCTTCGGCTTTTGCTGCAGCATCTGGTCGTGGCCGTGGTCGCTTTACTGACAGCCGTCCTCCCCTGGGTGGAGGACGAGGACGGGCTGCTCCTGGTCGTGGAGCCTCTTCTACTGCCCCTACTGCTGTGCGCGTCCTCAGTCAGGACAGCGCCTTTGTACCTTCTGTGGCCGGTCCAACCATATTGAAGAAAATTGCTGGGGAAAATATGGTAAGCCGGCATGGGCCAATGCAGCTGCTGACTCCACTACTACTGCATCAGAAGGAACGACTCAGCCTACTGACTCTGCCTCCTTGGGTGCGACTGCTGACTACATCCGTGCTGAGGTGGAGCGTCTTCTTCTTGAGCGTGCTGGTGCGTCGTCTACAGCTTCGACTAGTGGAGCTCATACCGCAGCTTATTCTGGTTGTGACACTGCCTTCCTGAGCTCTGCTTCTACTCCTGGTAATACTAAGTGGGTCATCGACTCTGGTGCCTCTTCACATATTTTTGGAAATCGATCACTGTTTAACAAATTATATAAACCTGCTCGACCCTCATCTGTTATGCTGGCTGATGGTTCCAAGTCTGCGGTGTCTGGAGTAGGGGATATTGTTTCTGACTTTTTGTTGAAATCTGCCTTATATGTGCCTAGATTTCCTTTGAATCTGTTGTCTGTCAGCAAGATATTGAGAAGCCTACAGTGTAGTCTGACTTTTATTCCTAGTTCATGTGTTTTTCAGGACCTTTGCACGAGGATGAAGATTGGTGGGGGGTATGAAGGTGTTGATGGACTTTTCTACCTGGATCATTTGCCAAAAGCAGCTAAAGCAACTGTGACTCCTGCATTATCTACCTCGGTTTCTGCATTACAGTGGCACTACCGGCTGGGCCATCCATCGTCTGAAAAGCTTCGACATTTAGTTTCTGATCTTGGCATTTGTAGTTTTCAGTGCGAGTCATGTCAACTTGGAAAGCAGACTAGAGCTGTTTATCCTAGACGTAGTCATATTAGCAGTAAGAATATGTTTGATCTAGTGCATTCTGATGTATGGGGACCTTGTCATGTGCCGAGTCTATCTGGTCATAAGTATTTTATTCTGTTTATTGATGATTTTTCAAGGACGACTTGGTTGTTTATGATGAAAAGTAGGTCCGAAGTTTTGTCTATTATCAAGTTTTTTTTTGCTGAAATAAAAACACAATATGGTGTGCCTGTCAAAATTTTTCGTACTGACAATGCGCTGGAATTCGTTAAAAAGATGTGGATGTTTTTTGTAAATCTGTGGGTACAATACATCAGACCTCCTGTGCTTATACACCTCAGCAAAATGGTGTGGCTGAGCGTGAAAATAGACATGTGCTAGAGGTGGCTAGAACTATTATGATGCATGCACATGTTCCTCGCTCTTTTTGGCCTGAGGCTATATTGAATGCTTGTTTTCTGATAAATAGAATGCCATCATATGTGATTGGAAACAAAATACCTATTCAAGTTCTTCAACCCAATATTCAGTTATTTACTCTGCCTCCTCGGATTTTTGGATGTACCTATTTTGGAAGGTTACTTGGACATGCTTCTGATAAACTGTCTCCTCGTGCTGAGAAGTGCATTTTTTTGGGATATTCTCGTACCCAGAAGGGATACAGATGTTATAGTCCTACTGCAAGAAAATGGTATACTAGAAGTGATGTAGTTTTCTTTGAGGATACCCCTTACTATTCTACTCGTGGTGACAGTTTACAGTCTGATCTTATTGCCTCTCCTCTACCTGTTACTACTGATTGTGTGCCTGATATTACTGATCAAGTCACTACTGAGGCTGCTAAACCTCCTCTTATAGTTTATCAACGTAGGAACAGAGCACCTTCTACTCAAGAAACCCCCCATGAAAACCAATCTTCACCTCCAGAAGGTTCTACTACACCTGAGGTACATTCTGATCTTGATTTACCCATTGCTCTTAGAAAGGGTACTCGTTCCTGCACATCACACAGTATTGCTCAGTTTGTTTCTACTGATCATCTGAATGTTCATTCTAGCAATTTTGTATATGCCTTATCTGCTGTTGTTGTTCCAAAGAATATCCAGGATGCTCTACAGAGTACTAGATGGTTGTCTGCTATGAAGGAGGAGATGTTGGCTCTTGCTGAACGCGATACTTGGGAGCTGGTGGATCCACCTCCTCAGTGTAAACCTGTAGGTTGCAGATGGGTGTATGATGTGAAATATCAACCTGACGGCACTGTTGAAAGGCTGAAGGCACGGTTAGTTGCTAAAGGCTACACCCAAACTTATGGTATTGACTATTTTGAGACTTTCTCTCCTGTTTCTCGTCTTAATTCTGTCAGAATTCTTTTGTCTGTTGCTGTTAATCTTGACTGGCCACTGTTGCAACTAGATGTGAAAAATGCCTTCCTGTATGGTGATTTACAAGAAGAAGTCTATATGGAGCAACCTCCTGGGTTTGTTGCTCAGGGGGAGTCTCACAAAGTTTGCAGGTTAAAGAAGTCTATTTATGGGCTTAAGCAGAGTCCTCGTGCCTGGTTTGATAAATTGAGCAAAATTATGATTGATTTTGGGTTTCTGCGATCTCAGGAGGATCATTCTGTTTTCACCAAGAAGACTTCAGCTGGTATTATTATTCTGATTGTCTATGTTGATGATATTATCATATCTGGCAGTGATTCTCTTGGTATTCAGGCTACTAAATCTCATCTAGGCAAGCACTTTGCTACCAAAGATTTGGGCAAACTTAGATATTTTCTGGGCATAGAAGTTTCTAGAAACTCTAATGCTCTTGTGTTGTCTCAGCAAAAATATGTCCTAGACATGCTGCAGGAGACTGGTATGCTGGGAGTGAGACCTGCTGATATTCCTATAGATCCTAATGTAAATTGGGATGATGACTCTTCTCCTCTCTTTGCTGATCATAAAAAGTATAGGAGGCTGATTGGTAAACTCATTTATTTGACTGTCACCAGAGCTGACATTTCTACTGCAGTGGGTCTTCTTAGCAGGTACCTTGATAAACCCAGACAGTGTCACTGGGATGCTCTTTGTCAGATTCTACGATATTTGAAGAAGTCTCCTGGCAAGGGACTTCACTACAAGAAGCATGGACACTGTTCTCTTGAAGGGTACTCTGATTCTGATTATGCAGGCAGCAGAGTTGACAGAAAATCTACTTCTGGGTATTGTACGTATGTTGGAGGTAATCTTGTTACCTAGCGGAGTAAAAAACAAAATGTTGTGGCCAGGTCCAGTACTGAAGCTGAATATAGGGCCATGGCCCATACTGCCTGTGAATTGTTGTGGGTGCGCTCTCTGTTAAAAGAGTTCGGGGTTGACTCTTCTTCTGCTATACCTATGCACTGTGATAATAAAGCTTCTATCTTCATTGCTAATAATCCAGTTTATCATGAGCGCACTAAACACATTGAAGTAGATTGTCATTTTATTCGGGAATCCATTCTTACTGGCAAGATCTGCACTCCCTTCACTCGTTCTGAAGACCAAGTTGCTGACATCTTCACTAAGCTGGTGGCGAAGAAGCAATTCTGCACACTGACGGACAAGTTGGGCATGATTGATATCTATGCTCCAACTTGAGGGGGAGTGTTAACATATATTCCTATTTTATATATTCTGTTAGTTGTTTTGTTATTTCCATATTATATGTGGACCTCTCTATAAATGTTTCCATTTTATATATATGAGGGTGCACACATTGTGCAACCCTATGCTTCCCAAAACTGCTTTGTGTTTCACATTTATCAGCACAGGAATAGATCTCAACCTGTACAAGACCCCCCCCATTCAAGCCAATCTTCTCCTCCATAAGGTTCTGAGTCACCTGAGGTAACTTCTGATCTTTATGTACCTATTGCTCTTAGGAAGGGCACTCGTTCCTACACTATCCACAATATTGCTAACTACATATCTACTGATCATTTAAGTGTTCATGTTAGCAACTTTGTCACTGCATTATCTGCTATTGCCATCCCAAAGACTGTACAGGATGCCTTGCAAAGTACAACTTGGACTACTGCTATGAAGGAGGAAATGCTTGCTCTTTCTGACAGACAGACTTGGGAGTTGGTGGATCCACCTCCTCAGTGTAAGCCTGTAGGATGCAGATGGGTTTATGTTGTCAAATATCAACCAGATGGTACAGTAGAACGTCTGAAGGCACGTCTTGTTGCTAAAGGATATACATAGACCTATGGTATCGATTACTTTGAAACCTTTTCACCTGTTGCCCGTCTTAATTCTGTTAGAGTTCTATTATCTGTTGTTGTTAATCTTGACTGGCCTCTAGTACAACTGGATGTTAAAAATGCTTTCTTATATGGTGATCTACAAGAGGAGGTCTATATGGAGCAACCTTCTAGGTTTGTTGCTCAGGCGGAGTCACATAAAGTATGCAAGCTGAGGAAATCTATCTATGGGCTCAAACAGAGTCCTCGTGCTTAGTTTGATAACTTGAGCAAAATTTTGACTGCCTTTGGTTTTCTGAGGTCACAGGTTGATCATTCTGTCTTTACAAAAAAGACTTCCTCTAGCATTGTGGTACTTATTGTATATGTTGATGATATCATTCTATCTGGCAGTGATTCTATTGCTATTCAGGCCACTAAATCCCATCTCTGCAAGCACAAGATCTGGGAAAACTACGCTATTTTTTGGGCATAGAAGTGTCTAGAACCTCTAATGCTCTTGTTCTATCTCAAAGGAAATATGTACTGGATCTGTTACAGGAAACTAGTATGCTTGGTGCACGGCCAGCTGACACGCCTCTAGATCCCAATGTTAATTGGGATGATGATTCTTCCGCTGTTTGCTGATAACAAGAAATATAGGAGATTGATTGGTAAGATGATATGTCTGACGGTAACTAGAGCTGACATATCTACTGATGTGGGACTTCTTAGCAGGTACTTGGATAAACCCAGACAGTGTCACTGGGATGCTCTATGTAACATTTTGCGATATCTAAAGAAGTCACCTGACAAGGGCCTCCATTACAGGAAAAATGAGCATTGTTCTCTAGAAGGCTATTCTAATTCTGACTATGCAGGGAGCAAGATTGACAGGAAATCCACTTCTGGCTACTGCACATATGTAGGGGGTAATCTTGTCACCTGGCGCAGCAAGAAACAAAATATTATTCCTAGATCTAGTGTTGAAGCTGAATATAGGGCCATGGCCCATACTGCCTGTGAACTTCTGTGGGTGCAGTCTCTTCTACAAAACTTTGGTATTGAGTCGTCTTCTGCTATTCCGATGCACTGTGATAACAAAGCTGCTATTTTCATTACCAACAATCATGTATATCACGAGCGCACCAAACATATTGAGGTTGACTGCCACTTCATCAGGGAAGCTATTCTATCTGGGAAAATTTGCACACCTTTCACCCATTCTGAAGACCAGGTTGCTGACATCAAGGTTTTAAAAAGAGCGAAGCGGGAAGCATGTGGACGGGACCTTGTAGCCGATTAATCGCCAGGCGGGCGATTAAGCGGGTGCTTTTTAGAAAAGTGGATTTCCAATTCCTATAAACTTTGATGCAAAATTACATACATATGTATATAAATGCTATATTTTGGAAATTTCTATACATATCTAAACATTGTACAAGACAATATAAAACACCCAAATAGTTTATAACACTACTATACAACGATGATTGTATTTATATAATATAGTAAATTTGTCATAGAGACATAGATAAAGCACTGCACATAAAATAATAAGTGTATATACAAGATGCAACAACAATTTTGTATCACATGTTTACATAGCTAAATAGTAAACAATAGACCTATCATAGCTAGCTTACAAACATATTATTACATCTGCACATCATCAAATAGTCATACATTACAACAACACATTTAATCAAAGTATGCATGCTAAATTAGATAATAGTTACCTATAATTTACTTGGATACATCACAAAAATACCATATCACATACAAAGTATGCATTCTAAATTAGAACTAGGTATATCATAGAACATTTATGCTAGTTTAATATATTATAGTCAATACTAATCGAGGTATATAATGTAATTATGTTATATGCTTACATCAGTTTTTTTAAAAAAAGCGGGCAAAAAGCGGGTTAAGCGGGCAAAAAGCGGCTGCTTTTCTCAAAATTTGTTAAGAGGCACTTAAGGGTGTTTTTAGGAGGACAACACCTTGTGGCACTTAAGCGGCCTCCTAGGACTCTTTTTAAAACACTGGCTGACATATTCACAAAATTGCTGGCAAAGAAGCACTTCTGTTCTCTGGTGGACAAGTTGGGCATGATTGACATCTATGCTCCAACTTGAGGGGGAGTGTTAATATATATGCCTTTATTGAGCGTTTTGTGAATTTACTATTATATATGGACCTCATTGTAAATGTTCTTTTAGTATAAATACAAGGGTACACACATTGTGTAACCCTAAGCTCTCCATTTTCACGTGTTGTTTTTTCATTGACAAAGCATGTTCAAGATAATATCCCTTGATGCATGTTATTTGTTGATGATATTGTGTTTATTGATGACAGAAAAGAAATATTGAATGATAAAGTTGAATTATGGAGATATACATTGGAATCTAACGGATTTATGATCAATAAAAGTAAAACTGAATATAAGCATTGCAATTTTAACCAATCTAGAATTGTGAATGCTGGGGTCAAGTTGGATGGATGATATGTGTTGTTTAGCACACCAATTCACTAGGGGATTATCCTACGGTTTAACCTTTTTTACAGCAAAACTAATAATTAAGGTTTTTTATTAGTATAGAAGGGTCGATCCTACATGACAACATTTTCAAGATTGCTTTTAAAATCCAAATTATTTTCCACAATATTTTTTCATTTGTTATTTAGTTGAACAGGAAAGTAAAAGTTTGATGATTGGTTTCTTTGATTAAGCTAGAACAATGAAGTAAAATTGCATGAAATAAAAGTCATCCTAGAAACAAGTAAAGAAAAGTTATGCTAAGGATAAAAGGAAACAGAGTTTTGGTTAATGTTAGAGAGTCTATATTAGCCTATTTAGTTAATAGGTTAATTAGTTATTGGGCTTTTGTATTTCAGCCCATTTAGATTACTTGCGTCCTAAGTCTTAGGGTGTCTCCCCTCTCCTATATAAAGGAGAGGACGTCCAGTCTTGTATTCAACCCATTACATTCAATACAATCTTATATTTCACATGGTATCAAAGTTGCTGCTCTTCATCACCTTCCCGGCTATCTTCATCACTCCACCATCACCTCCCATCTATGCCTACTCCCAGTTATTAATTCCCCCCATATTCATTATGCCTATTCGGATCCTTGATCGGTCATATCTTTGCTAATCGGATTCCATTTTAAGCCTATTCATATTTTTTGGGATTAGATCCATTTAATTTTCTACCTGGATCTTACATTGACCCATTTAGCATATTCTCTCTGTTTATCGGTTTCATTCTCCACATATTACACATCTCCATATCACAAAATCCTCTCAAATCCACCAATTCCTTTCCCACCCACCCATATTATGTGTGTATCCCTTTCCACAGTACGGGGGGTCATATGTCCATTTCTCCACACCAAACACTCACTCTCATCATATTTGGTGTGCGGGGGGGGGGGGGGATAGAGAGGAGAGGAAGAGATGAGAAGAGAGAGAGTGAGAGAATATGTATGACAATATGAGAGAGAGTATGTAAAGAGATGATATATGTATTCAAGCTATATATCTTCCAGGCTATTATCTTCATGGAGCTTCACATTGTTCAGCACATCCGTTCTTTACTTCCAGACAACAATGAAGGATCTTCATTCAACATCAAAACTGAGCTATCCGCGTTTGTACCACGTTATGTACATCAGGTGTTGATGGTGTACTTCACCTGCATTCAGATGAGACAGAGGGTGCTTCTTCAGTTTTTTAGAAGCTCACAAAGCCTGCCAATCTACTTCTGTAGGGTTGATTCATCCAGTCTATCTTCACCGAGCTGCTTCATCACGTCTTCTCCAAGCCGCATCTTCTATTTCGACATCACTTGTTGTTGATCTACTTGGGACTTTCCTTGATGGATGATATCTCCTTTCCTGTCAAACCCCCAAGGTTCATATGACAAAGTTATGGTACCTACATTGTATCACCAGCATATCGTCCGTTCGTGTTCGTGCCATGTTATGCACGTCTTCCCAGACAATTTGAAGATTCTTCTAATGCTTCATCGACATTGGGACATCCGCGTTCATGCCGCGTTAAGTACGTAATCCAATGAAGATGACACAGTGATGGTGTTGAGGATCGTCTGCTCCAAGTAGCAAATTACTGCTGCAGTATTCATGTTCCATTTCAGATGTTCTTCATTCCAGATGCACTCCAAAAGACCTTCATCAAAGCTCGAGGATCTCCAGCCTGCATAATATAATTTCAAAGAAGAGAGGCATTGTCACCACATGGTTCAGGGGGAGTATTAATTAAGGGGGAGTATCAATTTTTGTATGGGGAGTGATATTTATCTTTTATCTTTCATTTATCATTTCTTTTATCATTTTATCGAGTCTTGTAACCTACAAGCTTTGGACATGTGTTTCACCCATGCTCCAGCTCGAGGGGGATTGTTAGAGAGTCTATATTAGCCTATTTAGTTAATAGGTTAATTAGTTATTGGGCTTTTGTATTTCAGCCCGTTTAGATTACTTGCGTCCTAAGTCTTACGGCGTCTCCCCTCTCCTATATAAAGGAGAGGACGTCTAGTCTTGTATTCATCCCATTACATTCAATACAATCTTATATTTCATGTGTTAGAACAATAAGAGAAGAGTTATCTAAGAGCAAGAAATAAATTGCAAGTAAGAACAGAGGCGATTGAAACAAGCGTATAAAGAAACAAGGTTGAATCAATGGGAAAGGATATCGAGGCTATGGGTTTTACCACCATAGCCGGGGTGAAATAAGATCGATGGAATTCATAAGATAAAACGAGATAGAAGAGGGCATGTAAAACATTCGCAAATGCATTTACAAAAGACGAACTCCCTGTGAACCCATTGGTCCTGGCGTTCACAAATCTTAGCTCGATCATCCCAATAAGAATCCTTCCAAGGTCTCATCCGGATTCTTATGCATTTGGTTGGTTGTTTTGAGTCTTGGGTTCCACGGTCACATCCCACAAGACTAACGTTCGGCAGAAACGAGAGATCAAGTTGTTTAATAGGTGTTTATCCAAACCAAATACCATCTAACGAATGAAATCATGTAAACAATCGATGTGTGTTACAACATTGCTACGGGGTTACTCCCTACTACTCGATATGAGAAACTATTCACAATCCATAATAGCTAAAAGGAGAATGAAGGAAGAAAGGAAGCAAGCCATAGACTCGAGGACAAAGCATCCCGAAGGATCTTAGCTAGTGATAGTTAAATGGCTATCTCCCTTAGTTCCTTGTTCCCAAAGAAGACCAAGAAATAAAGAATGAAAATTAGAAATCTTAAAAACAAAACTAATTTTATTGAAGAACTAGAAGATTACACATGCAATAATGAAATAACTGTTCTTGTTAAGAATAAGATTGTATTGAATGCAATGGGATGAATACAAGACTGGACGCCCTCTCCTTTATATAAGAGAGGGGAGACGCCCTAAGACTTAGGACGCAAGTAATCTAAACGGGCTGAGATACAAAACCCCACTAACTAATTAACCTATTAACTAAATAGGCTAGTATAGACTCTCTAACACTCCCCCTCAAGTTGGATCATGGGTGAAACACATGTCCAAAGCTTGGAGGTTACAAGACTAGATAAAACGATAAAAGAAATGACATATGAAAGATAAAAGATAAATATCACTCCCCATACAAAATTGATACTCGCCCTTAATTAATACTCCCCCTGAACCATGTGGTGACAATGCCTCTCTTCTTTGAAATTGTATTCTGTAGGCTGAAGATCCTCGAGCTTTGATGAAGATCTTTGGAGTGCATCTAGAATGAAGAGCATCTAAAGAATGGAACATGATACTACAATAGTAATTCACCACTTGGAGCAGATGATCCTCAACACCATCACTACGTCATCTTCATTGGATTACGTACTTAACATGACACGAGCGCGGATGCCCAATGTCGATGTAGCAGTAGAGGAATCTTCGAATTGTCGGAGAAGACGTGCATAACGTGGCACGAACACGAACGGACGATATGTTGGTGATACGATGCATGTACCATAAAACTCTGATGCATGAACCTTGGGGGCTTGACAGGAAAGGAGATATCATCCATCAAGAAAAGCCCCAAGAAGATCAACAACATCTGATGTCGAAATAGCAGATGCGGTTCGGAGAAGACGTGATGAAGCAGCTCGGTGAAGATAAACTGGATGAATATGTTAGAGAGTCCGTTTATTAGTTATTATATTGTCCTTGTAATATGGGCCTCACTATGTCTTGGCCCATTAGGGTTTAGTTAAGTCTGTATGCTTCCCTGTTCTCCTATTTATAGGAGCAGGGTTTCTCTTATCTAATACAACGATTAGCCGTCTTTTCTTATTTGACATGGTATCAGAGCAGTGATCCAAAAACCCTACTCCTTGAGAGAGAGAGAGAAAGAAGTGCTCCGCCTGCGGGCGGCCGCCGCCTTCTTGGCCTGGCTTGGCTGCCCGCCGGGCATTGCTTCATCGACTCCTACAAGTGTCTACCGTGCACAAGACTCCTTGCCAACTACTACTCTCATGGGTCCTGCCACAGCAACCCTCCACTCTCGCAGCCGCTAGACACCCTGTCGCTCGCGTCCGATAAGCTTGCTCCCTTGTATGCCACCGCTGGCACCTTGTAGAGGGTCTCCACCGCCATCGGCTCTCGCTCGACGCCCGTACCCCCCTCATCGAGTTTGTACCGGCCCTCCTCCGCCACTTTGACTCCGTCAACAAGCTGACCCTCCGCTGCGAGCGCCGCTCAGTCAGCATCGACGACGACACCCTCGCCCTAATCATCCGGCGATGCCCTCTCTTATCCCGTCTCAAGCTCCGCGCTTGCCACCAGGCCACTGACCAAGGATTGTTCGTTGTCGCCGCGAGCTGCAAGAACCTCCGGAAGCTCTCCTGCGGGTCTGCCAACTTTGGGGTCACAGGCATCTCCGCCATCGTCTCTGGATGCCCGCTCCTAGAGGAGTTGTCCCTCAAACGACTCTATGGCGTTGCTATCTTAGCTGGCTCCTGCCGTAGACTCCGCAAAATACACATTGACGGTTGGAAGACTAACCGTATAGGGAACGAGGGTATCTCTGCTATTTCCAAGTACTCCTGCAAACTTGTAGAGCTCATCTTGATTGGGGTCAACCCAACGGCTGTAAGTATTTGTGACATCTCAGAGAACTGCAAGGTCCTTGAGAGGCTTGCTTTCTGTTGGAGTGACACTGTTGCAGCTCCCCTACCTTGGTATTTTCTGCTGCAAATTTATATGGTTTTTATGGGTCAGGATATTCATCTACCCCCAAACCCCCCAGAAGTGATACAACCTATATTTCTTTCTGGGGTGTTCCTTTATCATTATCCACCCCAACCACTCTTGTTTCTTTCCGTGGTTGGTGTGAGGGGGAGAAATAGAGAAGAGATGAGATGAAGAAGAAGAATTTTATTTTGTTGTTCTATTTGGTATATTTTGCTGATAGATTATTTATTCATCATCTACATCGACTGCTGCTGTGAAGTTACATACTTAGACGTCATTGATACTACTGCCTGCTTCTTGGAGTATTTCACATATGGAGTTTATTTCTGCTGCCTATTTAGTTGATGTCTTCTATCCGGCTACGTCTTCTATTGTTGTGTTGTCAACACTCTTTGGCTTGTCCATGCTTTGTGCATGTCGACTCGTCCGTGCTCTATTTTGTACGTCGACTTCTACTGCCTACTGTTGTGTGCCAGCACTCTCTGGTTTGTCCGTACTTTATTTGTACGTAGACTACTACTGCTACCTGTGATCCAGCACTCTCTGGACTTTGCTTCCTGTGACCCGGCACTCTCTGGGATGCGACGTTAGCCACTATGTTGAAGACTATGTTGCTGTGATGCTTACTACTGCTCCAGATTCTACTATGATGATCAAGAAGTTGTGACTTGCTTGCCTGCTTGCTTTGAGTATCTACTTGAGGGGGAGTGCATGAGTTTCTGAGTGTCTGAGTGTTTGAGTGCTTTAATGTAATATTGAGGGGGAGAAAAATTTTGTATGGGCTTGGTTTATCCTTTTATTTCTATCTATTTGTTTTCTAGTTTGACTCTCTATCTGCAAGATGATTTGGGATTCTCCCAACTTCAGCTTGAGGGGGAGTGTTAGAGAGTCCATTTATTAGTTATTATATTGTCCTTGTAATATGGGCCTCACTGTGTCTTGGCCCATTAGGGTTTAGTTAAGTATGTATGCTTCCCTGCTCTCCTATTTATAGGAGCAGGGTTTCTCTTATCTAATACAATGATTAGCCATCTTTAATTATTTGACAGAATCAACCTTGCAAAAGTAGATTGGTAGGCTTGCTGAGCTTCTGAAAATCTAAAGAAGCACCCTCTTTCTCATGTGAATGCAGCTGAAGTACACCATCAACACCTGACGTACATAACGCGGTACGAACGCAGATAGCTTGGTGTTGAATGAAGATCCTTCAATGCTGTCTGGAAGTGGAGAACGAATGTGCTGAACAATGTGAAGCTCCATGAAGATAATAGCCTGGAACATATATAGCCTAAATACATATATCATCTCTTCTCATACTCTCTCTCCCATACATATTCTCTCACACTCTCTCTCTCTCTCTTCTCATCTCTTCCTCTCCTCTCTATCCCCCCTGCATACCAAATACGATGAGAGTGAGTGTTTGGTGTGGAGAAATGGACATATGACCCCCCTGCACTGTGGAAAGGGATACACACAAGATATGGGTGGGTGGGAAAGGGATTGGTGGGTTTGAGAGGATTTCGTGTATATGGAGATGTGTAATATGTGGAGAACGAAACCGATAACCAGAGAAAATATGCTAAATGGGTCAATGTAAGATCCGGGTAGAAAATTAAATGGATCTAATCCCGACCTGAAAAGGGATTTGTTTGGTTCGTTAGGGCAACAAATCTGGGGGTGCCCCCGCGAAAATCTGATTAGGCTTAAAATGGAATCCGATTAGCAAAGATATGACTGATTAAGGATCTGAATAGGCATAATGAATATGGGGGAAATTAATAACTGGGAGTAGACATAGATGGGAGGTGATGGTAGAGTGATGAAGATAGTCGAGAAGGCGATGAAGAGAAACAACTTGTGGGATGTAGCACAAAAAAAATGGCCGGATTATGTCACTCAGTTGATGTAGCACTTGGTCGTAACGGAGGAGATGACAAAGGGTCTCCTGCACGGCTCCGGAGATATTGCATGCCAAGATGATGCACGCGGAGCCTCTCCACGAGCGACAATGAAGGCTGATGTTGAGGACGTCAGGAGATGGCCTGTACAGAATTTGGTACTATTGAGTTGATGTTGGTAATACTAAGATCTTTCTGGACGGCTGGTAGTAGGTTGATGGTGACTGATTGCTGCTTGATGGTGATGATGGCTGCTGCTTCTGCGGTTGGTGGTGCTTATGATGTTGCTGTGAGATGGTGATAGTGGCGTCGATAGGTGGTGAAGGCGCGAATATGGCTGCTTAGAGGCGTTGGAAATATAGCGGCACTGCTGCTGTTTGTGGAATACGGGCAACAGAGGTGGAAGGCGGTGGGTAATGATGCAGCGATGGTAGTGGATATGTGATGGGCCGGAAAGGAGATCACCGGTGGTAAGGTTTGGATTTATAAAACATAGATCGCAAGTCGGGAATTAGCGTCCACGTACTGATCTATGTGAAAGTAGAAGGAGAGCCATAGAGGCCGAAATTGCCTAGTGGGCAGCCGACCTAAGCCATGGCAACGACGACGGCCGCCCGCAGGCGGGGGTTCTTCCCCTCGGTTGCTCTCTAGAAAAGATGAGCGAAGACGGCTAGGGCTGCGTGCGTGCCAGAAAGGAGAGGGAGGGGCGGCGGCTAGATTTCCCTCAGGAGCGAACGCGCGCTGTTCACGCAGGAATTATTGTTCACTCCGCCGTACTGTTCACGCCGCATACTATTCACTGCCAGAGTTACTGTTCACGCCCTCGTTACTGTTCACGTCGCCGTTTTTGTTCACCGCTCTAATACCATGTTAAAAATAAGATTGGATTGAATGCAATGGGATGGGATGAATACAAGATTGGACGCCCTCTCCTTTATATAGGAGAGGGGAGACACCCTAAGACTTAGGACGCAAGTAATCTAAATGGGCTGAGATACAAAAGACCACTAACTAATTAACCTATTAACTAAATAGGCTAATATAAACTCTCTAACAGTTCTCAAAGTAAATTGGCAAGTACAAAAAACAGGATCCCCTTCTTTGTGGAGTACCCCCTCCTTTTATAGGGGAAGGAGGGGTGGAAACCCTAGAAAGAGGGGGAGTGAAATGAGGATGGCGGCTGCTGAAAAAGCCTGACTGCGCAGTGTGAACCGACCGGCTCGCGGCCTGAACCATCAATTCAGATCTGAAGAGGCGCAAACCCAGAGCAGTGGACCAAAACCCTACAATTAGGGTGGTGATGCCGTTTGGACGGATCTTGGCCTTGAAGTAACCTTGAACCGGCTGTCTGGATAATGAAATGGTCTGTTGGCATCTTATCTTAAGGGAGAAACCCTAATGTGAAGTGGCGGTGCCTTTGACCTAGGTTTGTGCAATCGAAAATGGTCATTTGAAAGCATGAAATGCCCGATTGGGCTCTGAGACGAGCAGCCGGGAGGAGAAACCCTAGGGTGTGGTGGTGGTGTGTTGCTTGACCATAACTTGGTCATGAAGTAGCTCGAGACGACCGTTTGAGAGGGTGAGACGCTCGGGGGGTGAGGCCATTCGAGCGGTTCGGAGACTGTGAAGCTTGTCTTGGCTGCTTGAATGACCAGAGTGAAGGGTGGTGTCGAGGGCCAAAATGGTCATCTGGGCTCTGGAGTGTGACATCTTGAGTGCATGAACCGACTGTTTCGCCACACGAACCGATCGGTTCGTAAGCTGGGACAGACAAAATTTCATCATGAGGTGAAATCTGCAAAAAATACAAAGGAAAGAGATGAGAATTTACGTTATTGTTAAAAAGTGGGTAAATTGCAATTAATCTTAGAAAATTAGCAAAAAGGAGATAAATTCTAATAAAAAGACTATTAAGGATATATTTAAAATGAGATGAATATACATTCATCAAAATACCCCGGACTTGAATCTTTGCTTGTCCTCAAACAAATAAAATCACAAATAATCCAATTTGTACTAGAAACATGTCTATCCTCACCCTCATGGCCATCACTTTGTTCCTTACCTCTTTATTTGGCCAAGCAACCCAATCTTCTAGAACCACAAAACACAAAATTCTATATTCCTTATTAAAAATATATTTCATAGCTTGTTTCTAAATCAGGACTTTGTAGGAAGTAGACTTCGTCTTACTTCTGCTTTGACACTCCCATTTTTCTTTCTTTTTGTGAGTTTTTACACAGGAACATGATGAAGGAGGTCCGTAAGAAGATGATCCCTCATCTATTCAACCCGGGATTTATTTGTTTGTGAATTGCAATTACATTGACCACATTTTTTCAGTGTGCTCTTTGGCATCTTTTAATGGTACACCCCTATTAGATACGAGGGGTATGTAAGAATTGTGGTCGAGTGCATGCTACCCCAGAAATGGAGTTTGTCCTTAGGTGTTTTTTGTTTTTTTTGGAGAATGAAGGAGGGAGAAGGTTGTTCTTGTGCTTACAAACTTTCACTTTTTTTCAAGGAGTGTCATTGCATCAGATAGATTTTTCATGTCAATACATTATACAAGATTTATGACAAGTTAATCTATAGTTTAAAATAGAGAAAATTCATTTTTGGTTCTTATCAATTCCATACGACTTGCCAACATTTTCAAGGAGTGATGCTAGTTTGGGGTCCTAAATGACATGATGTTTTCTAATCATGGTGATTTGTAAAAGATTTTACAAGAAAGATTTACTGAATTCAAAGGGGTACAATGATGCAAATCTATTCATATTGGCCGACTAGATAAAGTCCAATTTCTATAAATAAAGAGCAAAAACAAAAGCAAACTACAGGTAACATTTGAAATGACAAAAACATAATGTCAAAAAAAGGGAAGATAGGGGGTGAAATTGTCATGTACCACCCACCTCCACCTTGGACATAGAATTTTTCTCATCTTGATCAAATCCCAAACCAGAGATGGAGGGAAGAAAATCACTGGGTTGCCTCCCAACAAGCACCCGATTTAGCGTCTAAGGCCCGACTATAGTGGTATCCTCCAAGGGTGAGCAAAATCTAGAGTTAAAAAGAGGGTGTTATGTTGACTCAACTGATTTCCTTGCAGCCACTCCATCGTCTTTGCTTGAATTCTTTAGAACATGTCTTGGATGACTTGGCATATATATGTATACCAAGGACAACAATTGGGATCAAAATGGAAGGGTTCCCATGGTTCATCATGTGATAGGGAATAATTATGGGGATATCAGTTGTATAAAGATTATTATTGAAAGGTGTAAAGTTTTGATTGAGGTGCAGATGCCTGGTCATCCGACCATATTGGGCACTAGTGCCAATGGGGAAAGGATGATGAATGGGACCTTCATCCTTGATCATCAGTTGGGCATCTTGTGTTGTAATAGGTAGAGGCAAGTCTTGAGGGAGCTGGCTTGGATCATAGACCTACGCTTCAAAGGAAGAGGGAGGAAAGAAGATGCTCGTGGATTGAGGTTGTGTGTTGGGATATGGTAGTGATGGGAGACCCAAACAACAAGGCCCAACGAGCTTGTTTTGGAGATGCAAAAGCGTGAGATCGACCAATCTAAACCGAATACGTATGATGAAGATCAACAACAAACAAGCAAGCAACCACAAAGATGAAATTTAAAGTGATTCAGAGAATTCCCAATGTAGGAGTGTACATCCACTGGCGGAGATGATATTATTGATAAGAGAGATTACAAAGATGATGATTACAAGAGAGAGAAGTACCCTATCCCCTTTTACACATGAAAGCCAATCGTGGAAGAAGGCGGTTGCTTGAAGAGGAGCTCTTGGAGGGGGGGGACCCTAAGGAAAGCCCTAGATCTATTTGTGGCTTTAGGTCTTTGAAAAACAACATCTCTTGATGTCTCTTTGTTGCTCTTCATGTTTGGGATGAGTTGGGAGGGTATGTATAAGAATAGGACCCATATCCAAAGTCCCAAAGTCATTAGGTTGTTTTCCGACCGCATTTACAGTCTGACAGGGACTGTATATGATTTGTAACATGGATTGTATTTCCAAATCAGTAACATTTCCAGTCCACACTGGACTGTATACGGTCTAGCTAGATCATAAATACAAATACAGTCCAGGGCCTCCAAGTAGACCATATATGGTCTGGAGTAATGACTGTAAATACACCTGTAGGTGCCCAAAACGCATCTCGAAGATGTTGAGACTTGGTGTAGACATTTGGTTCATCAAGTAAGCTTTTCTAGAGAGTTTAATACACTCTCTCAACATTGTGGATAGGGGAGATCTTGGGTGGGGGTGACAAAAGTGGGGTAGGAGACCAGGACACCTCAGTAGCTGCCATTGTGGGGGTGACTGGTGTAGCAGCGTGATTGTCCTCCAGAGAGATCTGAGATTCGGTGGGATCTCAAAATTGAGGAACTATTGTTGCATCTGATTGAACTATTCATTGCAGTCGGGGAAGTACGATTCTTCTTCCTTGGTATACTTCGTCCTACCTCCATAGGTTTGGATATCTATGGATTCAGTTCCCACTCATAGGGTGAGGAATCATAGGGTGAGGTATCCAGCCTTAACATCGATCAATGCCCTAGTAGTGGCGAGAAAGGGCCTGCCAAAGATAAGTGGGTATCGACGGTCCTCCTTTATATCTAGCACCACAAAGTCAAATGGAATGTAAAATTTTATGAATTTAACTAGCACATCATCAATAATGCCAAGTGGATTGGTAATGGAAGAAGAGTCTACTAGTTGAATGCTCATTGAGTGGGTCGTGCATCGGTAAGACCGAGTCTCTTGCACATAGTTAGAGGAATTATGGAGACGCTTGCTCCGAGATCGGCTCACCTCGATTGGCAGATAGAGTCACTGATGGTGCATGTGATCCCAAAGGATCCTAGATCTTTGCATTTGTGTGGCATCTTACTTTGAATAATGTCCAACGTGGTTCTATCCAACTTTACCATTTCAGATTCTTTGGTAATGTATTTTCAGTTCAACAGAGCCTTGAAAAATTTGGTCCACTCGGGCATTTGAGTCATAACATCCAAAAGTGGAATATTGGCGCATAACTTCCTCATTGTTTCTTTGAACTTGTTCAACATAGAGTTGAACTGTGTCTTCTTTAGCCATCTAGGAAATGGCATTCATGGCTTGTAGATGGGTACTTCTTCCCATGTAGTAGATGATGTTAGTGCCTTTGGGACATCACTTCATCATCTTCCTCTTGGTTAAAATTTTGATGGGGAGGGTTTAATCTTTCTAGAGTGGTAAGGACGGATCGGGTAGTCACAACCTTGAGTATCTCTATATGCTTGGGATTATTTTCTGGTTGGCCGGCAAAAGAGTCAGTGGGGGGTTTTGTTAAGCAATAAGATGGGCCAACTAAGTATCAATTGCCTTTTGGTGAGCCTATTGTGAAAGGACAATTTTCTCCAAGGCAGTTATCTTCTCACTATCAGAAGGAGTGGGAGTGTGTTGTTGCATTTGTGGTGGTGATTGGTTCAGATTTTGATATTGTTATCCTTGGTAGAGCCCACAGTTTTGGTAAGTATCCCAATAATTTCTTTGATTCCCAAAGTTCGCTGATTGTTGTTGTTGGGAAAGCTTGGTACTGGATGATTGTTGGCTTGAGGATGAGGGGGTCTGTGCTAGGGAGGAAGTTGAGGAGCATTTTCAGCACCAAATAGGTTCCCATATTAGAATATGGGGTGGTTTCTAGTCTGGTTCGGGCTATAATAGGCTTGACCTGGTATGCTATGAATGGAGTTGAGGTCCTCCATTTGTCCAACTTCTGGCTGCATAGGAATATTTTAATGATATTGACATTGTAGGATAGAGTGATCATACCCTTGGCAAATTTTACAGGGGGAGTCTTCAACCCTTACTTGTTGAGGTTGCTCTCTCCTCTCATAGTCACTAAAGGAAGACTCTAGGCGATCTTGTTTCAAGGCAATAAGCTTAAGACTTTCAGCGATATTTTTGAAGTTAGGATTCTCCTCATCCTTAGCTACCTTGAGGACCCCACCGGTTCCTCGTCGTTCTTGGGTTTCAGAAGCGCATTTTACAACTTCCCAAACACTATTTAAATTTTGAAACATGAAATTTCCTCCAGATGAGGAATCAAGAAAGACCTTGGTGTCATAGTCAACACCACGGTAGAATATTTCAATGAATTGGGATTGGGTGATATCATGGTTGGGGCAACATCGGAGAAGGTCCTTGAACCTCGCCCAAGCTTCTCCTAGTGTTTCACTTGGGATCATAGAAAAAAGAACGATATGTCTCCTAATTTTGTAAGGGAAAGAGGATAACATTTTTCTAAAAATTTGGTTTGTAGTGCCTCCCAAGTGGTGACACGTTCTCCACCCTCCATGGCATTATACCAACTGCTGACTTGGCCTGAAAGAGAGTATTTGAACAACCTAAGTCGAATGGCGTCCTCAAAAACGTATGGGATCTTATGTAAGGAA
The DNA here is from genome assembly GCA_963693085.1 of Alisma plantago-aquatica. Lineage (NCBI taxonomy): Eukaryota > Viridiplantae > Streptophyta > Magnoliopsida > Alismatales > Alismataceae > Alisma > Alisma plantago-aquatica. The sequence continues at coordinate 575,255,059 of OY856412.1, read as the reverse complement.
CATAGATTAGAGAAACGTTGGAGGTGGTCTTGACAACTTTTTCCTTTGTTGCCAGACAAGAGATTGGCTTGAAGCATGGTGATCAATTGGGTGCGGATCTCAAATTGAGGGGTGTGATGTCGGTTGGCACAACAGGGTGTTGTGCATATCCTATTTTGGGAACTGAGAAGTCCTTTAACTGTTTTTGTCTTTCGATTTCCCTCTGAGTGGCTTCAAAGGCCTCTTGTTCGGGCAATGTAGGTTGCACGCAAAGCAGCTTCTTAAGTCGCACGCTCGGCCATCATGGCCTCCCTTTGAGCAGCGAGAGCCTATTCGATTCTATGGGCAACTTCCTCCTCGTCCATCCTAAAATGATTTTCTCTATTTAAATGATGGAACGTCCTTTTGATTTATGGGTCAAAAACCGACGGCACTGAATCAGCGTGTTGTGAGCGTTGTATGCACAATTATAATCGACAGAAAAAACACACTGCGGGAATGAAAACTCTGTCGAAAGAGTAGCACTTCTGGAATGGTACTCGGAACAGAAAAAAAGGTAAGAAAAAATTTGTTCATAAATCTTCGCAGTTTGGAAAATCGATCCGTTGTCCCCGACAACGACGCCAAAATTGATACACGTCGTTTAACACACCAATTCACTAGGGGATTATCCTAGATTTAACCTTTTTTACAGTGAAACTATCAATTAAGGTTTTTATTAGTATAGAAGGGTCGATCCCACAGGACAACGTTTTCAAGATTGCTTTTAAAACCCAAATTATTTTGAACAATATTTTTTTATTTTTTATTTAATTGAACAAGAAAGTAAAAGTCTGATGATGGGTTTGTTTGATTACGCTAGAAGTAAAATTGCATGAAATAAAAGTTATCCTAAAACAAGTAAAGAAAAGTTATGCTAAGGACAAAAGGAAAGAGAGTTTTGGTTAGAACAATAAGAGAAGAGTTATCTAAGAGCAAGAAATAAATTGCAAGCAAGAAAAGGAGGCGATCGAAACAAACGTTTGAAGAAACGAGGTTGAATAAATAGGAAAGGATATTGAGGCTAAGGGTTTTACCAATAACCAACGTAAAACAAGATTGATGGAGTTCATACGATAAAATGAGATAGAAGAGGACATCTAAAACATTTGCAAATGCATTTACAAAAGACGAACTCCCTGTGAACCCATTGGTCCTAGTGTTCACTGATCTTAGCTCGATCATCCCAATAAGAATCCTTCCGAGGTTTCATCCAGATTCTTATGCATTTAGTTGGTTGTTCTGAGCCTTGGGTTCCGCAGTCACATCCCTTAAGACTAACATTTGACATAGATGAGAGATCAAGTTGTTTAAATTGACAATTATCCAAACAAAATACCATCTTATGAATGAAATCATATAAACAATCGATCTATGTTACATCATGTCTATGGGGTTACTCTCCATGCTTCGAGATGAGAATCTACTCACCATCCATAATAGCTAAAAGGAGAACGAAGAAAGAAAGGAAGCTTCGACATGCTTCGACAAAGAATCCTGAAGGATCTAAGTCAGTGACAGTTGAATGGCTATTATATAGATATGTTGTTTTCTGTTATGTTTTGTTGAGTGTCATGTGCATAGCATGTGCCTCACTTATGTTGTTCACTTCTGTAGTTTAGTCCCATATTGATCACCTCTGCTTTAGTCTGTATTCTCTTCTGTTATATAAGAGACTGCATTGTACATTGTTTTATTCACTCAATAAACAGGTCTCAGTTTCTCTATATGGTATCAAGAGCAGGCCCGATTCCCCTTTTTTTCTCCCCTCCCTGCCTCCATGCCCTAAAGCCCCCCGCCACCCCTCTACCCGCAACCGACACCTCCCCCTCCACCCGCCACCACCACCCGCCGCCCGCCCCTCCTTCCTACTACTGCCGTAGCGCCCTCCCTCTCCACTCCCTTCCTCTTCTCCTAGCGGTTAATCTGCTCTTCCGGACAACCATAGATCTCTCACGTTGAGAGTCCCCTACGTCTCTGGATTTTTTTTCTTCCTGTGCCTCATGAAGGAATATTGATTTCCTCATGTCGGCGTAGGTTCTTTTCATCTATCTCTGCCCGAAAATGGGTCCTTCTGTTCTGATGCTTCAGATCCCTGTTGCTGCTACTGCCCCATAGAGGGTTCATTATTTACTGTCTGTTGCTGCCCATCGTGGGTTATTTCGTTGCTGCCTGCTGCTGCTATGCCACCATCCTGTTATTGCCTGCCTCTACCCAATATGGCATCTGTGGAGCCTCCTAGGTCTCTTTATTTTACCACTATCAAGCTCGATGGATCAAACTACCATCTGTGGTCGGTGTCCTTTGTATTATATGTGAAGGCTCAAGGCCGATACTCTCATCTTACTACTGATCCGCCTCGTGCCCCTACTGCTACTGATGACGACAAGACCAAACATGCTTATGCCCAATGGTCTAAAGATGACTCGGGCGTTATGTCCTGGCTTCTCAAACACTCCACTTGACCCAAATATGGATTGGGGTGATGAAAATTCCCCTCCCTATGCTGATCATCACCAATTCAGAAAGCTGGTAGGCAAGCTTATCTATCTGACGGTCACAAGAACTAACCTCACTGTTGTTGTCAGATTCATCAGTCGGTATCTTGATAAACCCCGATAGTGTCATTGGGATGCTATATGTCACATTCTGCGGTATCTTAAAAGCTCTCCAGGGAAAGGCTTGATGTATAAGAAGCATGGCCACTGCAATCTATCTGGCTTCTCAGACTCTGACTATGTAGGAATTCGTTCTGATCGTAAGTCTACATCAGGACACTGTACATTTGTTGGCGGAAATCTCATTACCTGGCAAAACAAAAAGCAGACTGTTGTCGCCAGATCCAGTGCAGAGGCAGAATACCGAGCTATGGCTCATACTGCATGTGAACTTCTGTGGGTCCATAGTCTCCTCCAGGAGTTTGATATATCTTATTACAGGCCTACACCGATGTTTTGTGACATTAAGGGCTCTATTTTTATTGCGAGCAACCCCACTTTTCTTGAGCGGATGAAACATATTGAGGCCGACTGTCACTTTGTTCGAGAGACAGTCCTTTCTGGCCGGATTGGCACTCCATATCTCAGCACTGAAAAGCAAGTTGCAGACATCTTCACCAAGTTTTTCAGACTCTAGTTGACAAGCTGGGCATGTTTGACATCTACGCTCCAGCTTGAGGGGGAGTATAGAGATATGTTGTGTTATGTTGTGTTTTGTTGAGTGTCATGTGCATAGCATGTGCCTCACTTATGCGTTCACTTCTGTAGTTTAGTCCCATATTTCTCATCTCTGCTTTAGTCTCTATTCCCTTCTGTTGTATAAGAGACCGTATTGTACACTTGTTTATTCATTCAATAAGCAATTCCCAGTTTCTCTATAACTACATCAAAAATAAAGTGGTGGTGGTGAGCATCGCAGACAAGTTGCGTGAAGGTCATTTAAGATGGTATGAACATGTACAACACAAACTGACAAATGCACCTATTCGAAGCAAGGTTATTGAGTCAAGCACAACTAAAAAATGAAGAGACATACCTAAATGTACTTGGGAAGAGCTTATAAAAAGAGATTTTGAATCTTGACATCTTGATCAGAGTATGAACCATTTCAGAGCTGATTGGAAAAGAAGGATCCATATAGCCAACTCGAACATGATTGGGATTGAGGCTTAGATGATGATGATGATGATGATGATACTCCATAAAAACCTTTAATTTCCCATGACCAACATAAGACATTCTTTTATGTTGCTGCCATGTCTGTCTTGTATATTTTTAGAAATTATTGTGCCACATGTGTATTTCCATGACCTTGTCTATGTCTAGAACTTTCTTTGTGCTTCCTAGGACAACATCATGATAACTTACTACCAAAATTAGCACCCATATCTAGACTTCTATTAAATTTTTAGCGGTCATGGACAAAGTACCCTTATTTCAGCAATCAGTGGTGGCCACCATTTCAGTTTTTATTTGGACCTACAACCACAGACCAAGCTGGCTCTTTTGGTTTGGACCCAAACAATCCATACCACTATTAGGTCCCCCAAATGAACCAATCCTAATGTTGATTTTTGTGGTTTGGTTTGGTTTGGTTTCAAAGTTATGGTACCAAATATTTTGTTATAGAAGACTTGGGTGATTAGGTGTTAGACAACATTATAAATTGATAAGTAGGTTCACTGTGTGTGAACCAAACCAATGACAGCCACATTTGCAACTTGCAAGTGATTTCTTCGAACATTTCCTACAGTATAGTTCATCTAGAAGAACGCGGTTGTTTACAATGTGTGTATGGTTTTCACTTCTCAAATGATATTTGAATATCAATCTACTAAGAAAGTGAGGTAAGACTCAAGAATATTTACTCACAATGATTGCAAGGACTAAGCATAGTTTATATTCAATTGGTAACATTTCTATAGTCTGTTATACATAAAACTAAACTGCATACGCATGTTGTCTTGGTCTGTTGGTTAAACTCATTGTTCAAAATTTCATCAAAATGGGTGAATTTGCGATAAAATTTATGTACCTGTGACCATTTGATATTGAAATGCACTGACCATCAAAATTGTTTTTGTTACTGCTTATGTACTTTGTAGTTTGTAGTACCATGGTGCAGGACTTTGTCTTCGTGCCGACTTCGCCAGGTGTGGAAGTGGAAGTTTGTGGAAACATCGGAGAAGTTCGAGGAAGTTTAGATGCAAACTTCTACAAACATTGATGACGTATTTTTGAACAAAATGATGTAGAATTTCGATTGAAAACTTCTAATTATTCTATAACTCTAACTTACATATGCTAATTTAACATAAAACAAATTCATGGCTCTCTAACTCTAGATAGGTTGATAAATATAATACAATGCAGTGAATCTAGTGAATCCAGTGATGCACACTTGCAATATCTTCCATAGATTACATACGAAATATATATTACAACTCAACAAGATGAAGTATATAGCACATACCCTATAGATGTCTTCAATAAAAAGCTTTGATCTAGTTAGATCTAGCTGAGATCTAGTTATTCTTTTTCATTTTTCTGAGAAGATAGAAGAATGGAGAACTGAGAAAAGAGTATTTAAGGGGTGGGGAAATAACATACCAGCAGTAGGGCAGAGTTTTCTCCTTCAGATCCTTGATTTCTCCTTCAAATCCAAGCTGAAGAAGTCAAAACAGGGAGCACAGCTGTTTCCAGCAGTCATGCCCACTTCAAGTGACAGGTGAATGAAGTTGATAGCAAGAGAATCACTCACCCACACATCTAACTTATCTATATTTGAATGGGCTAACTGGGCCGTCTCGATTTTGGTCCAACATCGGCGACTTATCGATAGCATCGTCGACATGGTGACCATTTTGAATGGGCCAGGACCAATGTCGCCAAATGTCGGCCTGACATTGTGATGACTATACAACCTTCGACTTTGCCTATGGTTCATGTCGACAACATTGGCGACTTATCGCCCGACATCAGCGATTGTTAGATCCATGGTTTGTACTACCTAGACCATAATTTATTTGCCTAATTTTGTCTTTATGTGTATATATTATTGTGCTTGCAGACTATCATGACTTCGTAAATTTCACCATTGAAATTGACATCAAAATCCTCATCCAAAAGATCAATTTCCTTCACTCGCACATGTAAGAGACCCCCCCGACACACACATACAATATGACATTAGAGATTTCTAATATTATAACCCCTATAGATCTCCATCTATGATATCTTTAGAGCTACACCAAGGTCATATGTATCAAAATATACACTAAGAAGTATCTTCATCTTTTGGATCTGTTATTTATTTCAAGAATATATAAGCATATTATCTACATATGAGAGTAAATACATGTGTGACCTATCAGTGGTTGCGTTGTAATACAAACAACAATCAGACAATATACGGCTATATTCTTGCATAACCATGAAGCTATGACAACCTAACTTTTCTCTCTCCAATATTGTATTATTTCTCTCTCATATAGTGTCCTATTACTCAAGCTAATGTCAATCCCATAGTTTTAATATGGTGATGCTTTATTTTGTCACGTCAATGATAAATTTCACAAGTGTGACATTAATTTGCATTTTTTTTCTAAGTTTCATAAGTTAATTGATCACCATCGTGTAAAATATATTAAACCTTATCACTATGGTCTTTTTGCTCTTCGATGTATATCATGTTGTAGAGGACTCAAATCTATATCCAATGGCACAAATATTGCCTCAATCAGACCCTCAAAGCTCAAGACACGACCTTTTGAATTTGCTCTATTTACACTTGATTTGGTTGATTTATTTGTGTTTGAAGCTTTATTAGGCCTTTGGGACGGGAAGCCCAGTTTAGAGGCATGCTTATCCCCCCTCTCCTTTTGGGCACAATCCACCACAACCATAAAATCTTGTTCCACAGATTGCCACCTCTTGATTCAACAGTGGGGACTTCATCTCTAACCTTGGTCGATACACTCTAGTAGAGCTACATTGTACCTCCACCCAATCATGATCTTTTCTCTCTTGTTTTGAGAAATTTAATAGCTAATGTGCTTTGTTTCTTCGTTTTAGTCTTCCCCCCATTTCTTTTTATCTCTCTCGCCCTATAATAACCCATATTATTCTTCTTTTTGCTCCAACTTCCATGGTTGCCACTACCATGGCCAAGGTTTGGGCTTTCTTCTCCAACCCTCCATGGGTCATATTCTTGTAGCTAATGGACTCTAAAAGCTAATGTGGACCCAAACATAACCTTTACTAGCCATGGAGAGGTCTTTTGCACCCTGACCAAGGAGTGCTTCTGAGCAGCTTGCAACCCTGATGTTGCGGTAGGGTTCCCACCCCACACACAAGTGTGAGGGTGAGCGGGGGAGTTCTTGGATGTGTGATGGGGTGAGAATATGGAGTTATTCACATCATGCATCCCAGAGTCCCTGTCCCATCCACACCATGACCTCTCTACTCCCCCAACATTCTAGTCAGGCACTAGCCAACCGCAAATGGACACGTAGCAAGAGAAGCTACACAAATGTCAAGACGGGGCTCACCATGTAGTAGTAGTTGGACCAACCCACAAGCAGACCTACAATGTGGAACCTACTAGAGAGGATGGGAGGGTGTGGGCTATACAGTGTGAGATCAATGACCTCGATCAATCTGACAATGAAATGTAATGTGCCCTATACCTTTCATATAGTATTCAATGCAATTATCTCAAAAATCATATCTCTTGACTCCTAAGGACAAAAATGCAAAATTGTATACCATTTTTATCATCTTAAAAAGCTAACATATTGCCGAGGGGGCAGTAGCTCAGGTGGTTGAGGCAGGGCTCCCCAGAGTAGGGACCCGGGTTCAAAACCCCTCGGTGGTGCTGCGCCAGCCAGCCTTATCCCCTCACATAGCTCAGCCTCTGCGTGATTTAAACGCTCCCCCCATTGTGTAGGTAGGAAAGGGGGGGTCGGGGGTTTACGCCGTCAGCGGGGGTCACAATCGCGGTGCTCGTTTGGGGGTGGTTCCCATGTATCAAAAAAAATCTAACATCTTTAGCACCATTTTAGAGACTAAAAACCCTTCTGATGTTCATGTTTTGTCTAAATGTATTCTTTGGCAATGTTGACCACATTCAATGCAATATTATGATTAATCTTGAAAAAAGAGTTCACCTATATACCCCTAATCATCAAATACATACCTTTTATATAATTTTGGATCTAAATAAGGTACCAAGTCCCCATTCTTATAGTTGTTTCATCCTTGTGTACATAATGACTATTCTTTGGACTTTAATGATGTACTCTTCCCTAAATTGCTAAGCATGCTTCTTAAATGATGCCTAATGTTGGAATAACCTTAAAATCAGTATTATGTACTCTTCTATAGTGGACACTCTACTCTCACATATCACTTTTTCTAATTTGGTTTCCAATGGCACCTAATGCATGTTTATGCCCCTTTTATGTGAATGCATGTTTATGCCTTAATCCAATTGTGGAACCTTGGTCTTCTAATACATAAAATCCCTTCTATATTTTTGAAATTAGTATCCTTATGACTTTTGGGGATACTAATTATTATGATCTTCCTCTTTTATGTCATGATGTTACATGTGACTCTTAGTCCACTAGTGATGACCTATTGTGATACGTATGACTCGATTACTTTTTAGAGTGCCCTAATCTCTATGTGAATCTTAATCTTATGTTATTTCCTCTCAAATCAGAGTCCAATCTAATCATCAGAATCACTTGAATGTGGATGCCCCACCTAAGTCACATGTTGAACCTTGATGGCATATGTGAACTATGTTGATGACTGAATATATGTGAGTATTGAATCCAATGTTGGAAATATATGAACCTATACTTAGGTGACACCCACCAAATGTTGAATGTGATTTTTATGTACTAATTTTACTAACCCAAATCAGTTTTTATGCTTTGATCCCTTATATTTATGACCATGAACTTGATTGCTCTATTGTGACTCCTTTGGTCTTAAAATGTGCAATTAAGTGACTTAAGCCTTGAAACGATAATAGAAAATATAGGGAACCTCGAATTGACATGAAAAATGAACCACACCTTTTATGGACTCTAAATGAGTAAGACATCATCAAATGCACTAATAACCAACTTTAAACCCAACTTGACCAAACCCCTGAAATGGAGCTAGTTAGGGCTAATGATGAGAATCTAATACATGTATGTGATCTTGTGCTTAATTAGGTGTGTCTTGCAGTTGGATGATCAAGGATAAATTAGTTTATGATATCACTGAACAGATATGGGATTGATAATTTATGACTATGACTTTCTTGCTTGAACTGTGATATACATACATGCTTGTATACTTGCTTCAAATACTCCATGTAGTACTCTAGTACTCTATGTTTATCTCATTGATTTTATAATTTGAGCACATAAAATAGAACTCCATTATACAAACCTTGTGCACCTATATATACTCTTGGTTTAAGGATACAAGGTCGAGTGCCCTACTTGATTTGTCAAGATAGGGTGGACCATGTCGATAAAAGGGTTAGCTCTTGGCGATGGCCTTGAGGTCCCTCACATAGAGAAGGATTCACTAATCTTGAGCACCCTTACGGAACCTTACAATGGGAAGTTAGCCAAATGCCTTATGATACATGATTTCTTGGGTACAATTGGAGTAAGATACATTAAAATATGGGCTCTCATTTTTCTAAGAACGTAACTTGTTCAATCGTGTTTGTTCACTTCTGCAATCTTTTCAAATTATGCAAAGATTACATATATGTATCTTTATACCATGTACTCAACACCTCATGTGTGGACCCATTTTTTCAGGTATTTTTAGGTTCAAATTGGATAAGGAGTTTATGGCTTGGTGAGATATGTTCCAGTGTACTTATTGTAAGATCCCTACTGTACATGGACAAACTTGTACGATTAGACTCTTGAACATGTAATTTGAATCTTGTAATAAAATAATATTGTTTAATATATCTTGTTGAATGTTGAAATTATGTTGATGCGTTGATCTTGTTATATGTTCATTTATGCTAAATATTTTATGCTTCTACATTTTCTCTTTGATAATACCATGATAGGGACAAGCTCCTAGGTCATATCACCATTGATTTTGTAGCTAGGATTTGGGTGATAAGCAGTTTTGTGACAATTGGTATTAGATCATGAACAATAACTACACCAAACATTGCTCACGTGAAGCACAAACTAAACACAACCTTACATTTCAACCCTAAAAAACTTAATGAGGTGTCCTTTATGGAGTAAGTTGACTTAGCCTCTAGGTTAGAACCTAGATGTTCTTGAACTAGGTGTAGGATTCTATAATCCTTAGAACCTTTCTTTTCTCCTCCTATCCTATTGTATGGGTTGTAGGTTCAACAGGGTGAGAAAAGTGAGATCTTACTACAACCATAGACATATGTTTGAGTCATGTGCTTAGGGTAGCTACACATATGTGCATCATGTTCTTTCTATTTCTCTAGGTGGCATGGTACTAGACTTCCTAATGAGTGTGGTAACTTAATTTTGGTTTTGGTTTTGGTTTTATTCAAATGGAGTATGGTGGTTTCCATCACACATTTCAACGTTGGAGAAAACATATTTCAAATATTAGTGTATGCACATATTAAGAATGTTACCTCATATAGAAAGGAAGTAAGTATCCATGTGACCTAAGAGAAAGACATGTAACATCAGTCTAGATGAGAGAGTTTAGATAATTATTATAGTCTCTAGAGTTGTCTAGATCCATGATAATGGCCAGGCTAGTAAGTATCCTAGATAGAACTATGATGATGATGATGATGATGATGATGATGATGATGATGATGATGATGATGATGATGATGATGATGATGATGATGATGATGATGATGATGATGATGATGATGATGATGATGATGATGATGATGATGATGATGATGATGATGATGATGATGATGATGATGATGATGATGATGATGATGATGATGATGATGATGATGATGATGATGATGATGATGATGATGATGATGATGATGATGATGATGATGATGATGATGATGTTGATGTTGATGTTGATGATATGAGTTTCTTGGTAATGACCTAAGTTTGGTTTCAGAAAGATCATGTACACTTTAATGTCATGAGATGAGTTTTGACCATGAAACCCTAGCTAGACCTAGAACCTTGTATCATGCATCTAACTTGGCAGATGTGTTAAACATAGCTAGTGGGTTGGCATACTTACTTGTTCCTAGTCTTGTACATGTTGAGATATGATATGTGATTTATGGTTTAAGACCAACCTGAGCCTAAATCTCTTTACAAAGAAGGACCTTTAGCATGGGACACACAAAAAGGTTGACCTCTTGATACAAGTCAATCCACCATGAGAGAGAGTCAGAGTACCTAGCTAAACTCCAAAATATGTGAAATGTTGAAATATACTATCGATAAATGCATGCCTATGAGTCCCTAGCTAGACTAGTTCTGAGTATGTGATTGAGTCACTTACTGTGTGGTCACCTTGCTGATAATGAACACTAGATTTCCTATGAAAAGATCTAACCCTAGATAAAGATCCAATTCAATATATGATGTTTGCAATATAGGTTAGGGAGATGCCCCAAGACCACAAGATGATGTACATGATATGTGATCTCCATGATGAGCCTCATACTTGGATTAGTGGTTGTATATGAAGGAATCTAGTGAGTACCCTTTATTTTGAAAGTTGGGTGGAAATTTCATTATGGGTAGATGATTGTGGTTAGAATGAGTTGTTGGATAAGGATAGGTCTTATCTTGAATGTCTTGAGCTTGTAGAGATCCTTTGAGATACAAGTGAGATAATTACAAAACCTCAATGTTGATGATATATTGTTCCTCGATATAATGCATGATATATGAAAATAATCTCACTCAAGCTGAAAACTTGAATATGTACAATAAGTCATTCTCATAAGCTAGAGCTAACATGAGGCCACACCATACATGAATGTAAGTTTGAAATCATGAACTTGACATGATGATACCTTTGGATTCTATCTTAAATAGTCATGAATACCATGTTTAATTTTAGACCAATATGTAAAGATATGAATATAATTGATTAGAGTTGGTAGGATTTTGGGGGAAAATTAAAACATGAATGAAATCTAGTGCAATGGTGATTTATAAGTATAATGCTAATCTTAATTGAAAGGTATGATAATGCATTTTAAGATATGAATTTTGGTAACACACCTTGGGCTTGCATGATTACATGAACCTAATGTAGTAGGGCTAAGGGTATGGAACCCTAATGTTAAGATAATGTCATATTATGATAAAGCACCAAGTAATATGTATTACTAAATGGGATTGGTACACCCTTGATGATGACAATGTAAGTGTGAACCCATAGTGGTGGATTCCTTGACTCTATTTTTGGTTGTCTAAACATGATGAATATGAACATCAGAATTTTGACTTTGATATTGGATGAGTTTCAAGGATGACATTTCTTTTTTAAGGAGGGAAAGATGCATCAAGGAGAGTTTTCTCTCTCCTATACTCTCTCTCTTTCATAGAGTGGTATATTACTCAATCTAATGTCAATCCCACAGTTTGAAAATGTTGATGCTCCATTTTGGTCACATCAATGATCAATTTTGACGTGTGACATCAATTTGCACTTTTTTATCTAAGTCCATAAGCTAATGAATCACCATCTTGCAAGATATATTGAACCTTATCACTATGATCTTTTTGCTCTCCAATGTATATCATGTTGTAGAGGATTCAAATATGAAATCCAAAGACACACCTCAATCGGACCTTCAAAGCTCAAGACATGACCTTTAGAATCTGGCTCGATTTACACTTGATTTGGTAGAGTTATTTTATTTTAATCCTTATTGGGCCTTTGGTACGGGTGGTCCCATTTAGAGGTGTACTTCTTCCCTCTTTCTTTTTGGGTGAAATCCACCACATCTTGTAAAAGGGCATGCTACACTTCATTATCAAAATGATCAAGGTCATTTATCTTGCATCGTACGGTTGGAACCTCCACCTCTTATCTACTCTAGCAGGTCCCACGGTGTAAGGCTACTTGTGGGCTGGTCCAACCTCTTTTCTGCACTAATCCCTAGTTTTCCACCTCCATGCAACTGGTCTTTCCATTTGCCCGTATAAGGATGGTCTGTGTGTAACTCGACCTCTAGGGGAGTAGAGATTTTGCAGTATGATCGACTCTAGGACATACAATGGGGAGACCTTCGCGGTCCCTCCCTATCACACATCTAGGACCTCCGTCACTCTCCCTCACGCTTGTGATGGGGGTGGGAACCCTTCGACAACAATGAGGTTGCAAGTTGCATGTTGGTGCTCCTCAGTCAGGGAGCAAAAGGCCATACCATAGATGGTAAAGGTGTCGCTTGGGTCTGGATCAGCTTTGTGAGGCCATTGGGTAAAAGAAGATGACCTACAGAGGGTTGGAGAAGAAAGACACAACCTCAATAATGGTGGAGGAAACCATGGGAGTGAAAGTGAAAAGAATAATACCAGGGTCTATTTTAGGATGAGAGAGCGCAAAACCAAGAATGAAAAGACCAAAATGAATAAAAAATACATTGATTATTTAAAATTGCTCAAAGCAAGAGAGGAAAGGTCATGACTGGGTGGAGGTACACTGTAGCTTTTGTTACAACCCCAATTTTTGGGTTCATTTGCTGAGAAATGTAATTTCTCATATAAAAGATATTTGGACAAATAATGATACAATTTGTTTTGAATAAATTTATTTTGTTTACAATAGCCTTGATGATTGTGTTGTGGGCTTTATTGGCTATTGGGCCCAATAACAAGGAAAAGACAAAAGAAACTCCATCATTGAGTAAATAAGAAAATAGAGAAGAGAAAATTGTGGAAACCTCTAGAAGGCAAATCCAAAGAGGGATTTTGTGCCTCTTGGGTTCCATGGGGTCCAAGGATCCCAATGAAGAAAAAGAAAGAGGGAATACCAATAATAGAAAATAAAATGATAATGTGAATACATAATTAATGGATTATGTAGCATTGTTAAAAAGGAAACATTTTGTACTAAAAGAAAATAGAAATTCATGCCCATGGATTAAAAAGCAAACATAAAGAGAATAAGAGAAAATAATTTCAAATTCCTTAATGACCAAGGATCAAGGGGAAACAAGGAATTAATTTAAGAGAGAGAAAGAGACTTGCTTCTCATTCAAGGAATATGATTCCTAATAGGAGAGGACTTGTTTCCTTTTAGGTGGGCATCTTAGGGTGAGGATATCCTCCCCTATAAAAGGGGTAGACCCCCTGGTTCGAGTTCAAAGAAGAAAACCCACGTCTTCCTCTCTCTTCCCTATCTTCTTCTTCCTTGTTTTCATCCTTAAACCCTAACCACAAGTAGCTACATGATCCTGGAGCAATGAGGAACCCAGGTGGGGTTGCGATGGTAGCTGGTCATGAGGCGATGCCAAAGCAAGGTTTAGCCAGAGTCGCCATGCCCTAAGCGTCGCACCCTAGCTGCAGCACGGCTGCAAGGTTGGCCATGGATGGCAGGCCCGACCTACCTAAACCAGCAGTGTTGGTCGAGCGCTGAGTGCATCTACAAGGGCGCGGAGGCTCGACTGAGGCAGTGGAGGGGTCTTTGATGGTCGACGAGGCCATGGAAGAGGAGGAAGAGACGCTCCATCACAACTAGGGCAGCACAGCACGGCTGTGCAAGGTGGAAGAAGATGAAGGTCGCATTGGACCGATATGCCCCTCCACGGGGTGAAGAATCACTGGCTTAAATGGGGGCAAATATGTCATTTCAAAATGATTTCCAAAGAGCCAGACAACGTTGCATGCAATGGGTGACGTGGCGCGCTCTGATTGGTCCAAAAAGGTAATTTTTGCAAAATTCATGTCTAGTTAACTGCAGCTCGGATGGATACGCATAATACATGAATATTGCTCAGAAAAATGAGAGGAATCCAATAAAAATACATTTGGAAGCCAATTCATCTATTTGTTCAAAAAGGAGTGTAACTTATCACCTTTAATGAATTAAAGGTTAAGAAACCCTATTTTGAGATGATTAATGTGTTTAGAAGGGTTTTATTGATGATTAAATTTGATATTAACATGTTAATTGCAAAAAGGAACATTAAGAACAAAAAGGATGAACTTTGCACATAATTAGTTTAGTTTAGAGTTTCATGCGCATAAATATCTTTTAACAGGCCTTGAAACCCTAATATTAGTAAAAGTGACTCTTAATGGTTTTAATTATTCAAAATCATGAGTAAAGATAAGACATGGTGATTTAAAGCTATTTCGAGTATAAAAGTTCCTAATTGTGGATAAATACCCTTAATGTAGTAATTAGGGTTTTTCTAATGAATAAAGGAAGAATGAATGGCAAATCGAGTTCATATGTGAATTCGACCACAATGAACTATGAATTAATGGTAAATGAGCATAATGATCTTGTCATGGATTAAAAGGATAAAAATAATAGCTTTAATGTAAACGAGGCTTAATGAACTTAATTAATGGTTAATTGTGCCTTTAATCCAAAAATAGGGTTATATGTTGTTAAAATAACCTTAATATTGAACAATAGATGGGATGATTAGGGTTTATGAGTAATGGTATAAAATTAGGGTTTAAAATAGTAAAAGATGAAGGGGAAACCCTAAAAGTGAACTAGAAACCCTAGGAAGCGAGCTAGGTCTAATAGATCTTGATGACCTGAGTAATAAAAGGAAATTGTATGATTATTTCAGGATCTTGTTATGTGTGCTTGCTTAGATTTCTTACTTGCATGGATTATTCTGTCTCAAATCGACCTGACATGTATGTGATTATGCTTATGAATAATCTCTCTAGATTCACGACGATTCCCGGACATTTTATCAGTTGCTTGGAAATAACTATTGGATGCCTATTTATTTCATGCAACTATAAAGTGACTATGATTATCACTATAAATGTGCGTACATGACTGGCTCAAATCTTGGTCCACCTCTGTGGCTTTGCAAAGGCTAAAAAGGGGTAACCTAGATCAAGGTCTAGGTTATCATGAGTTAGAAATTGGGCTACCCATGTGTAGTGCCATGAGACTCTTTAGCATGCCATGAGTTAAGGAGTGGGCTACCTACGGGTAGTGCCATGTGACTCAACCCTAGAAACTGGTTCACCTATTAGGTGGGATCATGAGGGGTTTAATGGGGATCTACCATAAGGGAGGTAGCATCCGGGTCCACTTTAGGGACAACACAGAGGCTAGGGTATGTAGGGATTGAGTAGTCATGCAGAAAACGTAAAGTTGTTTGTTTAAATCATAATTGACTGATTACATAGTTATCATAGTTGCATGATTATTTTTTCCCCCACATACCAGATTTATGCTGAACGGTGTTTTGTTTGTCGGCGTTTTAAGTACGAGCCAAAAGGACACATGGTAAATCGTCATATTGTGAAATACATGAATTAAAATACAAGGAGGATTAGTTAGAGTAGAATTCATATGTGGATAGAAGTTTAGAGATCCAAGTTTTCAAAAGGTATGCAAAGTTTTTTTTTACCATATTCCAGTATATTTGGTAGAATTTAATAGTTGTTATTGATTATTTGTCGAACCTTTGATCCTATTAATTGGGATAATGGCTCTGACCTTCTGGTCTCCCTTAATTGGGGGTTACCGGGAGGCAGGTTCGTTACATTTGGTATCAGAGTGAAGGTTCCTCACTTAATCTTTAATAATTATTAAATTTTACAAATTTTGTAGAACCCAAGGGAGTTATTAGAGGATTTTCTAAAAGACAGAGGTGTCTAAAAAAGGATCATGCCCAGGGGTTGGCAAGATTTTCCTCCGCACCGCTAGTCGGAATACGAGGACTCCCGGATCCGTTTGACTTCCTGGCCAATGTCTTAGGATCTGACTCGAAATAAGATACCTTTAGGAATCTCTCATATTGTTCATCCCTTCTCAACTAAAATGTTGTTAAGGACCTTAAGGATTAGGGTTTTCTCTCTTTTCCTCACCCTCTTGAGGTATGGGTAAGGTTGATAAGGATTAAGGAATCCTCCACCAAATTAATGAAAAGCATGTAAATAATATGTCATGGACATAAGCTTAATAGAATAAGCTAAACTAAAGAATAGATACATTCTTAGGTCATATGACATAAGTTGTCATGCCCTCAGGAGAGACCTGAGGCTAGACCTTCTTGTAAGGAGGATAAGTAAAGAGAGTTAGTCTTGGAGGTAGATACCTCCATTATAAGTAGAGACTTGGCACATTCTCTAAGGATGATGGTAACCCTAACCCTAAGTGAAGGGTTAGAGAGAGAGAGAGACAACATGATGAGTTAGATGTTATGGTACACCAGGCATTTGGATAGACGTGCCTTGGATGTCATATGAGCCATGAGAGGTTGGATGACCGAGTACCTTTGGCGACTCAACCCTGGGAAGGGTCGTGCATGTTAGAGCGAAGGATAGCTCCTTCTTTGATGAGGTTAGAGAAGAACCTATGGAAACCTTATGAGCTTATATGAGCATGGCATAGTAGACACCCAGAGTACATTAGTAGTGCAAGCAATAGGTTGAAACCCTGGCCAAGAGAGTATGAAGGATGGCTTATGAGATAAGAATATAGAGTTATGGATAATCTTGAGCAAACATAAGTTCGATCCTAGGCTTCACCCACATAGAGGTATGCTTGTGAGCTTGATCCTTCATGGAGAGAGGACCTCTAATAGTAAGGTTGGATGTGGAGTTAGCTCTAGAGAGAGAAAGCAGGAACCAAGCAAGAAGGTTGGAAGCCTAAAGCCCCGAGATATGAGGAATAGTGGGGAGTTGAGGATGATGCGACCTAAGTGGATGATAGTGGTTGCCTCATGCTTGATCCCTGGAGGCTATTGATATCTAGGTTGCCTTTACAGGAACTAAACCCTAGAGAGAGGATGAGGCTTCTGGTACCCATGTGCCTATGGCATAGGTGTTTACCTTCTGAGATAGGAAGAAGAGTTCCTTAGACCTAGATAGGTTTAGTAACATGTTGTGAGGCCTTGTACCTTGTTGTTTGTCCTTAAGAAGGGCTCAACTCTGAATTGTTGCTCGAGTAGAAGAATCATAAGAAGTACATGACATACCTTGGACATGTTTGATTCGTGGTTAAGAGGATGAGCATGCAGTTGGTCATTAGAAAAGTGAACCTAGGGTTCCTAGGCCTAAGAGGGGAAGTGGTGTACCAAATGCTCATGATGAGATTTGAGTTTCCATAGATGTGAGCATGGTACTCCGCATGGTTAGAGGAAAGGGAAACCCCTTAAGTTTAAGGTGTGTTTGACGAACCCCTCATAGCTAAGTTGATGACATGGGAAGGTATGATCTTGATCCAGTGTTGAGGAAAGAGAACAAGTATGACCTAGCATGGTTTAGTAGGTGGTCTTCTTATGCCTTAGTAGTTGCTGGGTTAAGCATGCTCATGTGTATGTAAACCCTAAGGATGGTTGTGACCTTGTTTTCAAGGGATGAAGTTTCCTCCCATCCTGGGAGAGGAACCCTTTTGTAGGGTGTATACCAGTTTTGTTGGTTTAAGGTAACCTAAAGAGGTCTCATAGGATCTTGAGAATCTAAGTGAAAAGTACATGGTATG
Source organism: Alisma plantago-aquatica (assembly GCA_963693085.1). Taxonomy (NCBI): domain Eukaryota; kingdom Viridiplantae; phylum Streptophyta; class Magnoliopsida; order Alismatales; family Alismataceae; genus Alisma; species Alisma plantago-aquatica. Next base: position 575,236,886 of record OY856412.1, on the reverse strand, counting down.
AGGATGAACCTATAGACCCATAGATAACCATCTCTAAGTGCATGTAGATGTGTTACCATGGAGGTAACCGGTATGGGGCCTGACTAAGGTAGGCAGGTCACCATGACCCCTATGAAAGGATGAAAGTCAGCCCATGAATGTAGAGAGAGATGATGAAGGCTTGGGTAAGGTTCTAAGTTGAACATGTACTATAAGAGAATCCTAAGTCTATCCTAGGGTCAGGTGGGGATAAGACTGATGGAAGTAGGAGCTGCCTAATTCCCTAGTTGCACATGACCATTGGGTCGGGAGGTAACAACTATCATTGTCGGAGGGCCATGGGTTAGGAGATTGATCACCTTCATGAACTCATGGGACCCAAAGGGCAGATGAGTAGGGCACTCTCTGGATGCATAAGGGAAGAGGGATGACCCCTAAAGTACCGACACCCTATAGACCTAGAGGAGATGACCAAGGAATGTGTGTAAACCTCAGTAGGTTTGAGACCAGTTTTCCATGGAAGTAACTTTGATATCAAGATGATTGTGATGTAGAGACATATGTGGCACGTTTCAACTTAGATTTAAATGTGTATTGGCAAGGTGGGATGTACCATCTCTACTCTTGGAACAAGAAGAACTCTGTATTTGGACTGCAACCAAATGCTTATTTCCTCCTGTTATGGGAGTGAGAGATAGGACAGTACGCATGCCATGCACCAAGGATAAAAGATGAAGTAAGTTGGAACGCGACTATGAGGTATGAGGACAAAGATGATAACGTACCCTAGTGGAGTGAAAGATACATGGATGGTTTGCAAACACTAAGAAAAATGAGGTAGACATCTTTATCATGAGCTATGTGGAACTTGCAAGTTATACCAGGTTGAGTTTGATCATCATGATGATAAACTCAGAGTTTTCTTGAGGAAGATAGACTTAGAGTTGAGATGAGATAATAAGTGGAATACATGGAGGTGTATGTCTTCAACATTACCTAATACCTATAGATGTGAAGTGGTAATGGATGCTCTGGATGAGATATAGCTGCCTAGTTTGGCTAGAAGAGGTTGTTAGGCTTACCCTAAGTTTGGAAAGGAGATGTGTTTGGCTAACACTCAGATATAATGAAATATGTTGTTTCAAGCGAGTGGTTGTTTGGTTAGCCAGCCTAGTCCTTAATACAATAAAAGGATGGTTGTGGAACCTTAGATGCACTTCTTTGGTAAGGAAGGTGATGAAACCCTGATTAGAGTGGTTTAGGGTTTCCGAGGTATCAAGCTTGAGGAATCATGATATACATGAGATCATGATGTTAAGATCACCATACACCGTACCACAAAGATAATAAGTGACAGTAGGAATTTGGATGCCTAAGATGAAGTTTCATGTGGCATGTGGCCATGCAAGCAGAAGGTGCAGGGCGAACACCAGTAACCTAGTGCATTGATATAAAGGATAAAGAGTCCCCAAGAGGGAAAGGGAGTTCCATCACTATGGATGTGGTAAGTCTCCCCTAGACCAAGGAAGGTTAGCATGCAATATGGGTTAGGGTAGATCTCCATACCTAGATGACATGAGAAAGAAAGAGTATTGTCAAGTGACACTACTACAGAAACAACCTTTGGTGTTGGTTTTTTAACCCCCTTTGGCGACGGTTTTCAAGCGACGCCTATGTGGGCGCCGCTAAAGGTCAAACTCTTCGACGTCGGTTTTATAACTGACGCCTATATGATCTATAGGCGTCAGTTATATATAGTTGGCCAACGTCTATAGGGTTCGCGCCACAAAAAAGGACACCACCTAGGACACTTTCAGCGTCGGTTAACAACTGAACAACCGACGCCATACTCCCAGACGACACGATCGTGCTTCACTGCACAGCCGTGTTTAGTACTATAGGTGTCGGTTTTATACTAATACGTGATGCCTTTTCCACCACGACCGTGCTTTCCTGCACGGTCGTGTCACATTCGGCGTCGGTTTTTATCCCATAACCAATGTTGTAGGCCTTAGGCGTCAGTGTTCTATAAATAACCGACGCCTATACTTTAATTTTTTTTTCTTTCAGTTTGCAGGCCTGCTGTGGCTGGTCAGCAGGATGAGAACCTACAGTTCAGTTTCCTGAACTGTAGGTTTACGACATCCATTGATATCAGCCTACAAACAGGCCACAAACCTACAAAATCAACAAATATTTTTTCACACAAGTAGATACATTCAGACATCAATTCAATTCTCACATTCACACATGTAGAAACATTCAAATACATGTAGAAACATTCAGACTTGTATAAACATTCAGAAATATTTATTTACAAAATATCATTCAGCATCCCAATTATATCTTACAATCACCACTGCTTGTATGGCTTTTGCCCATTCTTCTCTTATTTCATTTAATGCTTCCATCGTATATGGAGCATGTACATTTTTTAAGCGTTTACCTATAGTGTGGTCAATTTTAAACACCTGCAAAGAGAATGATGTATATATAAGTAATGATATAAAAATAAGATTGATATATTTCATACTAACTAATGAGACTATATATAATACCTAATGTATGGTATTAATATCCAATGCGGCATGTCGGATAATCATCTGCATAAATAGCATCACATAGTATGTGCATGCCCAGCCGTTGTCTTGTGTAGCGCACTATAAATTGAAACATACAAAATTTTAAAAGAGTAAACTTACTTGACACAAGGTATATGGATGTATAAACAAGATCTCACATGTTTCTTCTTGGCTTATGTGGCGTTTTGTTACAGTGGCAGGTGTTACTCCCCTCCAGTATCTCCCTCGGTCCCTCCACAGACTGGCGGTGTTCATGTTACTTTAGTATATATGTCCTGGAATGAACTCAGTTGTTCCTCACCTGCCTACTACCATTCCCTCACAGACTCCTGTGCGGAGAGGGACATTCCAACTCGAGATATCGTCTTCCGTTTCCTCCTCCGCAGAAATATCCTCATCTCTGAACGTTTCTCGCAGGATTCTGAACCCTTTCTTCCCTCTACTACATCGAAGCCATGTTGCAGTTGAACCCTTTCGCCGAGCCCTACCCGGCCAAGCAGGCGTCGCCTGAAGCACCACCACCGTCGTCGTCTCCACCTCCATCGCAACTTGTTGCGCCAGTCCTGGCAATTTATCACCCCACATGCCTTCCTCCCCAGTTCCTTCCGCTAGAGGTGCTCCCGCAGCACCCCCATCCTTTCTTCCCACACAGATCCTTGATATGTCCTACATTTTATGCCAAACCCTGCAGGATGTACCCTCCGATACCCACCGAGCAACTGAGGGTCGACAACTTGGTAGGACAAGTGAACCCGCTACTCTATCCTCCATATCAACTGGGGTCGGCCGTTGAGGTGTACGACGCCTCCATGGGCATCCACCAGCAAGTGGTCATCTCCCGATCATCTGAATGGGCCATTCAGATGATCGGGAGACGACCAATTGCTGGTGGACGCCCATGGAGGCGTCGTACACCTCAACGGCCGACCCTGGTTGATATGGAGGATAGAGTAGTGGGTTCACTTGTCCTACCAAGTTGTTGACCCTCAGTTGCTCAGTGGGTACCGGAGGGTACATCCCGCAGGGTTTGGCATAAAATGTAGGACATATCAAGGATCTGTGCGGGAAGAAAGGATGGGGGTGTTGCGGGAGTGCCTCTAGCGGTGGGAACTGGGGAGGAAGGCATGTGGGGTGATAAACTGCCGGGACTGGCACAGCAGGTTGTGATGGAGGTGGAGACGATGACGGCGGTGGTGCTTCAGGCGACGCCTGCTTGGCCGGGTAGGGCTCGGCAAAAGGTTTCAACTGCGGCATGGCTTCGATGTAGTATAGGGAAGGAAGGGGTTCATAATCCTGCAAGAAACGTTCAGAGATGAGGATATTGCTACGGAGGAGGAGGAAACGGTAGATGATATCTCGAGTTGGAATGTCCCTCTCCGCGCATCAAGTTGCTCTAGTGCTTCAGTGGGTACATGTGCATCATCAACCTAAAAGTTGACAAAAATAAACACACTGAATTAGCATTTGTATTAAAAAAGAAAACATTTAGCTTCAATAAAAAAATATAAACATACATGTCTCTAAAATTGTGATCTTTTATCAATTAACAATCCTTCATTGTGATCTCCGTGCACATATAAGTCATCATTAGCTTAATTATTTTGTGGAGTTGGCAACCCAACTGAGAATGGACTGGAGTCATCATACTTATCATAGTACTCTTCTTCATCTATAGGATCTTCAATGAACTATCTTTTACCATGAAAAACAACCGACCATTTATCATTTGCAGGATCATCGATATAGAATATTTGTTTCGCCTGTGATGCCAATATGAATGGTTCACCCTTCTCGCCAATCTTTTCAAAGTTCACCAAAGTGAAACCCAATTCATCCACTATAACTCCTTTGGTGTTATCAACCCAGTTACATTTAAAGAGTGGAATTCTGAAATCTATGTAGTCAAACTCCCATATGTCTTCAATGACACCGTAATATGACATTTTAGCTTCACGAGGACTCTTATCCTTTGCACTTGCAAAATACATAGTCGACGCTTGAAGAGTGACCCCACTATTTTGGACGACACTCTTATCATCTTGGCGCTTTGTGTAATATGTGAACCCATTAATGTCAAACCCTTCATAAGACATAACATTCGGTTTTGGTTTAAAGGCAAGGCATTTGATAGTTTCTGTAATATCATTTGGTGTTTGAGATAGTTGATGTAAGACTTTATCTTCAAACCACTTAGTAAAAGTCTTATTATGCTCTCTAGCAAGCCACATTGAACTTGCTCAAGGATGTTGTCTCTTGATGAAATTGGTATGTTCCTCGATATAAACACTCACTTCGTCCATTTTGTGTAAAATATACAAGTGATCTTGTTCCAACTGCTCACGGCTGATTACTTTCACCCGTGATCCCAAAATTCCTTTGCCCTCCTCAATATTCTTGTCATTAACAGGAGTGTTATTACCACTTAGAAAGTCATTGCAAAAATCCATAACCTCTCTCACCACATAACCTTCAATAATACTCCCTTCAGGCCGATAACGGTTTCGAACATCACCTTTAAAAACGCTCATGTATCGTTCAAAGGGATACATCCAATGCAAGAAAACTGGTCCCAACATTTTCACTTCCCTAGTCAAGTGGACAACAAGATGTACCATGATATCAAAGAACGAAGGAGGGACATACATCTCAAGCTGACATAGGGTAACAACCACTTCTCTTTGCAAATTATCGAGAGTATCAGGGTCAATAACTTTGCTGCATAGACTGTTGAAAAAGAAATAAAGTATGGTGATTACAAACCTTACATGCTTCGGCAATATAGATCGAATTGCCACGGGCAATATTTGTTGCATTAGAGTGTGACAATCATGAGATTTAAGACCTATCAACTTCATATCTTTCATTGATACCAATCTACATATGTTGGATGAGTAACCATGTGGCACCTTAACATTTACCAAGCATTCACAAAAAGCTTTCTTCTCCTTTCTAGACAACGTGTAACAAGCGGGAGGTAAGTATGTTCTTTTATTACCCATTTCATGTAATTCTGTTAATTCTGACCTTATTCCCATTTCACGTAGGTCCAGTCTGGATTTTATCCCATCTTTAGTCTTACCTGGTATATTTAACAGAGTACCAATGATGCTATCACAGACATTTTTCTCAACGTGCATTACATTGATACAATGCCTGACTGTCAAAGAACTCCAATACGGAAGATCCCAAAATATTGACTTCTTCTTGAATGAAGAATTGTCACTCTGTGTGGCCATACTACATTGTAATTTCTTACCAAATTCATTGACAATGTCTTTTACTCTTTCATAAACAACATCCCCTGGTATAGGTTTAGGTGCACTCAGTTCATCATTCCATCAATTGAATGCTTTGCGCTTCCTACGATACGGATGGAATTTTGAAAGAAACCTTCGATGACCAAGATATACAGTCTTGCCACCATGTTTTAGTCTTATTGAATCAGTGTTTTCTTCACATATAGGACATGCTTTATCTCCTTTGACACTATATCCAGAAAAATTCCCATATGCTAGAAAGTCATTAATAAAGCAAAACAACATAGCGTGCAAACGAAATGTCTCTCTTCCTAAAGCATCATAGGTCATCACACCTTCAGCCCAAAGTTTCTTTAAGTCATCAATCAGAGGTTCAAGATAAACATCGATATCATTTCCGGGTTGTTTAGGGCCCGATATCAACAACGACAGCATAACATACTTATTTTTCATACACAACCAGTGAGGAAGATTGTATATAACAAGCATGACTGGCCAAGTGCTATGTTGGCTGCTCAATGTCCCGTACGGATTCATCCCATCTGTACAAAGCCCAAGTCTTAGATTCCTATCTTCTTCACCAAATTTGGGGTACAATAGATCAATCTTCTTCCACTGTGGGGAATCAGACGCATGTCGTAGGATCCCATCATTATTTTTCTTAACATCTGCATGCCACCTCAAATTCTTTGCATCTTTCGGATTTGCAAACAAGCGTTGAAACAGTGATATTATAGGTAGATACCACAACACCTTGGTAGGAGAACCAGTTTTGGACTCCTCTGAAGTCGTCAATTTATACTGTGATGCACCACATTTTGGACAATCTTTCAAATCTACATAGTCCTTTTGAAATAATACACAATCATTCGGGCATGCGTGTATCTTCTTGGCCTCCATTCCCATTGGACACAACATTTTCTTTACCCGGTATGTTGAGATTGGCAGCTCGTTTCCTTCAGGAAGCATTTCTTTCAACAAAGTCAACAATGAAGTGAAGCTTTTGTCGCTCCATCTATTGTTAGCTTTCAACTTATACAATCTCAACACAGCGCTAAGCTTCGTAAACTTAGCACAGCCTGTGTATAACGGTATCTCAGCATCATGCACAATGTTTCTAAACATAGGAGGTGGATCGGTGTGCTCTACCCTACAACTATCCAGCATCGCATCAACGATGTCTACTGGAACTGGTTCGTTCACATCTACGTCATCGGAGGCAATTTCTTCTTCCACCCAAGCACTGCTATCGACATCTACTGGTTTTGAGTTTGAAATCTCTCCATGCTAGTGCCATTCTGTATAGCCTTGTACAATCCCGTTGCACATGACATGACTTTTGATTTCCTCACCAGTGTTGACTTTCAAGTTGTTACCGCAATGCCTACATGGACAGTAGAACCTATTTGTAGGTTTTTTCCTATGTTCCTCGGCAAATCTAATAAACTGATCAAGACCAGATATAAACTCTGGGGTGCAGCGATTGCGAATGGACATCCATGATCTATCCATTCTATGATCAAAGAGAAAACAAGTATATATTAGGACAAGATTAGGGTATACACTTACATCCTATCCAAGATTTACTCCTATTATCTACAATGAAGCTGGACTCCATACAAATAGTATATAATTTAGTGATTGTTCATTCTAATTTATACCAATGTACAAGTAATATAAAGAACAATGATTGTTCACTTTCTAGGCCAACAAACACATGTGATGTCATTTATATATAATAAATGTGTACCACCTATCCCATCCTTGAACACCTAATTTCACTAGTAAGTGTATAATGTGTATTGGGTTTTCGAGAAAATTTCGGCAGCATTTCCCCGTTGTTCTCTAAGTACATATGTATTTAGAGAACAAATGAGGAAATGCTGCCAAAATTTTCTCGAAAACCCAATACACATTATACACTTACATCCTAAGTGAGATTAGGTGTTCAAGAACAGTCCCAAACCGGGGACTATCCAAGATTTACTCCTAATGAGTAAATCTTGGATGGGTTTCTAGGCCAACAAACACAATAATAGATATGTACATGTTAGGGTTTCATCACAATTGATGTTAGGGTTTCATCAATGTTAGGGTTTAATCAAATCAAATTAGGATGCTAGAATGGACAAGTTTAAATCTTATTTCAACATGCATCAAAATTTATTGAATTAGGTCAAGCATTAGGATTAGAAGCACAAATATATGCAAGCAAAAGATTTGTTTGTATCCTAGAATTTACATAAAGCATTTCATATAGATTTGTTCATATCCTTACCAACAGCAAACATGGTCGTGTCTGTGTTGGCCTACCACGGCCGTGCTGGGAAGCACGGCCGTGGTAGGCCATTCTTCTCAGTTCTCAGTGAAAGAAGTAGAACACTAACTAGTCTTTAACGAAATTGATTGATTATTTAGTCGGGAAGAAAGTGAAGTAAGGACTTCTACAACTAGAAGGTATCTCACTGAATTTCCAGGTAACCATAGCCAAGTATCTGAGGTGCTTAGGTTTTGAAATCAAAGCAGCAAGCAGAGCAGAGCATTGGGTAGCAAGGAAGAAGACAAGGAAGAAGGTGCTACGGCTAATACCTGGAGAGCAGAGCAGCAAGCAGCAGGCGGAGGCAAGGAAGAAGACAGCGCCGCAGTAGGGCGTGAGCAATGAGAAAAGGCAGCACGGCGGCGATGCAAGGAGGAAGGCGGCGGGCGGCGGTGGCGACGCAAAGCAGCAGTAGGGATCGTCGGCGGCGAGCGAGAAGCAACAGGCACCAGGCGGCGATTTTGGGAGAGAGGCGACGAGCAGCGCACAGGAGAATCGAAACATGAAGAAAGGGGGAAGAGTCGGGTGATCGGGCCTCTATTAAGTTGGTCAACGACGTCGGTTATCTACAACACCGACGCCTATTATGCTTTAGCGTCGGTTGATAGTAAAAGACCGACGCCCAACTAGACAACATGTGCCCTAAATTATTTGGCGGGAACCATTATCAGCGTCAGTTATCTAAGGATAACCGACACTGAAAGTGGGACTTTTTGCGCAAATTTTCATTTTAAATAGGCGTCGGTGAATAGTTAAAACACTGACGCTGTAGGTGACCTAAAATGTTTTCGCTCGAAAATTGGATTTCGCGGGCGATTTTAGGCGTTGGTCTGTTATACGCAACCGATGATGAATACAAAGAGGTACCCGTGTCTGGATGGTCTTCGAATATAGACGTCCGTTTGTCTAAATCACCGACGCTGAATAGTATAGGTGTCGATTTTCCTCAATAACCGACGCCCAGAAAAGCGACACTAAATGTTTTTTCTGTAGTAGTGTGACAGATCCAGTTGAACTACATATGAGAGAGATGGTTCAACTACCCCATGATGTGAGTTCAAAAGTTCTTGAGAATAACCTAAATATTCACTTAAATAAGAAGGATGTAGGTGCATGAAGAACTCGATGTTAGTATAGTTTATCACCCCTAACTAATGGTTAGTATGATCCAGACTAAAGGGTCTGATGAGAGCATGTGTGCTCGTTCAGGGTGATACATAGAGACAGTTCTTGTCATCTGTAAGATGTGATGGTAACCACCATAGCCAGTGTCGGGATGTAAAAGAGTTCTGTAAGGGAGGTTGAGTCAGTCACCACTTCATTAAGATGATGTTGGTGAAGGGACCTCGCGAAGGTCAAGAAAGGACCACAGTGTGTGCAGATGAAGACGCTTTGATCGTGCCATGGCTGAAAGGATCCCAGGGACGACATGAGTCATAGGCTGATGCAAAGTAGACTGACATGAAGTTCACTGTGGGGGAATATGTGACATGAAGATCTGACCCCTCTAAGTTATAGCTAAGAGAGTTGAGTCCCCGATACATGTGTTCATATGAGATGGATTGGTGGAGAAGGTTAAGTTTGACCTTACCCCTCAGGATAAAGTAATGTGTGATGATTTTCATGTGTCCAATTTAGAGCACTATGTGAGGTACCTGGACCATGTGCGGAGCAATGAACCTAGTAAGCCCCAAGGGAGGCTGAAATGACCTGAGTCACCTATGAGGTTTATAGATGTCAAGGTGAAAGAACTCATAGAAAAGAATATGTGATGATAAAAGTTCTTTGGAAGCACCATGGATAGGGCAAAGCCACATAGGGGCCAATGATGGACATGTAAAAGACTTATCCTGAATTGTTTGTTTGCTTGATGGAATTTTGAGGACAAAATTTCTATAAGAGGGGAAGAATGTTACAACCCCAATTTTTGGGTTCATTTGTTGAGAAATGTAATTTCTCATATAAAAGATATTTGGACAAATAATGATATAATTTGTTTTGAATAAATGGATTTTGTTTACAATAGCCCGGATGATTGTGTTGTGGGATTTATTGGCTATTGGGCCCAATAACAAGGAAAAGACAAAAGAAACTCCATTATTGAGTAAATAAGAAAATAGATAAGAGAAAAATGTGGAAACCTCTACAAGGCAAATCCAAAGAGGGATTTTGTGCCTCTTGGGTTCCTTGGGATCCAAGGAGCCCAATGAAGAAAAAGAAAGAGGGAATACCAATAATAGAAAATAAAAAGATAATGTGAATAAATAATTAATGGATTATGTAGCATTGTTAAAAAGGAAACATTTTCTACTAAAAGAAAATAGAAATTCATGCCCATGGATTACAAAGCAAACATAAAGAGAATAAGAGAAAAGAATTTCGAATTCCTTAATGACCAAGGATCAAGGGGAAATAAGGAATTAATTTAAGAGAGAGAAAGAGACTTTCTTCTCATTAAAGGAATATGATTCCTAATAGGAGAGGACTTGTTTCCTCTTAGGTGGGCATCTTAGGGCGAGGATATCCTCCCCTATAAAAGGCGTAGACCCCCTAGTTCAAATTCAAAGAAGAAAACCCATGTCTTCCTCTCTCTTCCCTATCTTCTTCTTCCTTGTTTTCATCCTTAAACTGTAACGACGAGTAGCTACGTGATCCTGGAGCAATGACGAACCCAGGTGGGGTTGTGATGGTAGTTGGTCATGAGGCGATCCCAAAGCAAGGTTTAGTCAGAGCCACCAAGCCCTAAGCGTCGCACCCTAGCTGCAGCACGGCTGCAAGGTCGGCCATGGATGGCAGGCCTGACCTACCTAAACTAGTAGTGTTGGTCGAGCAGTGAGTGCATCTACAAGGGCGCGGAGGCTCGGCGGAGGCAGTGGAGGGGTCTCTGATGGCCAACAAGGCCAGGGAAGAGGAGGAAGAGTCGCTCCATCGCGGCTAGGGCAGCGCAGCACGGCTGCGCAAGGTGGAAGAAGATGAAGGTCGCATTGGACCGATATGCCCCTCCGTGGGGTGAAGAATTACTGACTTAAATGGGGGAAAATATGTCATTTTGAATCGTTTTCCAAAGAGCCATACAATGTTGCATGCAATGGGCGATGTGGCGCACTCTGATTGGTCCAAAAAGGTATTTTTTGCAAAATTCATATCTAGTTAACCGTAGCTTGGATGGATACGCATAATACATGAATATTGCTCAGAAAAATGAGAAGAATCAAATAAAAATATATTTAGAAGCCAATTCCTCTTTCTGTTCGAAAAGTAGTTAACTTATCACCTTTAATGAATTAAAGGTTAAGAAACCCTATTTTGAGATGATTAATGTGTTTAGAAGGGTTTTATTGATGATTAAAGTTGATATTAACCTATTAATTGCAAAAAAGGAACATTAAGAACAAAAAGGATGAACTTTGCACGTAATTAGTTTATTTAGAGTTTCATGCGCATAAATATGCTTTAATGGGCTTTGAAACCCTAATATTAGTAAAAGTGACTCATAATGGTTTTAATTATTCAAAATCATGAGTAAAGCTAAGATATGGTGATTTTAAGATATTTCGAGTATAAAAGTTCCTAATTGTGGATAAATACCCTTAATGTAGTAATTAGGGTTTTTCTAATGAATAAAGGAAGAATGAATGGCAAATCGAGTTCATATGTGAATTGGACCATAATGAACTATGAATTAATGGTAAATGAGCATAATGATCTTGTCATGGATTAAAAGGATAAAAATAGTAGCTTTAATGTAAAAGAGGCTTAATGAACTTAATTAATGGTTAATGGTGCCTTTAATCTGAAAATAGGGTTATATGTTGTTAAAATAACCTTAATATTGAAGAATAGATGGGATGATTAGGGTTTATGAGTAATGGTATAAAATTAGGGTTTAAAATAGTAGAAGATGAAGGGGAAACCCTAATTTCAATGGAAACCCTAAAAGTGAACTAGAAACCCTAGGAAGCGAGCTAGGTTTAATAGATCTTGATGACCTGAGTAATAAAAGGAAATTGTATGGTTATTTCAGGATCTTGTTATGTGTGCTTGCTTGGATTTCTTACTTTCATGGATTATTCTGTCTCAAATTGACCTGACAGGTATGTGGTTACACTTATGAATAATCACTCTAGTTTCACGGTGATTCCCAAATGTTTTATCGGTTGCTTGGAAATAACTGTTGGATGCCTATTTATTTCATGCAACTATAAAGTGACTATGATTATCACTATAAATGTGTGTACATGACTGGCTCAGATCCTGGTCCACCTTTGTGGCTTTGCAAAGGCTAAAAAGGGGTAACCTAGAGCAAGGTCTAGGTTATCGTGAGTTAGAAATTGGGCTACCCACATGTAGTGCCATGAGACTCTTTAGCATGTCATGAGTTAAGGAGTGGGCTACCTACGGGTAGTGCCATGTGACTCAACCCTAGAAACTGGTTCACCTATTAGGTGGGATCATGAGGGGTTTAATGGGGATCTATCATAAGGGAGGTAGCATCCAGGTCCACTGCAAGGACAACGCAGAGGCTAGGGTATGTAGGGATTGAGCAGTCATGCAAAAAACGTAAAGTTGTTTGTTTAAATCATAATTGACTGATTACATTGTTATCATAGTTGCATGATTATTGTTTCCCCCACATACCAACTTTATGCTGACCAATGTTTTGTTTGTCAGCATTTTAGGTACAAGCCAAAAGGACAAACAGTAAATCGTCATATTGTGAAATACATGAATTAAAATACAAGGAGGATTAATTAGAGTAGAATTCATATGTGGATAGAAGTTTAGAGATCCAAGTTTTCAAAAGGTATGCAAAGTTTTTATTTTTTTTACCATATTCCAGTATAGTTGGTAGAATTTAATAACTGTTATTGATTATTTGTCGAACCTTTGATCCTATTAATTGGGATAATGGCTCTGACATTCTGGTCTCCCTTAATTGGGGGTTACCGAGAGGCGGGGTCGTTACAGCTTTGCTACAATGTATGGACTAAGTTTAGGGATGAAGTCCCCACCATTGGATCAAGAGGTGGAAATATGTGGGACATATACCTTTCATATAGTTTTCAATGAAATTCTTTGAAAAATCATATATCTCGACTCCTAAGGCCAAAAACAATTATTAGACTAAAAACCCTTCTAATGTTCATTTTTTTCCAAAATGTAATATTTGACTATGTTGAACACATTCGATGCTATATTATCATGAGTCTTGAAACAAAGGGTGCACCTTTACACCCCTAATCATTATATGTGTACCTTTTATGTAATTTTGATCTACATGAGCCCCAAATCACCATTGTTCCACTTGTTTCATTCTTATGTACATATATGACTATTTTTTAGACTTTAATGATGTACTCTTCCCTAAATCGCTAAACATGCCTCTTAAATGGTGCCTAATGTTGGAATAACTTTAAAATCGGTATCGTGTACTCTTCTATAGTGCATAATTTTGTCTCCCGTATCTCTTTTTCTAATTTTGATTCCAAGATCACCTAATGCATGTTTACGCCACTTTTATGTGAATGTATGTTTATACCTTAATCCATATGTGGAACCTTGGTCTTGTAATACATCAAATCGCATTTATATTCTAGAAATCAATATCCTTATGACTTTTGAGGATAATAATTATCATGATTTTCCTCTTTTATGTTATGATGTTACATGTGGCTGTTAGTCCACTAATGGTGACCTAGTGTGACATATATGACTCAGTTTCTTTTTTAATGTGCTAATATCTATCTGAAACTTAATCTTATGCTATCCCCACTCAACTTAGAGTTCACTCTAATCTTCTGATCACTTTAATGTGTATTCCCCCACCTAAGTCACATGTTGAACCATGATGTCACATGTGAACTATGTTAATGAATGGATATATGTGAGTTTTGAAATTAATGTTGGAAATATATGAACCTATACTTAAATGACACCCACCTAATTGTGAGTGTGATTCTTATGTACTTATTTTACTAATCCAAATCATTCTTTATGTTTTGATTCCTTGTCTTGATGATCATGAACCCTACTACTCTATTATGAGTCCTTTGGCCTTGAAATATGCAAGTATGTTTCTTAAACCTTGAAATGATATAGAAAATGCAAGGGACCTTAAATGGACATAAAAATTGAACCAAAACTTCATGACATACTCTAAGTGGGTAAGAATCATCAAATGCACTAATAACCAACTTTAAACCTAACTTGGAGAAAACACTAAAATGAAGTGTGTTAAGGTTAATGATGAAAATATAATAAATGTATGTAATCTTGTGCTTAATCAGGTGTGGCTTGCGGCTAGATGATTAATGATAAGTTAGGTTATGAAATCTCTGAATCGGGTACAAGTTTTAATAGTTATATGATTATCTATTTCTTTCTTAAACTATGATACATATGAATGCTTATTTACTTGCTCAAATATCACAATCTAGTACTCTAGTATTGCACTCTATGTTTATCTTGTTGATTTTATAAATTGCATACATAAATTAGAACTCCATTATACCAACCTTATGCACTTGTCTATACTATCGAGGTAAGGACACAAGGTTGGGCGTGCTACTTGAGTTCTAAAGATAGGTCAGACCATCTCAATAAAAGGGTTAGCTCTTGTCTATGGCCTTGAGGTCCCTCACGTAGGGAACTTTTAGCTAATCTTGAGCACCCTTACAAACCCTTCCAATGTGAAGTTGGTCAAAGGACTTTTGGAAAATGATATTGTTGCTATAGTTAGAGTAAAATGACATAAAATATGGGCTCTTTTTTTCTAAACACTTAACTTATTTAATGTTGTTCCTTTACTTCTGCAATCTTTTCATATTATGTAAAGCTTTTATATATATATATATATATATATATATATATATATATATATATATATATATATATATATATATATATCTGTGTGTGTGTATGTATGTATGTATCTTTCTACCCTATACTAAATACCTCATGTGTTGACCCACTTGTTTCATGTATGTTTTAGGTTCAGAGATGGATATGGAGTTCAAAGGTTGGTGATCTATATTCAAGTATACTTATTGTAAGATCACTAGTGTACATGAGTATACATCTACAATTTGACTCTTGAGCATGTAACTAAAATATTGTAATAAAACAATGTTTCTTAATATATCTTGTTGAATGTTGAGATTATGTTGATGCTTTTATATTTTTATATGTTCAGGTATGGTAAGATTTTACGCTTCCTCATTCAAACTTTCATAATGCCATGCTAGGGACGAATGCCTACGTCCTATAACCATTGACTTTGTAGCCATTTGGAGTTAGGGTTTGGGTAATAAATGTTTCCATGATAGGAGCTCTCAAACCTTTCATATGACTGTATTAGAGATTATTACAAACCATAAAATGACTTTTCTCAGTTTGAAAACTAGATATCTTAATCTTGAATGGATAAACATTGTAGTTGACTCATTGAGATATCCTCCTCTACCTATGTTTTGCGCAGTTGGTTGTTTTTTTGGAAAATCTCGAACCCTTCTACTCCTGCTTTAGTCCCACATTGCCCGGGATAGAGAACCATGTCCCATGACCCTCCTATATATAGGGGTATTGGGGGCTTCTCAAAGAACAACTTAGTGCAACCAGTTGCTCTGTAAAGTTGTCGTTCTCTCTGGTTTTGGTAACCGAGAGAGCCCGAGCAAGTGCTACCCGATAAGGGAGGCACAACAAGGGAAAGACAACTGTAGAAAGCGACTGGTGGCAGGAGAGTGTGTCGGTGACTAGTATGCCGAAAGGAGGGTGTGACTCCTTCTAATTCCTTGTGAGACAAGGAGATTGGAGTTCCAGGTGGTCCGTATAGACTACTTCAGAGGCGGGAGATTTCTGTCGCTCGGAGGACAGCTGTCAATCCCGATAGTCCCAGTGAGACCGGGAGTCGTTAGTCCCGGTGCGACCAGGAGCTGCACAGACACCGTCCAAGACCGGAGGTGAAGACCGCGCAAGCCACGAGGTATTGTCGCCGAGCAAGCCTCGGGACAAGGTATGATTCCACAAACCATCCTTTTCCATTGTATAGACGTTGACGCATTTCCTTGTTCTGGGTTTGGGGGAGAAATTTTTTTGTTTCTGCTGCCTTCTCTGCCTCCCCTAAAACCCAACAGTGGTATCAGAGCCAGGTCAACTGCTCTATACTTTAGGATTATCGATATGATCGATTTTGGTTTGTCGCCTTTATTTATTGCATACAATGTGAATAAAATTGGCTTTATGCATGTCCAATCCTAAATCCACAAGTCCCAATTTACATATATGATACGTATTATGAATGCACTCGATTCGCGTCGCCCTAAAACGAGTTTTGAGGTGGATGTATAGTGTGGTTATGGCCAATAAACCCTATTTGTGTATGGTTGTATGTGGTTTCTTGCATCTCGGTCTGCGCACCGATTCCCTTTCTCCTAATCCTGATGTAACTTGAAATAATTCGAGATTTCTTTCCTACCTTTGCTCCCCTTGAATGTAACTGGAGGTTTCTCTTTTTACAATGTAAAATAGGATAGAATTTTATTTCCTGTTATGTCAAAGAACGGAGGACATCCTGACGACAGCTGAGACGATCAGTTCAAGGCGTGAACCGATCAGTTGACGTTCGAGACGATCGGTTCAAGGAGTGAGCCGATCGGATGATGACCGATTCAAGGAGTGAGACGAGCGGGTGGCGGCCATGATGAGATGCACGACGACCAGGCGAACCGATCGGTTGGAGGAGCCAACCGATCGGCTGGTGGCACCCAGCCGACCGGCCTGATGGCGAGCCGATCAGTCATGTGATGAGTTGATCAAACCCAGAAAGGCAAAGCACATAGCTCATCTTGTACAGGTTGCATGTGATGTAGACATAGATGACTGTGATTCTTCTTGGCTCGAGGAATCACATTAGGATGACCATAATCATCGCTTTTATCATTTTGCATGTTTTCTGTAGGATATAGCATGTATATGATAGGTACTATGTATTGTGGTGATTGGATATGTATATGTATATAAAAACCAAATCCCTCATTAAATATTAAGTTTTAGATGCCTTCCAAATGCGACACACGTGAAAATCTTGATTGACCAAGTGTGGGCACGCCCTAGCGTGGTGCAACATCTATCTCATGGAAGCGTGAAGGATGAATGTGTGGGTCTGCCCTATCATAGTGCATATTCATCGTGTTGGATTTGAGTCGGACTTAACAAGGTGACCTAGATAGGATCTAGCACCTTGAGGCATGGAGATGATCATGGCAAAGAGTTGCATATGATATCTTATCAAGAGTTGCATATGATGCAATTGGCAAGAGTTGCCTACCTGAGAGATCTAAGTTGTGGGTGACAGCCCTAGCTGGTCCATGACTTAGAGGATTTTAGGATCTTGCCCACTAGAAGGTTGTACGATGCAATCTTCCGAATTGATGGTGAGGGCTATCAATTTGAACTAAAATAGTGGGAGCAATAATTAATTAAAGGCCTAATTATATCGTCAACTTTTCAAATCAATCAAATAAGTCAAAAGGAGTTTTGGACTAAAATTGCATATATTTCCTTTTGTACAATAAATGGTTGATCAACAATAATCACTTATTTGCGATCAGTCTTTGAGACCAACAAATTAAATGGGAATTTTTCCACGACTGGTTAGGACATTGAGAAGTGTTCTAAATCGTAGAGTGAAAGCTCTAAGTCCTAGTTATACCAGAACCAGATGAACTCGATCCCACCATATCAATGGTTGAAAGTATGCTTATGGAAGCATATCGAGGAAAACATTGATGAGGAGTGCTTGATGTTGTGTTCTCTGAACTATGAGTTACAGAGATAACATGAGACATATGATGTATCCAAGACACTGTCCTAGTATGTCATGACAGAAGTAGATCTAGTAAGGTATTCACACACTCAATGTGATTTGGTATATGGAAAAACCTAACTAAGAAGGATTCCCTCTAAGCCAAGAGTTGGCTATTGGTATGATATTGTACATGTTGCAAGAATCATACAATTCATGATGAACTATGACATGGACAACTTTGACAAGCGTTGACAAGGTTGTTGGCCATGTTGAGGACAGTAGAGGCAATTACGAAGAAATACAAACCCTAATGTTTGATATGATCAATGAAGGGTAAGTCTTAAGGGTAAGGGCAAGGGCAAAGCTAAGAAGTGTTTTGATGCTATCCAACAGCCCAAGACATCTTCAGCCTCAAGGCACATGGGGAAAGGGTGTATGAAGGAAAGTGCCTTCCATATCTAGAAGAACAAAAGAAGATGCAGGAGGGGATGGAGATCTCCACCTAAGGTATCATGAAATGAACTGCTTCTTTATCTGAGGTATATGATACCAAGGTATGGATATGTCATATATGATATGCAATATCCACAAAGAAGTGATGGCCTTTGTGAAAGGACCACGAAAGGAGTACCCATCATCACAGCAAGTGTTGCTGCCATAGATAGGAGTACCTTTCAGTTTATTTCAGCCTATAAGGCATGTAATACAGTTATGAACTGCTATTTCATATTTTCCAATAGATAGAAACACTTTATTTTGCATATTGTATGACAATGATGGCAATCAATAAAGAGATATTTCAATTTCTAAAGATATGATCTTTGTGGCAATGCCTTATTTATCTTGTGGTATTTGATATGCATAAGATAAAATGATACCTAAAAGTTATAGTTAACTCAAACAATAAAATTAGCATCAATCATGAGAAATTCATTTCTAGTTTCCATGTGATGGATAAATCTAGACACTTTTGGTTAGAGAACCAGTAAGAGACATGAATATCTTGGACATGATTAATCAATCTTCACTAAAGGTAGTGGGAGAATAATTATCCTATTAGGTATGATACATGTGATGTATTTACATACCTTTTGGAACAAATGCTAATACTTCAAATGGTGTTTGGAGAAATACCAATATGAATATCTTAAAGTGTTCAAGATTATCATAGATGAAGTACAAATTTGGTAAAGTGTTAATTCTTGATGAGATCAATGAATGAAATACTTGGACCAAATGTTTGAGATCCTTATGAGTGATTATGATAGTGTATCATAGTAAACTCATGATTAAGGCATGGTGATGTCTAAATCAAGAAGGAATCATACTCTAAGGGGTTAGAGAATGATTATCAAATAACTGAATTCTTATTAATAAAAGAATAACCCACACTAATAAAGGACATTAAGAATCACAAGGAGTTGTAAGTTCTTATATCCTTAACAGATACACCTCATTTATCATGTGATGAGTTGTTCATGTGATGAGTCAACTATCTAGATGAATATGAGGAACCGAATTTTGAGTTATGGTTTATGACCATTACATCCTAAATGACATCCATGTGAACCATAAGGTATGACCTTGATGGTAGCACCCATTGGATGAAATCCATAAGTGCAAATGAATCTTAAGTGGTAAGACACATTGATAACATTTTCAGAAGGATGATGCTTATTGATTGCAACTTAATGACTAAGACATTTGGCATATGGATACTAAAACTGCATTCCTATGAGGAATAAAACAAGGATGTGTACGTGACACAACCTATAAGGTTTATGAATCCACTAATGCAAATGAAGTCTATAAGTTACAATGGACTAATCAATGTGATCGATTGAGTACAAGCAACTCAGAATTGGATCTTTACTTTGATGATATAGTCAAAGGGTTTGACTAATATGTCAAAGATAAAGAAGGGATCTGTGATTTAGTGGGAGCGTATTCACATTCCACATGTTGATGTGAAATGGAAATGTTCTAGAATGGAAATCCAAAAGTGGAAATTATCTTTAAGGAAGATTGAGATGTTTCCTATGTGATAGGAATAGAGATCTATAGAGATAGTTCTTGAAAACCTCTTGACCTGAAAAGAGAAAGCATACATTGGAAATTTGTACTGAAGGGTTCAGTATGCACAGATTCAGTGGGAGAAAACTTGTCCATGTTATATGGAGTTAGTATCCCAAGGCCAAGTGTCCAATTCTTATGAAGAATGGGAACACTAAGAATAGATATGGGTCTATCATGTATGTAATCATCCTATTATCTTGCATGTATCGACATGGCAAGAACAAAATGCATTCATCATCTTGTATGTAGGACATGGCAATATGATGTGCTCATCCTGATAACTCGTATGTGAGACATGACGGGTGGATGTTTGTCTACTTCCAATAAGGGTTACTGGAATACCACAAGAACTTGATAAGTACTTGAGAAGTACTAGTTCTATGGAGATAAGGAAGAGTTCAATGTACATAGTTACATTGATGCGAACTTCTGAAAGGACAGAAAATTAATCGCAAAATATATATAGGATATATAAAAGTGAAAGTTTGTTGATAATTGGAAGTGTTACAATAAAACCATTTAAAAGGAAATGCTGAGTGTCTATGCGTTAGAGAATAACAGTGTATACTATATGGATCTGGAAGTTCATGAGATGAACTTATAGATATTCCGCTCATTGATGACAAGTATGGAATCCTTGATCATGCAATATGGCTAAAGGTTAGCAAAGGAATACTAGATCACATATTACGGCAACTCCATCTCATACGTGTGACGTACAATGAAGAGATGTGAGACATTCAATTAATACCGACTTTGGCAAGGTGTTGCCATAACTCACTGCATTAGCACTAGAGCATAGTAACATGTGGGACATGTTTGAAGATCACTATGAATATGATTCAAGGGTGATTGGCTCGCAGTGCAAGTGGGAGTCTGTTGGTATGTATGCCCTGAGAGCTAATCATGGGATGATTGATGGGATACATTAAGATTAATTTGATAAACATCAAAGGAAAGCTTCCAATTCTTTCTGGTTTAGTCATATGAGATAGTGATAGAATAGATTGAATGTCTAGAGAATGACAATACTCAATGACGTATGCTTTCATGTTAAGGACCTAGACGATGAGATCATATGGATGCTAAGAGTTTGTACATTCTTGTTATGTCCCTAGTCAGATGTCATTGTGGAAGGTAGATAGACAACAATGACACACAAGACTAGATTGTGGTGTGGGTTGATGATAGAATCTCATTAGTCATGATATAGAGATATCAAACCAAACACGTAGGTACTTATTAGAGAACAAGTGTACTGGATAGACCCATCATGAGTTTGACACATGGAACCATGACATGGTAGTCATAGTCAGTACTCACAGTGATGGTGGTGAGTGTGATTCTTTGACCTGAAATCACTACACTGAACACATGTCATTGGGCACACTTTGACATCATCAAACGCAGTCCTGAAACATGGGTTGTTATAAAGGTGATGATTGGGTGGCTTTGACACATGGGGCTTTTGAGGGGTGAGTGATAGATATGGGATTTGTCCCTCCTGAGGGAGTTTGATATCCATGGCCACTTGATGAGTAGGATTGAGAAAGGCGTGCATGCATGTGTGAATCAATATGTGATATTGATGTCATACATATCTCTTCCAATCTACTCTGAGATCAAGAAAGTGAATGAACGTTGACAGGATGACTGTTCCATGCCTCGAGTTCATTCGAGATATCAATGACAAAGGAATTATACATTCACTGTAACACCATTCATGGATTGTAGGATTGAAAGTTGTTCTCCAACTTTCTATTTCACTTGGGTAGCACTGATGTGTGACTAGGCACCGCTCTTTGCTTGTGAAGTCATAAGTGTTATGGACTTTCACTGCCAACGTGAAATGGACCTACAGGGTCACACACATAGGATTTAACCTGGAAGAGGAGTTTTGTCCACAAAAAATGTTTAGATTGATTACTAAAGGATTTTAGTGGTTCAATTAAACACTCAATTAATTGATAGCTCAATGTCATAATGTTCAAGGTGTTGGACACATTGATTGGAGTATCAGATTGATTGAAACTGCAATTGACTGATTCTGCACAATCTGCACTCCCAACCGATCGGCTGAGCTTGTTGAACCGATCGGCTCAGGTGGTGAGTCAATCGGCTCATGGATAGGGTGAAACGATTGCTTCAAGTGTTGAAACGATCGGTTCAACTGATGCAACCGAGCAAGTTGGGAAAGTAGGATTGGTGAGAAATTTCTTTTTGTTTCACTTGCCCAATTTGATTGGAACAAGGATTGGTATTTGATACCAATTAGAAACAAAAGAAGAAAAGTCAATTGGGAACTGATCAGGACCACGAACCGACCGGTTCAGAAGTGAACCGACCATTTCATGGGTCCCAACCGATCGGTTGAGGTGTCAACCGACCGTTTCAAAAATGAAACGATCAGTTCAGGTTGCGCAGTTGGTTGTTTTTTGGAAAATCTCGAACCCTTCTACTCTTGCTTTAGTCTCGCATTGCCCGGGATAGAGAACCCTGTCCCATGACCCTCCTATATATAGGGGTATTGGGGGCTTCTCAAAGAACAACTTAGTGCAACCAGTTGCTCTGTAAAGTTGTCGTTCTCTCTGGTTTTTGTAACCATGAGAGCCCGAGCAAGTGCTACCTGATAAGGGAGGCATAGTAAGGGAAAGACAACTGTAGAAAGCAACTGGTGGCAGGAGAGTGTGTCGGTGACTAGTACGCCGACAGGAGGGTGCGACTCCTTCCAATTCCTTGTGAGACAAGGAGATTGGAGTTCCAGGTGGTCCGTGTGGACTACTTCAGAGGCGGGAGATTTCTACCGCTCGGAGGACAGCTGTCAATCCCGATAGTCCCGGTAAGACCAGGAGTCGTCAGTCCCGGTGCGACCAGGAGCTCCACGGACACCGTCCAAGACCGGAGGTGAAGACCGTGCAAGCCTCGAGGTATTGTCGCCAAGCAAGCCTTGGGACAAGGTATGATTCCACAAACCATCCTTTCCTATTGTATAGACGTTGACACGTTTCCTTGTTCTGGGTTTGGGGGAGAAATTTTTTTGTTTCCGCTGCCTTCTCTGCCTCCCCTAAAACCCAACATGGACACCTCGGAGGAGGCATTTTTGGAATGTTGTTTCCTTCCAGTGAGGATGTTAGTCCCCTTTGTGATGGCTTTTCCCATCTTTTTCATGGTGATTGTGGAGGTGGAGGTGATGATTTTCGGATTTTAGTGGGGAAGGTGATGTGGATGTGGTTTTGGGTATAGAATGGAAGGATGGTGATGTATAGATGGTGGAAGATATGATTTGTGGAGGATTTGTGCGAAAAGTGAAGCGTTTTTGTGGGGTTTTGGTGGAGGTGGCTGTTGGGCAGATGTGGAGATGGATCTGGAGATGGAGGAGCGATTGGGGAAGAATATGCGGTGGAAATGGTAGAGGGATGGATGGGGATCGATTTGGTATTAATTGGAGGCCAAATGGGGGTGTTTTGGGGGGTTAGAGTTGGAGATTGGGGGAGCACGGGGGTGTTTGTCGCCACCACGGTCATTTTATGGAGGTGGAAGATGAAGAAATGAGGGTGGGGGTCAGTTTTGGATGTTTAAAACTTATATTTTTTTGGCTGAACCGGGCTCGGCCACGGTCATGGCATGTGGCCACGGTCATGGAGAGGGTCGGGTAGCACGGCCGTGGCGGGT
The DNA here is from genome assembly GCA_963693085.1 of Alisma plantago-aquatica. Classification (NCBI taxonomy): domain Eukaryota; kingdom Viridiplantae; phylum Streptophyta; class Magnoliopsida; order Alismatales; family Alismataceae; genus Alisma; species Alisma plantago-aquatica. Next base: position 575,213,198 of record OY856412.1, on the reverse strand, counting down.
GCCACGGTCGTGTTGTCAATGAAGAACTCCCTAGTTTGACCTCGCCACGGTCGTGGTAGGGTGCCACAGTCGTGGTGGTTTCTATTCAACACGATCGTGGCTGCTACCCACGGTCGTGGCGATTCTTGCAAACAACATGTAACTTTGGCCAACTTGATGCAAAAATTCCCACGGCCGTGGTGAGGACCACGGTCGTGGTCAGTCTTCTTCAACACGGCCGTGGTAGGTGGCCACAGCCGTGGTCATTCTTCTAAAAACCCTCTAGACTTGGCCAAGTTGATGCAATAATTCCCACGGCCATGTCCGTAGACCACGGTCATTCTTGACCACATGTACCACGGCCGTGGTCGAGCTCCACGGCCGTTTTGGGGTTGTTTCCTCAGTTTTCTAATCTTCAAAACTTGAACTTCATTTTTATTTGTTCTTTTGCCACAAATCTAACTGAATGACCATGATTCACTTCTATACCCTCTCCCTCTAATGTCTAGCACCTGCCTCATCATCAAAACTCAAAAGAAAACTATCAAGCACAAGAGTGCATGTGTGTTTGTGTAAAATAACGCAAAAGTATCAAAAATGTGAGATTGGGTCAAAAATTCCCAAACCTAGGTGGGTGGCCTCCCACAAGCGTTGAGTTTCTTGCCTTCGGCTAGGCTTCTTGGTGATTCTTCATTCATTCATCCATTTGGCATTCTCATGTGTCCATTCTTGCAAAACATGCATCCTTCCTTTGCACTCAATCTATTTTCCTCATCCCTTTGATCACAATAATCATCATTAACTTCTTCATCTTGATGTCCTTCTCTCAAATGCCCATTTGGACTTGTGAAGTGATCATGTCCAATATCCCTATCTCGGACTCTCCAGGTTGGGGTCTTGTACATGTTGATGTTGATCTTCATGTCCATGAATGAGACTGTCATAGTGCCATTACGTACATGAATGTCGGCATCAGCTGTAGATAAGAACGGCCTCCCCAAGATGATGGGAATCTTCCTATCTTCCGGCTCCATATCAAGTACAATGAAATCTGCTGGGAACACTGCGCCTTTTTCCTTGTCTATCATCACCAAGACATCATCCACTCTACCCCTAGGCACTTTATGGATCTATCCGCCAACTGGAGAGTGCAATGTGCCGGCTTCAACTTGCCTAAGCCCAGCTCAACATATACATGATATGGCATCAAATTCACACTAGATCCCAAATCAAGTAAGGACTTGTCTATGCGATGTCCCCCTATGTAACTAGGTATGAGTGGGGCTCCTGGGTCCTTTCTCTTTACGGGAAGTGAGTGTTGTATGATGGAGCTCACTTGTTCAGTCAATCTCACCTTCTTTGGAATCCTCCCCATTGACCTTCTTTTCACAGTGCATAGGTTCTTGAGGAACTTGGAATATGATGGGATTTTCTTGATAGCATCCAATAGTAGAATGTTCACCTTTACTTGGTGAAACACCTCAAGAATATCAACATTGTGCTTTTGCCTCCTTTTCAATTCTGGTGGCTCATATAGTGCTTCTACAAATGGAGGATCACTAGTTTTTGCCGCACTTACATGAACATGAGGCGGAACACTAGGGATGGTAGGACCTACAAAAGGGATATGTGGCGGATCACATGGAATCCCAAACTCAACATGCGGTATCACAACATCATCTTAAGCAATATCAATCATAGTATCACTACTTGGCTGCCTTTGCTTTGCTTTATCAACCTTTCTTTGACTTGCGGGCTGCTCAAGAGTTTTCCCACTCCTTAGAACTATCACAACACTACCTTGCTCACGATGGGGAGGGGGATCATGTTGTGACTGTGGAGGAGGTGGAGGTGACACTTGGGGTTGAAATTGAGGTGGAGAAGAGAATTGAGGGGGAGGAGAGAATTGGGGTTGGAAAGTGAAGTTTTGGGAAAATTGAGGTGGTGAAGGTGGTGGAGGAGTGTAAGGCTGGGGATAGCCTTGGAAGGAGTGAATGGGATGCACTTGCATGGGGGGGTGGACTGTAGAAAACTTGTGAGGAGGGCATGGGTCCACTTGCTTCATGGTGGCTCACGATGGGTCTTGAAGACAATTTTTCTTCTTGGAGAGCAATTATGGAAGATAGCTGCTCTATTCTCTCTTCTAACCTTGCAACATCTCTTTGAACATCATCAAACACTCTCAATCTAGAAAGAACCTCTTCCTCAAACCTTGAGCTCTATGTGGGACTTTGTGGTTCCTGGTAGCTATAGGAGTGAGGTGTCTTCTTTTCTTCCCCACAGAACTCAATAAAATTGACCGGGTGGCAAGGAGCATTTGTCACCTGGTTCTTCATGAAGTTCACCATGTCACCAAGAATCTTCATCACTTGCGGGCTTGAGTCATCATGAGTAGGAGGTGTCTCACCAAAGGCATACCCCCTTTCATTCATCATGCTAGAAGCTCGAATTCTTGATCCTTCAGCCAACTGCTCAAACAAAGGTCATATCTCCTCAGGTGGCCTAGCCATGAAAACTCCTCCACAAGAAGAGTCCACTATGTCTTGGTCCTTTAGAGACAAACCAGATTAGAATGATTGAACTAGCTTCCACAAAGGGATATCATGGTGAGGACACTCTCTCAACAGCTTCTTGAATCTCTCCCATGCATTATGAAATTGCTCATTTCCCATTTGACTAAAACTTGTCACAGAATGCCACATTTGTGTCAACCTTGCTATAGAGTAGAATTGTCCCAAGAAAGCATTCTTCATTGTTTCCCAACTCATGATGTCCTTTCTTGAGTCATACCAGTCTTTAGCTCTATATTTGAGGGAGAAAGAGAACAAGGTCAACTGAATTGTATCATCACTAGCCGTCGACGTCCAGAAGGTGGAGCATACTTCAAGAAAGGAGTCCAAGTGCTTGTAGGGGTTCTCACTTTCTGAGCTATAGAAGATGGACAGGAGCCCAAGAAGACCTGGAGGAATAGAGAATTGCTCCCCTGGAATTTGATCAACCCTGTTAACAATTGGCGATTTGTAGTTGCTAGGCATGAAGTAGTCTTGAAGCAGCTTGTGAGGTGCATTTTGTTCTTCCATCTTGTTTCCTCCTGAATGGCTTGTCACATGCACAAAGCACAACCAAACAAAAGAGAACAAGTTAGCAAACCAATATACACAAAGAATGTAAAGAAAAATGAATAAAGAATAGCAATGATGAGGGCAGTAGGAAAAGTCAATGCAAAACTAACTAGCTAGGCCGAGCGCCTCTAATCCCTGGCAACGGCGCCAGAAAGCTTGGTGTGATTCTGCTAGAGGTGCAACACACTAGCCGATTTTACCCGACTAGATGCACCCCACGAGGTCGGAACGCACAGGATGGGTTTGTGCTTTCGATATTTATAAACCTAACTTAACACCTACTCACACTAAAACACTACACCCACAAGCGCACGGGGTCGTGTTGTAGTATAGGAAGGTGGCAAGTATAGGGTCGATCCACAGGGAAAAGAGGGGGCACTAGAGCTAGGTTTAGTTTTTCTGGGTTCCTACTGCGGAGAGTAGGGTTAAGGGTCTAAAGGTGATTTGATTGTTAAACTACTATGAATAAATGAGGAATTAAAGACAAGAATGAAATCTATGTTAACCCTAGACTAGATTAAGACTAAGCAGGAAAGAAAGGACTAAGATAGGTATGAAAAGGAAAATAACACTAAGGCAAGCAAGAGAGAAGTAAAAGAGCAATTAAAGAGCTACACTAGCATAAACAAGACAAGAGCAAAGCAAGAAGCTAACTAAGCAAGGAAAGAACTAATTAAGCTAAGCAAGCACAAACAAAGGTTTCAAGTAGTAAAGAGATGTGTGGGTTGTTTAGGGGTATGAACTTATCACTTAAGTTGGGGGTGACATATGAACATTATGATTCCATTTAGATTATCCAAACCAAACAACAAGTTAGAGTCTAATGAATTAACCTAAGCTACTAACTGGCCATGCATATGCTAGGTTGTGCATAGGGGAACTAGTCCCTAACACCCCCTACTACCCTTACGAGGCTCAATTGGGTTAGGGATTAGGTATGATTCAATTAGAGTCTAATCAAGTCTAGGTTTCTAGATTAGGAATTCGTAAGGCAATTAGGGGCCGAGGGTAGTAATGGGGAGGTGAGATTAAGGTTTTGGACCCCAATTCCCCCACATTCTAGCCTTGAGAAGGCTCCATGCTAATTGCACTAGAATTACCTAATCTAGCTACTTAGATCTCTCACTTAGGTTTAGGGATATTGATTAGGATGTAGGAAGATGGGAGGCAACCTAGGGATCCAAGAATTAGACCTAGGGGCAAATCCCAAAATTCACACATGTAAGCAATTTGCCTAAATTCCTAGGTGATTCCACACAAAAACCAAAAAGAAATCCATGGAGAATTAAATGCAAATAGAATATAATCATAACAAATGGAATTATAATGTTTACATGTCATTTTCCCCCAACATGGTATCAAAGTAACATAATTTTCCCCAAACAGCCCACCCACAGGGGCCTAGCTACTCATAGAAATGGAAAATACAAAAAGAGAGAAGAAAGAGGTAGAATAAGCAATGGAGCTCAGTGTAGATGAAGAACCCCTCCTCTCCAACAGTTGTAGGATGTCTTCCTCCCTCCTCCAAGGTGCAAGGGTGTGAAATGAAGGGGATTATGGGTAGGAACTAGTATAAACTAGTGTTTTGGTGATGGAAATGGTGAAATGGAGTGGATTTGAGGTGGATATGGAGTGGAATGGAGTGGGTGGTGATTTGGGGAGCTAGGAGGGGGTAGAAGGTAGCTAGCTTCGTGCCCCAGCCACCACCTGGGTATATATAGGTGTGGGGGAAGCACTAGGTTGAGTGGGGGGCAGTTTAGGAAAATCAGTGTATAGTTCACTAGGTTTTGCGGGTCACCACGACCGTGTTGGTGTGCCACAACCATGGTGAGGGTAGTAGGGAACGATCGTGGGGTGGTAGAACGGTCGTGGTATGGAGGGAGTGGTGAAAAAGCCAAGTATGGTGGTGTCCACGGTCGTGGTGGGTGAGGGGCACCACGACCGTGTTGGATAACACGACTGTTTTGGAGGAGCGAGGTGTGGTCGTGGCACAGCAACACGAGCATTTTATTCCTCATCGGCCACGGTCGTGGCGATTTGGGGTGACAACCTGTTGAAAATTGGAACTCTGGCCATTAATTCCCACGACCGTGTTGGTTGCCCACGGTCGTTTTCTCTTCTTCTTACCACGACCGTGCTGATGGCCACGGTCGTGGTGTCTTCAATGGCCACGGTCGTGACAGGTGGCCACAGCCGTGGGATTCTGTGGAAAAACCCTGTTGAAAAGGACACTTCTTTGCTAAAAAAAATGCACGAACGTGGTGTTATGGCCACGACCGTGGTGAAGCTTTCATCACTTGATTTCACTTCAATCTTCATCATTCTTGGATGTCTTTGCTTGGGGATGACTCTTGGCCATTGGAGGTAGGTTGAGGGAGACTTTGGGGCCTTCTTTGGGTCCCTCCACGATTGGGGGAACCCTAGAACTCCTTCTTTCTCTCTCTTCCATCTGAACATGGTCCAAGTACTTGAAAATAGTGCAAAGAACATCCATAAGTATATTTGCACTGATACGCACATTAGGGGCAAACGTTTGTAATCTAACATGTTTAGATGTGATTTAAGTACAAAATGGCACAGGATGGAGCCCTAAAACTGGGCTACATCATGAGCCAAGATCCAAAATAATTGGATCAATGCCCAGCAACGCCAGCGTCAAAGACCAAATACTAAGGTAGGCAACTTTTGCCAATTGCATCATATGCAACTCTTGGATAGATGATCATGCACAACTCCTTGCCATGATGCATCTGTGTGCCTCTAGGTACTTGATCCTATTAAGGTTCCCTTGTTAAGTCCAACCCATAAGCCAACACGATGAGTGTGCACCCTACGAAGGCAGGCCCACACACCCACCATCACACTTCCACGAGATAGACAGTGTACCACGCAGAGGCGTGCCCACACATAGTCGATCAAGTTTTGCATGTGTGTTGCTTTATGGAAGGAAACTAAAACTTAATATTATTAATTGAGGGGTTTAATTAATACATACATATACATATCCAAACACCACATACTATAGTACGTATCATATACTACTATATTCACAACCACAAATGATATACATGCAATCACAAACACAAATACATCGATTATGGCCATACTATTGTAATCCTTTGGAGCAACAAAGGATTACAGTCCACCTATGGTCTTATGCATCTCATGCAACATCTATGAATAAACCTATAAGCCTTTAAGGATCAACATTACAATGAACAACTTCATGGATGCTCCGTGAGGTTGGAACTTCAAGTTGCTTCTTGGAATTGGATCTTCTTGTTGCTTCTCCATGGATGCTCCTTGGAGTTGGATCTTTAGGTTTCTTCTTGGAATTATATCTTCATGATGCTTCTCCATGGAAACTCCTTGGAGTTGGATCTTCAAGTGGCTTCCTTACATCAAATTTACAAAGACTAAAACTAATCCTATCTCTATTACATCATATGAGTACAAATATAAAGGGAAAGAATTAATTACACTTTGAAATAAGAGATGAGGCTCGACATGCAAGACGAATACTTTATGCAAAGGATCCATATGCAACCATTATACATCCATAGCATTCACAAACAAACATATCCACAATATAGACATCCAAATTCATTCACAACATACATAAAAGGGGATACTAGGCCATAACCGTGCATGCATTCACCACACAAACAATTTTTTAATGGCGACGTGTATGTTATCATAGGTATATCTACATATATGTATATACATATTAAAATTGCAGTACTTTTAATGTCGGACATTCTCCATTAAATAAATTTTTTACTCCCACGCAGATTATGCGGGGTACACAGGGGCAGCGCTCCTGTGCGGGGGTCGAGGGGAGGTCGTCCCTCGCGGGGTCTCAGGGGCAGATCCCCTGAAAGGTCTATGGAATTTTACTTTCGTGCACTTTGGAAAATTAGTATTTTCTATAGTCGACCCTATCTAAAACGTCAAAAATAGAAGCCTGCAGTGTATGTGGAATTAGGTTTGGATTTGCACATTAGCAGTTTTAATTCACATCGTATGCAACATAGAAAACAATATACAGTGATTTGATCATATCAAAATGAATCCAAATACACCGTAGATCAACGTTGCTCTGATACCACTATTGGTTTTGTAGAGAAAACATGCACGACAGACGCAAAAAAAATTCCACACAACCCAAAATAAGATCTCATCGACAACAACGTATTCGGAAAGAGTATTTACATGATATACCTTATCGCGGAGCAAGTCCGGCGATGTCTCACTACACGATGGTGTGCAATGATACTGGCCTACACGGACGGAACTTCTCTCCCGTTCGTTAAGTGTGTCGCAGGAAGATCCGGTGGTGCTCCTTTCGTGCGGTGATATACGTCATTCATAGCACGTACGGATAGTCATAAATGTCCTTTAAACGTAGGCGTCTCAGCATCTGCGTCTCTACTTCGTCCACATGAATGGACTAGAACTCCACGTCATGCTTCCTAAACCGCGGGAAGGATTCGTCTCTGTGCAGCGGCGTGCTAGCATCGCGATGCTCTTCTTTCTCTCCTGAGGACGGTGATGGCTAGGGTTTACATACGTGAGCGTAAACTGAAAAGCCTCTCTCAATATCTTATATAGATATCGGCCGTCAAGCTCCTTTAAATAGGAGACAAAGGGAAGTAGGGTTTCCTAAACCCATCAGTAAACAAAAACACTGTGTTCTCGTAGATTAATTAGAATATTCTAGAATTTATTAATTAACCAAATAATCACATTAATTGATTAATTAATATCCGACTCCATGCAATCGCTTGGGATGGCTCTATGGGGATATATACCAACAATATATCCTTTAACTTCATCATTGAAAACCCATGAATTTTTCATTTAATTGTCCTTGCTTCTAGTCTCCCATCACTCACATGATAGTATACATTATAGAAGAAAACTACCATATTAGAATAACTGTGTGACCTTACAAAGTAAAATTCATAATGTGTAATACAATCAATGGTAGTTGTAGGAATCGTATCAAGTAGGACACCCAACCTTGTATCCTTACCCCAAGAATATAGGCAGGTGCACAAGGTTTGTATAATGGATTTTCTATATTATGTTTGCAAGTTATAAAACAATGGTATGAGACAAACATCAAGTACAATACTAGAGTACTACATGGCAATATTTGAGCAAGTAAACAAGCATACATATAACATCATCCCATACTGACATGCTTATACCAATATTAGATACCATACATATTTTCCTTTCCACTAAAGTTCTATTAAACCTCTCCATATTGAGTATATCTAATTTTTCAGTACCAAGAAAATCCTTAAGACTTGCAAAAACCATCAAAACCCTTTAAGAAGAATTCAAGTCCATTATCTGTATCACTTGATTTTCAATATGATTATCTACTAGAGTCTTTTATGTCTTGAAAATGATTCCTTGTATTTCATAATGAATACCTAGTCCTCCTTGAGTAGTCATCGATACTGAAAAGTAAGTATCAACCACATCCTAAGGATGCAACACAAGAATGACCCTTACAATAATAGTGGATCCAATCAAGTGTCACTATCATTCTATGTACTTATTTAGCAAATATATTTTTATACTCCTTTCCATAAACACAATGGTCAAATACCTTAAGTTGTGCCTTATTTAGATCAATGAGTAGACCATGTCTGATGAGTTTCGTTATCCCCTTTCAGATCATGTAGACAAATCACATATTCCCACAAGTTTGACAATCCGATTCAAATAACTTTAAAGAATATGTTGATGTATAAGAGTCAAAAAATATTGCCCATTCTGTAATGTAGGCTATTCTCATGGTCCTTGTATCCCTAAAAGACTACCACATCACCCTTAGAGATTTTTGGAAGACAACTTGAAATTGTACCCTTATATCCTCAGTCATCGAGAATACCAACTAAGACAAATTCTTCTTCAATTTTGGAACATGAGTAATAGTAAGGGCTATGAGTAAGACATAATGTGTTCATACCTAAATAGAATAGATACTAGTTTTCTTAAATGGAGTGATTTTTCCTGTAAGATGTCTTCATTGCTGATTTCACTTTAAAGAGAAACTAGCTTTGGTTAGGACACAACAGATACCAACATTGTGATTCCATAATATAGTTGTTTTTTGCACAAGAATTCTCTACAACAGTGATAACTAAGTCCTTTTTAGAGTTGTTATGTGCATGTGAGACCACAACAATTGGTTTTGTTCTGATTTTCTGATACTTCTCCTTATAGTGGCCCAACTCCTTGCAATAGTAGAAAATGTCTTTGAATGTTTGGATTTGAACTTATTCTTCCCCTTCCCCATATTCTTCATGTGATCAAGATTTTGTTTCAGTTAAGCTAGTAGAATTGGTGTCATCTATGTTACCAAATTTTTACATACAAAATTCACTAGAGTGTAGACTAAAGCAAAAAAAGTTAATTGTGATTCTATGGTTCTTGACAAGAAGTGAGTTTATGAAGCTATAGTAACATGGAGTAAGCAATGAGAAGAACTAGCACATTGTTATCACTGTCATAACATCATTAATTTATATAGATTCATCAAAATTTTGATTCATTTTCTCAAGATGATCTTTCATATATTATCCTTCTTTATATTTCTTCAAAATACAACTTGTTGGTGAGATGTAGTCATATAGAGACTCTCTACATTCAGCCAAAAAAAAGATACAATTTTATGGATCCCTAATTAGGTACTCCATATGTCTTCTTTATTCTCAATTATCATGGTAATATTGACAGATTTTAGGTATTATTCCCACTAAACCTCTAATATAGTGAAATGCACTTATGGATTCTATTTGCATGTATTATAGGTACTTGAGATTTATTGATGGAAGTAGAAGATGGAGGATGATCTAAGGACTTCACTAGTTATGGAGGAGTGAAAAAAACACTTTAATTCACCAACAACCTACCTTAAGAATCAATCTAAGGCAAATGACTTCATGGAACACAATTGAAGAACTGATTGCACCATATTGGCTTCATAAGGGCCATTTGTCTTGGAATGACTTTTCCAAATAGGCTCCTACCCTACCCCGACATCACTAAACATTCATGCTATTTCCATAATGTTTTTTCTCATAAATGACCATTCTAACATCAATCCACCACATTACTTCTCCCAAGAATGGCCATTCTACCAAGACACACCAATGACAGTTCTTAGCCAGAACGACCATGGCCACCCATCCAAAAATTCATAATTTTTCTACCCCTCTTGCCATTCCCTTTTAGGAAGAATGGTTGTTCCACCCTTACTACAAAATTTCTATGGGGGAAATTAATGTTTGTTCTGCCCCAAATTCTAAACCATCTTTTGCACTGACTTCTCCAAACTATACCTAACCCAAACCTAAAGCTCCAAAACACTATATATACTATTTGTGTAGAAAGGGTAGTGGTGTTGACTTATATTAGAGCATTTATCACCCCCACCTTTAAAAACCACCATCCTCTTCCCTTCCATCTTCAACTTCCCTTCCACCTTAAAAACCTAATTTCTTCCATGCCCACCCCCTAATCCTAATTTATTTCCATGCCACTACAAATTGGGGGAAGAGCTTGTTTACCATCTAGCTTGAGGTGAAGAAGGAGGAGTCTACTTCAACATCCATGTCTACTTCTTCTCACTTGTGCTCTAATTTTGTTCTTTGTTTGATCATGTGAAGCTAAGACCCTCTTGTGGGTTGTTTGGGGACTAAATATGGGATTATGATACCATGTGATTTGGGAATATTCATGTAAAACATTATATTTGGTTGGTTAGTTCTACTCTCTTTCTTTTTATATTTCCCCATGTCTCTCTTTTGTGTTTGATCTTTAGGACCACCTAAGATATAGAAAAAAGAGGGAAAAGAAGGGTTGGAGAGGGATAATACCCACGTTCCTTGTGAAACCTTAGCTGGCTTCCTTTTCTACCCTGCTCTAACTCTATTATGTTGCCTCTAGGTGGAAGATCTATGTATATTAGTGTGCTTATCCACTCTTACAGGGAAAAGAGAAATCCTAGAGTTAAGATGGGATATGATTGGAGGCAAAATCCCTCTTCGTACATCCCTTACCAATTCTTCTCCAACAAGTGAGGAAGGAGAGTCACTCTTAGAAACATATACTAGGGCTTGATCCTAATTATATTCATCTACTTCCTACTCAAGTGAGCTTGGTAAGGATATATAAGTATTGATATAGGGACTAGTTCCATAAATACCACATATACCACCCATGGCCAACTCGTAGGGAAGGGTTGTTGTTAACACCTACCCTTCTTGTTTGTTTTATCAAAACTAAATATATTATATGTTGATGAACATACCCAATTTAAAGCCTATAGTTCTTGATATAGTTTTCTCTAAAGATCAAGAGCTTGGAGTTAAGATAAAATCTATGTATTGGAGTCTTTTCATACTAAAGATCTAACCTTACAGTCATACATTTCTTTTAGATGATTGTATAGTTTCTATCTTCTTTTTTGGATTCTTATTGTTGCTGAAGATAACATCTCTATTTAGTCCTTTTTAGTTTCGTAATCAGACCTCTTTGAAAAATACAAAAAAAGGAGGGTGTTGTTTGATTGAACAAAAAATCATTACCCTATTTCATGATTGAACTTCCCATATCCCATAAACATCCCACTACTCCCCTTAAATAAAATACCCTAACTTCTTATTTCTTACTAATTTGGTTTTCTTCTTGCTCAGTATACTTGTTTGTGAATGGTGATTAGTTCTTGCTAGGTTAACTTAGTCTAATTATGGTTGATTTTTTGCGGTCATCTTAGTTAATTCTATAGCCTAATTCTTTCTTGTTTTATTATTCACTTAGTTGTAATTGATAATTTCTAGTTTAAGGTAGTTTATTTCTCTTGCTTGCTTAGTTGTTATTTGGTTCTATCATCTGTGAGATAACCCTAGTTCATAGCTATAACATAGTTTGAATCTTTCCATTATTTACTGAATACCCCTTACATTATTTGAGAAAACCAATGCTAGGAAATTGGGGTGACAAATAAGGCAGCGAAAACAAAAATTTAAAGCTTGATTCCCCTTAATAGAAAGTTCGTGTTAACAATAATGCATCTAAGAAGGAAACCAACAAGAGTTATACCTAGTCCTATAGCAAGTCCGATGATAACTCTTGATACAGTACCGTGCTTCTTCTCTAAGCAGCAACAAGATTCTTCTTTAGGCAACAACATGCTCCTTCTTCAGCAGCACTCGAACAATCGTAAGCAACAACCTCCTATTCTGGCCACTACAGACTACGGTTAACAAAGTTCTCCTTATGGAAGAAACCTCCCACCTCTAGATAAGTCTAGGAGGACCACTGAAAACTCCATGTTGCGCTATCAGGGACAACGGGAAGGAGTTGTTCCTTTCGCATGTCAACCTACTAGAGTTGATACACTCTCCCACAATTGTCTCTCCATTGCTATCCCTCCCTTTATTAGGTAAGACTTGTTTGGGCTCTCTATTGGTTACCACAACCAGAGAGGACAACAATTGTCAGAGCAACTATTGTGTTTTGAGAAGCCTCCAGTACCCCTCTATTTATAGGAGAGGCCATGGTCAAGGTTCCCAATTTGTGCAGTAGTCGAAAGTGTCAGATTCATGAATATTTCAGAACCTGCACAAGGCGAATCGGTCGGTTTGCATGCCCAACCATTTGATTAATGTTCAAACCAGTCAGTTCACACTATGAACTGGCCAACAATTTCCTATTCTTAATCACATTGGTATTTAATGTATAATTAATGCTAAACTTGACGTTAACATCAATCCTTGATCCAATTGAATTGACCATCGAACGGAGTGGTTCATCCCATGAATCGATCAGTTGGGACCTGTAAACAGGTCGGTTCACTATGTGAACTAGTCATTTCACACCCTAGTTCAGCCATTGATCAGTCAATGTTGATTCTAATTGGCCTAACACTCCAACTAATTAGTTCAACACTCCTATCGATCTGTTCAATACTTGAACCAGTTAGTTCAGAGTCTAGTCTGTCAGTTTTGGACATCAATTGTTTAATTGAATACCTAAACACTTTTAGTAATAAATCTAAACATCATTCATGAATAAAATCCTTTAATCCAAGTGTATCCAATGTATGTGACCCTATAGGTCAATAATTACATTGGAAGTGAATGTGCATAACCAATTAGGACACCACAAGCAAAGAGTGGTGTCTAAAAATACATCATTGCTACCCAAGTAATTCAGAAAGTTGGAGAACAAATTCAACCTAAAATATGTGATCAGTATTATTGTGATCGTATAGTTCCTTTGTCTTTGATATTTAGATTGAACTCGAGGCATGGAATTGACATCCTCTCAGCATTCAATACAAGTTCCTTGAACTACAATAGACTGTCTGAGATGCATATGAGTTCACATATCACATATTGAATCACATGAGTATGACCGTACATTTCTCAATCTTTCTTTTCATGAGGCCTTGGATATCAATCTTCTATAGGAGGGACAAATCCCATCTACATCACTCATACTCAATCCCCATGTGTTACAGTGAACCCAAGCATCGCCGTTATGGCAATCCTTATTCATGATCATGTTGGATGATGTCAAAGTACATGTACGACATGTGATGAATGTAGTGACTTCAGGTCTAAGAACTACAATCACCACTATCACTATGAAAGATGAGTTTTACTACCATTCCATGTTCTCCATGTGTCACTCTCAGGGTGGGTATGTTTGAAACATTGTTCTCTAACAAGTACATGTGTGCTTGACTTGATATCACATATCATGCCTAATGAGACTCTGTCATTAGTCAATACACACTCTAGTCTTACGTATTACTGTTGTCTATTTTTCTTCCACTACTTGTATAAGATGGAAGTGCCAAAGTATGCTATCTGAGATTCCTAACCTATCTAGTAGCTCCATGATTGTCATAGTATCTCTACTATGTCATTAGTGGTTTGGAACCTCTCACACGTTCATTCACATGAACTTCTTGATCCATACGGTATCTTTAGCCGTTCTCATAACACCAAGATACTCAATTTCTATTGTAGATCAACTGTCTCTTGCTTGGAACCCTTTCTAGATTACAGTTCTCATTTTAAGGTCAAACACTATTTATATTGCAATCATTCATTTTTCATTTTGGAAGCTTGCATCGGTGTAACCCTTTACGCCCAATTCTTCCTTATTACCATAATCAAGATACCGATCCTTTTCATGCTTCTCAAGCACTTAAGGATGTTCTTTATGGTAGTCTAGTGACCTTCACTAGTATATGATAGGTACTCTCTCTCGTCATGTCCAATACTATGAGATTGCTAGATAAGTATATATATATATATATATATATATATATATATATATATATATATCCTCTCATCATGTCCAATACATATGAGATATCAGGATGAGTACATACATGATAGATCTAATTGTGAATGCACGTGGCATATATTCATGTGTTCCTATTCTTCATAAGAACTAGGACATTAGGATCCTAAGAGACTAACTCCATGGAACATGGACAAGTTCTCTCTCATTGACTCATGCATACTGAACCCTTTTAGCATCTTGACAATTTATGTGCTCTTTCTTAGGTTGAAAAGATTTCCAAATTTATCTATATATCTCAATCCCTATCACATAGGATGCTTCACCTAAACCCTTCATAGAGAAGGTGCTTTCTTTTCCAGGTTTTAATACATACAAGGACATCATTTCCCATCATTATGTAGAATATAAATATGCTCTCACTGAAACTTTTGTAATCATAGATTCCATCCTCATTCTGACTCAAGTCAAACTCTTTGATTATCTTGTCAGATAGAAGAATCCATCTCTAATATGCTTGCTTTAATCCACAGATTGACCTTTGTAGCTTACAACTATATTTGCAGTATTAGATTTATAAAATCTTTAGGTTGTGTCTTGTACACATTCTCATAATTATTCCAGTTTTAGGAATGCAATTTTAACATCCATATGCCAAATCTCATAGTCATACTAAGCTGCTATACCAAGTATGATCCTGATGGGTTTAACCACAGTAAATGGGGAAATACTTCATCAACCTTGAACTTGTTTGGAACTCTTTGCAACCAAACTACCCTTCCATGTTGGTCCCCTTTCAAAGAACCAAATGTACCCTATGGGTTTTACCCCTTCATGTGGATCCAACAAGGCCATACCTTGTTGGTTTACATGGAATCCATCTTTGACCTCATGGACTCAAGCCATTTCTCATATTTTGGTTACTCAATAGCTTCTAGGTAGGTTGTTGACTCATCATCTATGATCAACTTACCGCCTTTTGAGTTATAAGTTATTATAATCTTTCAAGCTCAAGGTGTGTTTTACTAGAATTGTGAGTTTTGTGTGTTACATAAGGAACTTGAGATTCCACAACAACTTATGATTCTCCTTGTTCCTACTGTACCTCTTTAGGTTCAATGTTTTCTTGTTTATCTTGAACATTTCAAGTTCTACTTTTACTCCCAATGATTCCTTTGGAACTAAGTTCCTCTTTAGGAATACAACCATCCATATCAACAAACAACTTTGTTGTTGGATTGGGATAAGAGTAGTATTTTAACAATATAACATTATGTGTTTTGTGGACAAAGATTTTCAAGAAAATATTTTCTTATATAAGCTTTCAATCTTAACCATTATAAAAGACATTTTGAGACACTGCCCAAGTCATATCTCATATGGTGTCTTTTGAACCATTTTGGATAGTACATTGTTTTAGTGTAAAGCATGTACCCAAAAGAAATTGGAAGATCGGATAGATTTTACCGATAATCATGACATGACTAACGAGGTGTGATTCATCTTTCTGATACACTTTCATGATACATTATCATTGTGTTTTATGTGGAGTTGATCATGATTCACTATCACAGTCTCTCCAAAAGGTCCTCAGACTCTTAGTTTAAAATATTTCAATATTGATCATATCAAAGTATCTTAATACTTTTACCAAGTTATTTATTTACTCCATTCTTGATCTCCTTGAACACTTAAAGATATCATACTTGTATTTTATTAAATATAATTTTCCATATCTACTGATAACATCAGTAAATATAATAAGGTACGAGTAACTAGTTTTAACATTTATTCTAAAAGGCCTATATACATCAGAATGTATAAACCCTAATAGAATAGTTTCTCTCCCACTACATTTAGTGAAGATGCTTTTGTCATATTGCACAATAAATAGGACTTGCATGTATCTATCTATTCAATAACCAAAAGAGTATAGATAACCATCATATGGATTCTAGAGATGCATTTCTCATTTATGTGATGCTACATATATTCATTGTTTGAGTGATCAAGTCATTAAATATACTTGTCATACACATATGTCCTTACAACCATCACATATAGATTGTGAGACATAGGGTTTGGCATATAAGATCTTATCTTTTAAAATGAAACATCAATTCTTGTCCATACAAAATACATGATGGTTTCATCATTGGGAGGTACATAATGGCAATTCACTAATTCTATTACATGACCATGAATGACAGATTTCAACTATAGTGCAACAACTCTTGCTCAGTATGGTTCTGGATTACTTCTTATTGGGTCCTGAAGTAGAGATCTCTATGTCTTTCCCTTTCCTTTGTTCTTTTAAGTGTGACATATTCCTTTTTACTTACCCATTTCCTTATCTTGAGAGCATAAGATTTGTACTTTACCTTAGCCTTAGAACTCTTCTTGGCCTTGACTTTTCCCTTGGACTCACTTCTATTGATCACCATCACAGATTTGTCCTTCTTCTTCAGACTTTAGCATCAACATGCCAAGTAGTTCTGACAGTGGTTTAGCCAATTTACTCAAGTAGTAACACTTGATAAACTAGATGTATGATTCATACAATGATTTGTAGATTCATATACGTGGTCAACTCTTGACTTGAAAGAAATCCCAGTCTTTCCACATTCCCAATCGCATTGAGCACATAGGGCTCTACTGGATCTCCCTCTGTCAGTTTGCACTCAAACAACACTTTGGAGACATTATAACTTTCTTGCTTTACATGTTTCTTAAGATGTGTTACCATCTCGAGAGTGTCTATGTTTTCATGTTGTTCATGCAACTAATAATTCATATAGCATAGCATAAGGTACTTAATGGCATTACTGGCATGCTTCCAGTATGAATCCACCTTATCCTTAGGCACATTTGTAGCGGGTTCCTCTATCTCTGGTCATTCAAGGACATAGAGCTTTCGCTAATTTATGAAAATGCTTCTCAAAATCCTTAACCATACGTGGAAGTTAATCTCGTTTGTCCTACTCAAGGACTAATCACAATAATAACATATTTGTGTTTGCCATTAGATTCTACAAAAGAAATTTTGCAACTTTTTAAAACATTTTTGATGTGTATGATTTGATAAGTTTGAGATATTAATTAGGCTTTTAATTAATTATTGCTCCCACTATTTTGTTCAAATTGATAACCCTCATGTATCCATTTGGAGATTGTAGCATACAATCTTCTAGTGAGACAAGACCTAAAACAATTGAATTATTACCCAGTTAATGCCAACATTCATAACCAATTATTAAGGTAGGCAACATTTTCCAATTACATCTCATACAACTCTTGGATAGATGGTGTACACGACTCTTTATCACAATCCATATGCATGCTTCTATACACTTAATCCTATTAAGGTCACCTCGTTAAGCCACCCATAAGCCAACCCGATAGAATATGCTCCCTACTACGGCAGAACCTACATATCTATCATCACACTTCCACAAGATAGACAACACACCACACTAGGGTGTAACGTACACTTGGTCGATCAAGATTTTCATGTGTGTCACTTATGGAAAGAATCTTAGACTTAATATTATATTGAGAGATTTTATATAAATACATATACATATCCAATCACCACATCCTTATAGTACGCATCATATACATGATATAACCACATACGAGACATATGCAACATGAAGCACACAAGCGATGGCTATGGCCATTCAATTGTAATTCCTTGGAGCCATAAGGAATTATTACCACCTAAGGTCTACAACACATGCAACAACCTATTGTTGGTGAAGATATGTGCTCCATCCAATCTGGGTGGATCGGTTCAACACTTGAACTGGTTGGATCGCCACTTGGACATTCAATTGGGCTCTTGAAAGGGTCATTTGGTCTTGGGTTGAATTGATGTCTGGACTCGTCTAGTCGATCGGTTGGGCCACCAGTCGATTGGTTCACCCTCCTGGTATCTATCCTCCATGGTCCTACAATCAATCGATTTGTCTCATGAGCTAGTCAGTTTTTCTGGTGCAGAATGTCTTCTCATGACAAAACATAAATTAAAACTATCCTATTTCTTATTACATTGTGTAAGGGAAAACTTTGAGTTACATTCAAGGTGAATTAATAAGAAGAGTGTTAATTTAGATTTGGAAAGGAGAGAGAGATTCAATATACAAAGTGAGATAGAAATAGGAATAAACAACCACAACCATGCACACACAGATCAAATGTTGTTGGCCATAACCATGCTAAACATCCACCATCAAAACTAATTTTAGGGAGATGCATGTGAATTTCATACATAACATATCATATATATATATATATATTAGTTTTGTGGAGTCATATGTGGAATTTAATCGGATATGCACTTCAACCAGTTTAATATTCACGTCATATGTAATAAGATAAATCCAATCATATCAATTTAAATAGTATCACCACTTGGATTATTCAACCTTGTTTCATCAACATGCCTTTGGCTCACATCATGATTTCCCATATGACTTGTTGGCTGCTGAATAACTCTCCCATCCCTTAGAACTGACACGTCATTAACTTTCTCATGGTGGAGAGGGGGAGATTGTTGTTGTTTTGGAGGAGGTGTAGGTGGTCATTGGTGTTGGAATGAGTTGGAGAGTAGTATTGATAGTGGTGAGTGTATTGGTAGGGAAGTTGTAATGATGGTGATTTAGGTGTATAAGATGGTGTTGCAGTGATGATGATGATGGTGATGGTGATAGTGATGGAGGTGTATAAGGTATATGAGGAGCAAGGCCTTGAAATTGATATATGTGTTGGACTTTCGATGTGGGTGGACTATAGGACTTTTGAGAAGCACCTATTGGTTCACTTGCAACATGAGAGTTCACCATGTGTGGGGGAGGAAGTTTCCCTTCCACTTGAAGACCAAGTACCGATGAGAGTTGCTTCACTCTTTGCTAAAGTTTTGTCACATTCATTTCATCCTCATCAAAGGTTGTCAACCTAGAGAACACTTCATCCTCAAACCTTGAACTAATATCTTTGGCTTCGTTGTTCCCAATTTCTATGAGAATGAAGGGCCTTCATTTATTCACAAAATGACTCAACAAAATTAACCGAGTGACTAGGATCACAAACCACTTGATTCTTCATAAAAGTCATCATTTCAATATGAATGTTCATCATTTGTAGGCTTGAATCATTAGGAGTTGAAGGTTTCACACCAATGACATTGTTACAATCATTAACAATGCTAGAAGCTTAGTGCCTTGATTTTTCCACCAAGTTCTCAAATAAAGGCCATGCTTTCTTTGAGGTTTATCCATGAATGCACCTTCACAAGAATTTGTTGAAGGTTGACTAATTTGGGAGAGATCATAGTAAAAAGATTGAACAAGTTGGCACATGGGAGTTTTGTGGTGAGGGCACTCTCTCAACATCTTCTGGAATATTCAAGCATCATGGAACCTCTCATGATCCATTTGGTTGAAATTCACCATAGCATGATGCATTTGTGTCAAACTTGCAATATAGTAGAGTTTCTTCAAGAAGGCATTCTTCATATCACCCCAACTCATGATTTCCATTTTTGAGTCATACTAATCTTTGGCTTTATCTTTAAGGGAGAATGGCAACAATGTAAGGTAGATGGAGTCATATGTAGCGGTTCACATTCTAAAAGTAGAGGAAGATTCCAAGAAAGAGTTGACATACATGTATGGTTTTCATTCTCACATCAGTAGAAGGTAGGACAAAGCCCAAAAAAACCAGGAGGAATGGAGAACTACTTCCCTGGATATGCTCAACTCTATTTGCAATTGGCAAACTGTAGTTTCCAGGAATAAAGTAGTCATGAAGAGGCTTATACGGTGGAGCAGGTTGCTCATGTGCATCCCAGTCTCCCATCTTGTCTTCCAAGGGTCTAGATACATTGTAAATTGACGTGGCTCTGATACCATTGTAGGGAAATATGGACGACGGATATGGCAGTAGAAAAAAAAAACAATTAAAGCTCAATTCCCCTTAACAACAAGATCACGACAACAGCAATGTACCAAGAAAGGAAAGCAACAAGAGTTATACTTAGTCTTAGAGTAAGTCCAACAACAACTCTTCATGCAATACCGTGCTTCTTCTCTAAGGAGCAGTGAGTTCTTCTTCAAGCAACAACTTGCTCCTACTTCAGCAACACTCAAACAATCATCAACAACAACCTCTTGGTTTAGCCACCACAAACGGCGGTTGATGGAGTTCTCCTAGCAGTATAAGTCTCTTGCCTCTAGAGAAGTCCATGTGGACCACCAAGAACTCCATTTTGTGCTACCAAAACCAACAGAAAGGAATTGTCCCTTTCAAATGTCAACCTGCTAGAGTTGATACACCTTCCACAATTGTCTCTCCCTTGTTATCCTTCTTTTTATTGATTAGGACTTGCTCAGTCTCTCTGTTGGTTACCACAACCAGAGAGGACAATAATTTTTAGAGCAACTATTGTATTCAGAGAAGCCCCCAGTACCCCTCTATTTATAGGAGAGGCCAGGGACAGTGTTCTCAATCTGTGCGGGAGTCGAAAGGGTTAGATTCACAATTTTTCCAAAACTTGTGCATGGAGAACCATTCGATTTGTTTGTCCAATCGGTCGGTTCATGCGTGAACTGGTCAGTTCACACTATGAACTGGTCGGTTTGTACAGTTTCCTATTTAGAAACACCTTGGTATTCAACGTACAATTAATGCTCAACTTGACATTAGCACCAATCCTTGATCCAATCAAATTGACCATCAAATGAGGCGTTTCAACCAATGAACCGATTGGTTCACACCCAGGTTTAGCCATTGATCAACCAATGTTGATTTCAATTGACCTGACACTCCAATTGATCGGTTCAACACTCAAACCGATCAGTTCAACACTTGAATCAGTTGGTTCAGAGTCCATTTGGTGAATTTTTAACCTCAGTTGTTTAATTTAATACCTAAACACTTTTAGTAATCAATCTAAACATCATTCATAAATAAACTCCTTTAATTCAAGTGTATCCTATGTGTGTGACCCTATACGTCCATAATTACATGGAAGTATGAGTCCATAACCAATTATGACATCATAAGCAAAGAGTGGCGTCTAGCATCACATCATTGCTATCCAAGTAATTCAAAAAGTTGGAGAACAAATTCAACCTACAACCCATGATCAGTGTTATACCATGATCGTATAGTTACTTTGTCTCTGATATCTGGATTGAACTCAAGGCATGGAATCATCATCCTCTCAACATTTAATCCATGTTCCTTGTATTAGAGCAGACTTCCTGAGATGCATATGAGTTCACATATCATGCAGGATATCCAAGGCATCTTGATAAGCAAGACTGGATTGAACTCGAGGCATGGAATCCCATCTACATCACTCATATTCAATCCCAATGTGTCATAGTGCACCCAAGCATCACTGTTATGGAAACTCTCATTCATGATCACATTGGATGATGTCGAAGTACATGAACGACATGTGATGAATGTAGTCTAAGAACCACTATCACTATGAGACATGATTTTGACTACCATTCCATGGTATCCATGTATCACTCTCTTGGTGGGTCTGTTTGATACATTGTTCTCTAATATGTAATTATGTGCTTGACTTGATATCACATATTATGACTAATGAGACTCTGTCATTAGCCAATACACAGTCCAGTCTTATGTATTACTATTTTCTATTTTGCTTCCACAAAATATCTGACTAGAGACATAACAAGAATGTATGTACTCGTATCATACATATGATCTCATTGTTCAAGTAACGTATTTGAAGACATACATCATCGAGTAACATCATTCTTTAGACATCTACTATGCCTATGTCATCATCTCATGTTGAGATAAACATAATAGAAAGAATTACCTTTATTATTATCAAATTAGGTATCTAATGCCACATCACAACTATCAGATGATTGGCTCTCTGGGCATACATACCAACAACCAAAACTTGAAACCCAACCTAGCTCCTTTTTTAGGAACCTAGAGAACCTCACAACTTTATTATCTAGAGTTGTCCATGTTGATTAGTCCAAACTTGACCATTATACTACATCCTCTAGCCCTTGTGCTTGCTAGTCTATTGCATAGTGTGTGAACTGGGTACTTTTGTTAGTCATTGTGTTTGCACATCAAGCTTCTTACTGCCATTGCTAGGGATGGTTGTGTTTGACCATGCTATTTGTTTCCATTTGACTTTTTCTAATTGCCCTCCCCATTTCATATTCTTTATATTGATCTTGCATTATTTTTTTCTAAATCTCTCATTTGGTTGGTTGTGTTCATGTAAGGTGAGACTATTTTATTTGGTGGACACCTTTGTCTCTAGATACTTTATCGAGGAATACGAGATAGGGCATGATAGAAGAATAAACTATTGCAAGTTCCAAGAGAAAGTGGTAGACATGGGAAACCCACACAATTTTATCCACCTCATGATCATGACCATGAGTTCCATGAAGAAGACATGAATACTATTGACCATCTACCACCACTGTCAATCACAAGGCCTCTTCAAAACTACTTCATCCCAAAGAACTATATTTTCCATTGTCACTAGCATTGGACATCTTTTAAGGAAAGCATTCCCCATTCCTCCCACCTTGTTGTAGCTCCGACCAGTCTTCTATAGAGTAGAGTCCAAAAATCCCCACAATCATATTGATTCCTTCTTGGAATGTTCTCCACCTTACGCAATCCAAATGATATTGGTGATTCCATTCGCTTAACCTTATTTTCCTTCTCTCTTAAGGACAAGATGAAAAAGTTTACTCTTCTAGGACTAAGATTTTGACATGGAACAAATGAAGAATGAGTTCTTAAAAAAATTCTATCTTATTTCTAAGTTAACTTCAGTGCACCATTATATAACTTCTTTTGGAAATATGAGCAATAAATAGTTGCAGGACAATTGGGAGAGATTCATAATGTTTCCAAGAGTTTGACCTCACCATTAAGTTCCTCAATGATAGTTGGTATAATAGTATAATTCCAATTTGTCTCATCTCAATCAATCTATGGTTGAATCTTCATGTGGTTTCACTTTCATTGACATGACTTCTGAAGAAGCTTGTGCGCGATTTTCTCACACACAAAAAACTCTATCCATCATGCATACTCTTCTACTATTCATTATAATAGGAACATTGAAATGATTCCTCCTAATGCAACTTTTATCTTCAATGGCACCAATACACAATTCATGTAGATCCCCAGTGACATGTTGGACATGATGAAGATCCAAGGTGAAAATCCATCTAGTGATTTTGTGCAGGATGTGGACACCTTTATTGGAAAATTAAAGGCATTATAATATGTTGGAAATATAAACTCAAATTCCTAAATGTTACAACCATACAACTAGAGTCGAAAAATCACCCTAAATTCTCATGAAAGCAACACATAGATGATGTACAGGGGCATACATGAAAACAACAAAAATAAAATATGGATCCATGTTTGAAGATGAGGTGCTTTGAAGGTTGAGAGGACTAGATGAAGTGAAGAAGTATTTTAAAAATCCATGGTCATGTTGGGAAATCATGAAGATGATAGGCACAACAGAAGCAATATAATTTGTCAATTAACCCCATGAGAAGATCTCATCAATAAAAACATATAGGGAAGGAGGGGATGTAAGGTATACCTTTTTGTGAAGTAGATCTAACAATGTTGCTCACATGGAATATAGATGTGAAGAAGGTGTTGATGATGTTCCCCCATCATAGTCACAAAAGTATTTATGTCTCTATATCGTGTACATGGATGATGGGAACTTCATGTAACCCTTCAAGAGCCGACAGGGAAGGAGCAACCTTTCTATTGGAAAGGTTCTACCATTGTACTATCTCCCCTTTTCTCTCTATACATGTGTATAATGGAAATTAAGGTTTCGTGTATCCAAAGATGTAACCGGAATGATGTCTATCACATCCCTTTATATAGGAGATGAAAGGAAGCAAGGTTATTAATATACCCTATGAAACAAAGGGGGAACATACTACATTTTAGCGACCCACTCATGGACATCAAGTTAGTCGACAAGCCAATCAAGTCGAACTAGTATCTAAAAAACTAGCTAGAACAAGTCAGGTAACTTATCAACCTAGTCCGGTCATTTCACTTGATTGGACCTTTTCCAATTTGGTTGATCTTATCCACTAAACAAATTGCAATGATCTTGTCCAATCAACCGATTGTGATGATTCCAACCTAGTCAACCACCTAAAATTTCTAATTGATCAATTGGTTGTCTATTCATGTGAATGGACTTCTTTTCTAGCCTACCAAGCTTCCAAACTATCTATCAATGCTCTAATTATTTATTTAAACATTTTCATAACCAATTATTCATGTGTCCCTTGTTATACTCCTCTTCCATATGCATCCTATGTTTTGGACCTTATTGTCTTCACATTATGTTGGCAATGTTATCAATAATCATATTATGACTTCACAGACAATGATTGGTGTCTACAAAGACTTCATTTCCACCCAAGTGATTATAGAAATTGGATAACAACTTCAACTTAGTGATGTTACTAGTGTGATAGTGATTGTATAATCCATTTGACTCTGATATCCAGATTTGATCCAAGGCATGGAAACATCCTCTTCATTTCCAATCTTTGTTCCTTGATCTAGATCCATTTGAGGTACATATGATCTCAATATCATATATTGACTCAGATGAGCATGGAAATGTAGTTCATAGTATCACTAATGAAGTGGTTGGATTCCATATACATCACTCACAATAATCTACATGTTCCATAGTGCACCCAAGAACTACCTATATGGCAACCCATATTCGATATATCACATTGAGTAGTGTTAAAGTACATCAAACAACATGTGACCGTTGTAGTGAATTTAGGTCTAAGGACCACAATCACCACTATCACGTTGATGTATGGTTCTAACTACCATTTCCAGATTCCACTACACTTTCTTATAACAAGTACCTTTGACTTGATACCTGATATCATGACTAATGAGAAATATTCATCAATAAAACATACATACTAGTCTCAATGTTTTATTGTAGTACTAATTTCTACAATAATATATGATTAGGGACCTATAGAAGAATTGATACTCTTAGCATACTAATGATATCATGTTCATGCCTTCAACCCAAAATCATATGTCATTAAGTCATTCATTATTAGGGCATTTTTACATTTATCCATTGTCGCATATTAGATTGAACATAATAATTGTAATTGCCTTTCTTAATAATCATTATTACAAAGTGTGCCATTGCAATACTATTAGGACATACTACCAATAGTCTCCTACTTTTTGTAGAGCTAATCACTCATGAATTTAAGTCCATATGACCTAACATGACCATCATGCTTCTGCTATGGAAGTGCTTTCATCATAGGATCAACAACATTGATTTTGGTTGGTACTCTGCAAATCTTCACATTTTCTTGATGTAAAATCTCTTGTATGAGATGGTAGAGACACACTATAAGATTGGAATGATGGCATGATATGGGTTCCATAGCTTGTGCAGTGGCTCCATTGTTGTCGTAGTATAGCTCTAAGACATCGTCAATGTATGGAACCACTCCTATTTCACCAAATAACTTCTTGGGGTCCATATAGATTCCTTTCCTGTGATAGAGGCAACAATGTACTCAAACTCTATTTTAGATTCATCCATAGTTTCTCACATGGAACTTTTCCATATCAAAACCCATCATTGAGGCAAAATACGAAACGTGAATAAGACTGATAATTGTTCTTGTCAGTTTGGATGCTTGTCTTGGTGTAATACTTTATAACCAATTCTTCCTCATCACATAAATAAATATCCAATCCTTAGTTCTTCTTAAGTAGTTAAAAATGTTCTTTACAATTCTAATGATCTTCATTGGGATCTTACTGGTACCTCCTTGTCATTCTCAAATCATTCCAGATCAAGAAGTATACATAACATTGCATACATGGTAGATCCAATTGTAGATGCATATGGAATCTAATTCATGCATGCCCTCTCTTCAAAGGACCCAGGGGACATTGAGCTCTAGAGAGACTTTGTGACATCCTAGGAAATGAGGCCTCAAATAGAATGATCTTATAAGGAATGATTGGACTACCCATATCACCAAGGTGCACCTCCTTTTCAGAGAGCCCATCACTAAAGAACTCTGTGGTTAAGCATGTTCAACCCAGAGTAGTACTAGGACGGTTGACCAGTCGGGAAGTTTATCTTGGCTTGCATGTGAGTGAGGACAAAGTGCATAGTGAAGGCTAGTGATGATCCATGAGGCCAGTCGTCATTCCTGAAACTCAACTAGAGCCTTTGATAGTGGGCCCAGATGTTACAAATGATATCAGAGTCAGGTTCCCCTCCAATAGGTGGGGCCACATGGACATGACACTCCAGTCTTAAGCCATGCGGTCCGGGCATGTTGGAAAGGGCTATTCTAGTTGATGGAGCCACCCATGCATCGACAATCGTGGATGGGATATGGGTGTACACGTGGCATTACTACAGGTATACACTAAAATAGGGAGAGATTATGGGACCATATCATTGATCCTTGACGAGGACGTCAAGATTCTAAGTGGGGGAGATTGTAACATCCTAGGATTTGAGGCCTCAGATAGAATATGTTATAAGGAATGATTGGACTATCCATATCACCAAGGTGCACCTCCTTTTTAGAGAGCTCATCACTAACAAACTCTATGGTTAAGCATGCTCAACCCAGAGTAGTACAAGGATGGTTCACCAGTTGGGAAGTTTATCTTGGCTTGCATGTGAGGTGAGGAAAAAGTGCACAATTAAGGGTAGTGGTGATCTGTGGGGCCAATCATCATTCCTGAAACTCTACTAGAGACCTTGATCGTGGGACCATGTGTTACTAACTTATTCAATCAAACACGGAAAATTTTCATCTCTTAGACTCTTTCATGTTGAACATTTTCAATACTTTGTCAATTTATGTACTTTGAATTAGACCAAAAAGCCTTCTAGATCTATCTCTATAGATCTTGACTCCTAGTATATAGGATGCTTCTCATAACCAACTGTAGAGTAGGGATGTCATTCCCCATCAATAGTATGTCATATACATACAATATGAGGAATACAATTATGCTCCCACTAACCTTCTTGTAAGCATAAGGTTCATCTTCATTTTTATAAAACTGAACTATTTGACTGACTCATCAAACAAATATTCAATCTTTAAAATGCATGCTTCAACCTATATATTGAACTTTGTAGCTTACATGCTTTTCTTGTTTGGAGTGATAAAACCTATGGTTGTATCATATACACATCTTCCATAATATTCCCATTAAGGAATTTGATTTTAATGTCAATTTTTTAGATTTCATAGTCATGATAAGTTGCAATTGCAAGCATGATCCTAATGGATTTAACCATCACAAATGGTGAAAAAGTTTCATCATAGTCAACACATTGAACTTTCTTAAAATCCTCTACAACCAACCAGCCTTTATAGATCTGTATATTACCATCCATGTATGTCTTCTTCTTGAAGACCCATTTACAGCCATGGGTTTACCCCTTTAGGTGGATCTACCATGGTCGATACCTTGTTAGTATACATGGAGTCCATCTCAAATCCCAAGGGTTCATGGTATGTTTCAAAATTAGGTCTCTCAATAATCTCATTCTAGGTTGTTATTCAATCATTATCAATGATTAGCACATTATCTTATTGAGCCATAAGAAATTCAAATCTCTATGACTCAAGATGTGCCCTACTAGACCTTCTAAACTCTTTTGTTATAGGAGGAACTTTAAATTCCAAAAAAAATTAAGGTCCTATAGTTCCTTATCAACCTCCATAGGTTAATGTTATCTTGAAAGTCTCAAACTTCTATATGTTCTATTTTCCTCGCATTGTTTCCTTTGGAAATAAATTTATTTTTGAAGAATAAAATAGTTTTGATCTCAAACACTTTGTATTTAGATAGAATATAGAAATAATATTTCTTGTTTTGCTTAGGATATCCAAGAGAATGAAAATTTCATATTTAGGTCCTAGATTTTCATAAAATAATTTTCTGACATAAGATTCACATTGCTAAATCTTCATAAAAGATATATTTAGATGTTTCCCTCTCCATATATCATATGATGTCTTTTGAATTAATTTAGAAGGTAGGTGGTTAAGTGTGAACATTGTGTTTTCATATCATATTATTAGAAGGAAGTTGGAAGAACATCTAAACTCATCATCAATTGTACCATGTCTAAAAAAAGTAATTTCTTCTTTCTGATACACCATTATGTTGGGGTGTTCTAGGTGGATTTCATTGTGATACAATTCCACAATACCTCACAAAGACCTCAAACTCTTGGCTTAAGTATTCAACACCTGAATCTGATCAAAATGCTTTAATAGTTTTTGCAAATTGATTATGTACTTCATACCTGAATTTCTTGAAATTTGCAATGGATTTTGCCTTGTATTTCATTATATACACATGGCCATATCTATTGAGGCCATCAGTAAATGTGATGAAGTATTGATAAGTGCCTTTGGTATTTGTGCTAAGAGGTCCACATACATCAATATATAGTCCTTATAAGTCACTTTCCCTTTCACCATTTCCAGTAAAGGGTTCTTTTGTCATCTTGCCAAATAAATAGAATTTACATGTCTCAATTGATTCAAAATCAAATGAGTCTAGACATCCATATTTATGGAATTTAGAAATGTTCTTCTCACTTATGTGGACTATATGACAATGCTACAGGTAAGTTTTGTTTGAGTCATTGACTTTAAGATTTTTTAGCAGTTATGTTATAGCCATTTGTATCAAGGTCTCACAAATAAAGATCATAATACATAGGGGCACTGTCATAAATGATCAAATGTTAAGAAATAGAAAATTGACCATTTCTTATATGAAATTCAAAGCCATTATTGTCCAAACATGAAACATAATTGATGTTCTAATTCATGGCATGTACACAATAACAATTCTCTAACTCTATTATAAGCCCACTAGTCATAGATAAATAGTAGGTGCCTGCTATACTGGAAGCAACTCTTACTCCATTTGCAAAGCATATCTCCTCCCCGCCTTTCTTCAGGAGTCTACTTATTTTTGGATTCTACATATATTAACATATGTGATATCCACAGAAAATATCTAATACCCATGTTGAAGACGTAAATAAGTTTATTTTTATAACATATATACCTCAAGTGGAGATCTATGCCCCCTACTTTTTTTTTAGTTCCTCTATCTAGAGAGGAAATTTTCTCTTCCAATGTCTATCTTGGTGAAAATGGTGACAATTGTTTTTTATGCACTCCTCCTTTTGTCTCAAGTGAAGAAGAGTATACTTTTGGCCATCCTTAGAAACTTTCTTGGCTTTCCTTTTCCCCTGGACTTTCCTTTTCCTCAAATGACCTCAACACAGATTTGGGTTTGTCTTTTTTCATTTTCCCCTCAACTATTCTTAACAAGCCAAGTAGCTCTAACAAAGGTTAACAAAATCGTTAATGTTTTAGTTCCTAACAAATTATTGATTTTAATCCAGCAATAATTGCATGATCACATCCTTGGCCAAATCTTGGCCTAAAGGAAATCACAATTTCTCTAGACTTTCCATATACCCAATTAACTTGAGTACATGGGGTCCCACTACATCACCTTCTTCCAAAATGCACTAAAAAATGCCTTGAAGACATCATACCACTCTTGCCTTGATTGTTCTAGGTACATGTTCCTAATATGTGTTTTCATCTTAACAGTTCAACTATTGTCATGTTGCTTATGAATCTCATGATTCATGGATCATATCATAAGGCATTGGATGTCCAAAAAATCATCAAAATGCTTATGGTAAGTTTTCCTTTCCGTACTAGATGCATTTGGAGTTGGTTCATGTTACACCCTAATCTCACAATTACCACTAATCATGAGATTAGGGTATAAATTGAGGATTTAATGTAATACAAAGATCACCCTTAACTTCTTTTTTTTCAAACTCTTTGTTTTCTTGCATTGAATCACATAAACTAACTCTACAAGAGAATCAAACTTTGATCACTTTAATATGATCTCAACATAATTGATACACATCCATACATTCATTCTCAGGTTCATACGACATGATAATCAGATACTGTTACGACCCCACCTTCCAGTAACCCCCAATTAAGGGAGATCGAGAAGTAGAAGCCGCACCCATAATTTCCGAATCAAAGGTTCGGCACTTAACCAAGAACAATTATTAAATTTTAACAGACTAAACTGAAAAGTTGTAAGAAAAATAAACTTTCGCATACCTTTTTTAAAAACTTGGATCTCTAAACTTCTATCCACTTATGGATTATACATCTAACTAATCCTCCTTGTATTTTACTTCAAGTATTTCACAATATGATGATTTACTGTTTGTCCTTTTGTCTTGTACCTAAAACGCCGACAAACAAAACATCAGTCAGCCGAAGCTGGTATGTGGGGGAAACAATAATCATGTAAATATGTTAACAATATAATCATTCAATTAATCATTTAACAACCAAGATTACATTTTAGATATAACTCCGCAATCCAAGAATACCCTATCCTCTGTGTTGTCCCCATTAAACCCCTCATGATCCACCTATCAAGTGAACCAGTTTCTATGGTTGAGTCACATGGAACTACTCATAGGTAGACCACTCCTTAACTCAGGGTATGCTAAAGAGTCTCATGACACTACACGTAGGTAGCCTAGTTTCCAACTAACGGTAACCTAGACCTTGCTCTAGGATTACCCCTTTTTTATCCTTTTCAAAGCAACAGAGGTGGACCCGGATCTAGCCAGTTATATGTGCACATTTATAGTGATAATCGTAGTCACTTTATAGTTGCATGAAATAAATAGACATCCAACAATTATTTTCAAGCAACCGATAAAACTTCGAGAATCGTCGTGAAACTAAAGCGATTATTCATAAGCGTAACCACATACCTGATCTGATGATTTGAACAGAAATATCCATGCAAATAAGAATCCAAGCAAGCAAGCATTTTCAACAAGATCCTGAAATAATCATGTAATTCCCTTTTTATTAC
This sequence comes from Alisma plantago-aquatica, assembly GCA_963693085.1. Lineage (NCBI taxonomy): Eukaryota > Viridiplantae > Streptophyta > Magnoliopsida > Alismatales > Alismataceae > Alisma > Alisma plantago-aquatica. The sequence continues at coordinate 575,181,690 of OY856412.1, read as the reverse complement.
TCATGTCATCAAGATCTATTAAACCTAGCTCGCCTCCTAGGGTTTCTAGTTCACTTTTAGGGTTTCCATTGCAATTAGGGTTTCCCATCATATTTTACTATTTCAAACCCTAATTTTATACCATTACTCATAAACCCTTATTATCTCCTCTTTTCTTCAATATTAAGGTTATCTTATCCACATATAACCCTATTCTCAGATTAAGAGTACCATTAACCATCAATTACTCTCATTAAGATTCTTTTATATTAAATCTACTATTTTTATCCTTTTAATCCATGACAAGATCATTATACGCATTTATCATTAATTCAAAGTTCATTATGGTTTAATCACATAGGAACTCGATTTGCCACAATTCTACCTTTTATTCATGAGAAAACCCTAATTACTACTTTTAGGGTTTTTATCCATAACTAGGAACATATTTTCACATTTTTTTCAAATTAAATATGATCTTATCATCTTTGACCCTAAATTAGGATTTCTAAATACTTAATCATTCTCATATGGGGTAAAAACCCTAAATCATGCAATTTTACATCTAGATCAGGTTTGAATCTATCATTATCATTCAACAGGTTATTAATACTTCAATTAACCCATTAAGCATACTAGATTCAACCTTTAATCACAAATAGGGTTTTTAACTTAACTTTAATGCACTTATAGTACTTTTGTAATTAGGAACGGAATCCATCTTTCATATCATTTTTATTGGATTCCTCTCGTTCTCCTGATCAAAATTCATATATTACTTGTCCTAATCGGAGTTACCAATATTTAATTACAAATTTAGCAAAGTTTCACTTACTTGGCCAATCAGAGAGCGCCACGTGGCTGTTTCCATGCAAAGCTCACGCGATGGAAAACATTTTGAAAAGTCTTTTATGCCCTCCCTTAAGTCGATTGACGTTGTATCTCGTAGAGGGTATATTCGTCAAAACACATGTGCTTCTCCTACCTTGCGAGCAACCCTAGGTCGCCGCCTGCAGTGACTCGGGGGGATCTTTCCTCCTCCATCCTTAGTCTCCAGGGTGCCGACGATGGTCCTCCAGCCTCCGCCTCCCTCCTCCATGCTCCCACGCACCTGATGGTGCCCCTTTCATGCACCCAGGGCAGCTGGCCTATGCTGGTCGAGCCTGTCATCTGCGGCCGGCCTGGCAGTCGTGCTGCTGGTTGCTGTGCGACGGTGGCGGCCAGGGAAAGGTGGAAAACCACCCTTGATCCTAGGAGCAGCTTCATGCCTCCACCAAGATCGCGCCACAGCCACTAAAGTCCCCGAAACCGCCATGTGCTCACTTGGTTAGGGTTAGCATGGAAGAAGAAGGAGAAGAGGTTAGAGAAACGTGGGATTCTCCTTCCCTTAGAACCAGGGCTCTACCCCTTATATAGGGGTGAGAAATGAAGCCCTAGATAGGCTTATACTCGACTCAAATAGTCCTTTTCCAAAAGGAATCATATTCCTTCTAGGAGAAGTATCCTTCTCTCTCCTCATTATCCTTTTGTTATGCTTTATTTTATGGATAATTGGAAATACAAAAATCCTCTCCCTTACACTCTATATTCTTGGCTTTTAACCTGTTAGCCATGAAATTATATTTCCTTTTAGTAGAAAATACCCTTTCTTCAACAATACCATGAAATTCATTAATTAAGCATCATACGATCTTCTTATTTGACTTTATTGGTATTTTCTCTTTCCTCTTTCTTCATTGGGACTCCTTGGATTCCAAGAAACTCTAATAATTCGAAATTCCTTTTTAAGGAATACTCTTTATCCTTAAATGCATCAATATGCATTATTTCATATTATCATGTTGATTTCTTATTAAAATATTTCCTTTTGAGGATTTCTCTTTCTTTCTCTTTAATTTTCCTCATTGGTTTTCCTTTTTTACATTAGGAATCCTTGGGATACGAAATCCCACTAAGGATAACTCAATTACACCTCTTTTCACTCATTTTCCACATTTTACCATTATTTTCAATTTCTTTCTTAATAAAGAAATACTTAATTGATCTTTTCTCTTCTTATTGCATTCTCTATGCAACTTTGGACTCCTTGTAACCCAAGGAACCCAAGAGGCACGAAATCCATCATTGGGTCACATTCTTTTGCCTTCTAGAGGTTTCCACATCTTTCTTTTCTAAAAAAAATCAATTATTCATTTACTAATTGAATTTCCTTGTTATTTGGGCCCAATATCCAATAAAGCCCACAACAAAACCATCAAGGCTATTGTAAACGAAATCCACTTATTCTAAACAAATTACATCATTCTTTGTCCAATTATCTTTACATTTCTCACCTATTGAACCCAAACATTGGGGTTGTAACATCCTTCCCCTCTTATAGGAATTTTGTCCTCAAAATTCTATCAAGCAAATAAACAATTCAGGATAAGACTTTTCCATGTCCATCATTGGCCCCTATGTGGCATTACCGTACTCATGGCGCTTCCAAAGAACCTTTATTATCACATATTCTTTTCTCTGAGTTCTTTCATCCCGACGTCTATAAACTGCACAGGTGACTCAGGCCATTTCAGCCTCCCTTGGGCTCACTAGGTTCATTGTTCAGCACATGGTCTAGGTACCACACATAGTGCTCTAAATTGGACGCATGGAACTCATCACACATTACTTTATCCTGAGGGGTAAGATCAAACTTAACCTTCTCCACCAAACCATGTCAAAAGAACTCATGCATCGGGGACTCGACTCTCTTAACTAAAACTTAGAGGGGTCGGATTTTCATGTCACATATTCTCCCACAGTGAACTGCATGTCAGTCTACTTTGCATTTGCTCATGACTCATGTCATCTCTAGGCTCCTTTCATCCATTGCACGATCAAAGAGACTTCATCTACACACATTGTGGCCCTTTTCTAACCATCACATGGTCCTTTCACCAACATCACCTTACTGAAGTGGTGACCGACACAACCTCCCTTACAGAGCTTCTTTAACTCCCGATACTGGCGATGGTGGTTATCATGACATCTTTCATAGGATAAGAACTGTCTCTAGATATCACCTTGAATGAACACACATGCTCTCATCAGACCCTTTAGTCTGGATTATACTAATCATTAGTTAGGGGTGATAAACTATACTAACATCGAGTTCTTCATGTACCTACTCCCACCCTTTGGAAGGGAACCTTTAGGTCAAACTCAAAGACCTTCGAACTCGCATCATGGTGCAGTTGAACCATCTCTTTTCATATGTAGTTCAACCAGATCTGGGTAAGATGATCCTCTATACCCCATATTGCATCTCAGCCTTCCTAGGTCTAGGGGAGACTTACAACATCCATAGTGATGAACTCCTTTTCTCTTTTATCCTTTATATCAATGCACTGGTGTTCGTCCTTCTCCCTCGGCTTGCATGGCCACATACCACATGCAGCCTCATCTCCAGCACCCACAGTACTACTACCACTCATTATCTCAGTAGTACCATGGTGGATGGTGACCTTAAAATCATGACTTCTTGTATGTCATGATTCATCAAGATCGATTCTTCAGAAACCCTAAACCACTCTCATCAGGGTTTCATCACCTTCCTATCCAAAGCAGTGTATCTGAGGTTCTCTCACCATCCCTTCATTACATCAAGGACTATACTGGCTAACCAAACAACCATTAACTTTTTCAACATATCTCGTTACATCTGAGTGTTATCCAAACACATCTCCTTTCCAAAATTAGGGTTAGACAAACTAGGCAGCTATATATCAACCAGAGCATCCATTACCACTTCACATCCTTACATATTAGGAAACCTTAAAAGCATACACTTCCATGTGTTTCACTCATCATCTCAAACTCGAACTCTAAGTCTATCTTCATTGCAAGCACTTTGAGCTCATCTTTTTGGTGATCAAACTCAACCTTATATGACTCATATCTCATGATAAAAACATCCTCATAAGGTGACTACCTCATTCCTCTTAGTGTTTGCAAACCGTCCATGTATCATTTACTCCACCAGGGTATGTTATCACTTCTACCCTCATACCTCATAGAATCGTTCCAACTCACATCATCTTTTATCCTTGGTGCATGGCATGCGTACTGTCCTATCTCTCACTTCCCATAACAAGAGGAAATAAGCATTTGGCTGCAGTCCAAATACAGAGTTCTTCTTGTTCCAAGAGTAGAGATGGTACATTCCACCTTGCCAGTACACCTTTTAATCTAAGTTGAAACGTGTCGCATATGTCTCAACATCACATTCATCTTGATATCAAAGTTACTTCCATGGAAAACTAGTCTTGAAACTACTTGGTCCAAACACAATCCTTGGTCACTTCCTCTAGGTCTATAGGGTTCTGGCACTTTTGGGGTCATCCCTTTTTCCTTTATGCATCCAAAGAGTGCCCTACTCATCTGCCCTTTGGGTCCCATGAGTTCATGAAGGTGATCAATCTCCTAACCCATGACCCTCAGACAATGATAGTTGTTACCTCCCGACCCTATGGTCATGTGCAACTAGGGAGTTAGGCAACTCCTACTTCCATCGGTCTTATCCCTACTTGACCCTAGGATAGACTTAGGATTCTCCATTTATAGTACATGTCCAACTTAGAACCTTGCCCAAGCCTTCATCATCTCTCTTTGTATACATGGGCTGAAATCCATCCCTTCATAGGGGTCATGGTGACCTGCCTACCCTGGTCAGGCCCCTTACTGGTTACCTCCATGGTAACACGTCCACATGCACTTAGAGATGGATATCTATGGGTCTACAGGTTCAATTTTCATACCATGTACTTTTCACTTAGCTTCTCAAGATCTTATAAGACCTCTTTAGGTTACTTAAACCAACAAAACTGGTGAACACCCCACCAAAGGGTCCCTTCTCCCAGGATGGGAGGAAAACTTCACCTCGATAGCATAGGTCACAAACGTTCTTATGCCTCAGGTTTACATCCACCTGAGCATGATTAACCCTAGTAAGCTACTAAGGAACAAGATGACCACCTACTAAACCATGTTGGGTCATACTTGTTCTCATCCTCCATATAGGATCAAGATCATACCTTCCCATGTTATCACTTAGCTGTGAGGGGTTCATCAAACATACCTTTAATCTTAAGGGGTTTCCCTTTTCCTCTATCCATGCGGAGTACCATGCTCGCGTCTATAGAAACTCAAACCTTGTCACGACCATCAGGTACACTACTTCCCTCTTTAGGTCTAGGAATCCTAGGTTCGCCTTTGGGTGTCCAACTGCATTCTCAATCTCTTAACCATGAATCAAGCATGTATAAGGCATGACATGCTCCTCCTATCATCCTTCTACTCGGGCAACACATCAGGGTTGAGTCCCCCTCAAGAACAACCAACAATGTACAAGGCCTCACAACCTGTTACTAAACCTTTCCAGGTCTAAGGAACTCTTCTTCCTATCTCAAAAGGTAAACACCTATACCATAGGCACATAGGTACCAGAACCCTCATCCTATTTCTAGGGTTTGGTTCCTCTAAAGGAAACCAAGATATCTTCATAATGAGACAACCATTATCATCCACTTAGGTCGCATCATCCTCGACTCCCCACTATTCCTCATATCTCGGGGTCTAGGTTTACAACCCTTTTGCTTGGTTTCCTGCTCTCTCTCTCTCTAATCCCACAACCAACCTCACCATTAGAGGTCCTCTCTTCATAAAGGATCAACCTTAAAAGTATGCCCCTACCTGGATGAAGCCTATGTTCAACTTATGTTCGCTCAAGGTTATCCATAGCTCTTTATGCTTATCTCATAAACTATTTCCTCATATTCCCCTAGACAGGGTTTCAGCTTCCTTCTTGTGCTACTGATGCACTATGGGTGTCTACTATGCCATGCTCATATCAGCTCATGGGGCTTCCATGGGTTCTTCACTAACCTCCTCATTGAAGGAGTGATCCTTCACTCTAACATGTACAACCCTTTTCAAGATTAGGTCATCCAAGGTACTAGGTTATCCAACCTCTCATGGCTCATATGGCATCCAAAGGCATATCCACACACCTGGTCCATCAAGACATCTAACTCTTCATGTCATCTCTCTCTTTCTAACCTTCACTTAGGGTTAGGGTTAACATCATCCTTAGAGGATATGCCAGGTCTCTACTTATAGTGGAGGTCTCTACCTCCAAGACTAACTCTCTTTACTTATCCTCCTGATAAGAAGGTCTAGCCTCAGGTCCCTACTGAGGTCAAAGACAACTCATGTCTTACGACCTAAGCATGTGTCTATGCTTACTCTATTAATTTTAAGTCCATGACATCTTATTTACATACTTTTCATTAATTTGGTGGAGGATTCCTTAGACCTTATTAACCTTACCCATACCTCATGGGGGTGAGGAGAAGAGAGAAAACCCTAATCCTTAAGGTCCTTAATAGAATTTGAGTTGAGAAAGGATGAATAATATGAGAAATCCCTAAAGGTATCTTATTTTGATTCATACCCTAAGACTTTGGCCAGGCAGTCACACGGATCTGGGAGTCCTCGTATTCCGACTAGCGGTGCGGAGGAAAATATTGCCAGCCCTCGATCGTGATCCTTTTCTAGACACCTCCATCTTTCGGATACTCCTCTAATAACTCCCTTGGGTTCTATGGAGTTTGTAAAATTTAATAATTATTAATGGTTAAGTGAGGAACCTAGGCTCTGATACCAAATGTTACGACCCCACCTTCCAGTAACCCCCAATTAAGGGAGACCGAGAAGTAGAAGCCGCACCCATAATTTCCGGATCAAAGGTTCGACACTTAACCAAGAACAATTATTAAATTTTAACAGACTAAACTAAAAAGTTGTAAGAAAAATAAACTTTCGCATACCTTTTTTTAAAACTTGGATCTCTAAACTTCTATCCACTTATGGATTCTACATCTAACTAATCCTCCTTGTATTTTACTTCAAGTATTTCTCAATATGACGATTTACGGTTTGTCCTTTTGGCTTGTACCTAAAACACCGACAAACAAAACACCGGTCAGCCGAAGCTGGTATGTGGGGGAAACAATAACCATGTAAATATGTTAACAATGTAATCATTCAATTAATCATTTAACAACCAAGATTACATTTTAGATATAACTCCGCGATCCAAGAGTACCCTATCCTCTGTGTTGTCCCCATTAAACCCCTCATGATCCACCTATCAAGTGAACCAGTTTCTAGGGTTGAGTCACATGGAACTACTCATAGGTAGACCACTCCTTAACTCAGGGTATTCTAAAGAGTCTCATGGAACTACATGTAGGTAGCCCAATTTCTAACTCACGGTAACCTAGACCTTGCTCTAGGATTACCCCTTTTTTTAGCCTTTTCAAAGAAACAGAGGTGGACCCGGATCTAGCCAGTTATATGTGCACATTTATAGTGATAATCATAGTCACTTTATAGTTGCATGAAATAAATAGACATCCAATAGTTATTTTCAAGCAACTGATAAAACGTTGGGAATCGCCATGAAACTAAAGCGATTATTCATAAGCGTAACCACATACCTGATCTGATGATTTGAACAGAAATATCCATGCAAATAAGAATCCAAGCAAGCAAGCATTTTCAACAAGATCCTGAAATAATCATGTGATTCCCTTTTTATTACTCATGTCATCAAGATCTATTAAACCTAGCTCGCCTCCTAGGGTTTCTAATTCACTTTTATGGTTTCCATTGCAATTAGGGTTTCCCTTCATATTTTACTATTTTAAACCCTAATTTTATACCATTACTCATAAACCCTTATTATCTCCTCTTTTCTTCAATATTAAGGTTATCCTATCCACATATAACCCTATTCTCAGATTAAGAGTACCATTAACCATCAATTACTCTCATTAAGATTCTTTTATATTAAATCTACTATTTTTATCCTTTTAATCCATGACAAGATCATTATACGCATTTATCCTTAATTCAAAGTTCATTATGGTTTAATCACATAGGAACTCGATTTGCCATAATTCTACCTTTTATTCATGAGAAAACCCTAATTACTACTTTTAGGGTTTTTATCCATAACTAGGAACATATTTTCACATTTTTTCAAATTAAATATGATCTTATCCTCTTTGACCCTAAATTAGGATTTCTAAATACTTAATCATTCTCATATGGGGTAAAAACCCTAAATCATGCAATTTGACATCTAGATTAGGTTTGAATCTATCATTATCATTCAACAGGTTATTAATACTTCAATTAACCCATTAAGCATACTAGATTCAACCTTTAATCACAAATAGGGTTTTTAACTTAACTTTAATGCACTTATAGTACTTTTGTAATTAGGAACGGAATCCATCTTTCATATCATTTTTATTGGATTCCTCTCGTTCTCCTGATCAAAATGCATATATTACTTGTCCTAATCGGAGTTACCAATATTTAATTACAAATTTAGCAAAGTTTCACTTACTTGGCTAATCAGAGAGCGCCACGTGGCTGTTTCCATGCAAAGCTCACGCGATGGAAAACATTTCGAAAAGTCTGTTATGCCCTCCCTTAAGTCGATTGACGTTGTATCTCGTAGAGGGTATATTCGTCAAAACACTTGTGCTTCTTCTACCTTGCGAGCAACCCTAGGTCGCCGCCTGCAGTGACTCGGGGTATCTTTCCTCCTCCATCCTTGGTCTCTAGGGTGCCGACGATGGTCCTCCAGCCTCCGCCTCCCTCCGCCATGGTCCCACGCACCTGATGGTGCCCCTTTCATGCAGCCAAGGAAGCTGGCCTATGCTGGTCCAGCCTGTCATCTGCGTCCGGCCTGGCAGCCGTGCTGCAGGTTGCTGTGCGACGGTGGCGGCCAGGGAAAGGTGGAAAACCACCCTTGATCCTAGGAGCAGCTTCGTGCCTCCACCAAGATCGCGCCACAGCCGCTAAAGTCCCTGAAACCACCATGTGCTCACTTGGTTAGGGTTAGCATGGAAGAAGAAGGAGAAGAGGTTAGAGAAACATGGGATTCTCCTTCCCTTAGAACCAGAGCTCTACCCCTTATATAGGGGTGAGAAACGAAGCCCTAGATAGGTTTATACTCAACTCAAAGAGTCCTTTTCCAAAAGGAATCATATTCCTTCTAGGAGAAGTATCCTTCTCTCTCCTCATTATCCTTTTGTTATGCTTTATTTCATGGATAATTGGAAATACGAAAATCCTCTCCCTTACACTCTATATTCTTGGCTTTTAACCTGTTAGCCATGAAATTATATTTCCTTTTAGTAGAAAATACCCTTTCTTCAACAATACCATGAAATTCATTAATTATGCATCATACTATCTTGTTATTTGACTTTATTGGTATTTTCTCTTTCCTCTTTCTTCATTGGGACTCCTTGGATCCCAAGAAACTCTAATAATTCGAAATTCCTTTTTAAGGAATACTCTTTATCCTTAAATGCGTCAATATGCATTATTTCATATTATCATGTTGATTTCTTATTAAAATATTTCCTTTTGAGGATTTCTCTTTATTTCTCTTTAATTTTCCTCATTGGTTTTCCTTTTTTACATTAGGAATCCTTGGGATACGAAATCCCACTAAGGATAACTCAATTACACCTCTTTTCACTCGTTTTCCACATTTTACCATCATTTTCAATTTCTTTCTTAATAAAGAAATACTTAATTAATATTTTCTCTTCTTATTGCATTCTCTATGCAACTTTGGACTCCTTGTAACCCAAGGAACCCAAGAGGCACGAAATCCATCATTGGATCACATTCTTTTTCCTTCCAGAGGTTTCCACATCTTTCTTTTCTAAAAAAATTCAATTATTCATTTACTAATTGAATTTCCTTGTTATTTGGGCCCAATAGCCAATAAATCCCACAAAAAAACATCAAGGCTATTGTAAACGAAATCCACTTATTCTAAACAAATTATATCATTATTTTTCCAATTATCTTTAATATGAGAAATTACATTTCTCACCCAAAGATTGGGGTTGTAACAGATACATTCTCTCTTATTAAGAAACCAAAGATACAAAACATCACTTACAACACTCTCACATCTATACTAGGACCTAGAGTGACAAGGACCGACTGAACTTAACTATACTCAGACTTAACTCTTGTGGCAGATCTACTCTGATGCAATGATATCTTCTTCAAGTCCATGTGATTTCCCTAAAAATTTTGAGTAGAGGGGTGAGCCTACTCACTCAGTAAATGAGTACTTCAAAGAAATAGTCTAAAGCACTGATATAATTACATATATACTTTTGAGCAACTGATATCAATTATAATAGTAGTAAGCTTTAAAGAGTCTAATAATTAAAAATCATAAATATAGCAAGATACTCTAGATATCAACAAGAGCAAATCAATATATGAAATGCTTGATTGATCATAAAGAGAACTAATAATTTAGAAACATACAAAGAATAATTGAATAACTGTACACACTTGTTTGACCTCTCATTCATTTTATTATGCCCTGATCATATGCAATGTAATCTACATATGAGGACTCGTAGTGAACTATGATTCCACCGTACAAGACTTAGCCGACACCCCGGGATAGCTAAGTCTGACTACTGTCCTGGTCTGCTATAGGAAAACTGGCTCTCTGGCCTCGACACTCCTATGGTGCCATAAATTGGACTCCTCCTCTAGGCTGAGTACACAGGCGGAGGGTCTGAGACACTCTATGGGCCTCAACTTGGTACGCTCTGTGGTACCTCTGGGTTACCACTGGGACATACGGTTCATGTTGGGTAACCTATCTTCTCTTAGGAGACTTCCTCAAAGGCTTCGTCTCCCCGCATGCTCTGTGGGTGCGTTCTGACCCCCGTATACTGGATGCTGCCAGGGTTAGGTCATTTCATCCCTAAAGTGCAGAGCTCTCAAAGGGATTCTATGGTGTCAGGGCCTTAATCTATCATTTTATTATCCTAGAAAAGCTCTTACTACATTACATCTCTCTCTTACTTATTCTTGGCTTTGGTATCTCTATGGTACCGATTCTATTTATTTGAAGTTTACAACATAACATGTATATCATTCTTAACTTGGCAGAGCAGTATATTCAAACATTGTAATATACTGAGAAATCAACATACTATACATGCAGGCAGACTGAAATACTTAAATAAACATAATGCATGTCCATTTGGCACTTATACACTAGAATCATGCAATTAAACATCTTAATATACTGATAAGAGATAATTACTTGCCATACGAGTAATTGTCATTTGCACCCATAAATTATTTGCACTTTCTTGGAAAACATGCACATCGACCCAAATCCTGGGTTGTGCATTTCATACTGAGAACATGGTAATCAAAATTCTTAATTCATTGAACACATGGTTTCATTTACCTCATTCACTTATCACATGGCTCTCATAAGGATTTAATATGTCATAAACATCCACTAAATACAGATTGCTTTAAACAAGTCATATACAATCAACATATATATGAAGTCCTCGAATTGAACTAAATTAGGGTTTTCCATGCCTTTTATTGAGATATTATAAATCAAGAATAACATTGCATAAATAGAGTCTATGACGCCAAGAATAACACATCAAATGGATTTCACCATATTTATTCACAAATTTCCAACTTTCCTCGCATCTAGGGTTTCACCCTCTTTACTGAGATATCAAACAAACACTATTCACTTTGAACAAAATCTAAGATATTATCTGACATATTTGTACTATGAATTTAGATAAACAATCATTCATAACCAAGGGGATCTAGATAAGTAATTTTCTCTATTTACTTATACAGCAAATTTCAGTCATAGACAAATTCCCTATATTTTAGTTTACTCTTATAATATCTATGAATACTTAGGGAATTCTCATTAGGATGCATTGTATACATTTCTAATATGATTTTATCTCTAAACTTCATCCAAACAGAGGAAAAATCCATTTCATATCATTTTGCAACAACTTAGAACAAATAGACAATTCAGGGTTTGTAGTCGCATACTAGCAATTAAAGATTATGGATGAATTAACCAATTTTCGTGCAATATACTGTTTAAAGGAAGTTCCCACTCACCCTAAGGTGTAAAAACACCTTAAAAACGTATCCCATATCTGAAAATCTCAAATCCATATCAAATCCCTAGCAATTCACCCAATTCTTCTTCCTTTCAACTCGGAAACCCTAAAAATGAGGGATTATGAAGAAATAGCGAGTAAAGGACTTGATTTGATATGATTTTGAATCCAAATAGGGGAGAGACGGAATTTTTACATGTGAGAGAAGATTCACCATGAAACTATATCCAAAGAAGCTAAACTTACATCATTTCATCATTCCTCAGACTGCAAAACCCTAGGTCAGCATCTCCATCAATTTCTCCTCTCAAACCCTAACTCTTCCTCTCTTTATAGTATTTCATTTCTCTAGAATGAATTACGAATTATGAGAGCTGCTAGTGTGTTAGATTGACCATATAGAGCAATTGAGCTGCTTGGGTCAATTGCACATTGGCCCCTCACTGAACTTTTTCTTATTTCAGCAGATTTTTCTGTCATAAAAAAGTTATTGTAATTCGTGTATTTCAGAGATAAAACCTTCTCCAAAAATTATGATAATTTATCATGTTGTGTATAATTGAGTTATAAATATTTAGTTAAAATTTTAGATCATTCAAAATTACCAATAAATAATTAAAAATCGAAAAGTGCACTGCTATCCAGAATTCTGCAGAAAAGTCAGTTGAAGAGAAAATGCCCCAGAACGGTCGTGCTAGCTGCCACGGTCGTGCTAAAATGGACCCAGCACGGCCTTGCTACAATACCACATCTGTGGTGCATTGTTTTCATCAGATTTTAGCATGAAAGTTGGTCAATAGTTCAATTCTTTCAAAACAGCTGTATGGCCTAGAATGCCCGTGCCACCAATGACCCACCACGGCTGTGCTACCCACCACGGCCGTGCTATCTTAGCCTTCAACTACCATTTTCATTCTCCTTTGCATACCTATCTCATTCCTCTCCAACATGAGCCTATTTGGTGAAAACTCTAATTTCATCCGACTAGGGTTTACATTTATCAAACCCTAATTTTTCAAACTAAAATCATAGTTAGAATTTCTTCTTAGGTTTGAAACATCACAATTGATCTACTATCATTAATCAAGTCTAAATAATTTTCAATCTAATCAAGCATGTAATCATCCAGATAAACCCTAGTTTACCAATTAAGCTCAGATGCGGTCATAACAGTTCATCTGGTGCTGGTGTATCTAGGACATTAAGATTGTGCTCAAGTGTGATAAAATTCTCAGAATCCTAAACCACTCATGGGTTTTATGTCCATTAATTTTTATTTCTCAAGAAACGATCTCAGTGAACAATTATTGTTGTTGTTTTCGTATGATCTACAAGAATATTTACAAGAGTATGTATTTTGTTTTGAAAAGATTTTTGTCAATATTAATTTGATCTTTAAATAAATATCTCTCCAGCTATTTTATTTTAAATTAATATCCCTCACTGTTAATTCATGGGATTGTATTGTATGATTCCACTTCCACTCTAGAGTTGAAAATAGTTGTGACAAAACTACATGCTTTTTATGCTATGACTTGACATGATAAATAATAGACACTTGGCCACAAATTCTACCACATCAAGCTTCATACCTATCCACCAATAAAATCCTTCAAGTTATGGTACACTTGGTACTTCCAGGATGCATAAAGTACATTGAGGCATGTTCTCTTCAAATAATATATTCCTCAAACCTCTAGCATCAAGAACCACCATCCTATCATGAAAACAAAATTGTCTCGTCATTTTTCTTATGGAATTCATCATGCCTCTTGCTACCAATATAATGTTATGTATGACAATATAATATATTTGTGCATCGTGGATCTATTGTATCAATGTCAGCTTTTTCTGCAAATGTGGTGACAAGCCACCTATCAAAGAAACCTCCATCTACACATTCATCTACCAATGATACACCAATATGTCCCTCTTTATGCATGACATGGAATTCAACCGTGCTTATTCTACTAGAGGAAACAAAGATGACTTTATTCTCAAATCCTCAACCATAACATTCTACATTCCTAGGTGATAATCTATTGTACAATCATAATACTTGATCAATTCCAGTAATCTCCATTGCCTCATTATCAACTCCTAATGTAAAAACAATACTGGTGGTTCTTATGATCTGCAAAGATTTGACACTTATAACCATAAAGACAGTGCCACCATATCTTGAGAGATAAGACCACAAATGCCAACTCCATATCATACATCGAGTAGTTATCATTGTTCTTCTAGAGCTATTAGAAGTAAAAGGGATCATACATCTTACATTAAAACACATCTTAACCCAATCTTTGAAGCATCACAAAACACAACATAGCCCTTAGTAGGATTTAGAAAAATGGACATAGGTTCTATTTTCAACATCTCTTTCAACAACAAAGAGTTACACTAACACATCTTATTCCATAGAAATGGTACATCCTTCTTGGTGTTAGTCAAGATAACAACAAGGACATGACATTGGAGTTTTTCATGAACCTCCTATAATATCCAACTAGATCGAGAAAGATCCAAACCTTTTTTAATGTATTAGGATACTTCTACTCCAACACTAACTCCACCATTTTGGGATCTATATACATCCCCTTTTCAGAGAGGACATGACTAAGAAAAGACACATCCATCAACCAAAACTAACACAAAATGAACTTCACATATAAAAGATGCTTCCTCAACAAATCCAAAGCCAACGGTAGATGTTTCTCATGTTAATCACTTCCTTGGAGTAGATCAAGATATGATCTATGAACACCACTAAAAATAGATATAAATGCTTCCTGAGTACTCTGTTCATTGGATCCACAAAAGTTACATGTGCATTGGTTAACCCAAATGGAATAACTACAAACTCATAATTACCATACCTAGTCCTAAAAATTTTCTTAAGTAAATGACCTTCCATGATCGTCAACTAATGAGACCCATATCTTAGATCTATTTTCATGAACATTGTAACACCATTGAATTGATCAACTAGGTAATATATCCTTGGAAATATATAGTTATTAGTCATGATCACCCTTTTGGTTGCCTATAGTCTATGCACAACTGCAACATCAATCATTCTTCTTCTCAAACAATACATGATCACCCCAAGGGGGTGTGCTCAAATGAATAAACCCTTTCACCAACAACTCTTAGAGATGCACAACTCCTTCATCTCAGCCGGTTCCATCCTATATGCTACTTATTCTATGGTTGTATGTCGAGTACTTCAAAATCATTCTCCCAAGAGGTGGAACACCTAGAAACTCAACTACAAACATGTACACAAAATCTCACACCACCAAAACATCCCATATCCTTTAAATATTGGCCTTGGTATCCACTATGTGTGCTAATAAAGCCACACAACCCTATCTCACCATCTTCTCTTCTATAGGTGATCACACCATACTATAGAGAGGGTCTTCCTATTTCCTTCGAAAGAATGTACACTACCATCCCTAAATTCCACCACCTATGAACCACAACTGGAAACAACCTTATAATTCTCTTAGTTATCCATCCCTACAAATTGTTTCCATGCATGTCACATGGCATGACTAAATCCACTCAAATAGTGTGCCCTGAGAAACAAAGGACACATGATGAACACACTTCCCATAAAACATCAAAACCAATCTAGGGGGTTTGTAATAAGAGTCAATTAGATCTACTAATAATAAGCAAGTTAAAAAGGAGAGTCACCTCTCCTGGGGATAAATGATCGTACACAACCAAGTTAGATAAGATAGATACATAAGAAGATACATATATGTCAAAATGAAAAAGTTTCATCTAATTTTTCATGACTGATGGGTTGACCAATTATTTAGGATCAGTCACATCATAGACTCGAACCTTTGCCTATTGACGTCCACAACCTTGACCTCTCCTGACATGTCTTGACAATCCTACCTACCAAGTTTGGCGTTGTCCTCTCCCAAAACTACCACTATAGTGTTGTGAGCCTTACATGGTCTGCCTCTTCTATTGAGTCAATTCATAGTATAATTGTGGAAAATAGGTATTCACATGCCCAAAGTGCCTGCACTGGTAGCACTGCCTTATGTTAAGCTGAAACAGACTAGTGTGACAGTTGTTGAAGTAGAAACATTATATGCTAAACTACAACCTAGATGAGCCTATCAATGACATTTTGTTGAACTATTTGCCCTGGGAGGTAGAAGATGTCGACCTATGCCCTTGCTAGGATAGAAATGTGACTGAACTTGCACCCTCAACTTTTTTAGTTACGATCTTTGTTGTGTTGTTGATATTGTTGTTGATATTGTGGTGTTGAATATCTCTACTTCTTGTAATAACCATATTGTTATCCTTGTGACTAAGTTGATTGCTTCCTCAAATCAACATCATGATGAGTCACCATCACCCTCTCTATCTTGCTAACATCCTTCATAATGGATGACAACTTCACACAAGTCTCCAGAGTTGATCTCAACTAAGTCAATTCTATGTTCAAGGCCTTCTCAAACCTCATGATCCTTTCCTCCTCTATAGAAGGTCGATAAGGGAAAAGCCTCATCAACTCCATAAATTCTGCCTCACAGTATTTAATTGTCAACGTTCTCTCACACATATGCTCAAAATGGTTATCTTCTACTCTAGATAAGATTGACAAAAGTACTGACTTTCAAACTCCTTGCAAAATTGGGCCCAAGTAATCACCTCTCCATGTTGTTTCTCCTCCTCCATGGCACACCAATGACTAGCATTATCCTTTACCAATTATATAGATTGTTCGACCTTGTTCTCCTATGTCATACCTAAGATCATGAAAGCCTTCTCAAACTCTATCAACCAAAGATCTTCATCCACTAGATTAGATGTGCCATCATACTCTGTGTCACCAACACACTTCAACCTATCAAAAGTTTTTCCCAAACCCTAAGAAGAGTCACCATGTGGGGATGATACCCTAGGTGGAGGTACACATACTCTCTCTATCCAATGCATCATTTTGGGCATAACATCCACAAACATAGCCTAGAATATTGGGTCCACTACTGCTATAGGGTTCAGGGAGGCCATATAGGTTGTGTTATCTCCTCCTTAGTCAGTCTTAGCTCCATAACCTTCTCCCTTCTCTAGATTGTAGTGGTATATAGCTACTCTCTGCATGCTCTTCATGTTACTCAACCATATCAACATAACCTTAAACAACATTTAGATATGGAGAACGTGTAACAACAAACACGCCATCCCATATTCCTATAGACTAAACACACCTCATCTCGGATGCCATCAAATGTGACAATATATCAACAAAAATTGAGATCACTCAAAATAAAATGTTGTTCTTATATTAATCACACATCAACAATTAGAGTATAGAGAACACATAATAAAAATTATGATTTCATATCCACAAACATACACATAAGAGAGTCCATCGTTTCATTCATTAACATATAACTTTACATAATATCATTTATTAGCCTCTGTCATAGCCTATATACAAAAGATATAACTACCAAAAAAATTATTATATGAGCTCTTTACGTAGAATCATGAAAGACAAAAACCTAAATATACATCCAATATAAACCATCCTGACCAGAACAGAGTGTACATGGAAGACTCCAAGATTCCACCAAAAGACAACTACCAACCTCCATCTACTGTTGTCCATCAATGAAAGGCTCCTCTCCACAGAAACCCTAGGTACAATGTTGATCACCAAAAAGATGTAATAAACTATGAAGGTGAGAACTATGTATCAGCGATATAATATAACATCTATCATTCTCTCCTTATGATCCTACTATTAACAAAGTAATAAGAGACAATCAACAAAACAACTATAAATCTTCACAAGATAGAAATAACAACAGATGCAGCTTAAGAGTAAGCAAGTTATACATGTAGTGTAGAATAGCAATAAAACATCCCACGTTTATTTTAACATATATCTCTACATGACTTGATTTTTACTTTATTATTAAGCCTTGGATAGTTTGAGGTGTACCTCCCAAACCACTAGCTAGTGATTATGAAGTCCCCTAGCTCATTATATAAAATCATACAATTCTTGGTCTCCATAGGATCCTTCTGACTCAATCGTTGTGACGTATTTAAAGTAGGGGATCATCAACCAAAAACCTACTAGTAGGGCTCACAAGACAACCTATTTATATTAGGTCCATCCAGTGTACTCAGGACGTGACACCTCTTATCTTGAGTACCTAACCCATATATTATCATATCATATATCTCAATTACATTGTCACTTATCTCTAGAGAAACAAACTCAACCACACTCATACACATATATATCATTTGAGTGTTACGTAAACCTACTTTGATCACCTACATATACTTAAAAGTATGTGACTCCAAGTACCTTCTCACAATCCAAGGTTGCTACATGGTTACCTATTTCACTATCCAACTATAATGGACCAAAACATAGAATCCTACCCAATTCCATGATTTTAAGGCTAGAGAAATCCATTCCCTAGATTTGACCAAACAAGGATAAAAAATTTAAAACAGATTTATATAATAACTTAATTATATGCCAAAATGTAAATAGATTCATATATTCACATGATGACAAAATAAGAGGAATTAATGGATTTAGTATGATAATTGAGTAAAAGGTGGCTTTTTGTGCATAATAATAATATATAACTCTTTTTGTAACAATGAGAATTAATAGGACCCCGCTAAATGAGTGTTGATGATAAATATATATTACTTTAAATAAATATAATGTTAATAAGACAAAATTCACAATTCTATCTTGACTCATAAAAACAAAGCTTAAAATCCAAATATAATTTGAAAATCTCATTCCTTGGGTCCCAATTGCCTTAGATGCCAAGTTTCCCATTATTTGCATAATTATAATTATCTTAATTCTATTTAGAGAAGAAAGTACGAGGAAAAGACAAAAGTGTTAAATAAATTACTAAAAGTCTTCAAAAGTAGAAACAAACCAAAAATTCGAAATTCACATACCAACATTGGTCTATATGTGCATTTTCACATTAAATGGACAACTTATCTATTATAGTGTAGTTTACGGGAGAATGTATATTAAAGCCCAAAACATTAAATAACATGTTAAACAACCAAAAAAGGGAACCTTAATTGTAAAATTGTATTCCAAATGTTTATATTTACTTGTAATCCAAGTTTCACATCTTTTGAGAGTTTCTAGATGCCTCAAATTTAGTAAGGAAAGAGAATATATGATATACTATAAAAATATAAAATAATATACTAGATGTCTTGAAAAGTAAAAACTAATTGCAAATTCGGATTCTACATGTCTTAATTTGTCTAGGTGTCAATTTTGGATTCATTTGAATCTTGTTTGGACCCTCAAACAAAAAAAGAAAGAAAATACACTCTAAAATACTTAAATTTCCAATTGTTAATTCTCAATATTTTCCTCTCACGATGGATTCTTTTGTTTAACAAAACCCGATTTGGGTATGGATAATCTGATTTTGATCGCACAATCGAGTTCTTTCCTCCTACCTTCTGCCTTCTACTTCCCCTTTCCTTTTTCTCCCACTCAGGAACTTGTTTACTTTCCCGGTCTCAATCTCCCATCTCCCTTCCTTCTTTTCCTCCTATTTCCTCTCCCTCACATACCTCATATCATCCTGAAACTAAGGACCCTCTATAATCTGGGGTTTCTTTTCTTCCACCCTACTTCTGCAAAAAGGTTCCTTGCCACCCTGTTCCTCCATGTCTCTTCCCTTTTCTCGTCTCCTCAACATCTCTAGTCCACTGCACCCTTATAAATTCATCCATCATCCCCGCCTTGACTCCATGAATCATTTTTTCTCCCTCATGTGCTTTCTTGCTCGTCGTCGCTACCCCTACCCAACCCTACATTGTTGTTTGGTAAGAGGCATGTTCGATGACACCTCTAAAGCCACCACATGTTTTCCTGATCCTTTGTGTCATCTTGGTGCGCATCAACAAAGATCCTTGTAGTGCCAGATGATCTATTTATGGTACATCTTTGTTTCCCCTCTTTTTGGTTTTCTCCCTCTATTTGTAGTTGAGTTGGTGATTTCATTACTGCCAGGTTGAGCTTCTCTAGTTTTCTCACTTCATATGTCTTTTGAGCGAGATTTATTGATTTCTTCTTTGATTGGACCCCGTAGGCATGAAGGGGTTCTTTAGTATTTCACATATGTGGTTTGGTTACATTTTGTGCATCTTCCACCTTGGTCATGGTAGAGAGCTAATTTTGAGGGTTGAGGACCTCAGGGACCTTTTGTTAAGGCTCTTTGACTCCGCCTAAGTGCCTCGAACTCATTGGTTGATTCGGCTGTAAGCTTTGGCAGTTGAAAGCCCAATTGTGATTCCCCCAAATTCAAACCTTGTTGAATCTGAAGCTCTTCGTGTGTAAGAGTCAGTGAGGAAGATGAACCTTTGTTATCTTACCAAGTTACCCCCGTATTATGTACGTTTCTGTCACGCCTAACATGAGTAGTCTGGTCTTTTTCTTCCTGATGTTTCATTTTTGGTTACGCTAAGTTGGGCGCCGGCCATGCCAATTGGTAAGCCCTAACTGGGCCAGCTCAGGTGGTGTTTAAATCGGTCAATATTTCGTACGTGGCTTTAACTAATTTTCTAATTGGTTCATGCTTCCAAATTAATAGTAAATGATTTGAACTCAAAAAAATAAAATAAAATATGATTTAGAATCAAAAGATTATAATCTATATAATAAACTAGTTTTGTGACCTAATTCCAATCTAATAAATATATGATTTTCATGGGTTTATTTAATTGGTTAAATTTTCTAAGAATTCTAACTAATAATCTATAAGTCAAAAAAAATAAAGTAAAATATGCTATGAATTCAAAAAAATGTAATCTAAAATATGATATGGTTTTCATGACCTAATTCACTAATAATAAAAAGGGCAATTTTTTGAGTTTTAATGTAAACCTAAACCTAATCTCATATATTATTCCTTTAATTGGTAGCTTGAGGAGTGAGATGGAAGTAGGGTTTTGAACTTGGACATATGTAGACTTGATCTGAGGTATGTTACATGCATATAATTTTATATTGAGCAATCACCTAATTTTTATATATCTCTCTTGGTCTTTTGGACATATGCCTTACACACTATTTTCTCTCTCTTGAGAGGTTAACTCATTTGAGTACTTACATTATTCTACTAAACTTGTTTACCTAATTTGATGGATATGCTTATTGGACTCTCACTTGTACCTTGTTTATCTTATTCCATGTGAAAACCCTAATTTAAGTAATTGATGCTCTAATATTCTTGTGTTGGACTTTATGATCTTAAGTTGTATCTCATTTGTGGAGATTGATGGATATTTGGTTATGGGTCCTCTGACCCCACATGATATTCTCATCTTATTATTTCATACGACCATACTTTTACTTGTTTCTATATTTATGCACGCTTTGTCATTTAGTAGCCCTAAAGTAATGTAATACTTTGGTTATTTGGGTTTTATTCCCCTATGTGATATTATTAGGTATTGAGGTTTTAGTCCTGCTGCCATGCACTAAGGTTTTAGTCCTCCTACATTTTTATGTATTTGTGATGGAGGATCGCATGCTCTATACCCCGACTTGTATGCCAAGGGAGTTTGTCTATGTGCCATTTTCTATCAGATTTTAAGGTTGCGAGCCTTAGTCGCCACTGGCTTTATATTGCACTAGTTCTATGCTTATCTTACATGCATGCAGGTTAATATTATAGTCATGAGTTTTGTGCCCAAAATTTATATATGCTTTTGTGACACAACTTTTATATTTTATTAATGGCAAATGTTCTTTTGTATATCATCTTTTAAACCATATTTCTTTTCTTTTGTTACACACCTTTTATCATTTGTTGATGGTAAATGTTCTTTTGTATATCATCTTTTAAAATTTCATTTTTCATGTTTATATCTGCTTGGGTGATACTTACCTCATCTATGGGAAGCCTTGCATATTTGACACCCTATATTCTTTGTATTGTTTGATCCATATTTAATATGCACGTACCAACCTTTATGTTGATGTATCTACTTTTCTCCTTTTGCTGGGGTATGCTTCCAACCCCGCATGTAGGACTTGAAAGACTGGAGTTAGTGACATATAATTGTTAGATGGAGCTCTTCGGAGGTATAGTTGAGATAACTAGATATCCCTCTACTCAGATCCATATGTTGTAACTTTCGTGTAAACCCCTTTATGGGAGATGATGATGTACTTCTATAAATGTGAATATAGTCACAGAATTTTATTCCACTGCTATACTTTGATCTTTTTAATACCACTATTTGAAAAAAAATACACTTATTCTAGCATACATTCTTAATGTGTTTGGAATAGATAGTTTTTTCATCAAATTAAGTAAGGAGTGGATCCTCTCTACAGCCCCACTCCTTACACCAACCTCTCTGAACATTGAGATAGTTCCTACGGTCACGTGTCACTACATGATTAAGGTTTTACTTGATCAGTTATGTAAATTACTCATCTTTTAAGATGCAAGTGAGGCACAAACAAAGTATAAAGATGCACTACAACATAAGAGAAAAATATATGAAACCTAGAAGCGATACAACCTCATACCATGCATTCAAGTACCCAAAGTTAGCACAATTTATCATTTTCGGCCATACCTTCATTAAAGATTCAATATTACCGCTGAGAGTATATTGCTTCACATATTTGTATTAAACACCATGAAAAATTTCGTGTGATAACTGCAATGTATGAGGGAGATATGGCTAAAACAAGAATATGCATAAAATTATCATGTTTAGGTATAAAAGAGCTACCTTTTGTATGAAACCTAAGTTCCACAAAATTTCACCATTATAAGCGTTAGGTAAGCAAGTTGTTTTCACCATAGAAGGTCATGCAAAAAGTAGGAAAGGTTATGGAATTCAATTTTAATCAACATGGTATAAAAAATCTATGCAATGTCTCTCGTGAAGTGTGGGGATAATTAAAACTAAAATATACCAATTCTAGGGTTGCTTTACCCATTTACCCACTACCTTGCCCATTCGATGTGTGACTGACCATGTGCAAGTAGGAGATATGATAAATATTCCATGAGACAAGGTAATTATCCTACATGTAGTACACATGACCTTGATACAATTTAGGGTATGGATAAACTTCCATTCCTTACTCATTTCCAACTCTAACTCTTACATGTTCCTTGTTGAAGAAACTGTTGTTTTCCTCTTGTCTCCCAATCCTACCACTCTCCATTTAGAGTATGACATAGCAGAAAAATGTAAAAATAATCTGATAATAGTCATGAACATATGCTATTTATTTTATTAAATACTTATATGTCACTGTCGATTATAGTCACCATTATTAATTTGAAATGTTCCGTCATGATAATCACTTAATCTCATCTTTTTGAAATATATTATTGTTTTCTCTAAGTTGTAAAGGTTCTCAACCTTGATTAGATGAAGACAGTCCATGTTCATAACTGACGCTACATTGGTTTTTCAACTAATTTTTTACCGCATCAATTAGAGTCTTTAAGAAACATAAATGCTAGAAATTGTTAAGCATTGGCCTCACAAAAGTAAAGCTAATCCAATGCAAATACATGCAAATGGAATTATTTAAATGTATTCTCGTGGTTGTAAAAATATTGATTATGCGATATTAGAGATTTCCCAAGAGGATGTATGAATCTATCAATTATGACATATTTATGTATGCATGTTAGCACAATGAAAGGTCCAATTAAAATTCAAATTCAGGACATTTTAAGTTAGAAATTGCTAATTATATTTTTCTAACAATCAGATATGAAATTGACCCTGGCCTAATTTTCAACCATCCAACCCATGACCAACCCAGATTGTTAAACTTAAATTTTAGAGACAACCTAGGCCCAAATTTTGATCGGCCTAAATAGCCATAAACTAATTAGGTTTATTTAAATTTTGAACCAATAAGCTAGATGTGTCAAAACTCTACTCCCGTCTAACCTAGAGTTTTATTAGTTTAATTGAAAATTGACCCAAAACTCAGAACGCCCTCAAGTTGTAAAAAATTAGAACCTGTCTCAATCAGATTATTTGTCTAAACCCAAACCCGACCCAAATTATGAAACCTAGAATCTACAACCAATTTTTAACAAGTCCGATGGAATCAAATTCACAGATTCCAGGATATTATTAACAGCTATAGCATAGCTGGAATAAGTCTCCTAAGTCGAAGACACTAGAAATATGTTGATTTCCTCATTTGAGGGTTGCTTATAGGAAAACATTTTTTTGTGAAGGTCTAGCTTAACCTTAGTGATTTGATATAGAAAGCTACACCGGTCGACTGATCGCAGCGTAGTTCAATTTTAGTAGTACGTGTGTTGCCGAACCAGACCGACAAATAGTATATTCTGTATATTATAACAAAGTCAAAAGTTACGGATCGTGCGTGTGCTGTACTACGAAGATGTGTGTACACTGACACAATACATCTAGCGACATAATATATATGTGCAAGCTTGCGTGATGACACATACGATATATCTACCAAAGCCAGAGATCCACCGCCCGCTACACCTTCACCGCGTTATATGCTATTATTTCTATCTTTCTCAAAAAGAAGCACGTTTTAATCGTAAATTTTTCTTCTTTTAGTAAAAACTTCAGTTTATAACCAAATGTAGTTTCTACAACAAGTGGTTTTAAGTTTTAACTCATTCAATCTGAGCGTAGGTCGGTCGCCGAATCTTGCTAGTGCACTTGAATAGGTCGGATAGGGGGTCTCCAGGGAAGTAGAAAAGGATTAGCACGTCATGGAGGTTTTGAGGACAGGTCATGGCATGAGGACCAAGGTCAAGTGGCCTGGTCAGACAACCCAGGTCAGCAAGTGGCGTTGCAGGCGGAAGGCGGAAGCAACGAGGGCCCAGAGCCTATGGATAAGAATCTAATCCAGTGTCAAAAGGCATATGCGTTAGGTTGCTATTCCGGAGCTCACACACACTCCTCTTCTACCCAACAATATCTGTAGCAAAGTGTTGAAATGAATCTAGACACGGCGAGTACCAATTGAATCTTGAGCCCCTGTTTGGTTCAAGATCGAGATTATGAAAACTGAACTGGGTTAGTCAATATAACTGCATTAATTTATCTGGGTTCGGTCTTGTTTGTGTTTGACCGCCCATCGCATTGCAACACTCATTAGATTGGACCGGCTCGTAACTTGTGTTTTTAGTCTGACATCCAAAACAAAATAACATAAAAGACATAGTCAAATCCGGACTGAGATATGAAATCCTGCTCATAATAGGACTGGCTTGGTCTGGATTAGAATATTACAGAATCTAAAACGGATCGTCGGTCCGACTTCTGCCAAACAAAACAAGAATGAAATTAGACTGAGTTAGTCGAGATTAGCGCCTACGTGTCACAAAAAGACAGCGGCTAGTCCGGATCACATCCCAAACCAAACAACACCTGAACATTATTATATGGGAAAGAAAGCATTCACCAGAGCCCGATCCACCATCTTGAAACCAACCATTTTTCGAGATGTCACTGTGCTAACCGGTGGCAACTTGAGCAAGAACAAAAGCCAGCACCTTTATTTTACACGTTTGAACATCTGAATTCCGAATAGGACAGATGGATTACGGGGGAGTTACCAAAGCTCAAGATGAATGTCCTGATTTCCATGGGAGCCAACTCCACGATCAGCTCGGATGGATCAACGGGGCCTCCTCTGAGCCCACTTTCATCTCTTGGGGCTTGCTCTACTCTCCAAACGAGTCTCTTTCTTTCCATGTCGACCCGCTTCTGGTTAGCTGATAAGCTCGTTTCTGTCACGTCCTTTATCTGCCATTTAAGGAGAAAATGATGAATTCAGGAGTTTTTAATAAGCACTTGAATGCTTACTGGAAAGGGCCATCATAATCCTAGGACTATCTTTACCTTCTTATTTGGAAATACTTTCTTCAAATCCACTTGAGCCAGCACCGAAAGATTCTTATCTTCTCCCTCCTGTCAGATGAACGGCACATTAAGCCAGTCCCGGTTGCTTGATTAGTAAAAAATTAAAATTTTCAAAACGAAAAAAATAAAGGCAGACAGCCCTCTTAAAGTTTACATGTCCTTGAATGCCAAAACAGACATGAATAATACATGGTAAATGCTATGTCAACGAACAAAACTACCAGGTGAAAATATGCAACCCTATCCGAGGAAATACAAAGAGATATGGTTGCTTTGAATACTTAATTATAGAATCAGAATACTTGTAATTCATATGTTCTGGTAGTAGGCTAAAAGTCAAGGCATTATGATCATTTGAATATGTAAGCAGAAGCACAGATATACTTTTGTAGCATTATTTGTACGTCAGTTCCATTATCCATATAAAAACAAGTTTTGGAAAAACACATTACCAAAAAGGCATATGACTGAAAGCTGCAAAATGCCTACAAAAAGGCTTCAGACAAATATGACGTCAAAATCAACTAGTTATTCTACCAATATCAAGCCTACCTCATAAAGGTGCGCCAGCCGGAGAAGAACGTTGCCATCATCGAGGGCCTGAACAAAAGAATACAATTGTTAAACATCAAGATAACGCTCCCAGGGTATAGGTATATGTTAGTGTTATTTTCAAATATCCTATTATAACATATATAAACAAACAAACTACTCAACACTTTACCAAATTTTAAAACATAAAAAAACTTTTGTGTACTACGTGCTAGGGGAGAAAGAGGGGGAGGCCAGGCCCAATATATTGCTCAGTTGGGGTTCCCTTCCAAAATCAATTGGCAATAGGAGGAACAACTCAAGGGCTTATATTTTGCAGCACGAGTCTCCACACAACCTCGTAGCGTGTTTAAACAAATGTGCTAACCCCAAGCCTTAACCGGGCTCTCATACCACTTGCTAGGGGAGAAAAGCATGGCCCAACGTGTAGCCCAATTGGAATATTCTACTAAAACCAATTGGCAACGGAGGAATAGGACAACAACTTATGTTTTGGCGCACATCTATCTACACAAACAGGCAATGTGGAATTGAATTCATTCACACATGACTCAACATTATGATCCTCATGCCCACCGTTAACCTTCAAACTAGATGACACCTGTGTAAGATATTAGGTCAATGTAACTTTTGATCAGTGAGAGCCCTCTACTTTATACGGAGGAGGTGAAATTACATGGATCTAATAGATGGATTTACTTGAGTGTTTAATGGGTCACTTAAGCTATACTAAATGGGTCAAGACTCAAGCCCAATAACACAATTGGACTCATTATCTTAAAACTCACCCTCAGGATAGAGAGCAGACGCAGACATTCTCAGATTGTTATTCATCTAATGGAATACACTAAGTGGTTTGATGAGGATATCCGCCAACTACTCTCCAGTCTTCACATTCGGCGTAACCATCTTTTTTGCATTGACTAGATCACATACAAAGTGATAGTCAACTTCAATATATATGGTAAGCTCATGGAGATAGGGTGTTGGTGATATGAACAACACCCTGATTATCATAGTATTATTATGTTGGTTGATGGACACAAATTTTGAATCTGTAGTTAATGGAATAGACAACTACAAGTCACAACATGCATGTCCCATGATGTGATATTCAATTTCGACGGGCAACAATCATTTGTGTTAATATATATTCCTGTTTTATATATTCCGTTAGTTGTTTTGTTATTTCCATATTATATGTGGACCTCTCTGTAAATGTTTCAGTGTTATATATATGAGGGTGCACACATTGTGCAACCCTATGCTTCCCAAAACTGCTTTGTCTTTCACATGGTACCAGAGCAGTAGATCCAGCCGCCACCCTCCCACCCTTCTCTCTCTTCTCCGGCCACCCCCCCTCTCTCCCGCCCGCGCCGCCCAGCAGCCACCCAGCCGCCGGGCAACAGGCAGCCCCGGCAGCCGCCGGGCAGCCGCCGCCGGGGCACCGCGCCGCGCCGGGCAGCAGCAGCCGCCGGGCTCGCCGCCGGGGCCGGGCGCCCTCTCCGCCGCAGGGGGCCGGTGCGCCTCCGCGGTCCTAGCCGCCGGTACGTTGGCTCCATGAAGTCCTACAGCGATCCGGTGGCTTGAAGTTGGTGTGACGTAGACCGTTTTTTTTCGATCTCTTGCCTGCCTGCCCGTGTAGGCCGTTATGCCACCAGGTTCTGTTCTGCGCTTCGGCGTAGACCGTATGTGAGAGGTCTTCTCCGTGTTTTTTGTGCCTGCTATGCCTGTCTGACGGCGTAGACCGTCTCCTGCCTGATCGTGCCTGTTCTTGCTGTGCCTACTGCTCCCATGGCGTCCTCGCATGATGACTTCCGCCGTCAGGTTACCACTGTGAAGCTTGATGGGCGCAACTATCCGCATTGGGTCTGCTCCATGACGATCTATGCCAGATCCCAGGGCAAGTACTCACATCTTACCCGTGCTGGTCCGCCAGCACCCGCAGAGGACGCTGATGCTAAAGATGTGAAGGCGTATGACGACTGGGTTCGTGACGACTCCACTGTGATGACCTGGATTCTCAACAGCAGCATTGAGAAGATTAGCGTCACACTTCTTCACCTACCTATGGCGAAGCAGATGTGGGATCAGCTCGCCGGTACTTACTCGCATAGTCAGAACCCCAAGAAGGTGTTTGACATCACCAAGCAGCTGGGACGTCTACAGTTCACGGGGACGGACATTGCAGATTACTTCTCTGACTTCACTGGATTATGGGGTGAACTGGAATCCTATCACCCTCTCTCCACGGACCTGGCTACCATGCAGCGTCAGCGCCAGGAGCTTCAGTTGGTCCAGTTTCTATGTGGATTGCCCGAGTCCTACGCTGGAGTCGTGGACCAGATCTTAGCCAGTGACCCTCTGCCGTCACTACAGAGTGCCTACAAACGCCTTCAGCGTTTGCCTTCGTCTTCCTCGTCTCTAACTACTGATGTTGGGGACTCTTCGGCTCTTGCTGCAGCTTCTGGTCGTGGCCGTGGTCGCTTTACTGATAGTCGTCCTCCCCTGGGTGGAGGACGAGGATGGGCTGCTCCTGGTCGTGGAGCCTCTTCTACTGCCCCTACTGCTGGTGCGCGCCCTCAGTCAGGACAGCGCCTTTGTACCTTCTGTGGCCGGTCCAACCATATTGAAGAAAAATGCTGGGAGAAATATGGTAAGCCGGCGTGGGCCAATGCAGCTGCTGACTCCACTACTACTGCATCAGAAGGAACGACTCAGCCTACTGACTCTGCCTCCTCGGGTGCGACTGCTGACTACATCCGTGCTGAGGTGGAGCGTCTTCTTCTTGAGCGAGCTGGTGCGTCGTCTCAAGCTTCGACTAGTGGAGCTCATGCCGCCACTTATTCTGGTTATGACACTGCCTTCCTGAGCTCCTCTTCTACTCCTGGTAATACTAAGTGGGTCATCGACTCCGGTGCCTCTTCACATATTTCTGGAAATCGATCTCTGTTTCACAAATTATTTAAACCTGCTAGACCCTCATCTGTTATGTTGGCTGATGGTTCCAAGTCTGCGGTGTCTGGAGTAGGGGATATTGTTTCTGACTTTCTGCTAAAATCTTCCTTATATGTGCCTAGATTTCCTTTGAATCTGTTGTCTGTCAGCAAGATATTGCGAAGCCTACAGTGCAGTCTGACTTTTATTCCTGGTTCATGTGTTTTTTCAGGACCTTCGCACGAGGATGAAGATTGGTGGGGGGTATGAAGGTGTTGATGGACTCTTCTATCTGGATCATTTTCCAAAAGCAGCTAAAGCATCTGTGACTCCTGCATTATCTACCTCAGTTTCTGCATTACAGTGGCACTACCGGCTGGGCCATCCATCATCTGAAAAGCTTCGACATTTAGTGTCTGATCTTGGCATTTGTAGTTTTCAGTGCGAGTCATGTCAACTTGGAAAGCAGACTAGAGCTGTTTATCCTAGACGCAGTCAGATTAGCAGTAAAAATATGTTTGATATAGTGCATTCTGATGTATGGGGACCCTGTCATTTGCCAAGTCTATCTGGTCATAAGTATTTTATTCTTTTTATTGATGATTTTTCAAGGACTACTTGGTTGTTTATGATGAAAAGTAGGTCCGAAGTTTTGTCTGTTATCAAGTTCTTTTTTGCTAAAATAAAAACACAATATGGTATGCCTGTCAAAATTTTTCATACTGATAATGCACTGGAATTTGTTAAAAAAGATGTGGATGTTTTTTGTAAATCTGTGGGTACAATACATCAGACCTCCTGTGCTTATACACCTCAGCAAAATGGTGTGGCTGAGCGTAAAAATAGACATGTGTTAGAGGTTGCTAGAACTATTATGATGCATGCACATGTTCCTCGCTCGTTTTGGCCTGAGGCTATATTGACTGCTTGTTTTCTGATAAATCGAATGCCATCATCTGTGATTGGAAACAAAATACCTATTCAAGTTCTTCAACCCGATATTCAGCTATTTACTGTGCCTCCTCGGATCTTTGGATGTACCTGTTTTGTACGGTTAGTTGGACCTACTTCTGATAAACTGTCTCCTCGTGCTGAGAAGTGCATTTTTTTGGGATATTCTCGTACCCAGAAGGGATACAGGTGTTACAGTCCTACTGCAAGAAAATGGTATACTAGCAGTGATGTAGTTTTCTTTGAGGATACTCCTTATTATTCGACTCGTGGTGACAGTTTACAGTCTGATCTTATTGCCTCACCTCTACCTGTTACTTCTGATTGTGTGCCTGATACTACTGACAAAGTCACTACTGAGGCTGATAAGCCTCCTCTTATAGTTTATCAACGCAGGAACAGAGCACCTTCTACTCAAGAAACCCCCCATGAAAACCAATCTTCACCTCCAGAAGGTTCTACTACACCTGAGGTATATTCTGATCTTGATTTACCCATTGCTCTTAGAAAGGGTACTCGTTCATGCACATCACACAGTATTGCTCAGTTTGTTTCTACTGATCATCTGAATGTTCATTCTAGCAATTTTGTATATGCCTTATCTGTTGTTGCTGTTCCAAAGAATATCCAGGATGCTCTACAGAGTACTGGATGGTTGTCTGCTATGAAGGAGGAGATGTTGGCCCTTGCTGAACGAGATACTTGGGAGCTGGTGGATCCACCTCCTCAGTGTAAACCTGTAGGTTGCAGATGGGTGTATGCTGTGAAATATCAACCTGACGGCACTGTTGAAAGGCTGAAGGCACGGTTAGTTGCTAAAGGCTACACCCAAACGTATGGTATTGACTATTTTGAGACTTTCTCTCCTGTTGCTCGTCTTAATTCTGTCAGAATTCTTCTGTCTGTTGCTGTTAACCTTGACTGGCCACTGTTGCAACTAGATGTGAAAAATGCCTTCTTGTATGGTGATTTACAAGAAGTCTATATGGAGCAACCTCCTGGGTTTGTTGCTCAGGGGGAGTCTCACAAAGTTTGCAGGTTAAAGAAGTCTATTTATGGGCTGAAGCAGAGTCCCCGTGCCTGGTTTGATAAATTGAGCAAAATTATGATTGATTTTGGGTTTCTGCGTTCTCAGGTGGATCATTCTGTTTTCACCAAGAAGACTTCAGCTGGTATTATTATTCTGATTGTCTATGTTGATGATATTATCATATCTGGCAGTGATTCTCTTGGTATTCAGGCTACTAAATCTCATCTAGGCAAACACTTTGCTACCAAAGATTTGGGCAAGCTTAGATATTTTCTGGGCATAGAAGTTTCTAGAAATTCTAATGCTCTTGTGTTGTCTCAGCGAAAATATGTCCTAGACATACTGCAGGAGACTGGTATGCTGGGGGCGAGACCTGCTGATATTCCTCTAGATCCTAATATAAATTGGGATGATGACTCTTCTCCTCTCTTTGCTGATCATAAAAAGTACAGGAGGCTGATTGGTAAACTCATTTATTTGACTGTCACCAGAGCTGACATTTCTACTGCAGTGGGTCTTCTTAGCAGGTACCTTGATAAATCCAGACAGTGTCACTGGGATGCTCTTTGTCAGATTCTATGATATTTGAAGAAGTCTCATGGCAAGGGACTTCACTACACGAAGCATGGACATTGTTCTCTTGAAGGGTACTCTGATTCTGATTATGCAGGCAGCAGAGTTGACAGAAAATCTACTTCTGGGTATTGTACATATGTTGGAGAAAATCTTGTTACCTGGAGGAGTAAAAAACAAAATGTTGTGGCCAGGTCCAGTGCTGAAGCTGAATATAGGGTCATGGCCCATACTGCCTGTGAATTTTTGTGGGTGCGCTCTCTGTTAAAGGAGTTTGGGGGATTGATTCTTCTTCTTCTATACCTATGCACTGTGATAATAAAGCTGCTATCTTCATTGCGAATAATCCAGTTTATCATGAGCGCACTAAACACATTGAAGTAGATTGTCATTTTATTCGGGAATCCATTCTGACTGGCAAGATATGCACTCCCTTCACTCGTTCTGAAGACTAAGTTGCTGACATCTTCACCAAGCTGTTGGCGAAGAAGCAATTCTGCACACTGACGGACAAGTTGGGCATGATTGATATCTATGCTCCAACTTGAGGGGGAGTGTTAATATATATTCCTGTTTTATATATTCCGTTAGTTGTTTTGTTATTTCCATATTATATGTGGACCTCTCTGTAAATGTTTCAGTGTTATATATATGAGGGTGCACACATTGTGCAACCCTACGCTTCCCAAAACTGTTTTGTCTTTCACAATTTGGTTCTTGCTCCTCCAGGAAACCAGATGATTACCCAATTTGATACAATATCTGAAGGTAGATCTTCTTTCTTTAGGGTCCTTAGCCTAGTCCGTCTGCATATCATGTGATAGTCAGCAACTTTTGTTAGGATTTTTCATATTATAGTCTTTTCCTAGGGAAACTTTCATATACCGCAATATATGTGGTATACAAGTCTGATGAGCCTGGACAGGTGTCCTCATGTGCTGACTAATGACTTCAACTGCATAAGATATATCTGGGTGTGTGATAGTTATACATTTAGTTTATCTGAATTAGGGAAGGGCCTTCCCTGATTCAAAGTCTTCATATAGTAATCCATCAAAGTGGAGACAAGTTTCGAGCCAATCATGCATGTCTCTTTCAATAGATGAAGGACATATCACCTTCGAGAGAGATTAATCACTTGTTTGGACTGAAATTCAATGCCAACTTGCCAAGAAAATACCTAAGGCTCCCCAAATCTTTAATGTGGAAGTTGAGTTGGAGAGCCTTCTTCCAATCGGATATTCCATGTGCATTATTTCTAGTAATCATAATGTTAATGTATAGGGTCTTGTATGTAAATGACATGGTCTTATATATTAAGGTCAGGGATCTATTTGTAAATGTTGTAATACTTTCTTCTTATATATATGATATGTGAGACAGGCCGTAAGCCTTCAGGTCGTCTCCTTCTCCCACATTACAAGCTTCATGGTATCAGAGCCTAGGGTTTTCATCCCTACTTGGTCCAGGAAGCAAGCTGTCCCCTTATTTCCTCTTCTTTCACGTTTTCTATAGTACTGCTACAGTGCATCACTGTAGCTGCGCGACCACGGGAAGGGCTGCTGTGTCTCCATCCGCTGGATTTCGACTAAGCTGCTTATTGTGTTGGCTGTCCCCCAACCCCAGCAACCTCAAGGATCAAGCCGATCGTTGATTAATCTTTGTCTGGGCCTTCCGAAGTTGTTGATCTTCCTGGAGCGAAAACTATTGTAGCTGCAGCCTGCTTACGGGCTCTCTTGAGGAGAAACGGATCGGCTCCATCTCTTCTTTTCCTGTCCTTGAAGGGCGGCCCTACGTCTGCTACCTTGCCCCAGAAGGTCAAGGGCACAGGAGCACCGAGGAGGGAGCAGTCCTCTTCCTCCTCCGGTCTATATCCCGTCGTTACTGTAGCTGCACAGTGCAGCCTTATTACTAAGTCTGTTTTTGGGTTATCTTGAAGGATCTTTTGGTGCATTTGAAGAAGTATATTTTATTACAAAGTTCTTCCTTCCTACAAGGGCATCCAAACTAAAATATTCCTGCTACAAAGCTTGATTTGAAGTTTACAAAGTCTGAAATTAAGCGTGCAAAGTCTGAAATTAAGCCTGCAAAGTCTGATTTTAAGGTCCTTTACAATTGATTCGGTCTGATATCAAGTTCCTAAAGTGTTGATTTAGTATATGCCAGTCGACATGGATGATAAGAAGAATACTCAAGAGGAGGCTCCATATCTTATTTCATTGTCTGAAGAAGAATATGTTCATTTGATGCGTTTCCGAGCTTCACATCAAGCCACATCTTCAGTTGTCTACATTGCACAAATTGCCAGCCCTTCAACATGTATCTCTCAAGCTTCCAAGGAATCAGGGTTCAAGTCAGATAGGGTTCTTGATTCAGGTGCAACTGATCATATCACAGGGGAACCTAAGATGTTTACCACCTATACTAGTAAGCCGGACCTACCCGGTGTTACCCTAGCAGATGGTTCTACTGTATCTGTCATGGGAACTGGAGTAGTGTCACCAACTCCACATATCTCCCTTCCTTCCACCTTGTTCATCCCACAATTACCTTTTAATTTATTATCTATCAGCAAATTAACCCGTTGTCTTCAAGCCTCAGTCACTTTCTTACCTGATACTTGTGTTATACAAGACTTGAAGACGAGGAAGACAATTAGTGAAGGGTATGAACTGGCTGGACTTTACTACTTGAGTAGGTCTCCCACAACTTGTATCGCAGCTTCCCCTTTGGTGGTACACAGTCGTCTTGGTCATGCATCATTGGATAAGCTCAAAGTTTTGGTCCCAAGTCTGTCCCACCTAGATGTGTTGCAGTGTGAGTCATGTCAGTTAGGGAAGCATACACGGTCTATATTTCGGTCCAAAAAGAGTCAAAGAGCAGAGTCTTTGTTTGAGTTAGTTCACTCAGATGTATGGGGTCCGAGTCGTGTAACCTCTAAGCTTGGTTATAAGTATTTTGTTATCTTTGTTGATGATTATTCACGTGCTACATGGCTTTATTTGATGAAGGAAAGATCTGAACTTTTGTCCATCTTTAAATCTTTTTGTGCGGAAGTGGAAACCCAATTCAAAAAGAAAGTTTGTACTCTCCGTTCTGATAATGCCAGAGAATACTTCAGCCATGATTTCAACCATTTCACCTCCACCCATGGCATCATCCACCAATCCTCTTGTCCATACACACCACAACAGAACGGAGTGGCTGAAAGAAAGATTCGACATATTGTAGAGACTGCACGTACCTTTCTTCTTCACATGCATGTCCCAAGAGAATTCTGGGGTGATGCAGTTCTCACCGCCACTTACCTCATAAACCGTATGCCATCATCTGTAATCCAAAATTGTATACCTGTTCAAATTCTTCATCCTATGAAGCCATTGTACCATGTCCCACCAAAGGTGTTTGGATGTGTTTGTTTTGTTCATTGCCTAGGTCCTGGCAAGGACAAGTTGAGTCCAAGGTCAACCAAGTGTGTTTTCTTAGGTTATTCTCGAGCTCAGAAGGGGTACATGTGCTATAGTCCTACCTTACATCGCTTTTTTGTCTCAGCCGATGTCACCTTTTTTGAAGACACATCATTCTTTGACGACAGTTCGTCAATGACACCCGTAGTTGTGGAAGAACTCTTGCCTCTTCCAATTGTTGTTGAGTCTATTCCCACTTGTTCGGGTAATGATGGTCCTCATGATAGTGTCCCACCCATTTCTACTAGACCTCCTATCACGCAGGTGTATACTCGTCGTCCACGTACAAGTATTACAGAGACTCCTTCCAGTTCAGCTCCTCCAGTTGCTCCCTTGTCTGAAAGTCAAGTAGATACAAGTATTGATAACCTTCCTATTGCTTTAAGGAAAGGCACTCGGTCTTGCACTCTTCATCCCATTTCTAATTTTGTTTCATACAGCAATGTATCACTTTCATTTCATGCCTTCTTATCCTTTATGTCCTCTGTCTCCATACCCTCTTCTCCTGCAGTTGCCTTGGATCACCCTGGCTGGCGTCATGCAATGGAAGAAGAGATGGCAGCACTAGTCCAGAACCATACATGGTCTCTTGTTCAGCGCCCATCGAGTAAGTCTGTGGTTGGATGTCGTTGGGTTTTTAATGTTAAAGTTGGTGCGAATGGATTAGTTGATCGGCTTAAGGCACGGTTAGTAGCCAAAGGATACACTCAAGTTTATGGTGAGGATTATTTAGAGACCTTCTCTCCTGTTGCGAAGATGGCATCTATTCACATCTTCTTGTCTCTTGCTGCCATACATTCATGGACTCTACATCAGCTTGATATCAAGAATGCATTCTTACACGGTGACTTGGATGAGGAAATTTATATGGAGCAACCACCGGGGTTTGTTGCTCAGGGGGAGTGTGATCTAGTGTGTCGTCTGCACAAGTCTCTGTATGGTCTAAAACAATCACCTCGTGCTTGGTTTGGTAAACTCAGCAGTTCTCTTACTGAGTTTGGGCTCCAGAGATGTACTATGGATCATTTTGTTTTCTACAGGCGACAAAGTTCGGGATGTATATTTCTTGTGGTATATGTTGACAACATTGTGATTACTGGTGATGATAGTCAGGGCATTGCACAATTGAAGGCTTTTCTGCATGGACAATTTCATACAAAGGACCTAGGAAATCTTAAATATTTTCTGGGAATTGAAGTTGCCAAGTCAAAATCTGGGATAGTAATTTCACAGCGGAAGTATGTCCTTGATTTGCTCACAGAGACAGGGATGCTTGGGACCAGACCCAGTGACACTCCAATGGACCCTAAAGTCAAATTGTCCATGGAGCAGGGGGAGTTACTTGATGATCCTTGGAGATATAGACGACTCGTAGGAAAGTTGAATTATTTGATAGTCACTAGACCTGACATTGCATTTGCTACTAGTGTTGTGAGCCAGTTTATGGAGAAGCCATGTACAAGTCACTTGGAGGCTGTAATGCACATCTTGAGGTATTTGAAAAAGTCCCTAGGAAGGGGAATCTTATATCAAAATCATGGTCACCTGAAAGTACAAGGGTATTCAGATGCTGATTGGGCAGGATGTAACATTGATAGAAGATCTATTTCTGGCTATTGTGTGTTTGTGGGAGGAAATCTAGTATCATGGAGGAGCAAGAAGCAAACAGTTGTAGCCAGATCGAGTGCAGAGTCTGAATATAGAGCTATGGCCTTAGCAACATGTGAGTTGCTATGGATTCGACATTTGTTAGAGGAACTTGGATTTGCCCAAGATGCTCCTATGGATATGAAATGTGATAACCAAGTTGCTGTCCACATTGCTCATAACCCAATTTTTCATGAAAGAACTAAACACATTGAGGTTGATTGTCATTTTCTAAGAGAGAAAATCCAGAAGGGATTGATTCAGTTGTCACCTGTCAAGTCTGAAGACCAGTTAGCTGATCTATTCACAAAGTCCCTGAATGGTTGTCGGGTTCGCTTCTTATGTACCAAGCTGGGCATGTATGATATGTATGCTCCAGCTTGAGGGGGAGTGTTAATGTATAGGGTCTTGTATGTAAATGACATGGTCCTATATATTAAGGTCAGGGGTCTATTTGTAAATGTTGTAATACTTTCTTCTTATATATATGATATGTGAGACAGGCCGTAAGCCTTCAGGTCGTCTCCTTCTCCCACATTACAAGCTTCACATAATATATCGATGCAAATTGCAATCAAGACACACCCTTCTTCGGAATAGGAGGAAAACAATGAGTGGTCACTTACAAATCTCCTAAATCCCAATTTTTCTACAAGCACACTGCATTTGTTGCACCAAACAGGGGGGGTTGTTTATGACCGTATAGAGAACGTAACCACAGACAAAGCCATAGCCAACATACTTTGGTACTAGACTCCCTCTCAACAACAAAAAGTTGCTTCATATAAACTTTCTCAGAATGATCACCGTGCATAGAAGAATTCTTGATATCCAGTTGGTGTAGGTGCCAGTCAAAGGTAACGGCCAGGGATATCTGGATACACGCGGATGAAATGCAAGTCACTGGAGAGAAGGAGTTGAAGAAGGCCACCCTAAAAGTCTGGGTGTAATCTTGGACAACTAAGCGGTGCTTTCAAGCATTCAACTATCTCGTCTGGGTGGTGCTTAATTGAGAAGACCCATCAACACTCAACAATATGCTTGCCAGGGGCAGATAAACTAATTCCAGCCTATTATTCGTTGCGGAGAGGTGACATCTCATCATTCATCACAACTTTCCACCCAGGATGACTAAGTACAACCACATGATTCTTAGGAATGGTATCAAGAGCAACAATATAGGAGTAAGTCGAAGAAGACATACA
Organism: Alisma plantago-aquatica; assembly: GCA_963693085.1. Classification (NCBI taxonomy): domain Eukaryota; kingdom Viridiplantae; phylum Streptophyta; class Magnoliopsida; order Alismatales; family Alismataceae; genus Alisma; species Alisma plantago-aquatica. The sequence goes on along the minus strand of OY856412.1, from coordinate 575,143,334 downwards.
ACTAACACAACAAGTGTGAGAGATACGCCACTTACCGTTACAAGTGCAGGAAACACACCAAAGAGCCATTGATCTATCAGGTGTTGCTAGAGTAGACGATGGTGGTGGAGCAGCTCATGGTGAATTAGTGAGCACCCTGTGTCAGAAAAACTAAGATGGAGATGGTAGCAGAGGAGGTAGTAGTGGTAGTAGAGGTGTAGATGAGATATCTAGAATCATAGTTATAGCCAAGTGATAATATAGGAGTGACGAAACAAATTCCAATGGTGACGTAGGCAGAGTAGAAAAAAGGAGGTAAAAGTTAGTTAATTCTCGTGAAAATTGACTTAAAGAAAACATGCAACCATTGATTTTTCAGATGAAAACACATATTGCCTCTATGGATTTAAGAATATCCTATAAAGATAGTCCTGATGGTCTGAGAGCTAGTTTGTCAGCTTCCGGATCGAAATTGTGCACAAAAACAATGCTTCCAAAAATCCTAGCCAGAAGAAAGATTGTTTGTGAAGATGGAGGATTGAAAAGTGTGTTTTACCTTTGAGGATAGAAGATGGTTGTTATTTGTTTAAAAAACATGATGTTAAAATGCCTTCAAATCAATAGTGTTTGGTTAAATTAGCATGGATTGCTAACTTAACATCATGTGGTGGTTTTCACGTTCGACAATACCATTTTGTTGGATCGTCGATGCAACATACCGACCTCACAACAAAACAAAGAAACCACAATTTGGGCAAATACAAGTGCAATAATCTTTCTAAGCATTTTAATGGATGTTTCAAATTGAATATGAATCATTCTATAAAAAATTTCATTAGTGGAAGACTTCTTCATTCTTAAGATAAGTTAAGTCATTCTATAAAATCATCAATAAAAGTCAAGAAATATATATCCCCATTATAATTGGTAGTAAGAAAGCTCCATAACTATCACTACAAATAAGATCAAAAGTTTTACAAATTGTCTTCAACCACATGCACGAAAAGACACCCTATGGTATTTTCCCAATTTACACGCCTCACAAGATAAGTAGGAAATGAAAAGATACAATGGGATCAAAAAAAAAAATCTCAAACAATGGATGACCAAAACAAAGATGTTGGTGTAGCAACAAATTTGTAATGAAGGCAACATAAGATGTAGGATGAGAAGGGAAGTAATACAGATCACTATAGTGTGTACTCCATCTAATCACATCCATGGTTTAAAATTTCAATTTCGACGCCGTTTTCGATGGCTCAGAAATAGAAGTTTATACAAATTTTGATGGAAATTTCGACATTTACACTTATTTCGACACAAGATTTTGATGACCAAATAAAGGAATAAGTCACAAAATTTTACCATGATGATCTACATACATAAATACACCTACTTATGTAATAAAATCATATATTTATCTTGGTGGGGGTCCTACATGTGTGAAAAGATTGAAAACTGAATGAAGGGGATTTTGATGACATGTTCACTAACATAATGAAGGAATTAGTTTATAGGTCATCACGGTAATAATCAATCTCAATTGATATATTATAGCTTGCACTATAGATCATCAAAGAGTAAAAATACTAAACGGTATTCTCAATTTAGGCATGAGATTATTCATAAAATTGGGACAAATTACTAAAATTAGTTGATACTAATAATCTAATGTATTGAATATATTTAACTATATATTATTCCCGTTCATAGTTGAAATTTGATCTATGTAACTAAACATCATACACCTCAATTCTAAATTGTTTTATTTTTTTCATTTTAAGGTATATATTGAGAGAAAACAAATTGAGGAAGCGTAGGGTTACACAATGTGTGTACCCTGATATATATACTAGTGGAACAATTACATGTAGGTCCAAATAGAAAAGGAAAATAACAGGACGGTAAGTAAAGACATATATTAACACTCCCCCTCAAGTTGGAGCATAGATATCAATCATGCCCAACTTGTCCACAAGCGAGTTCAAATGTTTCTTGGCCATCAGCTTTGTAAACATATCAGCAACTTGATCTTCTAAGCGAGTGAATGGAGTGCAGATCTTGCCAGATAAGATAGTCTCTCGAATGAAATGACAATCAACTTCAATATGCTTTGTGCGCTCATGATATACAGGATTATTAGCAATGAAGATAGCAACTTTATTGTCACAGTGCATAGGGATAGCAGCAGAAGACTCAACCCCGAAGTCTTTCAAAAGAGATTGTACCCATAGGAGCTCACAAGCAGTGTGGGTCATCGCCCTGTATCCAGCTTCAACACTAGATCTGGCAACAACATGTTACTTTTTACTTCTCCAAGTGACCAGATTACCTCCAACATAAGTATAGTAGCCTGAAGTAGATTTTCTGTCAATCTTACTTCCAGCATAATCAGAATCAGAGTAGCCTTCCAGAGGACAGTGTCCATGCTTTCTATAGTAGAGGCCTTTGCCAGGTGATTTCTTAAGATATCTCAGAATATTACAGAGAGCATCCCAGTGACACTGTCTAGGCTTATCCAGGTACCTACTAAGAATACCAACAACAGTAGAAATATTGGCTCTAGTAACAGTAAGATAAATCATCTTACCAATCAGTCTCCTATATTTTTTACTGTCTGGAAACATAGGAGAAGAATCATCATCCCAATTAATATTGGGATCCATAGGAGTATCAACAGGACGTGCACCAATCATCCCAGTCTCTTGTAACAGATCAAGAACATACTTCCTCTGAGATAAAACAAGAGCATTAGAAGTCCTAGATACCTCAATGCCCAGAAAGTATCTTAGCCTTCCCAGATCTTTAGTAGCAAAATGTTTGCACAAGTGTGTTTTAGTAGTCTGAATCTCAGAATAATCACTGCCAGATAGAACAATATCATCAACATAAACAATCAGAATGACAATACCAAAAGAAGTCTTTTTTATAAAGACTGAATGATCAACCTGTGACCTCAGAAAACCAAAAGCAGTCAGGATTTTACTCAGCTTATCAAACCATGACCGAGGACTCTGTTTGAGTCTGTTACATTATATATTTCCTGTTTTACATAGCCTGCTATTTGTTTTGTTATTTCTCTTTTATATATGGACCTCTCTGTAATTCTTTCAGTATTATATATATGAGGCTGCAGACATTGTGCAACCCTAAGCTCTCCAAATCTCATTGTTTTTCACATGGTATCAGAGCGGGACGATCCACCTTAAACCTAATCCCTATCTCCACCAACCCTAGCCGCCACCACACTCCGAAATCTCCTTTTTTTCGCCTCTACAGTACTGCTACAGTACCACCGCTACCGATCGTCGTCCACCCCTCCGCAGCCCTCCATCCACCTCTAATCCCCTAATAAACTCCATCCTTGTGGCCTAATCCACCACAGGACCCTCCGTCTAGCTCCGTTTCTCTTTCCGAAATCTCCGGACAGCCTCGGTAACTTTCCAGTTCTGGCACGTTGACGGCGTAACGGGCTTCATCCTCTCTGTCTGCCTGCGCCTCATGGTGGAGTGATTGATCATCCATGTTGACGTAGGTTTTTTCTCTTCATCTGCTGCCCCTACGTGGGTTTTTTTTAAGATCCATGCATGGATCTTCTACCTTCTACTACTAGTCCATGTGTTGGACTTCTGCCTCTGATTGCTGACTACTCCTGCATGTGCCTGCCTTCCTGCCTGTTCTCATGGCATCTTCTGGAGATGACTTCTGGAGAGACTCGCGCCGTCAAGTTACCACTGTTAAACTTGACGGGCGCAATTACCAGCTTTGGGTGTGCTCCTTTGTGATATATGCCAAATCACAAGGGAAGTACTATCATCTGATTCGCACTGGTCCGCCTCAGCCTGCAGCGAACGCGGATGAAAAAGACGTCAAAACTTTTGATGATTGGGTCCGTGAAGACTCGACTGTGATGACATGGATTCTCAACAGTGCCGTTGAGAAGATCAGTGTTACTTTACTTAGGCTACCTACGGCGAAGCAGATGTGGGATCAGCTCGCCAGTACCTACTCTCACAGTCAGAATCCCAAGAAGGTCTTCGACATAACCAAGCAACTGGGGTGACTCCAATTCACGGGATCTGACATCTCCGACTACTTCTCCACCTTCACCGGCCTGTGGGGTGAGTTGGAGACTTACCACCCCCTGTCTACTGATCTGGCAACTATGCAGAAACAGCGGGCGGAACTACAGCTGATACAGTTTCTGAGTGGCTTGCCAGAATCCTATGTTGGCGTTGTGGATCAGATCTTAGCGAGTGATCCGCTCCCTACTTTGCAGAGTGCCTACCAGCGTCTCCAGCGCCTTTCTTCATCGACACCGTCTCCTGAGACTGGAGATTCTACTGCCCTGGCTACTTGGGCCGGGCGTGGCCGTGGTCGTGGCCGTGGTCGTTCCACTGATGGCCGTCCTCCCCTGGGTGCGGGACGGGGACGTGGACCTAGTGCTGGACGAGGAGCCCCTCCTGCTGCCTCACCTCCTGCTGCTGCGCATCCTTAGCAAGGACAACGTGTGTGTACCTTCTGTGGCCGGTCTAACCATATTGAAGAAAAGTGCTGGGAAAAGTACGGTAAACCGGCTTGGGCCAATGTTGCTGCAGATTCATCGTCTACTGCTTCTGAGGCTGTTACTCCGACGCCTGAGCCAGCGACTGCGGGAGCGACCGCAAACTACATTCGTGCTGAGGTGGAATGCCTCCTTCTTGAGCGTGTTGGCTCTTCGACTGCTGCTTCTACTAGTGGAGCACATGCTGCATACTCTGGTTATGATATTGCATTCCTGAGTTCCTCCTCACCTTCTACTTCTGGTAATACCAAATGGGTGATAGATTCTGGTGCCTCTGCACATATATCTGACAATAGATCTCTGTTTAAAACTCTATCTAAACATGTTCGTAACTCTTCTGTTATGCTAGTTGATGGCTCAAAGTCTTCGGTCTTTGGAGTCGGTGATATTGTTTCTCAGTTTTGGCTCAAGTCTGCCTTATATGTGCCTAGATTTCGTCTGAACTTATTATCAGTCAGTAAAATTTTACGAAGTTTGAACTGTAGCCTGACTTTTGTTCCTGGTTCATGTGTTTTTCAGGACCTTCGCACGAGGACGAAGATTGGTGGGGGGGGTATGAAGGTGTTGATGGACTCTACTACTTGGACCAGTTACCACGATCAGAGAAAGCTGCTATGGTATCTGCTTTATCGACTTCTGTTTCTGCACTGCAGTGGCACTACAGGCTGGGACATCCATTGTCAGAGAAGCTGCGTCATTTAGTTTCTGATATTGGCAGTTGTAATTTTCAGTGTGAATCTTGTCAGCTGGGAAAACAGACTCGTACTGTGTATCCTAGACGTAGAATGTGAGCAGTAAAAACATTTTTGATTTAGTTCACTCTGATGTATGGGGTCCATGCCATGTACCGAGTTTGTCTGGTTACAAATATTTCATTCTATTTATTGATGACTTTTCTAGGACTACTTGGTTGTTTCTATTAAAAAGTAGGTCTGAAGTGTTGTCTACTATCAAATACTTTTTTGCTGAAATAAAAACGCAGTTTGGTTTGCCTGTTAAAGTTTTCCGCACCGATAATGCTTTAGAGTTTGTTAAGCAAGAAGTGGCGGTTTTTTGTAAATCTGTTGATACGCTCCACCAGACTTCATGTGCCTATACCCCACAACAAAATGGTATCGCTGAGCGGAAAAATACACTTATTAGAAGTTACCAGGACTATCATGATGCATTCTCATGTGCCCCGCTCCTATTGGCCCGAGGCTATTTTGACTGCGTGTTTTCTGATTAATAGGATGCCATCGTCTGTTATTGGAAATAAGATTCCTATACATGTTCTGCAACTTGAGACTTCTTTGTTTGCTGTGCCTCCTAGAATTTTTGGGTGTACCTGCTTTGTCAGATTACTTGGACCTGCTTCTGATAAATTGTCTCCTCGATCTGCTAAATGCATTTTTCTGGGCTATTCTAGAACTTAGAAGGGTTATAAGTGTTATAATCCCAGTACAAGGAAATGGTTTACTAGTAGTGATGTTGTCTTTTTTGAAGATACACCGTATTATTCTTCAGCAGGAGATAGTTTGCAGACAGACATTCTTGCCTCTCCTTTGCTTGTTATTTCTGACTGTGTGCCTGACAGTACTGACACTGTGACTACTGAAACTCAAGATCCTCCTCTTATTGTTTATCAACGCAGGAATAGAGCACCTTCTACGCAAGTACCCCCCCCAAGGCAACCAATCTTCTCCTCCAGAAGGTTCTGCTGCACTTGAGGTACACTCTGACCTTGACATACCTATTGCACTCAGAAAGGGTACTCGTTCCTGCACTTCTCATAGCATTGCTCAGTTTGTATCTACTGCTCATCTGAATACTCATTCTAGCAATTTTTATATGCTTTATCTGATGTGGTTGTACCTAAGAATGTTCAGGATGCATTGAAAAGTACTGCTTGGACATCTGCTATGAAAGAAGAAATGATTGCTCTTACTGACAGAGACACTTGGGAGCTGGTGGATCCACCTCCTCAGTGTAAGCCTGTGGGCTGCAGGTGGGTATATGCCGTAAAATATCAACCTGATGGTACGGTTGAGAGGTTGAAAGCACGGTTAGTTGCAAAGGGCTATACTCAGACATATGGCATTGATTACTTTGAGACTTTTTCTCTTGTTGCTCGCCTTAACTCTGTCAGGATTCTCCTATCTGTTGCTGTGAATCTGAACTGGCCTCTTCTGCAGCTTGATGTGAAAAATGCTTTTCTGTATGGTGACTTGCAGGAAGAAGTGTATATGGAGCAACCTCCTGGGTTTTTTGCTCAGGGGGAGTCTCACAAAGTATACAGGCTTAAGAAGTCTATCTATGGGCTCAAGCAGAGTCCTCGTGCCTGGTTTGATAAGTTGAGCAGGATCATGATTGATTTTGGTTTTCTAAGGTCACAGGTTGACCACTCTATGTTCACAAAAAAGACTTCAGCAGGTATTTCTGTTCTGATTGTATATGTTGATGACATTATTATTTCTGGCAGTGACTCTCTTGGTATTCAGGCTACCAAAGATCATCTGGGCAAGCACTTTGCTACAAAAGATTTGGGCAGACTTCGGTATTTTCTTGGCATAGAGGTCTCTAGAACCTCTAATGCCCTGGTGCTTTCTCAGAGAAAGTATGTTCTTGATATTCTGCAGGAGACTGGTATGCTTGGAGCAAGACCTGCGGATACTCCTCTTGATCCCAATGTGAATTGGGATGATGATTCCTCTTATGTGTTTGCTGATCATAAAAACTTCAGGAGGTTGATTGGTAAATTGATTTATTTAACTGTTACTCGTCCTGATATTGCTACAGCAGTGGGTCTTCTTAGCATGTACCTTGACAAACCCAAACAGTGTCATTGGGATGCTATATGTCAAGTCCTGAGATACTTAAAAAAGTCGCCTGGCAAGGGACTTCATTATAAAAAGAATGGGCATTGTGTTCTTGAAGGGTATTCTGATTCTGATTATGCAGGCAACAAAGTTGATAGAAAATCTACCTCCGGTTACTGTACTTTTGTAGGAGGCAATCTTGTTACTTGGAGGAGCAAGAAACAGAATGTCGTTGCCAGATCTAGTGCTGAAGCTGAGTACAGGGCCATGGCCCATACTGCCTGTGAGTTACTGTGGGTACGTTCTCTCCTGAAAGAGTTTGGGATTGAGTCTTCTTCGGCCATTCCTATGCACTGTGATAACAGAGCTGCCATCTTCATTGCAAATAATCCTGTCTATTATGAGCGCACCAAACACATTGAAGTTGACTGCCACTTCATCAGAGAATCTATTCTTGCTGGCAAGATATGCACTCCATTCACGAGATCATAAGATCAAGTTGCTGATATCTTCACCAAGCTGTTGGCGAAGAAACAGTTCTGCACACTGATGGACAAGTTGGGCATGATTGACATCTATGCTCCAACTTGAGGGGGAGTATTACATTATATATTTCCTGTTTTACATAGCCTGCTATTTGTTTTGTTATTTCTCTTTTATATATGGACCTCTCTGTAATTCTTTCAGTATTATATATATGAGGGTGCACACATTGTGCAACCCTAAGCTCTCCAAATCTCATTGTTTTTCACAGAGTTCATAAATAGATTTTTTTAACCTGCAAACTTTATGTGACTCCCCCTGAGCAACAAACCTAGGAGGTTGCTCCATATAAACCTCTTCTTGAAGATCCCCATACAGGAAGGCATTTTTAACATCCAGTTGAATAAGAGGCCAATCTAAGTTAATAGCAACAGAAAGAAGAACTCTGACAGAGTTAAGTCTGGCAACAGGTGAAAACGTCTCAAAATAGTCAATTCCATAAGTTTGAGTATACCCTTTTGCAACCAGTCGTGCCTTCATACGTTCCACTGTTCCATCAGGTTGATACTTTACAACATAGACCCATCTGCAGCCAACAGGCTTGCACTCGGGAGGTGGATCCACCAGCTCCCAAGTTCCTCTATCAGTAAGAGCAGTCATCTCTTCTTTCATGACAGTCATCCAGGCTGAGCTTTGTAAGGCATCATGGACAGTCTTGGGAACAACAATAGCAGATAGAGCAACCACAAAGTTACTAGCATGAATACTCAAGTGTGCAGTAGAAACATGATTAGCAATATTATGAGAAGTACAAGAACGAGTGCCTTTTCTGAGAGCAATAGGCAGATCTAAGTCAGAATGTACCTCAACAGGAGTAGGACCTTCGTGAGGAGAAGATTGGTGCTGTATGGGGGGGTCTTGAGCAGGTTGGGACCTGTTCCTGCGTTTATACACAATAAGTGGAGGAGTAGTAGTTTCAACAGATGAAGTATCAGAAGTGCAATCAGTTGTGACAGGCAATGGTGTTGTGATTATATCAGAATCCAGGGTATCTCCTTTAGCAGAATAAAAAGGTGTATCCTCAAAGAAAACTGCATCACTACTCATAAACCATTTTTTCGCAGTAGGACTATAGCACTGATACCCTGTTTGAGTACGAGAATAACCCAAGAAAATACATTTTTCTGCTCTAGGAGATAATTTATCATAGTTTGGTCCAAGTAACCGCACAAAGCAAGTAGAGCCAAATATCCGTGGAGGTACAGAAAACAGAGTTACATTAGGCTGTAGAACATGAACATGAATCTTGTTGCCAATAACAGAAGACGGCATTCTATTAATCAGAAAACAGGCAGTTAGGATTGCTTCTGATAAAAAATGCCTAGGTACATTAGAATGCAACATTATAGTTCTAGCAACCTCAAGTAAATGTCTATTCTTTCTTTCTGCAACTCCATTTTGTTGAGGCGTATAGGCACCCGATGTCTGATGAATAGTACCCACAGATCGACAAAACAATCCAACTTCTTTTTTAACAAACTCCAAAGCATTATCGGTTCTCAGAATTTTAATAGGCACAGAATATTGAGTTTTTATTTCAGCAAAAAAGAATTTTATTGTAGATAGCACTTGAGACCAATTTTTCAACATAAACAACCAGGTGGCACGAGAGAAATCATCAATAAACAGAATAAAGTATTTATTTCCAGACAAACTTAGCACATGACACGAACCCCATAATCTGAATGAACACGATCAAAAATGTTTTTACTACTAATCTGGGATCGTTTAGGAAAGACAGTTCTAGACTGTTTCCCTAACTGACACGACTTGCGCTGAAAACCGTGCGTTCCTACACCAGAAATAACATGCTTTAATTTTTCAGAAGATGGGTGTCCAAGTCTGTAGTGTCACTGCAAAGCTGAAACTGATGAAGATAGAGCTGAAGTTAACGCCAAGTTGTCAGTCTTTTTCAATTCATCCAGATAATATAGGCCATCAGGTCCTTCATGCCCCCCACCAATCTTCATCCTCGTGCGAAGGTCCTGAAAAGTACAAGTACAGGAATGAATGAGAGACTGCAGTTCAAGCTACGTACAATTTTGCTAACAGATAATAAGTTCAGTGGAAATCGAGGCACATATAGAGCAGATTTTAACAAAAATTGAGAGATTATGTCTCCAATCCCAACTACAGCAGTCTTGGAGCCATCCGCAAGCATAACAGAAGAATTAGAGACCGGACTAGATAAGGTTTTAAACAAAGACTGATTTCCAGATATATGAGACGATGCACCCAAATCAATCACCCATTTTTTATTACCAGTACTAGGCGAGGGGGCACTGATGAAAGCAGAATCACAACCAGAATATGTAGCAGCATGAGCTCCAGAAGCAGCTCCAGAGGATGACCCAGTACGCTCGAGCAGTAGACGCTCCACCTCAGAACGGATGAAGTCAGCAGTAGTAGAACTGGATGCATCAGTAGAAGTAGGTTGTGACACTACCTCAGTGGTAGCATGCATGGGTATCAAAAGTTGCATTAGCCCAGGCAGGCTTTCCATATCTCTCCCAGCATTTTTCTTCAATATGATTAGACCGGCCACAGAAGCTGCAGAACCGTTGACCAGTCTGAGGGCGAGCAACATTGGGAGGACCAGAGGGTTCTCCACGTCCAGAAAACTCCTCCCCCTCCCAGAACCAAGAGGAGGACGAGTGTCGTGAGAACGACCACGTCCACGGCCACGACCACGGTCGAACATAGCAGCAAGAGCAGTAGTATCGCCAGTATCAGAAGGCGACTCTGATGAGGATGACGGCAGTTGTTGTAGACGCTGAAAGGCACTCTATAGAATAGGTAGTGGATCACTGGCAAGGATCTGATTCACAACCCCATCATATGATTCAGGTAACCCACACAGGAACTGAACTACCTGCAACTCCCGGCGTTGACGTTGCATGGTAGCCAAGTCAGTAGACAAGGGATGGTAAGCCTCCAATTCTCCCCAAAGTCCCTTGAAGGCAGAAAAATAGTCAGTAAGATCAGATCCCGAGAAGTGTGGACGGCTCAGTTGCTTGTTGATATCAAAGACTTTCTTCGGATTCTGGCTGTGACAGTAGGTACTAGCAAGCTGATCCCACATCTGATTTGCTGTAGGCTCAGATATAGTAAGGTGACACTGATTTTTGTCTCACTGCTATTGAGAATCCAGGTCATCACAGTAGAATCATTTTTGACCCAGTCATCATACACTTTGAGATTCTTGGAGTCGACATTGGCAACAGGCACAGGAGGTGGATCACGCGTCAAATGCGACAGTTTCCCTTGAGATTTAACATAGATTTGCATAGAACAGACCTAGTGCTGGTAGTTTCGCCCATCCAGCTTAACAGTAGTACCTTGACGACGCAGATCCTCATGTGAAGATGCCATGACAGGCAGAGCACCAATCACCGACGGTGAGAAGAACAAGCAGGCACAGGCAGAAAACGACCGCCTAGTTCCTCAGCTAGGCGGCAGTAGGCACAGTGGAGAGACTGGACGGACCAGTTACATATGGGCTACACCGAGGCGTAGTAAAAAACCCAGTGGCTTAAAGGCCTACATGGGCAGGCAGGAAGCAGATCCGAAGACGAACCTTCAGACTAGTGTCCGGGAACCGACGGATCGGAGGGTGGCTATGAGCAGATCACGCCACGGGAGCGGGCTGGGGTGAGCAGCACCGACAGCGCCTGGCCCGGCGGCCAGCACGGCGGCTGCCCGGCAGCGGCGCCCAACGCGGTTGCTGCTGGGGCCGGCCGACGTTGGGCGGGTGGGAGAGAGAAAGGAGGGAGGGAGGGAGAGAAGGAAAGGCGGCTCTCCGGATCTAAACCTGTTCTGGTACCATGAGAGAAAACAAATTGAGGAAGCGTAGGGTTAAACAATGTGTGTACCCTGATATATATACGAGTGGAACAATTACATGTAGGTCCAAATAGAAAAGGAAAATAACAGGACAGTAAGTAAAGACATATATTAACATATATAACTAATATCAAAGTATTACATAGTTGTAAATCATTGTTACGAACAACATTTGTTAGGTGTTCATAATATATAATGAATATAACGTTGAAATAAGTTTAAAAAAGCTCATTTTGAAAATATTTATCCATTATCTTGACAAATAAGATATATATCAAGTTGGATTTGTAAATTAATTGTATTTATATGTAATTTATAGCATAATTTCATAAATCCTCAAGTTTCAGTTGTAGTCTATCACTTACAACTTGAAATTTTGAAGTAATCTTTTGATCAAGATGGGGTAAAAGTGGAAGAATAGATGTAGACGGGAAGGAGAGAGAGTAAACTTACCTAAGATCTGAAGAACAAGCCTTCAAGAGCAAGAGAATGCAAAAAAAAATCACCAAAGAAGTAACCCTCCAAGTACAGCAGGCTTTGGGCCGTTAATTTTTGAAATTGTGAATCCCTTTCTGTTGTGTTTCATGAAATGCATGCGCAAACTGGCCTTTTTTTAACGAAACTTTTGTATTTTGTCAAAATTTCATCCCCCTTTGCGAAATTTCTATTGAAATTTCAAAATTTTACGTACTGTTTCTGGACATGTGCATTTCTATGTCTGATACCCGTCGAATCCAAAATTTTGAGGAAAATTTTCGAGATTTCGAACAAAATTTTGAACCATGATCACATCATACCTCTGCAAATCTTGTAGTAACACAAATAGCGCCAAGAGTCATGTAACATTTCAAAGAATCAATAAGTTTGGCAACAGAAAGTAAATTATACCAGAAATGTAAAATATAGTGAACATAGTGTAAGTTTATGGAGGAAGTGACAGTTTTCATAACCAATCTGCCAGGGTGAAAGATGAGTGACGAACATGAGAGTCAATGATAGAAGATGTTCCATACCCATCATGTGTTGGATTGTATTAGAGTCAACAATCTTGCCCGAATGCATAGCAATCAGCCCCATAATTACCTAAGTTGTAGCTACGAGGTGAGCAGACAAGGCATGCAGAGGAAACTAAAAAATCCGCCAATTTGCTAGTCACTTTGCAAGATATGTTGTTGAAGGTCCATGTCAAGAATGCAACTTGTTGTGAAGCCTATAAGAATCGTTCATATTCTTCTGTCAAAAAGACGTCAGTAGAGCTTCAACTAGGGTTTGTAGGAGCAACATGCATCATGGTTGGAGGAAGAACAAAATTAGATAACAAAGGAGGAAGAACATGGGGAGTTTACGAGGCCTTTTCTCATTTGGCTCCCACGACCCATTGTGTTGGCCTACATTGGCCCTTGGCGGCTGGCGGCGCCCCCGCCTCTAGCCCCGTGATAGCCTGCCCTTAGGCGCTAGCCCGCACACTACTGGTGTCGGCCGTGCAAGGAGCGGCAGCCTGCAGGCGATATTTGGCCCAAAGGGGAAGGGGACGTGATGTGGTTGGCAAAAAGGGCAGGCATGATTGTTGCTGCCTTGCGGCTATCCTAATGTTGTCGTGAGAGGGGGGACGAAGGACGTAGAAAGGGAGTTCCATTAGGCGGTTACATTACTCCGATACCATGTGCAGGATATTAGGTCAAAGTAACTTTGTTAGTGGAAGCCGTCTCCTTTATACAGAGGAGAGGAGATTACATGGATCTAGTAGATGGGTTTACTTCAGTGTTATACATGTCACTTAAGTAAGCTATACTAAATGGGTCAAGCCCGATAACACATTCGAACTAATAATCTTTGAGAAATAGTCTATATATTTTCTATAGGAGGGGATGATACACTTCAAACACATTGATTGTAGTAGTCTTCAACAAATTCAATAGCAGAGTACTCCTTCTCGGCCAAATGTTTGAAAATTTCAAACACCTTCTTCAGATTTTATTGGTGAGAGTAAACGTGGGATAGCTAGTCCCACATGGCTTTGGCAGTCCGGAGTCGAAGAAGTGACTGGCTGATTTTGGGCTCAACACTATTGACCATCCAAGTCATGACGTCGAAGTCTTCCATAGTCCACAGATCATATGCTTGTTTAGTTTTTATCATTTCCAGTGGCAACAAGTATATGTGGGGCAACACAAGTGGGATGCGAGTAACGATCATAGGCTTTGACATAAAGCTCAAAGGCCGCAAACCAAGTGTGATAGTTGGAGCCATCCAACTTATAGTAGTCACGCAGAGCGTCCAAACGGCTCAAGGATGCCATCAGAAACCACACAGAGTCGCGGATAAGTCAGCGGGCAAGCGGCAACAAGAAGAGAGCCCAACACAGGGGCAGCAGTAATGATGGGGAGAAAACCGAACACATGAACAGCAGCAGGATATCAAGGAACCTGCGTCACCAAATCATCCAGACATTAGGTGACGTAGGCAGTATATGGGGGGGTGTCCCCCTCAAAGAAACGAGAAGAGACTAGAAGGACGGTGTGTTTTAGATGTGAGTCAGGGTGACCGATAAGAGGGACAAGAGGAAGAGATTCGTCTAGGGGAGCTGGGTTAGGCTAAGAGGAGGATTGCTGGTGGCGGCTGGGGAGTTGGGTCAGGCCAAGAGGAGAATTACTGGGTGACGGCTAAAGCAGGGAGGGAATAGGGGGCGGATGCTGGATGGATGGGTGGTAGGCGGGCGGTTTGTGGACGGGGACATGCAGGCGGAAGTCGTGCGGGTGGAAGAGAAAAAAAAAAGGGACGAATTAAGGGGGATCATAACGTGCTCTTGATACCATGGGAAATAGTCTATATGTTTTCTATATGAAACAAATACAGTGCTCTCTCTTTTATAATCCAAAAGATAAAGGTAAAAGCCAAACATAAGAGATATGGGCTAAAACTAAAACAGTAACAGGAATAACAAATAAGAGTGAATATATCAACAACCATAATAACACCAAATGTGCTTCCAAATTGCATGCAAAGACTAAGGGTTCCATTAGCAATGCTCATCACAGGAGAATTCACCAAGGTATAATTCAGCGAAGACTACTTCCTCATTATAATATTATATTTAAGCTTGATTTCCAAAACCAAGAGAATTCTGAACTAACATTTGTCAAAGATTCAAAGTCAATAAGGTTGTAAACTATAGGATTTAGTAGAATTCACAGGATGTCAGACTTCATAATTTGCAGAAATTCGTAGTGAAATGTAATTTTTTTTAAGTTCTCATTATGATACGAAAGTATTAAGTAGAAATTATTGAAGTCCAGCAGAAAAAATAAAGAAATTGTCGTCAAAGGCTGTAGAAAGAGTATATCTACTGCCAATGTTCTGAGGTATGCGTTCGGTCAGGGTACCGCATAGAGTATAAGCGGAATGCGGGAGCATAAGCGGGGCATATGCGTTTTTGGATTTTTTTTTAATAAATTCTATATTTTATACGATATGATTAATTTAAAAAATATAATCATAATCACAAATTCCATACTATCTAGTTTCGTAGCATAATAGCCCAAAATGTACCAACGGATCATTACATCATGGAAGAAGAAACACATTTTCCAATCATCAAGAAGAAAAATCAATCAACAAAACCCGCGTACCTGGAGTGTTATAATGGAAAAATTGTTCACCAGCGTACCTGGAGTGTTATAATCGCAACATTGTCAGGAAGACTGTACGATGGATCCATGGCTGTGAAACTCGGTGTATGAGAAGCAGTCCAGACATCTCCATCCTGATTAATCAGAGGGAAAAACATAAGTATGGGCACAACAAATCACCAACTATGGTACGTCAATGACAAAAGAAGTTTCACCTGTCCTGCAAAAGCAATAAGGAGAGGAGAATACATGTGTTGACCAACTGAACGGCGCCATCGTGCTCCCGCTCCAAGATGATCAAACCGGAAGTAAAACTTTCCTCGGACCTATCAGATGATATCAAGCCCATTATTGCCACTGTATTGGTCATCTATAAGAGAAAACTAACCTAGATGCATACCTACACAGACACAGGTCTGTACTATTATGATTCTAGATGACACAAGTATTATTTTCAAAATTCATACCATGGATCCTTGCTTCCATCACATAGATGTCCCACATACTGATTTTACTATACCAACTAAACATGAATTTGAAGGGCAGAAACATCAAGAATTGCTTAATCTATGGAGCAAGGGGTTCGAAACATCCAAATGAATCATAATTAGTGGAACATTCATATAATGGCGACAGAGATCCAATGGCATGATTTTGAAATAGAATTCATATGCTCATAAATAAAAAAAATTGAGAAAAGTTTCTACTATATATAGGTGTCTGGACTGCATGTATTTGATTGTGCCAAACTATCATATTGCATCATCACAGACTCTTTACATCACATACTTGCATGGGCATGACGCTTATAATTTAGATTAGCCTTAGTCTATGAAATCATTAAGTTTCCAGGTAGATATCAACATCCGTAATGACCTATGTTAAATGCAAATCAATGGAAACTACTTACCAGCGGGTAGCCTGCTTGGTGGGGGATGCCTACCTACTCATGCTAGGGTTGCGTCTGGATTAACCTACCAACTCGGGGTTTGGGCCTCCTACATAAGGTGAAAAGTCATCTCTCAAGGCTTCTTCCTGGCTGGTCAGTGGCACATTGGGTTATGATGAGTCAGCCTGGCCCGACAAGTCTCAGTACACTTCCTTAGGGAGGTCAGGTTCCACATCATTATAAACATTGACATATATAATCAAAACAGTAGAATGGTATGTCAATATTTGTTAAGAAACAATTTATGATATGTGAATGGTATTTAGTCATATTATGTATTTACAATTGGATTATACAGGAAAACTCACTATGATACCAGAATAGAACCACACATTACTTTGTGACCAGTTTCTAAAAGAATTAACATTAAAGCTCAGATTTCAGTCAAATTCTGAATGTTCGTTGTCAAAACGCCCTTATTTCAGCAATTAGGAGTGGGAATGACCCGTTTTGAACCTAAGACCACAAACTGATCGGTCATTTCAGTTCAGGATTTTTTTTTAGTATGACGCAAACCGCTAGTGGGGTCTATCATCATCGTCATCATCATCTAAGCCTCAGTCCCAACTATGTTGAAGTCGGCTTGGCAAATTGAGCAGCCATGTGACCGCACGTGCTGCTCGACCCCCCCCCCCACCCCGACACCATGTCATTGTTAGCTAAACCCCGTCTTGCCTCATTGCCGCAAAGCCCTAGCCCCTCTGCTGGAGATGTGGTGGGAGAAGTTCCTCGAGACCCCCCGTCGTCCCCTGAAGCTCAGCCGCAACAACAAGAAGTCCTGCTGCCGCTGGAAGATGTGCATCCAACCGCAGCTGCTCCCACTGATGCCGGCGCTTGCAACTGCTACCATCTGTTGAGGTGTCACCGGGTCAGCTTCTTCTCTCTCTTCCTCCTCGTCTCCCTTTTCCTCTTCCTCTACTCTTCTTTAACAAATTGTCCTCTCCTCCTCTCCTTCTATTTACTGTCTACTGATATACCCCTTCCCTCTTCCTCATTTTCTTCGTCCTCCTCTTCCTCTATACTTCTTGAATATTGCATCCCCTCCGCTTTTCCCTACCGATCTGCTGCCTTTATTCTCCTCTATATGTAGGTGGTTGAATTTGACGGCTACTGATTTGCCAAGAAGTATTCTCTTCAATCTTAGTATCTTGCTATGCTAAATTGGTTTCATGTTGTGTCACGAGTTCTTCTCTTCTTTATCCGTAGTTTTAGGTAAGGTTTTCATAATTTATAATCCCACTCCCATTAATTGATTTGTTAGATGATTGTAACTCCCATTTACGGATGCATTTTTTAGATCAATGCTATCAAGATCAGCCCGGTGACCGAAGCGGTGAGGCTACTGGTTCAACCAGTGACATCAGCAATGAGGTCATATGTATATTTAATATGTTAAAAGTATATACAAGATATGAAGATATGAACAATTATGATCCAATTCAACTATATGAAGCTAAAAGCTAAATTCATATAGTCCACAACATCAAATATTAACATCATCATCACAAAATATGAAAAGAAATGGTAAAATACACAAGTTTTGTTTCACACGTAATACAAAATGTAGCTAGTAATGTGCAATTTTCATTAATCACTTAGAAATTCAGATTTTTTTGTAGTGCTTGTTTATCTATTATAAACACATGTTGCAATGAATATTAAATAGCAGGTGTTGAGATAAACATGGAATACACATAGATGGCAAGTAATATATAGGGGAGCAAATAGTATATACAACGGGAAGAAAACACAAAACAAAAACACAGCAAAACCATAGATTATGCACACAACAGCTGGAGGGAAAAGAAAAAAAGCAATTATGTAACTATAAACTCAACAGATGGATAAATGGAAGAAAACATAAAAAAAGATAAGAAGTAATATCATATGCGGCAGGCGAAACTTACAACACGCAACAGTTGAAGGACGATAGGGAGGTACAGAAAACATTACCAAAAAACTTAGAATCCAGCTGTTGTAAAAGTGCTAACGGTAACCGGCCAGTTCTGCCTGACCAGACTGGTTCCACCGGTTCACCGGTTTAACTGGTCGGTTGCCCGTTCTGGCTGGTTTTGGGGTGGCTGCCGGGTCTTGAGCCTGACCGGACCAGTTTAGGTACCCGTTCCCAGTTCAACCAATCCAACGGGCCGATCCAATCCGGTTTTGATAACACTGGTTTAGATGATTGCATATTGTTATGAATTTAGAATTTGTTTCTTCTTCTTCTCGATTTCACAGTTGGTTATTACCTATTTTAACCAGTGTAACATGTTTGTTATTTCCATTCATAATTAGTTAATTACATCAGTGTAATAATATTTTGTATTTGTTGGTAGTTATATTGCTGTGTATCTATGTGTGGTTGTGTTTATCTTTGAAATCAGTCATAGATTTCTATATTAATTTATTATTTGTGATGTCATGCTGATGTCACTGGTTGAACTAGTGGACTGTTGAACCAATGAACCAAGAACCAGTGGCGTCACCGGTTCGCTTCTGACAACCATGATTACAATCTACTACAATCAATTGTAAATCTTTTATCAATTTAAAATTGAATACCATCCTTTTTGCGGATTTTTGATAAACAACAACTTTGTAGTTAAGCACACAGGTAGATAGTTGGGTGGCAATCATGTATCTGGGTGGCAAGTAGGGAGCCCGTGCAAGCACACTACTTGGTAAAGCAATTAGGCTAGTGTTATGCTTCTCTCT
Organism: Alisma plantago-aquatica; assembly: GCA_963693085.1. Taxonomy (NCBI): domain Eukaryota; kingdom Viridiplantae; phylum Streptophyta; class Magnoliopsida; order Alismatales; family Alismataceae; genus Alisma; species Alisma plantago-aquatica. Next base: position 575,124,314 of record OY856412.1, on the reverse strand, counting down.
TAAACACCTAGCACATCCTAATGTTTGACATATATCCTACCATGTATCAACTAGCCTTTGATGGATATCTTAGGATGACAGATATGCATCCATGTGTGTCATCTAACACTAAACCATCTCTTAATTGGCACCAACATATCCATGCGTCATTGAACAAAAAATCATTTCTCTTGTGATGACACATATATACCCATGTCTCATCCACACTTTTTGCAATCAGGACTGTGCTACCCTCCCATACCCCTGTATATAGAAGCCAACCCCACTCAACATAAGCCATATTCGAAAGCTCTTGTCCGTCCATGAAATAAATGTTGCCTTGTCCCTTTTGATTCCTCAAGATAGGAATGCCTCTCCCTCTCTTTAGAAGCCATAAACTTCTCCTTCTTCCACCACTTAAGAGAATTTCTACTTGGAGAAGATGTGGAATAGGAGATTTACTCTGGAGCATAGCCTATCATTTCCATAGGTTTGACCCCTACAGGTGCTTCCTAAATACTTCCATCATATTTAAATATTGACTCTCTCTCTCCCCCTTGACCTTAGGTTCTCTATTGATAAGAATCTATTGTTAAGCTGAAATTATGTCAAAATACTCTGGGAATTAGATCTTCTCTCTCTATCTAACCTATTTCAGCATCACACTTCATGGAAAGGTATGGTTTGGTATTATTTGTTGTAAGAGTATGTCATACTTCATATATTTTGCAAAGAATGAATAAATGATCGACAATACACAATTTCTTTTATTAATAAGCTAGATTATGACTATTTATGAATTTCCTTTCATTACCTTGAGGCTTGAGGCTTTCCATAGTTCATCCCTATTGTTCTTCGAAATGGAGTTAATATTTTAGATGATAATTATACATGCCATTGTGCATTCTAGTTCTAATCTCTTTTGATTTCCTTTCCAATTATTTATCCCTATTAACTAAATCATGTAGTTGTTGGAAAGTGGAATTCAATCAGACATTTCAAAGGTGATTGGGAGCATGTTTCACTAATGCATGCGGTCGGTAAAGGGGAAAGGGTATTTAACAGGTTTCGAGTTCAAATGAGGGGACTCCCTAACCTCTTGTGTGCACCTTGCTGGAGATTTGTCTGATTGAAACCATAATCCTACATGTTTACATTTTAGGTGTCATAGTGAAATACTCAGCTAATGATTCATTTTTTTGTGGATACCTTTTGACCTCTTTAACTCTGACTAGCCATCAAAGTGAGTTGTATATATTTGATGATGTCCTTTTAATTCTAAACCTCATATTGGGATATGTGTTGGTTTAGAGTCGGCATGTCTTGGCCATGGATTGATACGTTTGGTATCTGGATCTTTGTCCTTTGGAGTCAAGGGTGGAAGACTATAATGATCTACCATACTCAAACCCATACTTGGATTGGTCATGTAGAATCAGACATGATCATGCTAGTAATGGGGAATAATCTCCTGCCAAGATTAAACATGCTAATTAATGATACTCCAAATGGTAATTTGTGTAAGGAGCACCCTCTTCCAATCTTGGAAAGGTGAGTGGTGGTTGCATGTAAGTAATATGATTCATTGTATAGAGCATGCAATGTGCACGAGTGGTTGGGAGTGTGCTAGGGTACTGACATGTGGTGGTAACCCTAATGGCCTAAAGTCTTGTCTCAGCATGCTTTATTGGTGGTTGCATGTCAGTCGTCCAAGGTGAATTGACACATTCTATGAGAGTTTGTAGTTAAGCTCGTTTATGGAATAAGGTCTCCCTCTTCTTCAACTTTATTTGAAAAATGCACAATATACCAATACTTCTTATTTATGTTTCATTGTGCTTTTCAGTATCAGTCTAATGTTTTTGATACAGTTGTCATTTCAATAAATGGTTAAGAATATAGTTCATTTGAATGTCTTTTTGCTATATTTTTCTTTTCTATCTGCCATATTTAGACAATTATCTAACTCCCTTGCTCCCATTTGGGCTATGGCAAAGCTTTCTTGCCATAGGCTAATTCTGTGGATGCAACTGTATGCATGTATCTTGTCGTAGAGTATCTTGAAAGAACCTAGAAGCAATATGAAGACCATATTTAGTTTCTTTTTTTAAAAGTTTTGCTAGATCTATGGGTCATAAAAACATATGTGCAATTTTCTTTCAAGAAAAGCTTGTGTAAATGACTACGTTATCAGTATAGTTTTTGGGTTGCATCTTTTCTTGGTCTTTATGCTTAAATTCTTCAACCCTTAGAAACTAAGTTGATATATTGTGTCATCAGTTTCAGGGACGTGACAACGTATACTTTGGATCTTCTTAAAGATACTGATATGATGGGGGCACGACCTGTTGATACTCCTCTGGACTCTAATGCTAAACGCAATGATGAAGGTCCAATGTTTCCTCGTCACTTGAGATACATGCGGCTAGTTGGAAGATTGAGCATTGTTACTCATGTTGATATCATTGTTGCAGTGCATTTGTAAGCCGATACTTGGACAAACCTAGGCACTATCACTCGGAAGTTGTTTGTCACATTTGCGATACTGAAAGGCTAATCTTGGCAAAGGTCTTTTGTATTCCAAACACGGTCACACTGATACTATTGGGTACTCTGATGTTGATTATGCAGGAAATCCTATTAATCGCAAATCTACTTCTCGCTATTGCTCTTACTTAGTGTTAAAGTGTCTATATTAATCTATTAGTTAAATAGGCTAATTAGTTTAGTGGGCCTTTATATTCCGGCCCGTCTAGTTTAGATTACTTGGGACACAAGTCTCAGGGTTTCTCCCTTGCTCTTATATATAGGACAGGGGTGTCCAATCTTTGTATCAATCACAATCTATTCCTATTCAAGCAATCTTATATTTTAACATGGTATCAGAGCGGGTTCCATCCTGAGAGAACCCTAGCGCCGCCGCTTCCCTCTCTCCTTCTCCTAGTCGCCGACTTCCTTCTCCCTTGCAACAGCCGCCGCTCCTCTCTCCGAAGAGGACAACCGGGCAAGCGCCCGCCTGCGGGTGGCCGCAGCCGCCATCTCCATGGCTTGGTCGGCTGCCCGCTAGGCATATCCCAACCTCCATGGTCATCTTTATTCTCTATTCTTTCATTCTTTCCATACAACGCCTCCGCTGCCTATCATAGCAGCCGTCCTCCATCATCATCCGCAACAATAGCCGCCGTAGGCATCCGCCGCGGTAATCTCCATCCGCCATCCGAAAACAGCAGCACCAGCCGCCGCCTCCATCAGCAGCAGCACCAGCCGCCGTCGCCGCCGCAGCCAACAGGAGCAGCACCGCCCCTAGCAGTCGCCATCTCCAGCAAACGACCATCATCCAAGCCGCCATCCCAAAGGAACAGCCGCCGACCATCCGTGACGCGACCTGCATCGCCGGCGTCGATACTATCGACAGGAGGTCGATAGTATCGACTTTATCACAGCGACGGAAAAGTATCGGCGTCGATACTATCGACAGGAGGTCGATACTATCGACTTTATCACAGCAACAAGAAGAGCGTCCGTCGATACCATCGACAGTCCTGTCGATGGTATCGACAGTTGATCAGTGGCGATATAAAAAGGATACACCTATCAATCGGCACTCCATCTCATGAAGTCTTCAGATCAGCCTTCATCGCCGCTTTGGAGAGGGTCCGCCTTGGCTCCGCATGCATCCTCTTGGCATGCAATATCTCCGGAGTCACACAGGAGACTCTTTGTCATCTCCTATGTTGCGACAAAGTGCTTCATCAGCCGAGCGTCATATCCAGCCATCATCCGCAAGTTTTTGTTCCTCCACTTCATCATCATCCCAACGATCTTCATCCGCAAGTTGCTGCTGCGTTGTGCGTCATCATGCTACTGCTGCCATCTACAGTAGGTGATCACCCATCACTCTCCACCGCTACCAAACAACCATGTTTACTACCCCCATATGCATTATCCCTGTCTCTATTCGGATCCTTAATCGGTTCTATCTTTTGCTAATCGGATCCTATTTTGACCCTAATCGGATTTTCCTTTTCGGGTCGGGACTAGATCCATTTATTTTTCTACCCGGATCTCATGTTGACCCATTTAGTATACTCTCTTTGGCTATCGGTTTCATTCTCCACATATTATCCATCTCCATTTCACATATTCCTCTCTTTTTCCACCATTTTCTTTCCCACCCACCCATATTATGTGAGCATCCCTTTTTCACATTACGGGGGGGTCATATATCCATTTCTCCACACCAAACACTCACTTTCGTCGTATTTGGTGTGGGGGGGATAGAGAGGAGAGAAAGAGATGAGAAGAGAGCGAGGAGAGAAGGAGATGAGAAGAGAGAGAGAAGAGAAAGAGATGAGAAGAGAGAGTAAGCATGAGAGCATATGAGAGAATGTATGAGAGAGAGAGTATGAGATGAGATGATGATATATGTATTCAGATTATATATATTCCAGGCTATCTTCATGAAGCTTCACATTGTTCAGCACACCGGTTCTCTACTTGAGCCAGCAGTGAAGATCCAGTGTCGACACCATATCCATTGTTGATGATGTATTCCTTCATCTGCATTCACATGAGACAGATGGGTGCTTCTTCAGAAGCTCAGAGTTTTATCTTCACCGAGTTGCTTCATCACGTCTTCTCTGAGCCGCATCTGCTGTATCGACATCGCATGTAGCTGATCCTCTTGGGACTTTCCTTGATGGATGATCTCCTTTCCCGTCAAGCCCCCAAGTTTCATGGTTCCTGCATCGTATCAAGTAGCAGATCGTCCATCCGCGTTCGTGCCGCGTTAAGCACGTATTCCAGTGGTGACTTGCTGTAGTATCAGGTCCATTCGTCCACACTATATCCGCGTTCGTGCCGCGTTCAGCACGTATTCCAGTGGCGCATTCTTCAGCCTACAGAGTATCTTCAGATGTCTTCATTTCAGATGCACTTCAAGGAAAACCTTCTTCAAAGCTCGAGTATCTTCAGCCTGCAAAGTCATCATCACAATTTGATTCAGGGGGAGTATTGATTAAGGGGGAGTAACAGATTTTGTATGGGAGTGATATTTATCTTCATCTTTCATTTATTATTTCTTTTTATCGAGTCTTGTAACTCTCCAAGCTTGGACATGTGTTTCACCCATGCTCCAGCTTGAGGGGGAGTGTTAAAGTGTCTATATTAGTCTATTAGTTAAATAGGCTAATTAGTTTAGTGGGCCTTTATATTCCGGCCCGTCTAGTTTAGATTACTGGGGACACAAGTCTCAGGGTTTCTCCCTTGCTCTTATATATAGGACAGGGGTGTCCAGTCTTTGTATCAATCACAATCTATTCCTATTCAAGCAATCTTATATTTTAACACTTAGGTGGCAATCTTGTATCATGACGCAGTAAAAAGCAAAATAAGGTTTCCCAATCTAGTGTTGGAGTAGAATATAGGGCTATGGCTCATATAGCTTGCGAGCTTGTCTGGGTCAGATCTCTCATCAAAGAATTTGGATTGTCTGTTGCTAGCCCCATGCAGATGTTGTGACAATAAAGCTGCAACCTTCAATCCAATTTTTTGTGAGCACACCAAGCATATTGAATTGGATTGTCACTTCATCAAGAAAGCTGTAATGAAGAAAGATATATGTACTTCTTACATACGCTTTGAAGATCAGATTGCTAACCTATTTACTAAAGTACTTCTAACAAAGAGATTTATAGAGTTGATTGACAAGCTAGGCATGAGAGATATCTATGCTCCAGCTTTAGGGGGTTGTTAATATCTTCTTTGTTATTTACTGTTACATTTTTTTTTTACTTTTAGTCCCATATTGTTGGGTTTTCTCTTTCTTACTGTCTCTCCGTCCTATATATAGAGAGAGAGGCATATTGCACTTGTTAATGTATTCCAATACAGCCTACATTACTTCAGTAATCAAGGAAATTATGTGTAATCATAAAAGTTTTATTCTACTAGTGTCAAAGTTAACATACCACTAGCCCTGAGGACTCATTGTTAACGTTAATCGTCTCATTAAGTGCCTCGGAAACACCTCTAGAATCATCATGAAGCAACCTCCTGCAAACAATTAATAAACAAATAAGTGGCTGGGAAGAGAAGAATTCAGCAATAAAGAATGCTCTGAATAATAAAAGAACAAACCGATGAAGCATCAACTCAATCTGCCCATCTTGTACACTGGAACCACCCACGGACCGGTCTACCAGAACTGAAAACTCTGTTTTATCATCTTTTATGTAGATCCCCAGATTTATCTAGCAAAGAAACCCACACAGCCAATAAAGTCTTTTCCTTAAATATCTACTCCAAAAAGAAAGAAAAAATGCTTCTGCAAATTCAATGAAAGAAATATATAGACAAGAAGACATCACTTTACTCTAACCAGGTTTATAATTGCTAGGAAAGTAGGAGCCTGCCCCCACGATCAAGCGCACATCAGGAGTTGAATTTATTAATGATTTATTGGGTATCAATATCCTGATTGATTTTAAATTCCTATTTGTCCCAGGGCTTCCCGATTATACATTGGCCTATAAATCAAAACATGGACAGGGATGGCAGATATTATTTTCTCCCGTGGCGTTTGCTATCTCGGTCAAGAAACCAAGAAAGAGAGGATAGGCACACCAGCCTTTCGATTCATGTGTGGAGCAGAGGAATTCATCCATCCTAGCCAGAGCACGTGTCCCACATTGAAGAAAAACCCAGCCCAGCAGCAACTGATACCTGTCAAGATAGTCGCAGCTGTTACATTTAAGTAGGTGTTGGTCTCCCTGGCATTCCGAAACGAGTTGAAGTCCCACAGCAAGTTGTCCAGGTACCGAGGGAAACCAGTCATATGTGATCAGCTAGAAGGTATTGCATACATTAGCATGTGAACTGGTCAGGAGGGCAGCAAATTCAACACATGTCAAGTAGCAGTGCTGGTGACATCCAGCCCTTTCCACAGTACACACTGGGGAGAGAGTTAGCAGCAGGTGTCGGGCTCAGTACCTGTTGTCATATTAAAATGAAAAAAAGGTAACTGATGCGATGTCCAGAAATATGCAGTATGCTTCTGTTCTTTGACATTATTATACACGGACTTGATTCTCATATTTTGTGGGCAACAATATCCAAGTGGAGGAAGTAATCTTGTGATTATAGTGCTCTATTGGTTTAGCCCCTTTTTTCTCTTCCCAGAACAATGTTTCCCACATAAAAAATTTATCCCTCCTAATAGTAAGATCTATATTTATTAGGACTATCATCTTAGTGAGCATTTTTGTTGATTAGGTAAAGTATAGCGCTTTTCCCACACTTCCTACTTTTCCTAACGTGGTATTAGATCTTCCGGTCATCTGACCCTAATCACCCCTTCTGTCTCTTCTATGCGGGTTGCGCTTTCAATGGTGTGCCGCACTGGTTCCTTTCCTTAGTCGTCAATCAGTCAGCCCCTCTTCTTCCTCCGTTTTCTTCTTCTTGCTCCCCTTCCCCCATCGCTCCTAAGCTAGAGGGAATATCAGGTGTAAGCCAGACAGGAACATGGATGTGATCAGGCTGTGTTTATATTAGAATGCTCTACAAATTTCAAAGCAGATATAATTCAGTTGTAAGAAATAAATTAAATAGAATGAAATTGTCATTGGCGTTCTCATCCCCTTGATATTCATAGATGCCAAGGACATTTCTTTCATGAGTGAAATCTAGCTGGGAGCTTTGGACACATTCCATATTTCCAGGGTTGTCAGAACCAAGGTTTTAAAGTGCGTGATGAGTAACAAGGCGTTTTTCTCTCAAAGAGGCGAGGCGTAAGCCTCGAGGCGTTTGAGGCGTAAGCCTCGAAATATGTACGAGGCGTTCATAAATTAATCAATATGTACATGTATATACATATTTATATACATATTATATGTGTATGTGTATATATATTATATATATCTGTGTGTGTAAAACAAAAATATGTATATACAAGCAAAACCAAGACTAAATAGAAATGGAAATTGTAACTTACTAAGGATAAATGAAGATCAAATAGGGAATATCAATGATTTTAGTATTAGATCCATTTAAGAATTAGTAGGAACAAGAAACCAAAATTAGCTAACAATGAAATGAAATTCACCGACATAAAAAATATAAAAGGTAGCAAACAAAGACAAATATAACAATGAAGATTGAAAGATCTCACTCAGAGAATAATAGTTATAATTTCACTAATAATACAACGATAATAAACTACGACAACAATGAATATAAAATTTTAATAAAATGCTTTAATAATCTTAAAAGTAGAAAAGTTGGTGGGTAACATAAGACATCATCATCCATAATCGAGGCTTGTGCCTCAGCTAAGCCTCAGAGCCTCAGTGCTTTGAGGCGAGCCTCAGACATTTCGAGGTGTATACCTCAGTCCAGGGTAATGAGGCGTAGGCCTCGAGGCGTACTTAGGATAGCCTCGCCTTGAGGCTTAAGCCTCAAGGCGGGTTTTTTAATACCATGGTCAGAACCGAACCGAATCAACCGGTTGATCTTGAAACTGGTGGCTGTGACGGTGCAGTCACACACCGCGGAAATGACTTCAAACGGGCCAAAATTGATCAACTGAACGATTGAACCGGGCCTGGTTTTCTCCAACTAGACGGTTCTCAGCCATGTGTATGCCTTGACCCCCACTTGCTCCTTTCATGTTTTGATTCCCCATTGCTCTTTCACCAAAATTCTGCATAGGATATGGAGGGTTCGATTGCAAGTCCAGCCACTGTCTTGCGAATAAAGACTGAATGATCCATATGAGAACGACAAAAGCCAAAGGTGACTAAAATTTGACTAAGCTTGTCAAACCAGGCTCGTGGACTTTGCTTGAGACCATAGATAGCATTGTTCAACTTACATACTTTGGAGGCAGACTCCCCCTGAGCAACAAACCCAGGTGGTTGCTCCATGTAGACTTCTTCCTGTAAATCTCCGTAAAGAAATGCATTTTTCACATCAAGCTGAAAGAGAGACCAATCTTTATTCACAACAACAAAAATTAGAATGTGAACAGAGTTTAATCGTGCAACAGGAGAGAAGGTCTCAAAATAATCAACACCGTATGTCTGTGTGTAGCCCTTAGCAGCAAGACGGGCTTTGAGACGTTCAATAGTTCCATCTGCCTGATATTTAATAGTAAAGATCCAACGACAACCCATTGTAGGGCAAGAAGAAGGGCGATCCACAAGCTCCCATGTCTTGCGATCACATAGTGCCTGCATTTCCTGGTCCATTGCCTTCTTCCATGCTGGAATAGTAAGAGCCTCTGTAGCATTTTTCGGAACAGTGACAGCAGAAAGTGCAAAAGTAAAGCACGCAAAGTTGTTATGCAGATTGTCAGATGTGCAGAAATGACTGATAGGATGTTTAGTACAGGAGCGTACACCTTTATGTAAGCTAATAGGAAGGTGCAAGTCAGAAGTTACCTCAGTATTTATTTGATCATCCGCAGACGCAGGAATTGGTTGAGGAGGGGCCATGGAAGGAGGGCTTGTCTTCGGTCGGCGTTTGTACACTTGCAGCGGACGTTCTTCAGGCTGGTCAGATACAGAGAAATCTTCAACAATGTCCAGTAGAGGTGTTTGTGCCAACACATCAGGAGATAGGCTTGCTCCATCCTCAGAAAAGAAGGGCATATGCTCAAAAAAGACTACATCTGCACTGACAAACCACTGTTTGAGTATCGGATCAAATCAGCGATAGCCTTTTTGAGTTCTCGAATAACCCAAAAAAATGCACTTAGTAGACCGAGGGTCAAGTTTCGACATTCCTGGGCGCATATTCTTAACAAAACAAGTACACACAAAAATGCAAGGTGGTACAGGAAACAAAGGTGCATCAGGAAACAAAATAGAGTAAGGGATGCGATTTTGTAAAACAGAAGAGGGCATGCGGTTTATAAGAAAACATGTCGTAGTGACTGCCTCAGGCCAAAAACGGTGATGAACTTTGTAATGGAGAAGAAGAGTGCGAACAACCTCTAAGAGATGGCGATTTTTGCGTTCAGCAACACCATTTTGCTGAGGAGTATAGGGGCAAGTGGTTTGGTGTATGGTGCCATGATCAAAACAAAAAGAGATGACAGACTTCTGCATAAACTCTAGGGCATTGTCAGTACAGAGAATTTTGATGGTTTTATTGAATTGGGTTTTTATTTCAGAGAAGAAAATGTGGATATTGTCCAATACAGTACTCCGGTCTTTGAGTAAGAAAAGCCAGGTAGCACGGGAATAATCATCAATAAATGTCAAAAAATACTTAACACCAGTTTGACTTGGGACACTGCATGGACCCCAGATGTCGGAATGAACAATATCGAACATATCTTTGGACCCACGATCATTCTTAGCAGGAAAAACAGACCTCGTTTGTTTACTCAAAATGCAGGTTTCACAAGAGAATTTATTTTCAGCTAAAGTAGGAAATAAAAGCTTCATCTTCGCAGCAGATGGATGACCCAGTCGGAAGTGCCACTGAAGTCCTGAGACAAATGTAGATAAGAGAGTTGAAGCCGCAGGTGGTCCATCCAAGTAGTAAAGTCCATCTGGTCCTTCATGGCCCGAACCAATCCTCGTCTTCGTGCGGAGATCCTTCAAAACACAACAGAGGGATCAAATTTAATAGAGCACTGAAGTTGTTTGACAATTTTACTGACAGATAATAAATTAACAGGAAACTAAGGTATATATAAAATAGAGTGAAGATTCATCTTGCGAGATAGCGGAACGGTGCCAATGCCATGGACAGGTGTTTTTGAGCCATTAGCAACTGTGACCAATGCAATATGTGAAGTTTCAGATAGGGCAGAAAATAAGTGGATGTCGCCTGCCATGTGAACAGACGCTCTAGAATCAAATACACCACTAATGGTTACCAGCAGAGGGAGACGCAAGCATAGCAGAGGAACCTCCCGCCGATGTCGAGGGTAGTTGAGTCATTTGCTCCTGGAAGAATTTCTCGAACTCAGAGCGAAGCCAGTCAGTGGATGGAGGAGCAGCTGGTGGATCGGATGCGGCTTCTGTAGTAGCTTCTGTGGAGGCCTGGTTTGCCCAGGCTGGCTTGCCGTGCTTGATCCAACACCTATCTTCAGTGTGATTGTCACGACCACACCAGTTGCAGTAGCGAGGTCCAGTGGCTTGACCTCGTCCAGGAGTAGTAGAAGTGCCTCTTCCTCCAAAAGGTGGTGGACGTCCTCCACGACCACGTCCTCGACCGCGGCCACGTCCAGAATCAGTAGTATGAGCAACCAAGGCAGGATCCTCAATAGCAGGTGTAGAGGATACAGATGGTAGTCGCTGGACCCGCTTTAGAACATCGCGAAGAGTCGGTAGCAGATCACTTGACAATATTTGGTCAACCATGCCTGAAAAGATGCGGGAAGGGCAACTAGGAACTGAACCAGTTGGAGTTCATTACGCTGCTTCTGAGCCTCTTTGATGTCAGCAGTCAACGGGTGGTAGATCTCATACTCGTTCCAGAGAGCAGAGCACTGGTTGTAAAAATCTTCAATACACGCATCTGAGAAGTACTCCTTGGCTAGGTTTTTGAAAAATTCAAAAACCCTCTTTGGATTTTGCTGGTGTGAGTAGACATGAGACAGCTGGTCCCACATTGCTTTGGCATCATAAAGGCACAGGAGAGACTGACTAATGCGTGGCTCGGTACTGTTGAGAAGCTAAGACATAATGCCCAAGTCGTCTTTAGACCACTGGGCATAAGCCTGTTTGGTCTTGTCATCAGCAGTAGCAACAGGGGCAGGAGGCGGATCAGTAGTAAGATGAGAGTATCGACCTTGAGCCTTCACATATAATACAAAGGGCGCCGACCACAGATGGTAGTTTGATCCATCGAGCTTGACAGTGGTAACACAGAGAGACCTAGGAGGCTCCATGGATGCCATACTGGGCAGAGGCAGGCAATAGCAGGATGGTGGCGTAGCAGCAGCAGGCAGCAACAAAATAACCCACGATGGGCAGCAGTAGACAGTAAATAATGAACCCTCTACGGGACCCATTTTCGAGCAGAGATAGATGAAAAGAACATGCACCGACATGAGGAAGTCAATATTCCTTCATGAGGCGCGGGCTGAAAAAAATCCGGAGACGTAAGGGACTCTCAACGTGAGAGATCTATGGTTGTCCGGAAGAGCATATTAACCGCTAGGAGAAGAGGAAGGGAGTGGAGAGGGAGGGCGCTACAACAGCAGCAGGAAGGAGGGGCGGGCGGTGGGTGGTTTGGGGGGGGTGGGGTCAGGTGGTGGCGGCGGGTGGAGGGGCAGGTGGCGGCGGCGGGTGGAGGTGGAGGTGGGGGAGGGCAGCGGAGGAGGTGAAGGGCGGCGACGGCGGCTGCACAGGGCAGGGAGGTTGGCGGCGGCCAGGGGGCGGCGGCGGGGGGGGGCTTCAGGGCATGGGGGCAAGGAGGGAAGAAAAAAGGGGGGATCGGGCCTGCTCTTGATACCATATATAGAAATTGAGGCTTGTTTATTGAGTGAATAAAACAGTGTACAATGCAGTCTCTTATATAACAGAAGAGAATAGAGACTAAAGCAGAGGTGAGCAATATGGGACTAAACTACAAAAGTGAACAGCATAAGTGAGGCACATGCTATGCACATGACAAAACATAACAGAAAACAACATATCTCTATAAATACTATTTTTTGATGTTCCCCTTGATACATCTACTTCTCTTGATTTTTCATGTCATAAGATCTTTCAAAATAATTAATGACTTCATGCTAACGTTACTGATTGAGGTCAACCACTGGTTGAGCCAATGAATCAAGAATCGGAAGCCTCACTGGTTCGCTCACCAATTCAGCTCTGACAACCTTGGGCATGTCCTTAAACATAGTATAGAACATTGATTTCGAGGCGGATTTTGGTTATTACTTCACTAATATTGTAAGGACCCAATCTGAAATACTAATTTGTTATGTTACATGTATGATGTTGCTTAGCTGCATTTTTTTAATGATATATTATTCATAAGACTTTTAATCTCTTATCCTAAATGCTAATAATGTGCCACAGGAAACCCTAATTCAAGATTTACTTATTGATTAAAAGCAAACCTCAATTTTAGTAATGCTAATAAGCACCCTTAATATATGATATCACTTGTTGCCAATAAAACCTATCGTATATGTAAGCTCTAACTTGAGATCTAATATATGTTGATGACAAGAAAAACCTAAATTTATGATTTAACCTTTCAATGACGACAAATCCTAACCGTTGATACCTCATATATCATCATACTACTCATTCTATTAAAAGGATACTTAATGTTGTGAATATAGTTGAAAGCCCTAATATTTCTTTTATTAACCAGTTTCAATAATTAGGTATGATATTGACCTAGTACTTGAGGCAAGTAGCTAAAAGATGTTTAAACATGTTTATGTTGATTTATATCTTACTAGTACATGTATGATGTATTGGTGTGATTGTTTGAGGCTCTAATAGACAAAACCTAGTTTGTATTGAGATTTAGGGTTTGGGGTGTGAAGGGTGTTTGTTGTGCTTATAATGTGACATTCTTTTGGGAATGGTGTAAGGTTGAGGTAGATGTTGTTTTAAGGTTAGTTTAACCTTAGAAAAAATTAGACACTATTTTGGGTAAGAGGTGGTGTAGGTATTGTTTTGGAAGAGTTGGATGATCTCGGCATGGTTCAAGCCAAAGGTCGGTGGACTTATCCCAAAGGTCGTCCAACCTTTCAATCTGTCAACCTAAGGTAATCAATGGGAGGGCACCGACTTGAGGCGAGATCCCAAAAGGTCAGACCAACTTGTCCACAAGTCGGCCGACCTTTGTCAATCGACACTGACTGAGCTTAGATCGATCTTCAGGTTTAGAATTTTCAAAGTCAGTCCTACTTCAAGAAGTGAGTCGGGCTTTCAAGAAATCAATCAGCCTTTCAAGAAGTTGATTGACCTGTGAGGGCCAACAATGCAAAATAAAAAGGGCATTAATGAGCTTTTACCTAAGCACTTGACCACATGTATGGTTTATATATGCCCTCAACTCGTATTTAGATTCACTTTATTTGTCTTGAGTCATAGAAAATGAAGAGAGAGTAAGAAGAAGAGAGCTCATTCTTGAGTTGATTCCTTCTTTTTTTGTCAAAAAGAGGCAAGTTCATGGTGAATGCCTTTCATTTTTCCTTCTTGGGTAGTACCTAGGGTCAATGCTCCATTGTTTGATCCTATGAAACCCTAATTTTCTCTCTTCTTTTCCTCTTTTCTCTCCTTTTCGCTAGTTTGTAGTCATCAAGATATAAGGTGGTATATTTGTTCTTTTGAGGTCTTTGATAAGCTTGGGTTGTAGGAGCTTGACCCTAAGGATATCATATTGTAGATGAGTGGATACTTCATGCTTTAGGTTTTTCTGCACAAAATTAGGTATCTAATGGCTTAATTGCATAACTATGGGCCATACAATAATGAAATAACTTTCATTTGATTTTTTTGGTTAATTGTACATGAAATCGATATCTAGCAGTAGATTAAGAACATGCCTTGTGGTTAATCTCTTGCTAATGAATTAGGTATTCCTACTTCCTAGATCATGACTAAACCCTACTTGATCAATTATTGTGTTGATTTACCTAGTATGTTTAACACTCCAATTTTACGAGATGACATGAGTTCCTTCATTCTAATTGATGGTTCATGCATATGATGTGCAATACAAGAATAAATCTCTCTTTTATAACCTTCAAGAGATTATAATACTTTATTTGCTGAATTATGATAAATTATGCCCTCTTGAGAAACTTTAAACATATATGAATTGCTAGTTAATAACCTAGAATTGCGAGTACAATATGAGTACTTATTTGAATAGTCTTCCTTAACAATTACTCTTGAGTTAATAGCTTAAGATATACTCTTATACATATACAGTGAATTAAAAATCGGCCCAGGCGGCCGCTTAAGCGGCCAAAACCCCCAGCCGCCTAAATTAGCCCCTAATCGCCCGCTTAATCTTTTTGAACAAAATCGCCCGCTTTTTTCCCGCCTCACCCGCTTTTTTCCCGCTTTTGTTTAAAAATCCTAATGTAAGCATGTAACATTAATTAATTACATAGTCCAAGTAGTGTTGACTATAATATATGAAACTTGTATGCATTAAATGTTCTATGATATAGCTAGTCCTAATTTAGAATGCATACTTTGTGTGTAAGCTGTAATAATAGGGTACTGCTGTAATTCATCTAGGTAAATATCATATTGCTCTATTATACTTTAATGCATGATTAGTTTTACGGATTTCCTTGCTGCTTTCAGTGATTAATGATTGGTACTATTGGTTAGTATTACTTTAGTGATTACTTTAATTCAATAATTCATAGTTTGTTATTTACAATTACTGATCTGCTTGCTGATTTTAGTGATTAGAGATACTGATTAGTAGTAAAGTATTGATGAATACTTAGTTAATTACTGATTTGCTGATTAGATATGTATAAAAGTTCCTTAGAAATATACTTTTTATATACACATACATGCAATTTTGTATAAAAATATATAAAATTTAAGCACCCGCTTTTTCAAAAATCGCCCGCCTACCGCTTAATTGGTTACAGGGTGCTGTCCGCACGCCTCCCGCTTCCCGCTTTCTAATACATTGTGCATATAGCATAATTCATATGAAATGATACATGACAATGAATAAATAATCCAACACATCTCTTAAGCAAGATGAAAAAGTGCATTCAAAGGATGATGTAATCATGTAGCGTCAATGTGAATTTAAATAACATCATGAACTAATGCTATGATCATCTGGAGTTCTTTATGAACCTTAATAAAGAGATAAGACCGATGTGCTTGAGAAGTTGAGAAAGGTGATGAGGGTTGAGATGGGAGGCTTGTGGTGTTGATATAATCTATTGAGTTGATGAGAGAGAGATGATAAGTCACATGTTTTAGGTGGTAAGGGTAAGAGAAATTGAGCCTTAGCCAAATCTCTTGACCCTTTGTCTAGAAGAGGGCATGCCTTCGCAATAACTTCTAGTCAAGCAAGAGGTGTTGGGCCTTAGCCACAAACCCCAGATGATTGGGGAGGAATGTTGAGCCTTAACCACAACCCTGGCCCATGTGTTAGTGGTGACAAGCCTTGGTCACAGCTCCAATAACCAGACTCTCTAATACTATCCTAGCTTATGTTGTTTTGGGAAGGTTAAGAGTGGTTGTGGCCAAAAGCATGTCCCTAGCAGCAAATAAGTGAGTAGAAATGAATCTAGTGGAGATTGTGAGTAGATGTGACTAGTTGACTACATATAAAAGCTAATCAAGAAAAAGAATAAACCCCATGGCAGAAGACATACTCCAATAAGATAAAATTTTAACTAACTCGATTCATAATGTTATTTGATTAAATGCTATAGTTTCTTTATACATTGTTTATGTTTAATTAGACTACCTCACTAGCATTATAGCAAATATATAATATGTAATACATGTCAAGCATTTGACAAGTAGGAGCTCTTGTTGTCCAAGTTGGGACATCCAGATGGTTAACTTAGATCCTTGGTTTGTTACCAAGAGGTCTCAGGTTCAAGCCATGGTGACGGCATGAATAGAATCACCATTTTTTTTTTTAAGTAGGACTTCTTGTTTAAACTATTGGATGCATTGCTATATGCATTTGTAATATCTGAATTTAGTGATACACTGCCCAGTGGAAAGTACCCACCTACTAAGGCAACAAACTCCTAAATCTGTTGAAAAACTTAATGTACTCGATGAAGAGTTGAGTTGTGGTTAATTGGATCTGTAGTAGATTAGGTTTATTTAGATACTCCATGCACACTCTAATTCCGGTGTGGCGAGTTGAAATCTTAGTTTTACTTGTGTTTGATATATCTGAAGAATCTTGATATATTCTATTGTAGTAGTTGTATTAAGTGTTATGTATCTTAATTCATAGAGCGGTTGTTAAGCATTTTGTGTATTACCTGTTCAGTAATGAATCATATTCTTGCATGTTTTAAGATACGAAAAAAGAAAGGTTCACCCTGATTTAATGGGATGTACCACCGCATGTAGTTTAGTATCACGACCCTTGTAACTCGGGGTGGCAAGTGTAACATTTACACTTGTAGTGGTCAGGATATTATGTAACCTTTGCATCTGGGTCCAAATTCCAAAAATGTACTAAACAGATCTATAGAAATATGTTAATTCTGTGTTTTACTCTACCTATGTTTTATCCCATATTGCTCAGCTTTACTTGTTGTTTTATTCTCTTGCCCTATAAAAGAGAATGTATTGTAAACTCTTTTACTCAAGGGAATACAATTCTTCTCATTATTCTATGTGGTATCAAGAGCGGTTCGGTTCCTTGCAAGTTCCCACCCTAATATCCCCATGCCCTTGCCCCCCCAACCCTATCCCTTCTCCTTCTACCTCCCCCCCCCCCCCGCCGCCGCCGCCCGCCCCCTGCCCTCTTTGTTCTCCTTCCCGTCTCTTCTCCATCTCCGCCCTGCCACCCCGCCCTTCCTCTCTCCCTCCACCACCGCCAACAACCCCCCAACCCTCCCTCACCACCGCCGCCAACACCCCCCCCCGCCGCCGCCGCCGCTGGTGTTGCTGCACGCAGGCCCGCTGCTGATGCCAAACCGCCACCTTCCACCACCCTTCCACTTCCCTTCCACCATCCCTAAAATCTAGCCACCTTCCTTGCCTGATCACCTACTCTGCTTTTCCTTACGTATCTATGCATTTTTTTTTCAACATAGCACGTTAAGCATCTAAAAGATCTTCGGTTGCTTCTGCCTACACCTCATGGTAGAGTATTGAATCTCTCCATGACATTATAGGTTCTTCGACCATCTTCCCTGCCCCATAGTGGGTTTTCTATGATCTGATGC
The DNA here is from genome assembly GCA_963693085.1 of Alisma plantago-aquatica. Lineage (NCBI taxonomy): Eukaryota > Viridiplantae > Streptophyta > Magnoliopsida > Alismatales > Alismataceae > Alisma > Alisma plantago-aquatica. The sequence continues at coordinate 575,106,445 of OY856412.1, read as the reverse complement.
GTCAGATCCGCGACTGTAATCTGCTGCCCCATAGCGGGTTTCTTTGCATTTGTTAATATATATATATGTCTTTATTTAGTGTTTTGTTAATTTACTTCTATATATGGACCTCTCTGTAAATGTTCTGCTATTATATATATACGAGGGTACACACGTTGTGTAACTCTATGCTCTCCAGTTTCACGTGTTCTATTTCATGGTACCAGAGCAGGACTGATCTGAGTCCTCCCTCACCCGGCGCCGCCACCCTCCCACCCTCCCCCCCCCCGCCCGTCAGGTGCCGCCTTCCGCAGCCCGCCGCCGCCGGCCGGCTGCCCGTGCTGCAGCAGCGCCATGCGGCTGTCGTGCCGTCGGGCAGGCTGAGCCGCCAGGGATGTTAGGCCGTCGGGGCAGCCCGCTGTCGGGCTAGTCCGCCGTTGTTGGGCTCCGATCTGCCCGCGGTTGTCCGGTAGCTTGACTCCCTACTAAAGAACACCGTCAGATCTGCCTTTTTTTGTGCCTGCCCGTGTGGTCGGTTGAGCCACCGGGTTCCTTGCTGCGCTCCGGCGTAGCCCGTATGTGAGGGGTCCCTCCGATCTGTAGATCTGTGCCTACTGCTGCCTACATGAGGACGTAGGCAACCTTCTACTGCCTGTTTCTGCCTTCGGCTTCCTGCCTGTTTCTCTGGGAGTTGATCTGCTTCTACCTCATGGCGTCTACACATGAGGATCTGTGTCGTCAGGTTACAACTGTAAAGTTGGATGGGAGAAACTATCAGCACTGGGTGTGCTCCATGCAGATATATGTCAAATCACAGGGCAAGATGTCTCACTTGACGCATGATCCGCCTCCCGTGCCTGCTGCAACAGCCAACTCAAAAGATGTGAAAGCCTATGATGACTGGGTAAAAGATGATTCTACAGTTATGACATGGATTCTAAATAGTAGTGAGACCAAGATCAATGTCACGCTATTATACCTGCAGACGGCAAAGCAGATGTGGGATCAGTTTGCCAGTACCTATTCACACAGCCAGTACCTATTCACACAGTCAGAACCCCAAGAAACGGTTCGATATCAACAAGCAGCTTAGCCGCTTGCGCTTCTCGAGATCTGACTTGACAGACTACTTTTCTGCTTTCAAGGGATTGTGGGGGGAGTTGGAAGCCTACCACCCCTTGTCTATTGATTTGGCTACTATGCAACGTCAGCGCCAAGAGTTGCAAGTAGTTCAGTTTCTTTGTGGCCTACCTGATTCCTTTGCTGGGGTAGTGGATCAGATTCTAGCCAGCGATCCGCTACCTACTCTACAGAGTGCCTTTCAGCGTCTACAACGCATGTCTGCATCGTCATCTGCAACACCCACTGACACTGGTGATACTACTGCTTTTGCTGCGATGTCTGGTCGTGGCCGTGGTCGTGGCCGTGGACGCGGTCGCTCTCACGACACTCGCCCTCCCCTTGGTGCTGGCAGGGGGAGGAACTCTTCAGGTCGTGGAGCATGCCTGCTACTGCTGCTGCTCGCCCAAAAACTGGCCAACGCTTCTACAACTTTTGTGGTCGGTCTAACCATGTTGAAGATAAATGCTGGGAGAAATACGGCAAACCAGCTTGGGCCAATGCGGCCACTGATGCTACTACATCTTCTGAGATGTCTACCCAGCCTGATGCCTCAGGTACTTCTACTGCTGACTTCATCCGTGCTGAGGTCGAGCGCCTGTTGCTTGAGCGTACTAGCTCATCGTCTGCTGCCACCACCTCTGGAGCGCATGTTGGGACGTACTCTGGTTGTGATACTGCCTTCCTCACTGCACCATCTTCTAGTTCTGGTAATACGAAATGGGTTATTGATTTGGGCGCATCTTCTCATATTTCTGGGAATCGGTCATTGTTCAAAAATTTATCTAGACCGATTACTAATTCGTCTGTTCTGCTTGTTGATGGCTCCAAGTCTGCTGTTTTGGGGATTGGAGACATTATGTCTGATATCATGTTAAAATCTGCTCTTTATGTGCCTCGTTTTCCACTGAATTTATTATCTGTTAGTAAGACTCTGCGTAGCCTGAACTGTAGCCTGACCTTAGTACCTGGTTCATCTGTTTTTCAGGACCTTCGCACGAGGATGAAGATTGGTGAGGGGCATGAAGGATCTGATACCTTGTGCTACCTGGACAATCTGAAAAGAGTGTATGATGTGGCTCTAGCTTCTGCATTATCTTCTTTGGTATCGGTTTTACAGTGGCACTACAGACTTGGGCACCCTTCATCTGAAAAACTGCGCCATATTGTATCTGATGTAGGAACAAATGTGTTTCAATGTGAATCATGTGAGTTAGGCAAACAGACTAGGGCTGTTTATCCTAAATGTTCTCAGATTAGTAGTAGAAATGTGTTTGATCTTGTTCATGTTGATGTATGGGGTCCATGCCATGTCCCTAGTCTATCTGGCAACAAATATATTATTCTGTTTATTGATGACTTTTCTATGGCCACTTGGTTATTTCTTTTGGAAAGTCGATCTGAAGTGTTGTCAACAATTAAATTCTTTTTTGCTGAGGTGAAAACACAATACTCTATGCCTGTTAAAATTTTTAGAACTGATAATGCACTTGAATTTGTTCAAAAAGATGTTGAGTTGTTGTGTAAATCAGTTGGCACTATACACCAGACTTCTTGTGCATACACACCTCAGCAGAATGGCATTGCTGAAAGGAAGAATAGACACTTGCTAGAGGTTGCAAGAACTATTATGTTGCATGCTAATGTACCTCGGTTATTCTGGCCAGAAGCCATCTTGACTGCTTGCTTTCTAATAAATCGAATGCCTTCTTCTGTGATTGGAAATAAAATACCTGTACAAATTCTGAATCCTGACAAACCCTTGTTTGTTGTACCTCCTCGCATATTTGGCTCTACATGCTTTGTAAAGGTGCTTGGTCCTACTCATGATAAACTATCTCCACGTGCTAAAAAATGCATTTTTTTGGGGTATTCCCGTACACAGAAAGGGTATAAATGCTATAGTCCAACTACAAAGAGATGGTTCACAAGCAACGATGTTGTCTTTTTTAAGGGTACACCCTACTATACTAAAGGAGACAGTCTTCATTCTGAGCTTATTGCTTCTCCGCTGCCTATTACTAGTGAATGTGTTTCTGATGATACTACTCTTGTACAACCGACACCTCCTCTTATTGTTTATCAGCGCAGGAACAAATCTCAACCTACACAAGAACCCCCCCCCTTCCAAGCCAATCTTCTCCTCCAGAAGGTTCTGCGTCACCTGAGGTAATCTCTGATCTTGATGTACCTATTGCTCTTAGGAAGGGTACCCGTTCCTGCACTATCTACAATATTGCTAACCATGCCTCTACTGCCCATTTAAGTGATCATGCTAGCAACTTTTTCACTGCTTTATCTGCTATTGCTATCACAAAAACTGTACAGGATGTCTTGCAAAGTACAGCTTGGACTACTGCTATGAAGGAGGAGATGCTTGCTCTTGCTGATAGACAGACTTGGGAGTTGGTGGATCCACCTCCTCAGTGTAAGCCTGTAGGCTGCAAATGGGTTTATGCTGTCAAATATCAACCAGATGGTACTGTAGAACGTCTGAAGGCACACCTTGTTGCTAAAGGGTATACACAGACTTATGGTATTGATTACTTTGAAACCTTTTCACCTGTTGCCCGTCATAATTCTGTCAGAGTTCTACTATCTGTTGTTGTTAACCGTGACTGGCCTCTATTACAACTGGATGTTAAAAATGCCTTCTTATATGGTGATCTGCAAGAGGAAGTTTATATGGAGCAACCTCCTGGGTTTGTTGCTCAAGGGGAGTCACATAAAGTCTGCAGGATGAAGAAATCTATCTATGGTCTCAAACAGAGTCCTCGTGCTTGGTTTGATAAGTTAAGCAAAATTTTGACTGCCTTTGGTTTTCTGAGATCGCAGGTTGATCACTCTGTCTTTACAAAAAAGACTTCCTCTGGTATAGTGATACTTATTGTATACGTTGATGATATCATCCTATCTGGCAGTGATTCTATTGCTATTCAGGCCACTAAAGCTCATCTCTGCAAGCAAGCTACTAAAGATCTGGGAAAACTACGATACTTTCTGGGCATAGAAGTATCTAGAACTTCTAATACTCTTGCTCTATCTCAAAGGAAATATGTACTGGATCTTTTACAGGAAACTGGAATGCTTGGTGCAAGGCCAGCTGATACTCCTCTAAATCCCAATGTTAATTGGGATGATGATTCTTCTCCTCTGTTTGCTGATAACAAAAAATACAGGATATTGATTGGTAAGATGATCTATCTGACGGTGACTAGAGCTGACATATCTACTGCTGTGGGACTTCTTAGCAGGTACTTAGATAAACCCAGACAGTGTCACTGGGATGCTCTATGTAATATTTTGCGATATCTAAAGAAGTCATCTGGCAAGGGCCTCCATTACAGGAAAAATGGGCACTGTTCTCTAGAAGGCTATTCTGATTCTAACTATGCAGGAAGAAAGATTAACAAGAAATCCACTTCTGGCTACTGCACATATGTAGGGGGTAATCTTGTCACCTGGCGCAGCAAGAAACAAAATGTTGTTGCTAGATCTAGTGCTGAAGCTTAATACAGGGCCATGGCCCATACTGCCTGTGAACTTCTGTGGGTGCAGTCTCTTCTGAAAGACTATGGTGTTGAGTCTTCTTCTGCTATTCCGATGCACTGTGATAACAAAGCTGCTATTTTTATTGCCAACAATCCTGTCTATCATGAGCGCACAAAACATATTGAGGTTGACTGTCACTTCATCAGGAAAGTTGTTCTTTCTAGGAAAATTTGCACTCCTTTCACCCGTTCTGAAGACCAGGTTGCTGACATATTTATAAAGTTGCTGGCGAAAAAGCACTTCTGTTCTCTGGTGGACAAGTTGGGCATGATTAACATCTATGCTCCAACTTGAGGGGGAGTGTTAATATATATATATATATATATATATATATATATATATATATATATATATATAGAGTCAGGCTAGAATACACTCGAGTGTATCCGGAGCGGAATACACTCGAGTAGTTTTTCATGATGCAATATTTTTTTTTTGAAAATCTAATCCGTTGATCTTCTTAAACATCTCGTGAACAACTCATACGCAAAATTTGAGCACATTTGGATATGTATAGCTCATGTTATGAAGACCGCAAAAATTATGCATTTCAAATTAGTTTCGTGCGTCGATTTTGATGCCCTTGGATGAGTGACTTACACTCATCCAAATGGGCTCAAAATTTGTACGTAGCCTAGTTATAGTATGACGGTGAAGACCAACGGTTTACATTTTGCAAAAAAATAGTCTTGATATACAAACACACTTGAGTGTATTCGTGCGATCCGTACACTCGAGTGTATTCTAGCCTGACTATATATATATATATATATATATGTCTTTATTTAGTGTTTTGTTAATTTATTTTTATATATGGACCTCTCTGTAAATGTTCTGCTATTATATATACAAGGGTACACACATTGTGTAACCCTGTGCTCTCCAGTTTCACGTGTTCTATTTCAGCATCTATTGATGCCGGCATCTTTTGATTACTGCTTCCGCATATGTGTTCTGCTCTGCTCTGCTCTGCTTCTGCTCTTCTATTGCTCCAGCCCTGTTTGCCATTGCATCTACTGAGCCTCCACATTCTTTGTGTCTCACTGCAATGAAGCTTGATGGCTCCAATTATCACCTCTAGTGGACCTCCTTTATCCTGTATGTCAAAGCGCAAGGCCTCTATTCTCATATCATTGTCGACCCTCTACATGCACCTAATGCCGCGGCAGATGAAAAATCCAAGCAAGCTTATGCACAGTGGAGTAAAGATGACTCAGGTGTTATGTCTTAAATAGTTAATAGCATTGAGCCACATATCAGCCAGTCATTGCTCTGCCTTCATGATGCTAAGGCGATGTGGGATCAATTGTCTCACGTCTACTCCATCAAGGCGATGTGGGATCATTGTCTCACGTCTACTCCCATCAATAAAATCCTAAGAAAGTCTTTGAGATTTTCAAAAACCTGGCCAAGAAGGAATTTTCCTCTGACACCTCTGTTGAAGATTACTATAACTGGTGTACTGCTCTCTGGAACGAATACGAGATTTATCACCCATAGCCAGCTGACATCAAGGAAGCCAGAGACAGCGCAATGAACTGTAACTTGTCCAGTTTCTTGCTAGTCTCCCGTCCTCATTCGCTGGGGTTGTCGACCATATTCTATCTAGCGATCCCCAGCCTACTCTTCGGGATGTCCTTAAACGTGTTCAACATTTACCATCTGGAACTTCTACCCCTATGGTGGAACATCCTGCTCTTATTATTCGCATTACTGATCCTATTTCTGGCCGTGAACGTGGTCGTGGCCATGTTCGTGGTGGTCGCCATCCTACTACAGCAGGCCGCACATCTTCTACTACAATAGGTTGGAGGCAACCTGTTGGTCCTCGTTTCTGCAATTTCTGTAGACGAGAGAATCATAATGAAGACCGTTGTTGGATCAAACATAGCAATCCCGCCTGGGCTAACCAGGTCTCTGCTGACACTTCTGTTGATACCTCTACGTCTGAGCAACCTCCAGCTACACCCTCGCCTGCTTGTCTTCGCTCTGAGTTCGAGAAATCTTCCACGAGCGCATGTCTCAGCTCCCGTCAACATTTGAGGCCGGTTCATCTGCCATGCTTGCTGCTCCATCTGCCGGTAAAAATAAATGGTGTATTGACTTTGGTGCCTCGATCCATATGGTTGGTAACATTGATTTATTTTCTGCTCTTACTAAATCCACTCAGCTTCCTCCAGTTAAGGTGTGATAGTTATCAAACTACTGTTCATGGCGACAGTTCCTTTATCTCATCATATGCATTTGAAATGTCTTATATATTCTGCAATTTCCTGTTAATCTTCTATTTGTCAGTACGACAGTGAAAAGCCTTCAGTGCTCAATTGAATTTGATCCTTCTGGTTGTGTTTCGAAGGATCTCCACATGGAGACCAGGATTGGTTCGGGCCATGAGGGACCAAATGGACTCTACTACTTGGATGGACCGACATCGGTGACTGCTCTACTTTTGACATCTCTGACTGGACTACAGTGGCACTACCGTCTTGGCCAGCCCTCTGCTGCGAAGCTAAAACATTTAATTCCTGCTTTAGCTAGTAAAACTTTTTTTTGAATCTTGTCAATTGGGCAAACAAACCCGTTCTGTGTTTCATGCTAAGAAAGATATTGGTTCTCAATGCATATTTGACATTGTTCATGCAGATCTATGGGGCCCGTTATGTTACTAGTCATTCTGGAGTTAAATACTTTATGACTTTCATTGATGATTATTCTTGTGCTACTTAGTTATTTTTATTGAAAGGTCACAACACTATTTTGGACACCATCAGCACATTCTTTTTCTGAAATTCAGACTCAGTTCAGCAAACCCATTAAAGTTTTTCGCACCGATAATCCCCTTCAATTTATGCAAAAATCGGTTACATATTTTTGTGCATCCCGAGAGACTCCACCAAACTACCTGCCCCTACACTCCACAACAAAATGGAGTTGCAGAACAGAAAAATTGTCATCTCTTAGAGGTTGCTCGCACTATTCTCCTTCATTATCATGTTCCTCAACGTTTCTGACCTGAGACGGTTTCTACGGCTTGCTATCTTATCAATCGCATGCCGACCTCTATTTTACAAATTAAGATTCCTTATAACATCTTTTTTCCCCTCGTTACTCTTCATTATTGAGATAGATATAGGCATTACACAAAATTTGAGCTCATTTGTATACTTAGGCACTCAACCAAGAACAACAAAATCAACACATACTGAAGTTTTTCAAGTGCATCGTTTTTTTTGTCTTTAGATGCATTACCTATTAGTGTCTGAGTGAGCTCATTAACTACGTCATCATTCTTGGGCTATGCTTTTGAATTTTGAGGCTAACAGAATTTGTTTAAGATAGGACACTATCAATTCCAGTGCATTATAATCAATGTTTCAAAAAGTGGTATGCGTTATGCATTCGGAGAGGTCACCGAATACGCGGTATATGAGGGTTTTGGATTTTTTATTTATTAATTATCTATATCTATGTATATATAGTAATCATGAATTGACATAATTAATATGTACAATTGTGTATCTAAATAGTACATGCAATCATCACAACTGTAAATACAAACATGCACTATGATCTAAATCTAAACAAACATAGATGAATATAAATGTGAAAAAGAAGAAATGAAAATATGTCTATCTAAAAATCAGGGATTAATCGACCTTTTTATGCGGCTGTGCGGCCGATTATGCGGCCTGGTCCGCTTTTGGGGAGTTTTCCGGATGGCGGTTCGGTAGGTGGTTAGAACCTTATATGCGGCCTTGTGTTCGGCCGCACGGATCGGTATTTTTAAACACTGATTATAATGTCGATTTACCTAGTGATATTTGTTCACAAATTGGGGAGAGTTTTCCATATAACATCGTATTCTCTCATGCGACTGGTATACCTTCAAATGGTAAGGTTTTAATCGTCATAGTTTCAGCTTGTCAAGAAGATATATAACTATAAATTGGACAGTTTTCTTATAATTCAATAAATAATTTCAACCATGCAACAAAGATACTACCGTTTCTTAAGTTTGGTTAGAAATTAAATCATAATTAATGAAGCTTAACTTACAGGGTAATAATTTCCAGCAACTGGTTGATGTACCTCAAGATTCCAGTCTGACCTATAATCTCGAATCTACATATGAGATAAATAGGACATCTTATAAGCATCTCAACCTGTCAGGAAAAGACAATTTGATAAGAAATAGCATGCAATTAACCACTTCTATCAGTTCCATAAAGGCTTGGACTTAGTCATATCATTTCATTCTACCAAATGGGAGTTGGCATATGCAATTCCAGCTCCCCATCAAATACCAGTGCAGAAAAGTGCTTAGGCTCAACCAAAGGAATTATTACAAAAGTTTAAATTCAACCAGAGGCACAAATATATGCATTCAGGGAGACAAGGAATTTTTGTAATGGTTTTTCTAATAAGGAGGCTTATGGAGATGTAATGGAGAAAACAAAAAAGATCTTCATAATATTTTTATTGATTGGGAAATGCTTATGATTGAGTACTGAAGGAAGTGCTTTGGCGGTTCTTGGAGAAAAAGAGTGTCAGTCGCATACATTATATTAGTTACAGACATGTATGACAGCACCACTGCAAGTGTCAGAAATCCTAGAGGAGAGCACCCAGACTTCCTATGATTGCTGCGGTACATCAATGATCACCTCTGAGCCCATACCAGTTCATTCTTGTTATGAATGCATTGACAAAGCATGCTCAATATGAAATCCCTTGGTGTATGTTTTTGCTGGAAATATTATGCTGATTGGTCAAACTCAAGAATGATTGGTTGACAAGGTTGAACTTTGGAGACGTGTTGGAATCTATTAGATTTAAAATCAATAGAAGCAAATTAGAGTACATGCATTAAAATCGTGGAACAAAACTTCGACTTTGGGTCAACTTCAAGAGGTGTGGAAGTGGAAATTTGTGGAAACTTTGGAGGATTTTTACAACTAAATTTCGATGCAACTTTGACAAAAATTAAGCTAACAAATAGTCATTTTCTGATGAAAATCGATAGATTTCATCAAATGTAGCTAAAAAACACAATATATGTTTACATATAGCCATTCATATAGGTATACAGATGTAGAAAATACACGATTACATACAGTTATCTCCGGACTACAAAGTTCTTCCATATATAAAGTTTATGACAATAAAAAACTACATAAAAATGGTCTGAATCTAAGGTAGATCTAGCAGAGAAGGGGTCGATCTATTCATATTAGCTTAGAATAATAAAAAATAACATCAAAATTACCTTACCTCAAGCTCCAACACTCCCCCCCCCCCCCTCAAACAGAAAACTCCACAGAACACCAGAAGAATGTCGCCAACTTCAACAACTTCATTGACGTTGAGAAATTGGGGAATTTTTTAATTGGACCTGGGCCAACTTCGTCGACATATAGGGAAATGTCGACAACTTTGATGAAATGTTGAGGATATTGTGGAATGAGGATGTTTACGTGGATTCGACATCACCATCCGTCAGCCAGTCCCTTTGGGTTTATCATGAAATCCTAGGCCAAAAATGAAGAGTTTGCCATAACAAACTAGGAAGAAAAGTGTGTATCCCTTGGCATTGCTTCTGGCATAACAGGATAAAAGACATGAAGGCAGAGGGGGGCAGGTGAGAGAAGGGGAGAGGGGAAGACAAGGATTATTTTCATGCCAGCAATAGTAAGCGTGGGTGATGGCTCAACTCAAGGGGGATGAAAGGTTAGGATTATTAGAGGGGAAAAAATGAAGAAAAAATAAAAATAAAATCAAGAAGAAACCTTTGTTGTGTAACAATTGCACTAATTAAGATTGGTGATATATGAGTAATTTTTCAATGTGCTAAATTTGTCAACCAAACTAAACTTTGGGGTTTGATTTATTGAATATACCTCCATTACAATTTGTTGGAATGTCAACTAGCATGACACAGGATAAATATAAAAATTGCAACTTGACGTTATTGACATATTTATTTCTTTGGTGAAGCAGTGAAGCAATTACTTGGGCACCAAAATTAAGTCAACAGTACCCTTTTGATGAAGTCACGTCCATTTGAATCTGTGAAGAATGTTTTGTCACTCTTAATCACCGTACCGATTTTAGTGATAACCTCTTTTCCTACCGAATCATCAATTGGAATAGGTCCAACCTGTATTTAAAACTGTAAGCAAGCCAGCAAAAACTTATGCTACACAATATCAACTAATGTAGAAGTCCAAATGATGAGAGCTTTCGCTTTTTGTTAGCAGAACTACCTAAGATCCCTGTGTTTAATTTTAATGAAAAATTAATTACAATGATTCTTCCCAGTTAATCTGTCAGACATAGGACTAATTTTCACAAAGTATATCACTTTACATTCTACATGTTCCTGCTTCTATTATTGTAGAAAAGATTAGAACATGATCTCATGGATAAGGGCAGACATCATCATGTTGTATAGTATAGCACAAGAAAGAAAGAGCTGTGCTCGCAAGGCAGAAGCCCACTCTATCCTGATTTAACACTATAAAGTCCCCTGGAGTCAGGTTTGCGGCCAACTCGGTCAATCCTCTAGAAGTCAAGGAGAATTCATAAAAGCCAAAAATAAATAATGCACTGTACTAAATATGCTTTCATGTATTCCACTATATCAGGAAAACTTGCACTTGAGAGCCAAATTAATATGCTGTCAATACAATCTGCTAAGAAAAGGCATATATCTTACAATGAAATCCACTTCCACATGCTCCTTGGCCTTGTACACTCTTGAAATCTAGCATAACTCAATAGTAATGTCAGCAAGAAAACTTTAGCAAGAACAAATTTATTACATCCTAAAAATCAAGAAGGTATTGATGATTTCCAAAGCAGGAATTTCAGACAACAGACATCTGGTTCAGACAATGTTACCGATTTATCATGCATAAAGGATAGAATATGGGAAATAGTGGGACACAAACTGTTACAGCAGCCAAACACAAAAAGAAAAACAAACTGAAAAGAACTGATAGAATATATTGTAACATACATCAGTCCTGATTCTTGCAGAGAAGAAGCAAAGCAACAATCAAAACGCCAGTGAATTCCATCATCACAATTGTCTACAGTCTATCTAAAATGATGCAGTACAATGAAAAAAACCCAAAAGATTATTTACCTGATAAATCCAGGGATTGATTGACTGGTGTACTTCATCAACAATTGGCCCTTGTAGGATTTTGATTGGCTTCCGGAGTATAGAAGAAAAAGATTACAAAATAAATGTCGGCAAAAACAAAAACAAAAAAACATGCTTGCCCATCACTAAAAGGAATCAAATTCAAGAGAGAAAAATCCTGTTTTGTGGCTCTGCATAACTTGACAATGATGTACCTGACTAGAAGAGTTTATGGTGTGTTCTCCACTAGGGCGGAAAACATAGGCTCCAGAGTTCTTCATACCACAATTTCAGTTGTTAATATATATGCCATATAGCTTACAGATTAATAAATAGTAAACTAGACACCCGGGCACCTGATCATCGGCTACTGCTGCAGCGTAATAACCATATGATTGTTCTACTGAGGAGTTCACCTTGAATAACACAAAAACACAATGTAATATAACCCCGATTTTCGTTCATCAAGAAAATTAATGTCCAACTAACAAAGTGAAGAATAGATAATTTCATTTAAGTGGAGAAATACTATATCATTCCAAGACAAAGGCACACCATTGTTCCTGCATTTAGATAACGCATCAAGTTCCCCTGGCCATCATAAAGAAGTCTGAGATTTCCTTTTCCAACTTCAACATTGGAATATAATTTGCTGGACGGGCCACTAATGGTTGACATGACAGCTGACACCTCTGCATAAATAACCAAAATTTGTTGTTGACGCGTTCTCGAAAGGTTGTAAGCTCGGCATAGATATAGCTGCTATATAATTTGTAAAAATGACAAGTGTATAGCTTCCTACAGAAGATAATAAAAGTAAAATCTGATTATATATAAAAGCAGAAATGATTACAGATGAGTAGATGACTGCTTGCATTAGGTTTGCAGAATGTTGCTGGTAAGATGAGCGTTCACAAACTGTAGATATATGTTCGTCTTTGAGATTAAAAAGTGCCTCGGGATCAAGCAATTGGAGGAGAGGCATATATGTATAACGAATATGAACCCAGATTCTTAGTTTCCCAAAACAAAAATGTCAAGTTGTTTACTTCTTTCTAAAAGAGCATATAATGTGAAAGGATAGGAATTGTCACCTGTCTGCTTCTCACTTGTAATGAAATATGTGCTAAATCCTAAAGGGGGCACAGATACAGAAAACACGAGCCAAAACGTTGCTGTATTATTTGGGAATGTTCCCATATATGCCTTGACATATTTCTTTCGTAGCTCTAATGAGGCACTGTCTATGGGTAAAAGTTGGGCTTCCACATGATTTCCTGCTGAATCACGAACAGCAACATATTCATCTCTAACCTGTAGCATGTTAAATATACTAATAAAGATCCATAGAAATTGGAAAATAGCATAGCTACAGTTAGATGTAAGAGTGGATGATCAAATTCAGCCTCTTGAGTAATTGGACTGCCCTCAAATCTCGCTCATGTATACTAGTACTGGCCGACCATATGGTTTAAGTGGTTTCTCAACAAATTACGACATGTATCTGCAGAAACCTAATGTTGCTTACAGTGACTACCCTAGTTGGGACAATAACCCCCTGGTACTGAAACTTCAAATTGCTTGAGAAAGAACTACTCAAGAACCAACCAAGTAGAAATAACTATTTGCCTAGGCTGATCAAAAGAGTTAACCTACAGGAATTTCATGCTCAAGATGTTATTATCATACTATTTTTTAGCCAGCTCCAGTTACCAGTAAGATATCTTATCTGAAGAAGTTGTCAATTTGTATCATTACAGTAACTTCGTATAGAATGTTTAAATTCATAACAGCATACTTCAAATAGATCATACTCCACAATCTCCAAACTGTACAAGGCCCAAAGAAAACTCTGAGAACCTGAATGCAGCCAAGGATAGCTAAGTTCTGTATGTTAACTATGAGATGAGGAAGTAATGTGACAATGTTATGTAGACTTACTGGTATTTGGATGACATCCTCCCGCTTCCAGCCCAGGGAGTTATAGACCAGAACAACCTACAAGATAAAATTAGATAGCAAAAACAAGAATTAAGAGTTGTCTTGATGAAATGAATCCCACCCATCCTAGAACTGTTTTTCTGGAATAAGTTTCTTACCAGGCCTTTTCCATTAGATGTGATGTTTTCAGATGGAGGGCAATATGTTATATTTAGAAGAGGACACTGCACGGTCAGGTAATATAGAATTCAGCCATTTAAAATGAAACGCAAGATATGCAAGTGTCATATTATGATAATGCACAAACTCTATTAGCTATGCACATAAACACATCTCATCGTTGAAAATTAGTACCAGAGGAGTGAAGTCTTTCTTAGTTTCCGGCCCAAAGTTTTAAAAAGCACCCAATCATTAGTGACTGGTTGTTGTCATCATCCAAGCCTCGATCCCAACCATAGTCACAATATACTCCTACTTTTTGAAAAAGTTGCATTTAAAATGTGAATTTTTCCCTAGACGTATGAAACTCCCGAATAAATCTCAATTCCCGAATATTAAGTATTATTCCCATATTTTTTGCTAATTAATCACGTTTAATGTTTTTCCCATTTTATACGTTCTTTTCTCGTATTATACTGATTAAGAAATGTGAAATATAAGATTGGATTGAATGCAATGGGATGAATACAAGATTGTACGCCCTCTCCTTTATATAGGAGAGGGGAGATGCCCTAAGACTTATGACGCAAGTAATCTAAACGGGCTGAGATATAAAATCCCACTAATTAATTAACCTATTAACTAAATAGGCTAATATAGACTCTCTAGCACTCCCCCTCAAGCTGGAGCATGGGTGAAACACATGTCCAAAGCTTGGAGATTACAAGACTCGATAAAATGATAAAAGAAATGATAAATGAAAGATAAAAGATAAATATCACTCCCCATACAAAAATTGATACTCCCCCTTAATTAATACTCCCCCTGAACCATGTGGTGACAATGTCTCTCTTCTTTGAAATTGTATTTTGTAGGCTAGAGATCCTCGATCTTTGATGAAGGTCTTTTGGAGTGCATCTGGAATGAAGAACATCTGAAATGAGACCTGAATACTGCAGCAGTAATTCGCCACTTGGAGCAGACGATCCTCAACACCATCACTACGTCATCTTCATTGGATTTCGTACTTAACGCGGCACGAACGCGGACGCCCAATGTCGATGTAGCAGTAGCGGAATCTTCGAATTGTCTAAGAAGACATGCTTAACGTGGCACGAACACGAATGGACGATATGCTGGTGATACGATGTAGGTACCATACCTCTGACGCATGAACCTTGGTGGCTTGATGGGAAAGGAGATACCATCCATCAAGGAAAGTCCCAAGAAGATCAGCAACAGGTGATGTCAAAACAACAGATGCAGCTCGGAGAAGACGTGACGAAGCATCTCGGTGAAGATAAACTCTGAGCTTCTGAAAATTTGAAGAAGCGCTCATTTGTCTCATATGAATGCAGCTGAAGAAATACACCATCAACATCTGACGTACATAACGCGGTACGATCGCGGATACGGTGTCGACACTGAATGAAGCTGGCTGGAGGTGGAGAACAGACGTGCTGAAGAACGTGAAGCTCCATGAAGATAATAGCCTGGAACATATATAACATGAATACATATATCATCATCTCATCTCAGACTCTCTCTCATACATTCTCTCTCATACTCTCTCATGTTGGCTCTCTCTTCTCATCTCTTCCTCTCCTCTCTATCCCCCCCGCACACCAAATACGACGAGAGTGAGTGTTTGCTGTGGAGAAATAGATATATGACCCTCCCCCCCGCACTGTGGAAAGGGATACACACATGATATGGGTGGGTGGGAAAGGAATTGGCGGATTTAAGAGGATTTTGTGATATGGAGATGTGTAATATATGGAGAATGAAATCGATAACCGAAGAGAATTTGCTAAATGGGTCAATGTAAAATCTGGGTAGAAAATTAAATGGATCTAATCTGAATATCAACATGCATCTGGTATATGGGGTAGTAGATAGGGCTGTTTGATAGCGGTGGAGAGTGATGGGTGACCGTGCTTCAGCCAAGGATAGGCGAAAACGTTGGGGAAGAAACGACGAGATGGAGAGCAGCAGTGGAGCAGCGACCAGGGGCATGGATGACGGCGTCAGCTGAATGGTGTGATCGGCGGTTGGGGATATGGTTGTTGGATGATATGGCAGCCACACAGCAGCAGGACAGATGACGATGATTGTGTCGCTCGGCTGATGTAGCACTTAGCCGCAATGAAAAAGATTATACTGGTCTCCTGCACGACTCTGGAGATATTGCATGCCATGAGGCTGCATGCGGAGTCAAGTGTGGAGCCTCTCCTTATGAGACGACGAAGGCTGGAGCTGAGGACATCAGGGCGATGCAGCGGTAGATGGTTGTTGAATAATGCGAGTGTGATGGCGTCGACGGATGTGGATGGCGGCTGCTTCTAGGCAGCGCGGCGACGGCGATGGTTGCTCCTACTTTTGTAGTCGGCCACAACACTCTTACTAGTCACTGTCGGCTTGCTGGATGGATTCAGCGGCGGATGGATATCTTTGTTGGGCGTTGCCTGTTGTTGGCCGCAGTAGTTGCTACTATTGTTGGTCGACTAATGTCCTGGCAGGCTGTGGCTGCAGCTACGGTTAGTAACCAGTAACGGCTTGACGATGGTTGTTGATTGCACCGGAACGGAGATAGCCGGTGTACGGAAAGAAAAATCAAATCTTTAAGATAGAGAAGGAGAAGCCATGGAGGCCGGGATGTGCCTGGCGGGCGGGCGGCCTAAGCCATGGCTACGGCGGCCTCCGCCCGCAGGCGGAGGCAGAGCCTCTCAATTTCGCTCTCAGAGAAAGGGTCGGCGGCTAGGGTTGTGTGTGCGCCGGAAAGGAGAGGGAGGAGGGGTGGCGGCTAGGTTTCCCTCAGGAGCGAACGCGCTCTGTTCACGCAGGAATTACTTTTCACGCCGGAGTTATTGTTTACCGTCGGAGTTACTGTTCACGCGTGTACTGTTCACCGCCGGAGTTACTGTCTACACCGCCATTACTGTTCACCGCTTTGATACCATGTTAAGAATAAGATTGTATTGAACGCAATGGGATGAATACAAGACTGGACGCCCTCTCCTTTATATAGGAGAGGGGAGATGCCCTAACACTTAGGACGCAAGTAATCTAAACGGGCTGAGATATAAAAGCCCACTAACTAATTAGCCTATCAACTAAATAGGCTAATATAGACTCTCTAACAAGAAACTTAGTTGGAGTGTATATATGTGTATGAGTGTATGTACATGTATCTATGTGTGTGTATGTATGTGATATATGCATATGTATATGTAAATAATAGTTATAGACATGTGCATAGCAATATATATGTACATATATATGTGCAAAACATATATATACATACCTCTGTATGCAATATATGTATATATCCTCCGAATTTTTCCCCGACTTTTTCCCGAATAGTTGACCGTACTTTTACTAGTATGTTGACCGCTTTTTACCCGATTTTCCCGCATAATTGCCGAATTCCTAATTTTTCAACTTAACCGAACGTATCCCGAATACCGAATTTGTGACTATGATCCCAACCATGTTGAAGCCAGATTCATGGATCCTTCATTCCGTTAAGCTTTGTTTTGTGTCATATTCTCTTTGAGATGTAACAAGTTGTTTAAATCTTTCTTCCTTATCAAATATCAGCTTCTCCCAAGCTGATACATGTTACATCCTCCTCTATTGAACACAATACCATAATCATTCATCGCATCTAAGCCTCATTTGGTACCATGCCAGGGTCACTTTCATTTTCATGAACTCTATCGTGGGTCATATTCTCACAAAGATGTAATAAATTTAAATCTCTCTTCATCAAATCTCCCCAAATTTACTTATCTCTACCTCTTCGCTATCTTTATTATACTCAATAACAGTACTCCAAGTTGATGCATATGCCAGTTTCCATCCTTCCAAGCCATCTAATGTCCCTCCACCCCCGGTTAGTGTTTCTATATGAAAATACTATTTAAAAAACATTGACAATAAAAATTTGGCCTTATTTGCTCTAAAACTGGCAACAGTACTGGTTCTTAAGAAATCAAATCAATCTAAATGTATCAAGTTTCAATACATGCACACAGGTGCATTTCTTACTTTCAAGACGAAATAACGCATAAAACATTGGTTTCAGAATGATCCTCATGCTTTTCAACTTTAACATGTTGCGGTGATCAAAATTGTCTAAACACGAAATTGAAAGTGAAACATGATACAAAAGCAGAGAATAATATACTACAGTTAATTACAATAATTAATTGTAAACCGATTACCTGCTCAAACTGTGTTGATGAAGTTTGACAGGATTTATTGGAGGTCTCAGACAAGCATGCTAGCGCAATTCCAACTAACTTCTCGGTCTGTAAATCATAAAGAGGGGACATGTTGATAAGACTGATTTATCATGTCAGTATCAATATCCTTACGTATCCACCTGTTTATAGCCTATGGCTAATCGCTTGGCATAGTCATCAGCAACATGTTGTTTCTCTGTTCCAGTTACAGCATCATGATGTTGAGCAATAGCCAATGCATCTGCTAAGCTGTCAGTACTGAACCCCATCTTATCTTTCCCTTTGAGAAACTCCAGCTGTCTAGCAGACTAACTTACCCAATAATGCAAGAATATTTAATACTGTTAATACCATCTTCCCTTTCAAACTTAATAATGAGATGATATAGTGAGTCCTCTTACCATATAGTAAGCACTCAAGGCTCTGACATAGCCTTTCAGAGCAGGCCTACTTGTAAAGTACCCCGTCCAATATCCATTTAAACGATCTGCATATCTGATAGATCAAATTATTATTAAGGTGCTACCATGTATAGTCCAACGCAAGTGATAGAATGGGTGTTTTGGTGAACTATACAGTGCATGACTCACGGAAAGAAATCATCAGTTTTGATCTGCCAAGACTCTTTTGTTGCATATTTCACATCAGTATATATAGTTGGACTGGAATACAAAGCATTGACGCGTCCATCCTGGTAACAAGCACATTAAATTCAGGAATAGAAATGAAAAATGAAAAACATAAAGTTAATAGATCAAAAGTTACAATTGATTATTATAAAAATTCAATTTTTCCAGTTGCAATAAAAAAACAACTACGGTTTTCAATATTATTGTATATAGGCAATGTATATATTTGTCAATACGAGTGTGGGATAATGTATGTAATTGTCCCCTTGTACTCTCTTATAAATATTGATCAATACAGGTCAATCATGATTACCGTTGACTCTTCCCCGAATATCATGCTTCGCAACATAATGGAGTTTTGGGGCACACAATCGTAGGCTTTTCAGTGGTTTACATCGCATACATGAAGAATCGGCAAGAGAGACAACCAGCCGTTCCTCTTCTCACGTAGCAGGTACTGGTAGGGGTGTCACTATATAATGGTTCAGGTTCGGACAAAGCTGACCCAGATTTTCTGACGATTGGACCTGGATCCTATTTTTATTAAGCCTCTCCAATCTGGAACCTACTGGGATTTCTAAAAGTGAGCCTGGAATCAAAACTAGCCCTTGGTTATAAATGCAATCAGGAGTTTTCTGTGGAAATTTTTTGAGACCTACTGTTAAACATTCCTGTACATGCAGCAGCAAAGGACAGATCCATCTGCTTTAACATCTGTTTTTAGCACTTGCCAAAATTTCCTGTACATGTAACAACAAACACAAATGCAACTTTTCCCTTGACATTTTGCTAGAAATATGCTATAGAACCTACTTATATTCAATTACCAACGCAAATCCATCTGGTACAACTGCTTATGGAGAAGCTTTCCTCTAGTCATAATGAAGCAGTCATGCATACTTCTAAGGTACCTTCAAGAAGAGCTAGTAGAAGGGTTTTCTGTAATAAGACTCATAGTCATTTGAAGTCCAGGGGTTCTCTGATCTTGATTGGGTAGGTTCCAGCACTGACGGGAGTTCATTACTGGCCATTGTGTTTTTGTGGAATGTAATTTGGTGTCGTGGAAGAATGAGATTGAGATGGAAGTAGCCATATCTAGTGCCAATCAAGTTGTAGTCCACAGTGCTTTAATCATGTCTTTCATGAAAGAACGAACTATATAACAGTGGATTGCGACTTTCTCAGAGAAAAGTTTCAGGATCGGTTCAGAAGATCAGTTAGTAGATTTATTTAACTCCGTCCTTATATGGTTTATGGCCCTTTTAACGAGCTGGACACATATGATAGGCATGCCCTGGCTTGAGTAGAGTGCTAATATAATGTACAAAGGCCATATGTGTAGTTGGTATACATGTGAGTGATGGTATAAATTTTCCTTTAGTACTTTCTTATAAATACTAATCAATACAGGTTGACTGTGATCGTTGTCGACTTTTCTGTAATCCCACGCTTCACAAAAGTACATAAACTAACAATAGCAGGTAAGTGCCATTTGGAAACAACTTAAAACTGCCAAAAATTATGAAAACAACTCATATTAATAGTTCCATGATCTTACCGAAGGAAAATAAAGATACAGTCAAAGATATACCAGTTTGTTAACTTAACAAAACACAAAATGCCCTGGCTTGAGTAGAGTGCTAATATAATGTACAAAGGCCATATGTGTAGTTGGTATACATGTGAGTGATGGTATAAATTTTCCTTTAGTACTTTCTTATAAATACTAATCAATACAGGTTGACTGTGATCGTTGTCGACTTTTCTGTAATCCCACGCTTCACAAAAGTACATAAACTAACAATAGCAGGTAAGTGCCATTTGGAAACAACTTAAAACTGCCAAAAATTATGAAAACAACTCATATTAATAGTTCCATGATCTTACCGAAGGAAAATAAAGATACAGTCAAAGATATACCAGTTTGTTAACTTAACAAAACACAAAATGCGTAGCTTCAATTATGTAATTAGAGTGGTATTCCAGCCACACACACCTCAGGGCAGCCACTGCATACTATCTAATTATCAAAATATAGTTTATATGACAAAAAGAAACATGGAAACATGTACCTTGTTCACATAATGAATGAGTTTATCCAATTGTGTGAACCATGAATTTGCATATTGATATTTGAAGTCTGTACCCATTGTCCACATGATATGATTTGTTCTTGTAATGTTAGCCTGTAAAGGAAAAGGAGGAAAACATAAAATTAAGAATCAGTTGACAACGTGAAACTTACAAGTGCTAAAACACATAACTCTCACCAAAATGAGAAGAAAACACTTCAAAAAAATCAGCGACATGATAATAAAAAAGACATGTTCTTCAAACAAATTTTACTACAAAACAATGTCATCTACCGGTTTATAATTCTTTAGGACGAAAAAGAACTCGAGAAGATTCAATAAACAATGAAGACAGCAGAAGTTAGGTAAGTGACAGGTAATTCCACAGTCCTCAATGAATCTGAAGACGCGGATGGATGAAATTCCATTTATGGAAAATCTAGGAAGAATTTCTTTATCAAAGCAGTTTCCTTCAATTACGATGACATAGTACATAGTACAGTATAACTGACAGAAATTTTGTTTTCAAGTACAATAAAGTCTACAGTGTAACAATTTCTCGAAGTCATTTGCTTCCATCAATTGATGACACTGCACCACAATACTTAACAGAGACCAAAATTGCAGAAAATAAACAAACCACAATCATACTTTCTGGTTTTAGAAAATATGTAACCAAGAAGCATGGACGTGAGCATGGGACACGGCAATGACATGGGACATGGCAATTTTGAAAATATAGGACACGGACATGGCATCCACACACACATACATATACATGTATAACATGAAATTGATAAAAATAACATACATCCATCTAAAGCTATAAAGTATGTCATAAAAAGGGATTTACATAAACAAACACAAAAGAAGGATAAGATCAAACGCAAAGTTGAATTACAATGTGAATATTATAGAAATGATGAAACTACAAGTTCACATTTTGAAATCAAATATTATCTATGGAGAACAATTATTCCACAATACATTTGCAATATAAAATCAAATATGTACATCGAGAATGATGATTCATAATAAATCTGACTATCAAATTCCTAGAGAAGCCTTTATAAAAAGAGTTTGCAAATGCCACAGTGATTCATTCTAGATCATTACTGGTTGAATAGGATGGGGAGAAGACATACATGTGGTGGTGGCATGGAACAACACTTTGGTCAAAATTGTCAAATTTCAATCAAAATTTTATGTTTTTTTCTGAAAAGGATATCGAAGCGTAGAATCGTACATCGAAATGCAGGAACGCAAATGAAATGTAATTTTGTAAAGATCCTGCACCTAGGTGCAAAACTTCAGAAAACAAGGGGAAATTTTGCAGCAAAAAGCCCAATTTGGGCCTTAAATTTACAAAATGGCACAGAAACACAGCTTGCATTTTGAGAAATGTTGTTCCTAGGGCTTCTGCTCTTATATATTGGAGATTTAGGCAATTTTCTTTGAAACCCTTGCTTTGAGGGGCTATTTTTATTGATTCTAAGGTATGCTTCCTCTATCCCTAGCCCATTTACACCTTCTATTCCGCACTCTTCTATAGAGATCTAAAGAAATGGTCCAAAATAACAAAGTTCTAAGTGATCTTTTGAAATCCACATGATCTACAAACAAAACTTAAATATTTAATGCTTGTTACCTTTTAGTTACTAGTTAATACTACTTGGTACTTACTAGTTACTACCTAACTAAATTAGTAGTTACTAGCTAGTAACATATGTTATACAAGTTGTAATTTTTAATTTTCTAACGTGCAACTGTAAGTTCAGGTTTGAAGTTTCAAGTTGTAACTTGTGGGTCTGTAAGTTTGCAACAATCAAAAAAACTTGACAGTTATATTCATTTGTGCACTCACTCATCAACACATGGATCCCAACCCAACCCCTCAACATATAAATTAATTTTACAATCTAATGTGTTTATGTTTAACATTGTGTTTGCAAAATTTCATAATTTAAATGTCTTCATTTATCATTGAGACTGTCATCACAATAATGTCGAAATAGTGCAGATTCCTTCACTTACAAATATTGGAGATCCCCCCTCACATATCCAATATGAAATATTATTGCATACCTAAGTGTATCTTGGTGTTTAGATTAATGATTTTAATTTGAACATTTTGGCATTGAAATCTTCAGGGACGTAAATATCAGTTCAGTCCAGATTTTTGTTTTTGGGCCATCGCATACAACGTCAAAATTGGACAATGAATTCGATGGATGGTAGTATACTTAAGGAAGAGGAGGGAGGAGACATAATATTTATATTTATTTTGTACAAGGAGTTGGTTTGAGGCCACGATGTGTCCTTGTCATGTCCATGTTGTGTCCACAGAGTGTCAAGCCGTAAAAAAAGTGGGTGTGTCTAACACGTGTCCACGGCATGTTCGTGTCCACGGCGTGTTCGTGTCCAACATGTGTTAAGGACAGCCACGAAAGCCCCGGAGAAGTGTCTATGCTCCTAGGATGTAATGATTTCTAATATACATTCTTCATATTATCTTAAAAAATTCAAATTATATGATACGTGTTTTCACATATTTAACACAATTAATTATGAAATCATCTTCTTATTGTATGCTTGTGCACTTTTGCTAATTTTACTAAGATGTCAAAGTGAGAGCAAACTGATATCCAGATTTTCTCACCTATGCATTAATAAATAAAATCCTCACCCCATTTTCAATTTTGCCTTCACCTTTTCTAAGTGTATCTTGGTGTTTAGATATGTGTATCCCTACTACTTGTATTTCCCTTCTCTATATTACCCTAATAATTATCTCATATTTAGTACCACCATACAATTTTGGTTTTCCACGTTCCCCAAACAACCATAAATAAGTGCCATCTCCTTCT
Organism: Alisma plantago-aquatica; assembly: GCA_963693085.1. Lineage (NCBI taxonomy): Eukaryota > Viridiplantae > Streptophyta > Magnoliopsida > Alismatales > Alismataceae > Alisma > Alisma plantago-aquatica. Next base: position 575,082,733 of record OY856412.1, on the reverse strand, counting down.
CAATAAAACACAACAAATCCATTTCTTCATGGTATCAGAGTAGTCCTAACACCGCTCCCTTCACCTCACCCATCCCACCCCCAATTCTCTCTTCCCTACATCGCCACCCCTCCCTGCTATGCATCTTCTCTCTCCATGTTGTCACAGCTACCATGCCCCTCATCTACTCTTGTCATCCCCTCCTCTCGTTGTCACCCTTCTCTCCTACTATTGTTGTAACCGTTACCTCTCCCCTTCCCATGTCGTCATTGCACCCCTTCCTCTCTCTCTAACACCCCCGCCAACCCCTCCTCTCTTCTTTTGTTTTGTGTCGCCGCTCCCTGCCCTTGTCACTGTCACCGTCACTGCCCCCTCCTCTTCCTGCCACAACCATCATCCTCCCCTCTCGTTGCTACCACACTGCCACCCCTCCTTGCCGCAGCCACCGCCCCTCCTCCCTTCTCCAACTATTATCGCGCCACCACCTCCTATGTTGCCCCTATAGTTATCACTTGTCACCAATCCTTTTCTACTAGTGTTTCCAGCCGCCATTACTAGCATGCTCCTATCCTCATCTTCCCACCACCAATGCCACACCTCCCACCAATTGTTAACGCCTCCTACAACCAATCCACCCCTTCTACTGCCATCTTACCCTCCACCACCCCTGTTGTTCCTAACCGTCAAATCTAGGAGTCCATATTGTACCCATAATTCTTCTTATCACACATAACACCTCTTCTCCCTTGTCATTGCCATAGATACACCATATTCTCGTGTTTACATATCTATGACAACCACCGGACTCGCACCTCTATGTGATATCATTCAACCACATGCCTATTGGTGGATCTGATCCATCATATGTGTCTCTCCAGCATGATATCAGATGGCTTCTTTTAGTCTCCTTACAGCTCTGACATCACTAAATAATGCAATACTTCCATGAAGATAAACTCTGACAACTACACCATGTGGGCTCGATTTTTTTCTGATCCATGGTAACACTAGTACTCATTCTCAAGCACATCACCAAAGCATTGTCGAGAAATATGTTGTTTATAGTACCAAGTGGGAATCCATGTCTAAAAGGACTCCCAAGTTTTCTCCTATGTTCTTAACAATATTGAGCCTTTCAAAGGTTGCAACCCCATTTTTTTCTCCACTGCCAATAAATCTTGGGACCATCTTTCCCATACACACACTCCAATTTTGAAAATTGTAGGCTTCATTTATGAACCCTACCAGAAATAAACACCCTCCAGCTATGTGATTTTTGTAACTTTGATACCACTATGACATATTTTATGGTATTTAGCACAAGATGAACTCTTAACCTCTGTTGATAGCATACATGAAGGTTCTTCAACAAAAACATAGAAATGTGGAGCTTATTCAATTTATGTCCTCACTCCCCACTAGCTATGACCCAATTTGACAACAAATACTTGAATCTCAACCTTTAACTCCCCTTCATGAGATCTATACTCAACTCTCTCACGTTACCTATTTGAATTCATCTATCATGCCTACAGAGTTCTCTTCACTAACAGTCTAGTCCAGTTGTGGTTGTAGACGTGGTTGTACTCCTCCAGCAGGTTGAGGTTGTGCTTTGGCCTCTACTTTCAACATTTTTATCTAGTTGTGTCCGCCATAATTACATTTAAGAAAACTGTAGGAAAAACCTGGCAAGCCTGAATGAGTCAACCAATTGCCTACTACTAATGTCAATGTTTTGAAATGCGTTATGCGGTATGCTTTCGGTCAGGGTACCGCATGAGTATAAGCGGAATGCGGGAGCATAAGCGGGGCATATGCGTTTTTTGATTTTTTTAATAAATTCTATATTTTATACATATATTTAATTAAAAAATATAATCATAATCATAAATTTCATACTTTCTAGTTTCGTAGCCTAATACCCAAAATGTACCAACGGATCATTACATCATGGAAGACAAAACACATATTTTCCAATCATCAAATCAATCAACAAAACCCTAAGATATAATGTACTAGAATATACAAGTAACACAACACACTAACACATGCAGTTCATAGCAGAACATTTATTGAATGAACACAATAAGAATAACCACAGTAACACAACACATGGTAGTTCAAAGTAGAAATAGAAAAAGAACATCAAAAACAAAATCAAAACATCAAAATGATATGAAGAAATCAAGTCAGTAATAAATAGAGAAGAAAAAGTCGTAGGAAATATAAATTACTCCCTAGGCAGCACACAAATTTGATACTTTGAAAAAGAAAATATCATATCCAATTAATATCTGCAATAGATTCCCCTTTTATACAAGACAATAAGAACTGTCACAAGTGCAACATGTTCTAATCTTAGAGCAAAATAGAAGAGAAAAAAAGAGAAAAGGAAAGAGCATAATGAAACATTGACAATTGTAAAATGTAATAATATATTTTGCATCACTCATTCAAAATAGAATTATTTCTGAGGTAGCAAAATTTTCATAACTGATCTAAAACCAACTATATAGAAGAAATTTCATGTAATTTGGTTGATTTTATTTGAGGGTTTTTTTTTTTACTTAAGTCACCAAATGAAATGCAGGGCCTAAGCGGCCGCATATTCGGTCAATGCCTAAAAATAGCACTGCATAGTTATATGCGGAGCGGCTGAGGGTCGCATACGCATATGCGGCCGCATAAGCGGCCTCATGCGGGGCATATGAGAACACTGACTAATGTTGATACTACTGCAACCCATTTTGCTATTTTGACATGGTTTAAGCAGATGTGATCTAAACCATGTTCTTCAAGCATGCATTATTGTTTCTAAGTCATAGGCAAATTTTTCCTAGCATCCTGGTGATAGACATTGTATGCAAGTTTACATAAATCTTAGCTATTGATGCTACTTCACAAATACCTGGAAACACTATTGTATATTCCTCTTTACAATATTTTGCTCGCCCTTATGCCAATCTGGATGATGGCTCCTATACATACAGCATAGTAACAAAAGTCTCCGAATTTTACAAAAAATCGGCAATTTTTCACGATGTTATAGGCTCCCGAATATTCATCACGATCAATATGCCACTTGCCGATTTTTCATGACTTTTCACGATTTTTCACGAAACTTCATGACTTTTCATGATTTTTCACGATTTTTTTCTTTTAAGCCACTGCTCTTTTTTTTACCAAACCATGTACACAAAATTTCTGATACACACTAAACCTCCACCCCCCACTCCTCTGGACAGTTCATGTTATTACTCAACTATTATTTACTTCTTTTCCTACCTTTTCACTCACTAAGACTGTATGTCTTGTGACCGTAATAGTTACATGCATCATGTATGTATGTATATACATACATACATTTATCTATATATATACACATACATACATACATACATTTATCTATATATACACACATGTGTACATTTATCTATATATATACACATACATACATACATATATATGCGTATATACTTTTATAGCTGACTTATTCTCGATTATTTCCGAATAGTTGACCGAACTTTGACCGAAATTTATCGATCTTTTCACGTCTTTTCTCGATTTTTTTCCGAATTCCGGTTTTTTCCAGCCAGCCGAAAAGTTGTCGAATCCCGAACTTGTCACTATGCTATACAGTTGTTATTAGAATGGTAGATGTACACTAATTTTCGTGTTGTTTGCACCAAGTATCCTCTAACTTTGGTGGCAATTAGCAAAATCAGTAAAACTTCAAATTTCCGTTCAGTCTTCTTTCCATATTCTATCTTTGGGCAAGATCTTCAGATGAACAAGGAAATCGGTGGGAGATGAAGGTGGATCTGGTCTCTAGTTACAACCCAAAAAATACAGTTTCCCTTGTGTCCTCCACTGCATCCACCTCCCACTAGGATTGACATTTGGGTCATCCTACTTATTCGAGTTTTAAGGTATGTTTCCGCAGTCATTTGTCTTCACTTTGCAGCGTCAATCATGTCAACTTGGAAAGCATCATACTACGACGTTTACAATATCAAAGCACTCAAATTTGAGTCTTTCCCATTTGATTCATTTTGTTATTTGGGAGTCATATTGTTTATCCACCTGCACAAACATGTGATAAATTGTGAGTCTCATTGAAGATTGATCACACAACCATGGAACAGGACTTCGACTTCGAGCCGACTTCGACAGGTGTGGACATGGAAGTTTGTGGAAATGTCGAGGATTTTTACATCCAAACTTCGACGCAACTTCGACAAAAAATAAGCTAAAAATAGTCATTTTGTGATGAAAATCGACAGATTTCAAAAATCTAACTAAAAAACACAATATATGTTTACATATAGCCATCCATATAGGTTTACATATGTAGATAAAGACATGATTACATACAGTCGTCTTTGAACTACGGAGTTCTTCCATATATAAAGTTTGTGACACTAAACAAACTACATAAAAATGGTGTAAATCTATGGTAGATTTCGCAGAGAGGGGGTCGGTCTATTACTATTAGCTTAGAATAGTAAAAAATAACATCAAAATCATCTTACCTCAAGCTCCAACACTTTTTCCCCCTCACACAACAAACTCCACAAAACACCAAAAGAATGTCGACAACTTTGACAAAATGTCGAGGATATTGTGGAATAAGGATGTTTACGTGGATTTGACGTTGCCAGCTGTCGACATAGACATTATCGGCGAAATTTTGCCCCATGTCGAAGACATTTAGTACCATGCACACAACTCACCAGTTTATTTAATAAAGGATCATACAAAACTACTTAGTGTGTTACCACCTTTTTGGATGAAGTATCCAATCAATATTGTACATGAATTAAGCATATTCACACTGATAACGCCCTTGACTTTAGACAACATGGTTTTCAATCGCTTTGTGCCACTGGAAAAATAATTCACCAGGCTTCATGTACCATTAGCACTCAACAGAATTGTGTTGCTAAAAGAAAAAATTGACATCTCATTAATGTCGCTCGTATGAGTATAGTTAGGAGCAATGTTCCCTAACACTTTTGTCAGACGCCATTCTTACCGCCAACTCCCTTACCAATTGATGTCCACCTCAATTCTAAATAGTGTCCCCCCATATCCCCTTTTATTCTCCATGAGGTCGTCTTTTCTCTACCACCTAAGTTTTGATTTTTTTTGTACAATCTTCAACCTAATCTTAACAAATTACTCCATTTTGCTAAATAATATTATTTTCTTGGTAATTCACATTGAAAATGGGTAACTATTATAAAGTAAAAGAAGGTTGTGCGATATATTTGATAAGAGGAGTTCCCTTCCTATATAAAGGAGAAGAGTGAAGTGTATAGACTTTGAACTAAACCCTAATGGGCCAAGACACACTTGGGCCATACACAAATAGACTCAAATAACTTAATTAACTAAATTAACCAGACTCTCTAATAGGATCAACGATTAGACCCAATTGCTAAACATACATATATTGGTTTGGATGCCATCTTCTTAGAAGATATTTATTTTTCGCTGCTGCTAGTCAGGAGATGAATCACTAAATCTTGCCTTAAAAATTCTTATCCCATCTCTATGTTATTGCGTGATCCACGAATCTCCAAATGCTCCTTTAAACTATTGATGGCCCATGTTTATCAATATCGCAACCCTCATTGCAAGCTACCAACTCAACCTAAAGCCCCCCCCATGCAGATTGCCTAGTACAATTATCTCCACTAAGTTCTAGAAATGCAGTTGTTGTTGGCATCCATCTACCTATTGTTCAAGGGAAGCAACCACATACATCTATGAAGCATTATATCTCTCATTTTGTGTCTATAGACCCCTTGAGCATTGAGATGACACAAATTTCTATTGTCATGCCCTCTCTTTTTGTTCCTCGACAACCATCAAAATGTTATCTCACTCAGACTAGAAGAAGGATATGGGTGTAGAGGCGGATACTCTACAATTCTAGTCGTACTTGGTCATTGGTATGGACCTACTCCTTGGCCATAAAGAAGTTGGGCACTATCGGTTCTTCTTTTCCACGCGTCTTCTTAGTGGCACTATCGAATGTCTTAAAACTCATCTTGTTGCCAAAGGATACAATTAGGGATCTAATGTGGACTACTTAGCCAAGTTGAACTCCGTTGCTATCCTTCTTTCTATCGTCGTCAACAAAGGTGGGTCCTACATCAACTGGACGCTAAAATGCTTTTATATGGTGATCTTGAGGAAATTGTATACATGGAGCAACCTCTTAGTTATGATGCTCAAAGGGAATGTTTACAGAAGATATGCAAACTTCATAAAGCTATTGTTAGAAGTATTAGCCTATTTAGTTAATAGGTTAATTAGTTTATTGTGCACATGGGCTTGTTTGCCCTGGCCCATTAGGTGTTAGTCCGCTTCTTGTAGTTGCCTCGTCTCCTATATATAGGACAGGGTTGTACATATCAATAGAACAAGAAGAACAACGAATACACTTGTTCACATGGTATCAGAGCGTGCTTTGGGAACCTAACCCTAGCCGCCATCTCCGCTTCCCTCTCCTCTCTACACACGTTGCCGCCCTAGTCGCTGCCTCTCTCTCCTAGAGAGAGCAACAGAAGGAGCGCCCGCCTGCGGTCGGCCACCATTCCTTCCATGGCTTAGGCCAGCCGCCCGCCAGGCACTTATTGGCCACCATGATCGCATCATATTCCTCTTTCACATAGATCTTTATCTATGAGTCGGTGCATTCCTTCCAGACAATCTATGCTTTCCCCAGTCTGAGTCTCTAGACGGCACTAATTCCTTCCAAATCTATCTGTCAATCGTCACTTTCCCCGAGATCTCCTCAAAGATCTGATAGTCACGTAGCTCTGTACACGACCGCCACCATTGAAGCAGCCATGATAATCAGATCATGTTATTTTTGACCTAGCCTAACCTTTTTGGGTCAAGAAAAGATCCATTTAATTTCTCTATTCGGATCTTATAATCAGATTGTTTTGCATGCTTCCGGTTAACGATTTTTCCATCGAAATCCATTCTGGTAGTGCCACTCCTTTTCCTACCGAGTTCCATTCCGATAGTGCTCCTCTTTCTACCGAGTTTCCATTCTGGTAGTATTTTTGTTATGTTCTTCTCTACGTATTACACCTCTCGTTTTACCTTTTCCCTTTCCCACCCTCTCATCCATCATGTGTGTCTTCCACGTGTGGGGGGTCATATTTCCCTTTTCCACACCATCTACTCACTCTCATCATAATTGGTGTGTGGAGGGATAGAAGGAGAGAAACAGACAAATAGACAGACAGAAAGGAGGGTATGAGGAGAACATAAGAGAGAGCATATGAGGAGAGAGATATGAGATGAGATAATATATTTTAGGCCATCTTCATGGAGCTTCATTCTTCAGCACATCACACATCTGTTCTCCACTTTCAGGCAGCTTTGAAGGATCTCTATTGCAGTATTGATACCAAGCTTCTCACGTTTGTACCGCATTATGTACGTCAGGACAAGAGTTTTTGCGGCTAACTCAGACTTCTTGTTCCCTTCGGTGTTGATGACATTCCAGTTGATCATCCATGTTGTGTTCTCATAAGACAGGACAAGAGCTGTTGCGACTAATTCTAGTCTCTTGTTCCCTCTAGTGTTAATGGTGAGACAGATGGTTGCTTCTTCATCAGATTTCTTCGAAGCATGGTATCTTCTAGTCTATGCATTTTGTATATGCAAGGATTCATCCAGAGTTATCTTCACTGAGCTACTTTATTACGTCTTCTCCAAGTTGCATCTGCTACTTCTACGTGTTGACGACACTTCAACGCCTCGTCCAGCGTGTTCGTGCCACATTATGCACATCTGTAGACTTTTGCGCTAATTTCAGTTGGCTACACTTCTCAGACAGTTTGAAGACACCTCTACTGCTACATCGACATTGTGCCTCCTCATTCATGTCGTGTTATGTATGTGGGATGTGTTGATGTACGCTTATTCCACTGACACATTCCTTTCCAGTGAAGATGGCATAATCGTGGTTCATATGATTGTCTACTTCAGATGTTCTTCATTTCAGATGCACTTCAAAAGAAAGACCTTCTCCAAAGCTCGTGCTTTTCTAGCCTGCAGAACACATCTCAAAGAGGCGTCATCTATCTTTTTAGATAGGAAGTATTGTTTAAGGGGGAGTAACAATTTTTGTATGGGGAGTGACACTTCTATCTTTCATTTATTGATTATTTCTTATCATTTAATCGAGTCATGTAACTCCAAGCTTGGACATGTCTTCACCCATGCTCTAGCTTCAGGGGGAGTGTTAGACGTATTAGCCTATTTAGTTAATAGGTTAATTAGTCTATTGAGTACATGGACATGTTTGCCCTGGCCCTTTAGGGTTCAATCGGCTTCCTTATAATTGCCTCCTCTCATATATATAGGACATGGGTGTACATATCAATAGAACAACAACAACAATGAGCACACTTGTTCACAGCTATATATGGACTAATCAAAGTATGTGTCTGGTTTGATAAATTTATCAAATTATGTGTCTTTGGCTTCTCTAGATCACGATGTGATCATTTTTCTTCATTTAGAAAAATAACAATACTCATTGTAATTGTTCATGTGGGTGATATAATCCTATCGGGTAGTGATGAGGCTAGAATCATAGAACACAAAATAACACCAGTTACGATATATTGTTACAATATATCTAGGCACACCATGTCATTTACTTAGAATTGAAGCAGTCTATAATAAGATGGGATATCCCTATGACAAAGAAAGTACATCCTAGATGGATTAGAAGAAATTGGAAGCTTGGTTGTCGACCTGTTGTTTCCAATGCATCAATCACATGCGTCACAAATATCACTTCTATTTCTCTTCAGGATAAATCTCAGTATAAAAGTTATACCTTACCCACCAAGCCAGATATATCTTATGTTGTGGGATCCTTAGTCATTTCATGACACACTTAAATAGTGTAAATGGGGCATAATCTGCCAATTTTTTGTTGGTATCTGAAACAGGCCCCTAGCAAAGGACTTTGTTATAGGCATAATGGACACAAATATTCTAAAGTTGATTGTGCATGCTCTAGCCCTAAGAGGAGATGGATGTTTTACTTTTGTAGGTGGCAACTATGCTATGTGGCAAAGCAAGAAACAGAATTAGTTGAAAGATCCAATGCAAAAGCTCACTATAGAGCGATGTCTCTCACCTATGGAACTAAAGGTCGACTTTGACAAGTGTGGAAGTGGAAGTTTGTGGAAACATCGAGGAGGATTTTTACAACAAAAGTTTGCCACTTTGACAAAAATTAAGCTAAAAGGTAGTGATTTTGTGATGAAGAACGATAGATTCACCAAATATAGCTAAAAACACAATCTATGTTTACATATAGCCATCCATATAGGTTTACGTATATTGAAAAACGCATGGTTCAATAGACTAGAGTTCTTCAATATATAAAGTTTATGAAAATAAACAAATTACATAAAAATGGTGTAAATCTATGGTAGATCTAGTAGAGAGGGTGTAGATCTACTAATATTAGCTTACAATAATAAAAAAAATCAAAATTACCTTACCTCTAGCTCTGACACTTTTGCCCCCTCACACAACAAACTCTGCAAAACAACAGAAGGAGAATGTCGCTAACTTCGACAACTTTGACTAGTGTCGAGGATGTTGGGAAAATTTTGAATGGACCTGGGCTAACTTCGTCGACAAATGGGCTAATTTTGACGACAAGGTTCGAAATGTCGAGGACGTTTGGGAACGGGGATGTTTTCATGAATTCGACATCGCTAATTGTTGACACCAACAAAATCGGCGACATTTTGTCCAATGTTGACGATTTAGTATACCATGCTTTCACCACATGCTATCTTTAATGTGATTAATCTTTTCTTTGTGAATTAACATTGTATTATGAGACCTAGACCTATGTATCGTGACAACGGTGTAGCTGCTTTCATAGACAACAATCATGTCATTTGTGTTCTATCTTATGTTGTTTTGTTTGGGACATTACTACTCTCCTCAAAACACCATACTAGAGTGTTGATATATTCACCAAGCTTCTTACTAACAAAAGCATTGAGGAACTATGTATCAAGCTTGGCATGATAGACATCTAACTCCATCTTGAGGGGGACTAAGAGAAATGTGTGTCTTTCTGGCTTGCATTTCCCTTTTGTATATATTTATTTCCATATGCCACTATCTCCTTTCTAGTCCCGTACCATGTAATTTGGTTTTCAACGCTTCCCAAAAACTAGAATGTGTGATCTCCTTCTCAACATATCCTTTCTACTAATGCATAGATCTTTAATGCTTTCTCCTAATCAGTTTACACGTCATTACTACCACCATAATCACCATTGTCAACATCATCACCACCATCATTATCTAAGCCTTGTTTCCAACAATATTCGGTTGACTACATGGATCTTTCTTCTCCATCAGCTATGTTATGAGTCATATTTTCATTAAGATGCAAATATTATAAGCTAGATGTCTCTATTATCTACAATGACCCACACTTAGCTTGGCCTCGTTAATCTTTACCGTTACTTTACTCCTTATGTAGGTATTTAACTAGTGATCTATCCGTTTCATCCCACACAATTATCATAACATACACACTTCTACCACATTTGTCTTGTTGACACCTTGTTTTTTAAATAACCAACATTCACTTCTATGCAATGTGGCTACTCGTAAAAGCCTTCTATAGAAGTTGCTTTTCAATCTGAGATGGGTCTTCTGTTACAAACTATTCCAGCTGTACTTCATTTATCCATCGCACTGGGATCCTGTGACATACATCCTCATAAACTTCTCATCCATATGAAGAATAGAACACAAGTAATGAAACTTAGCACACCTTAGTATATCCACATCATCCATCTTAGCATTACAACCCTCACAATAGTAGACTATCTGAAATTTATATGCTTATACTCAGTCTTTGCTGATGTTGTGATCTAAAACCATTGGTTTTTAATGCATTTCTTCACAGTTTAACTTTATCGTTTAAGTCTTTAGTTTTATCAATCAACACAATATCATTAGCAAACAGCATACACCAAGGGTATCATCCTAAGCATGCTTTCTTAACTCATCCATAACAATAAGAGATAAATATGGGTTCATAGTCAATCCTCGATGTAGTGCAACTGCAATAAAAATCTTGCAATCTACCTCTAGGGAGTTTTTTAACACTCGTAGTTGAGTCATCATACATATGTCAAATCAATGTATTGGATTGGGATACCCTTTTCTTGAAAATCCACCAAAGCACGTCTCTTGGTAATCGACTGTAAACCCTTTTCCAAATCAATGTAAACCAAAGGGAGATCTCTTTTCTTCTATGTGTACCCTTCTATAAGCCTCCTAATGAGAACAATAACATCTATTGTTGATCTTCCAAAGTTCCAAGTATGAAACCATATTGGTTACCCAATATTTGTGTTATGGGTCTTAGTCTTTGCTCAATAATCCTCTCATAAAGCTTCATAGTGTGAGAAATAAACTTGATACCTCTATAGTTTGTACAACTTTGAGAATCTCCCTTTTCATTATAGATGGGGACTATCGTACTATTCCTCCACTCATCTGGCATTTTCTTTGTCCTCATAGTCCTATTGAAGAATGTCGTTATGTACCAAAATCCCTTCTCCGACATATTCTCGAAACATCAACATGATTACTCTCTAGCCACAAGTCTCTTCTAATTTCATCTTTTTCAAAGCATTGGCTCTGGTTGTGTAACTTGTCGAGTGTAGACAATATTCCTTGTATCCATAACGCACAAGTCTTTGACATTATTCAAAGTATCATCATTGAAAAATCTTACGGAATAAGTTTTCCATGAAATTCTTGACACCATCATTGTTAACCAATACTCTACCATCTTTATTCATAATGCATTTCACTTGACCCAGGTCTTTTCCTTTTCTTTCTCTTATATGAGCCATATTATATACATCTTGGTATCCAACTTCTTATATCTCCACAAAGTATCTAGAGCTGCCTCTTGAACTACTTTCTTAGGTTCCTTGTATATCTGAAATATAGCATTGCCACATTTTCCATACCCTATGCAATTTAACTATAGTTGCTAAATAGACATCTTCGAAACATGAACTAGCAGAGCCAAATGACTGATGTAATTAAATATGGCAACTTCTCAATTCTAAGACCAGAATGTGATCCATGTAGAGCCATTTATGCAGTTTAAACGAGAATGAGCTACCGTTAATAGGTGACTGCATTATCCTTCTAGAAAAGCAGAAACAAAATGTAAGACTTACCTGATACAACGCAGCAGCTACAAAATCATTTACTCGCTCTTCAACATTGTAATCAAACAAGTCAGGGTCATCCTTTATCAAAAAAAAGAAAAAACAATCAAAGATCTTCTTGGATGTTGTGTCAATAGGGCAACCTTGATATGTATCTACCTGAACTGGTATGGCATTGACATCATTAACTTCAAAATAGAAAGCGCTTGGAGGCTCATAGTCCTTGTGGAAAATACCAGTGAAGATCTACATGGATGAGATATAAACATGAATAAAACATACATTAAAAAAAACGTTCACAAATAACTAAAGATAAACCACGCCTATCAAGGAAAGGCACAAGTTAGTTACTTGTAAAAATTAGTGAACAAAGGGTTCAGAGTACACACATCTGCAGATGAACCAAGCGTTTTGGAACCTCTCCACACAACTTCGAGAGACTTCTGATCCTTCCGCTTGGCGAGGTCTTGGTAATCAATCCGGGAAAAGTAGAGAGCATCGAAACCAACCTGAGAGAAACTTTGAGACCTCGTCAAACATTGGATTCAACAAATCACACTGTCCATGTCTATTAATTAACATATTTTCACAGATAAAACTGTCACAGACCTCAGCACTCAGCAGGTATGCCTGAACAGCAGAGTGGCCAAAAGGATCAATCTGCCAGCCTATTCTGGGAACCAAGCCAAATTCCTCCTTTATGAATCGGTGACCAAGAGTGGTCTGATCAATCATGTCAATGTAATGGGTCGTTGCCTCATCGTGCATACACATAGCACCATTTCTGTGTAAAATTGAAATAAAAAAGAGAGGTCCCATGTCAAAAGACGAGGCTCAAGTTTTACCAAAGCAATTATTGTAAGCAGCTGGTTGGGGTTCAATGGATATCAAGAGCAGAGTAGCACTGAATATTACATGAATTCTAGCTGACCGGAGTTAAGCAGCTCCCGCACGGTCGTTTTTGTCTCATCGCTCTGCCGCCTCCACCAACGCTGGAAAAATGCCTGCGGAAAGGGGGCAAACGTACATGCAAATTCCGCAATGGTGTTCGACCATGAGCTGAAACGCATGAATTCATTCCCATTCCTTCACTAAAATATACCTGTTCCACATAGATGAACCTCCTGTTCTTATCCTTAACCAGCGCTTCCACGACAGAATCCAGCACGTTTTGCACGCACGCGCCCTGCCCACATTGCAACCAAGCAATTCAAACGAAGTCCCGACTACAGATTCCAGCAGTTAATAGACAAATACAGTGCAGAACCCAAAAATCAACCGCAGAATTCCAACGAACAGGGAGAAGTCACACTGCTTCGTCGGTGCCCTCACCTGGATGTCATTCCTGGATCCTACGTAGTACTGATCGACGGTCTTTAGCCATCCGACGTCGTCGTGGGTGTGGGGCACGAGATGGACGTTGATCTTGTCCGGCACAATCCCAGCTGTGGTGTTGTAGGCGATGTATGCGGAGTGTCCCAACGACGGCAACCAGAGGAGCGGTGCCACTGTGACGACGGCGAGCCATAGCAGAAGCCGGTTCATGGGAAACGCCGCCATAGCTGCTCAGTCCAACTTCAGTTACTGACCTCTGTCACTCCGTCTCCACTAAGCTCTCCAATCCTGTTTACTAGTTTTCCCCACCTCCCACTGGACCTCTGGCAGAAGCACTATCGTCCCATACTTGCAGAGACTATAGTTGTTTACCAGGAAGGGGCGAACCTTTTTCAGTAGCGCTTGCGGTGAGGTGGAACTCAAACGGATAGACATAACACGTGGTACTCGATTTATTAATCACTATTCATGTGTTAATAATCCAACAGCTTAAGCCGCTTAAGTTATTGATTGATTATAAGTTGTAGCCATACATTATTACTCGCCCTTTTTTTCTGCCCACTAAGATTTATATAAAGATTCCAAAATAACATGGTTTGAAACTTATAAGGGCTCATTTGCGTGCCGAAAAGTGGGAATGGTCGTCTACTCGACTGATTTATTTATATAAAGGTATATAAATCTGTGGGGCCATTGCACATATTTTTAGTAGGCGTGTAGTGTATTCTTCTATTACTTTAACTAGAGGCCTGCCTGAACTCTATCAGATATTACTGGATATAGCCTGCCTAAACTCAATCAGAGATCATTACATAGTAGGTCAGGCAAGAGTCGATATGGGTGGAGAAAGTGTAAAGCTTTTTTTTCCTTTCTTTTGAGGATGGAGAAAGTGTAAAAGGTGGTAAAGTGTCCTTTGCAAAAGGAGAGTGGGAGCCATCTTGGTATTCCCCCATTCTTCACAGCACCAAATTCATGCACTAAGTAACGGGGCAACCGACGATAACAACTATGACTTCACCATAAATAAATAGTAAGATCGGCTAGCTTTCACTTTATACTAAGGCTATAGTGATTTTTGTATCGTGAAAGTTATTAAAATCATATGACATCATCTTTTAGAACTTCCGATTAAACAACTCCATGATCTATCATGATGAAAATGGCAAAGACTTTCAAATATAACCATTGGTGATAGAGAAACTTGGTTTTATAAGATTTTACAAAAAAAATGTTTGCATAGGGCACCCCTATACTAGAAAAAAATTTGCTATAGTGATTTTTGTACCGTGAAAGTTATTCAAATCATATGACATCATCTTTTAGAACTTTTGATTAAACAACTCCATGATCTATAAATGGAAAAGACTTTCAAATATAAGCATTGGTGATAGAGAAACTTGGTTGTATAAGATTTTACAAAAAAAAAACATTTGCATAGGGCACCCCTGTCATGTTGTGTATCATTTAAGAACAAACATGTGTTATTTTTCTCTACGATACCTATCTCAATTATTTCTAGCTAGATTTCCCTTCTCACTTCATGTGCAAGGAGGGTCAAACCAATTCCAACTAACTGAATGATAGGCACTTCTTTCCCGCAGTAGGTCCCCTAGTAAGTGAGGAGGATGTTTAACCCATCCCTTGCAAGTCTCTTCTTGCTCCTCCATATCAACAAGACTAGTTGATTGTGAGTGTAAAAAACTTTGTCTGCCAATAAGTTGTTTGAGTCAAGTTAGAAGGATTGAGTAAGAAATGCTCTACCACCCTCAATATAGAACTAGCTTCTTTGTCTCCTTTTGAGAAGAAGGGGGTGGTTTTTGTGCATCACTATTGAGGATTCCATTGGAGCAAGTTTGATACAACACAAAGTTGGTTTGACTCCGCCACCCTATTGAAAAGATGTAATTCATTGTGCAAATGTTCTTCATGAAACAGACATTCAATGGTATTTTTTGCTTAACCATGAGTTAGAGAAATTCAGTCTTATTTTTTACCTAAAAGTGTATACATGTTCATAGCATCACAAAGACAATTATATTATGAGTGTGTATATTTTGAAGGGTATTGAAATACACACAAATCTCGTTTGTATCTCTACAAAGAATTTGATAATTCAATCAATTTTATCCACCACTAACAAGTATTGGACATAGTTTATATCACATGAACTTTATTTATTGGTCTAGCTAGACCAATAATTGCACCTTGGGGTGTTGAAAAACTATTACTCTCCAACATAAATCATCCTTACAACTTCTATACATGCTCATATTTTTGAGATAGTCATGTGAGGAGGCCTACACCTTACAAACCATAAAAATAGTACCTTGAGATACAAGATGGAACTAGAGATATGAGGGTAACTAGAATGTGGAGTCACAACCCAATTTGATATCTTTGTGCATCAAACTTTCTCTATGTAAACCTCAATAGTATGAACAGAAAATGACTATATCTAAAAAGTACATATCGAATCCAGATCAATATTGAGGGTGGTGAAGCATTCCTTATTCAATTACTTTGCCTTATCTTATCATGTTTGTTGGTGGCTATATAACTTTACATGCATGATCAACATTGTTTGTTATGACCCAGTTTCCTATTATCATCAAGTTAGGGTTTACATGGATAATTACATGTTTAACTGCAATGCTCATTATTTAACCTTATTAATAATGAGACGATTAGTGGTGATGTTTTAAACGCGATGAAGGCTCAAAGTGTGCTTTCATTTTGAATAATTAAGGTTTGAGAAGTATAGATCCTAGTCAGCTAGAATTAGAGTTTTTGCCCACCACGGTTGTACTTGGCAAAATAGTTGTGGTACACGAGGGCACAACGACCATGCTAGAGTGGAATGGGTGAGGAAAGAAAAGGGACAGTGAATTAAATTTGGAGGCTTGGGTAGAACGTTGTGGTAGGCACCATGGATCTGTAGGGTTGATGGTGGCATGGGCATTCTAGGCCACAATGTCGTTTTGGAGGAGTCGAGTCATTTTTATGCTCGGGCCTGATGGACTCAAGGCATTACAATCATACTAGGTCCTTCTTGGCAAAGCCGTGGTAGCCCATATGGCCGTTCTGGGGGTCTCCTAGGGCATTTTGCTCTTTAATTGACCATCACTACAAACTATAGTTTAGTAGCGTAGTGTTTGATTAGTTTTTTTTGGTAACTCAGAATGATCTGAAATTTTTACTAGATCTCAAAAACTTAGTATCAAACAACATAGTAATTTTTCATAATTTTTATAGGATTTTTGACTTATTCTATAAACATTTTCTAGTAACATTTTTATGACAGAAAATTCTGCTGAAAATAAAAGAAAGTCTAAAATAGGGTTAATTTGCAATTGGCCTAAGCACCTTAATTGTTCTATATGAGTAACATAACACACTACTAGATCCCATATTTTGTTATTCATTCCAGAAAAATGAAATACTAGAGAGTGAGAGAGTTAGGGTTTGGATGGAGAAAGTGGGAAGATGGCGATCTAGGGTTTTCTCTTCCTAGAGTTGATGAAATCAAGTAAGTTGATAATTTTTAGACAAATTTTCTTGATGAGTCTTCTCTCATATGTACAAATTCCATCCCTACTATGATTTGATTCAAAATAATATCCAATCACTATCTTTTCCAATCTTTTTCTATAATTACCCATTACGAGGGTTTCAAGTTGGGTGGAAGAAAGAAAATGGTGAATTGCTTGAGGTTTGATAAGAATTAAAGAATTTCAAATGTTGAGCTATGAGATTTAAGGTGTTTTAAACCTTAGGTGAGTGTGTACTTACATTTAATAGTATATTGCATGAAATTATATTAAATCAAGTATAATCTTCAACTCTCTTGTATGCAACTGTAAATAATCTTCCTTTCAATTTTATCTTTTACAAGATGATCTAGAAATGGATTAATTCCAAATGTGATGAATTTCAAACAATGAAAATAAATTAGAAATGTAAAATATCTAGAATGGAATTTCTAATGTCAATGTATAAGATAGAATAATGTACCATAATATAGGGTTTTCAGGTGTGTCTGAAATTTGCCATATAATTGAATGAAGAAAATGAAGAACCTTGTCTGTTTGAATCTCCTCATTTATAAATGATTATGCTATTTGAATGATAAGTACATATATGTTAGATATTATCTAGGAATTTATTTGATGTTTATTAGTATTTGTTTGATATCTCACTAATGAGGGTGAAACCCTAGATGAGTGCAAAGTTGGAAGTTTGTGAATAGACATCATGAAATCCAATAGATATAATTCTTTTTAATATTATAGATTTATATATTCAAGGTTATTGTAACTCTTAGTACCACAACCCAAGGCTCTAGTAGAGTTTCAGGAATGATAAATGAGCCCAGAGACCACCTCTAGCCTTAATTATACGCTCTGTCCTTATTCAGATGCAAGACATGATCAACTTCCTAGTACTAGTTCAAGCTGAGCACACTCAACTATGGAGTTCTAAGTAATGGGATTCTTGAAAAGGAGGTGCATTGTGATTATATGGCTAGTCCAATAATTCATTTTAAGATTAATTTATCTGAGGACTCAAACCTGGGACGTTACAATTATTCTTGATGCATGATATTTTAGTGAATAGTGTGGAAACCCTGTTACCAGGATTTCATATGTGTGTTTGGTTGTATGTGAACTATTAGAAGCAGTCTTTTACCAATTAAAGTTTATGACATATTAAATATTTATGTGAGTCATGTTATATGTGAATGAGGTGAATGAAACCTTAAGGATAGGGCATTTAGTAACTCAAGTATTTACATTCTAGTGTTTATTAGTATGATAGGTGGTGTAGCTTAGTAGCTTAGTTTAAATTGCAAAATTCAAATAAGATCTTAAAAGTACTTATTTCAAGGTTAAGCTAAGAAATGTAGATTAGATGATTGAACAATGAATTTAAAGAGTGAATTAGACATTAGATGTTATGAACATCATAGATTCACTATTGGGGTCTATACCATAGTGGAGGAAATGTGCATACCGACTGGCGGAGTCTCGGGTGAGGTAGTTGGCATGTACTAGAAGGGTATGGGGGTCTATGCTAATGAGGACAAACTCCTTAAAATATTAGAGGTATCATAATAAATAGAGATTCTGGTGATACCTAGTGGTACCCAACATTAACTAGAGATCTCGGAGGTACCAAGTTTAGTTACTTCTCAGTGAGTTAGCTCTTGTGAAACCGCTAGAGTAGACAATTTTCATCAAAGTATATTTGACTATCCACCTGAGTACCCAGGTTTAGAGGAGGAGTACAGTTTTTACCGACCAGCTCTTTAGCCATTGAGGCCAGACATGGAAAGGCCCACTGTAAACTAGGTAGCTACTTGACAAACTTAGAGACTCGGGTCTACTCTAAGTCTTATATAGTGAGATCGTAGATTGCTACGATGCTTTCACTTGTCATGGTATACTTCATGTGCGTTCAAGGTAGATTAAAATGAATTTGAGATGTCTAGAATGTTCAGTGTTTGATTTATTCATTGTAGTCATACAAAGTGATATGCCATTTGTATTCCTCTGAATGATCAATTCTCTTTTGAGATCATCCAAGTATGTTTAGATATTCTTTTACTCTTTTTAGTTATCTAGAGTAATCCTGCTATTTATATGTTTGGGCTAGTTTGGTTGGGTGTACTGGGTGTAGTTTTGTGAGTTTGCAATGTAAAAATAAACATCAAACACACACTTTGTTGTTCGGCTACACCCTACCAAACAGGCCCTTTGTGAATGTCCAATGCCTTATAGCTCGTTACTATTCTACTTTAAATTCTTGTTTTTGGGGTAAGTTAGGAGGCTATAGTATTCCTCTCGCCCTACTCTAGTAGGCTGAGAAAATAAAGGGTACACATTATTTGATGAAAACTTAAACTTAGTAATACTACTATTATTACAGAGGGGAAAGGGAGGGAGGTGGCTCACATGGCCGGTAGGAAGGTCCTTATATAAGGGATCCTCTTTGTGGTCTTTTAGATGGTGTTTTACTAAAGCATCTACAATGTCATTACATGCATGGTTTATCTTATTGATCTTCACAGCTTGACCCAGCTGGCATATATTTTTGATATGATGAATACATGCCTCTAGCCTAGGGGTTTCATTGGCATCATTTTGGATCACAGTGATTTCCTTGATGCTATTTATTATGATAATCACTTTATTGTAGTTCCATTTTTCTGCCACCTTCAACTTTAAATTTAGTTGCTCAATAATATATCATTTTGACAATTTAAGTGATTTAAATTGTTTCTTTGAAGTACTCATTTAGTGAGAGAGTAAGCTCAACCCTCTTCTCACAATTTTTAGGGAAATCATATGAATTTAAGAATGTCAATGATAGAGTAAATCTGCCATTGATTTTCCATAAGAGATAAGCATCAAAATAGTCAAGTTTAGTTAGTCCCTTTCATGCTAGGTCCTTATAAAGACAAAATAGAGTTGTAAATGATGGTCTCGTTTTGTTTCCTTGTTCATAAAGTATGTATCTAATTATAAAGTCATATGTACATGGAAGTGTGAGAAATGAAATATATATTTAGATGTGTATTTTCATTGTTGAAACCAGATTAGAGGAATCAATCTTTAAATCCCCTTGTAAAGTAAGTTTATGTGATTGAACGTGAGAAAACAAAGAGTTTAAAATAAATAAAAAAGTTAATAGTAATCTTTGTATTATATCTAAATCCTCAATTTATGCCCTAATCTCATGATTAGTGGTTGTTGTGAGTGTGGTTGTAACAACTTGATATCAGAGCTTAGGCTGAGTTGTTAGGGACCATTAAGATAGTAAGTCATAGTCATAAGTGTGATAGTTACGGGGTGATGTGGCTATAGCTCTGGGAAGTCTGAGTATTTGGATACCATCGCCTGGTATCTGAATACTTAGGTTGACAAGTATCTAGATACACCATCTATTCTTCTCTGGATGCCCTACCCAGGTATGTAGAGGGAGGATGGACAAGAGATAAACCTTAGAAGTATTAGGGTTAGAAGACTAGATAGTGAGAAAAGAATAAGAGCATAAAGATAGAATGTGATACAAATTTTATTCTATATTGTTGTTTTCATTTGGGATGAATAGAAGTACTCTTATATAAATCTCAATATTCAGTTTTTTACAATATATATGGTTCTTGAAGATTGTTATACACTATGAATTTACATCAGTTATTGTTTACATTCTTTGTATCAACTAAACCAAAAATTATATTTAGATGAGTTTCCCCTAAGTGGATATTCTTTCCCCAAGTTTGAGATGAATAGGATTTGGTCAATCCTAAGTAGTTATTGGCTTTAGGACTATAGGTTCAGCTTGGTCCAGTTGGCAGGATGCATTACTAGGATCTAATAACTCCTATTAATAATCTAATAAAAGTAAACTATGGAGAGGTAAACTCAAAATGTAATGAGTATGTACATACACTAAGATATTGAGATATACGGGAAATACTAGGATAACTAGGAATTTATTGGAACTAATAACTATGTTTAAGTTTTGGGCATTAAATAAGAAACCCTAAATTGAGAACATGGGAAGTAGGAATACATATTCAAGACACATATTAGTATATAGCACACAAAATGAAGAAGAAAGAATGGATAAAGAGAATTTAATCATATAACTAATTGCGACATTTTATTCGATTTGAAATAAATGAAAGTAAAGAAAAAATGATTCATGAATATTAAAAGCAAGAGATGGATTGACTGTGAAAATCATGATGATAGTAAGTATATCAGACAAAGAGATATATGAAAAGAAAACAATATAAGATTGGGATTCAGCTTAATGGTCAATATTACATGAAGTCTCTTAATATGAAATACTGGGGAAAGATAAGAGAAAAATACATAGAACCTAAGATAGAAAGAATCAATTATGAGAAATGGATTATAAAATAAATTAAAAAGCATTTATGTACTCTAAAACAAAGGAAAGATAGGAGAGAAAAGTCAACAAGTGCATATAATTGGAGAATTTTTAGAATCATTCAAGTAAAGAGAGCTAGATGAATATGTAAATGATAATATTAGGATGAGAAACTCAAATTAAACAAAGAGAAATGTTCGAGATGATGAGTTTGATTAAGTAAAGAGGGTTACATGATATAATCAAGAGCATGAAACATGTACTTCTATTATGAAGTTTAATACATTCATCCTTACTACCTTTTGATTCAAATTCTCTATAGAGTAACAACCTAATTTCCAGTAGTTATACTCAATAAGTTCCTTGTGATGAAATAGAAGTAGTTTTTAGAAGAACAAAGGCTTAGCTAAATAAATTGATGAGTTATATTTACCTATTTCCAAAACAAATTGAGGAGTTGTATAAATTTGAAATATATGCACAACATAGAAACTATGGTTGACCCTTGCATGAATTGCTCGATTCAAAATGAAGGATATGTAATGTATTAAGCATAAGATGAAACTAGTAGGAAAATATTGATTTAAAACTTCAACTTGATAATAGTAAAAAGAAATTAAGAAATATACATGGTATGGAATATGGAGTCATAGACATGAGTGAGAAACATGATTGTAAGAGATAAGTAGAAGTTAAAGGTGATAGATGTATAAGTAGCATACAGTAAGAGGATGAAAGAAAATAAAGAAGGGTTTGAAACATGAGGGAGTAATATAGATTATAAAAGTGAGAAATTGTGAGATGTGACAAAATGGTAAATAGTCAAGTCTCCTTGTGATGACTGAGTAACCTAGATATGAGAAATGTATTAAGTGAAAACTTGAATATTAGAATTCTAAATTAAAGTCATCTTATCTTTTGTATCCTCCGTAGTGAGAGTAATAAAGGGGTGAAGTGATAAGGAAATAAGTCTTAAGTGACACATAACCACCATCACAAAAACATAAATTGAATATAATGATGATACAATATGGATGGTGATCAAACCCCAATGGGGTAAATAAAGAAAGTAAACTATTTGAAATGCTAAGTAAGAGAAAATAAATTCAAGTAATAAATTTAAGAAACACTTTAGTAAACTTCAAGCGAGATAAAATTAGCATATTGAATTTCAACTTGGTAATAGTAAAAGGATATTAAGAAGTATACATGGCATGGAATATGGAATCATACACATGAGTGATAAACATGATTATAAGAGATAAGTAGACGTTAAAGGTGATAGATGCATAAGTATCATACAATAAGAGGATGATAGAAAATAAAGAAGGGTTTGAAACATGAGGGAGTAATATAGATTATAAAACTAAGAAATTGTGAGATGTGAGAAAATGGTGAATAGTCAAGTCTCCTTTTAATGACTAAGTAGCCTAGATATGAGAAATGTGTTAAGCGAATACTTGAAGATTAGAATTTGAAATTAAAGTCATATTATCTTTTGTATCCTCTATAGTGAGAGTAACAAAGGGGCGAAGTGATAAGGAAATAAATCTTAAGTGACACATAACCACCATCTTAGAAACATATATTACACATAATGATGAAACAATATGGATGGTGATGAAACCCCAATGGGGTAAATAAAGAAAGTAAACTATTTGAAATGACAATTAAGAGAAAAGAAATTCAAGTGACAACGATAAGGAAGACTTTAGTAAACTTCAAGTGAGATAAAATTAGCATATAGAATTAAGGGAGTAAAATTATGTCACAACAAGATTATATTATTGATAAGGATCAAACCCTAGAATCTTTACAGTTCTAAAAAGTTTAAGAGATGTCACTAGTGATTTTACCTTGTGTGATAACATAATTATGAAAATAAGATCTTGAGATCAGTAAATTGAGAAGAAACTAGAAGTGATAGTAATCTAGGATTTAAAGGTAGAAAATGAGGAATATAAATAAACAACATGGAAATGATTAAGAATGGAGGATAAGATATAGAACTGAAATGTAAGAAGTGTAATTGAAACAAAAGAAGAAGTACAACATGATAAAAATGTAATTTGAAATAAATTCTTGTAGTGATACAAGAATGATGAATAATTCATTCTTACCTCAAATATTTAATGTTAGAGATGTGTACTCCGTATGGCCAAAATAAGAAGGATAAGTATCAAGAAATTAGAAATAATCAATAACAAAAATATAAGAGAAAACAAATGGCCTTTAATAATACATGAATTGTTTTAGAAGTATAATTTGTTGAAGGCATATCAAGGGATGTCAATTTGTGTTATGTATATGACTTTACAAAATATATCAAATTTGAAAGAGGTGTTATTGTTTAAGTCATCCATACCAGTAATCCAGATCAGTATTGTACTATTGTTGTTAAATATATACTTGCATCTTATGAGTGCTTTTCTACTGGAGTAGCATAATAGTAAACTTTAAAATAACAGAGTGAACTCTTTTTAATAACTTAGACATTGTACAAATTGAGATAGTTAGATCGGATTACCAGTACTAAGATAACACATAAAGAGGGTATGATAGGATTGAAAATGGTTGATTTCTCTTTCTCTTTCTTAGAAATTGATTGAGTTTTAGAAAATTATTTTGTTGTCATTGAAAGTCCTTGTTTTAGTTTTTTTTATTGGAAAAGAAATAAAGGACTCAATGTTGAAGACATTATTCAAATATGAAATACAAGAATATAGTGACATATAATATTTCATAATTCATAAGAAACCTTGAATGCAACATTCCTACTTATTTATGTTTTGGGGACGATACCTTTTTAAGGGGGGGAGGCTTTTATGACCCAATTTCCTCATTGCATCAAGTCAAAGTTTACATGGGTAATTACATGATTAAATGAAGTGATCATTATTTAACCTTGGTTAATAATGAAATGTCTAGTGGTGATGTTTTAAACCTAATGAAAACCCTACACATGCTTTCATTTTGAACAATTAGGGTTTGCAAAGTATAGACCATAGTCTGCTAGATTATGATTTTTTCCCACCATGGTTGTGATGGGAAATATGACCTAGTGCAAGAGGGAAATATGACCTTGGTTGAATGGAATGAGTGAGGAAACTAAAGGGATAGTGAATTTGGAGTTGGAGGCTTGGGTAGAATGGCCATGGTAGGCACCACAACCGTAGGGTTGATGGTGGCATGGGCATTCTACGCCGCACAACCATTTTGGAGGAGTAGAGGTGTTTTTATGCTCGGGCCCGATGGACTAAAGACATCATGGTTGTGTTGGGACCTTCTTGGCATGGTCATGATAGCTTGCATGGATGTTATGGCGGTCTTCTAGGGTTTTTCTCTTTAGTCGACCATGACTACAGACTAAAGTATAGTAGTGTAGTGTTTGATTTTTAGTTATTTATTGGTAACTCCAGGTGATCTGGAAATTTTATTGGAGCTCTAAAACTTAGTGTCAAATAGAATGTTGAATTTCATAATTATTAGAGGAGCTTTGACCTATTCATTAAACATTTTTATGACAAAAAATCATGTTGAAAATAAAAGAAAGTGTAAAATACGGTTAATTTACAATTGACCCAAGCACCTTAATTGATCTATATGAGTAGCGTAACACACTACTAGATACTATATTTTGTGATTCATTATAGAGAAATAAATCCTAGAGAGAGAGGGAGAGTTAGGGTTTAGATAAAGAAAGTGGTGAAGATGACGAACTAGGGTTTTCTCTTCTAAGAGTTGATGGAATCAAGTAAGTTGGTAATCATTAGATATATTTTCTTGGCGATTCTTCTCTGACATGTCAAGATCCATCCCTTCTCTGATTTGATTCAAATTGGTATCAAATCTCCATATTTTCTCATTTATCATCTATAATTCTCCATTCCTAGGGTTTCTGAGTTGGGAGGAAGAAGAAAATGGTGAATTTCTTGAGGTTTGATATGAATTCATGAATTTCAAATGTTGAGCTACAAGATTAAAGGTGTTTTACACCTTAGGGTGAATGGGTACTTCCATTTAGCAATAGATAGCAGGAAACTAGATTATATCCTCTATAACCTTTGATTCTTTTGTATACGACTATAAATCCTAAATCTTCCTTGTAATTCTAGATTTTACAAGATGATCTCGAAATAGATTAATTATAGGTGTGAAGAATTTTAGATGATGCAATTATATTAGAATGGATATAAAACATCTAAAATGGAATTCCCAAAGTTATTGCAGAAGATAGAAGAATATAGCAAAATCTAGGGTTCTCAATTATGTCAGAAATTAGCCATATAACTGAATCAAGAACCTTGCCTATTTAAACCTCCTTATTTATAAATGATTATTTTATCTGAATGCTTATTATAGATATGTCAAATATTATCTAGGAATTTATTTGAAGTTAACAATATTTGCTTGATATCTCAATAAAGCGAGTGAAATCCTAGATTAATGAAATGCTAGAAGTTTGCAAATATACATCATGAAATCCAACAAAAGTAATTCTTTTTAACATTATAGATTTATCCAAGGTTATTCTTGATGCATGATATTTTAGTGAATGGTATGAAAACCCTAGTTCAGTTTCATACTAGGGTTTCATATATGTGTTTGGTTGTATGTGAACTATTAGAAGCAGCCTTTTTACCGATTAAAGCTTATGAAGGATTAAATCCTTATGCGAGTCATGTTATATGTGGATGAGGTAAATTAAACCCTAAGTATAGGGCATTCAGTAAATCAAGTATTTACATTCCACTTTTTATCAGTATGACAAGTGGTGTGCTCAGTAGCATAGTTTAATGTAAAGAATTCAGATAAGATATGAAAAACACTTATTACAAGGTTAAGCTAAGAAATAAAGATTTGATGATTGAATAATATGAAGGTCTGTATCATAGTGAAACATGCATACTATCTGACAAAGTCCATGATGAGGTAGCTAGAGCGTACCAGAGGTGTACAAGGGTCTAAGCCCAATGAGGACAGACTCCTTAAGATAGTTGGGGTATTCAACATTTACTGGAGATTTTGGTGATACCCAGAGGTACCCAACATTAACCAAAGATCATGGTGGTACCAAGTCCAGTTAATACTTAGTGAGCCAACCCTTTTGGAACCACTAGAGTAGGAAGTTTTAGTTAGAATGCTTTCGACTCTCCGCTCGAGTACCCAAGTTTAGAGGAGTCCAATTTTTACCAGCCAGTTGTTTCACGGTCGAGGCCAAACATGAAAAGGCCCATTGCAGACCAAGTAGCTAGTTACCAGACCTAGAGTCTTGGGTCTGCTCGGTGAGATCATATCTTTCTAAAATTCTTTCACATGTCATGGTACACTTCATGTGGGTTCAAGGCAGTATAAAATGAATTTGAGATTGGTCAAGAATGTTCAGTGTTTGTTTTACTCTTTTTAGTCATCTAGAGTAACACGCCATTTGTATGTATATGAATGACAAGGTCTCTTTTGAGATAATCCATGTATGTTTATATATATTTTTACTCTTTGTAGTTATCTAGAGTAATGCTGCTATTTATATGTTTGCAAATGACCAGTAACTTATAGCTTGTTAGTGTTCTAATATAAATTCAATTACTCAATAATATATAATTTTGTTTACTTAAATGCTTTAAACTATTTATTTGAAGTAGTTATTCACTGAGTGAGTAGGATCACCCCTCTACTCACAAAATTTTAGGGAAACTATGTGAATTGAAGAATGTCAATGCTAGAGTAGATCTGCCATAAGAGATAAGTATTAGAATAGTCAACTTTAATCAGTCCCTATCACTCTAGGTCATTGTAAAGAAATAAGAGAGTTTAAATGATGACGTGTAACTTTATTTCTTTATTAATAAAGTATGTAACCAATTATCAAGTCATATGTACATGTAAGTATGAGAAATAAAATAAATTGTTGACATATATATGTTTAATGTTGAAATCAGATTACAAGAATAAAGTTTTAAATTCCCTTATAAAGTTAGTGTATGTGATTGAATGTGAGAAAATAAACATTTTGAAATAGATAGGATTAGTAGCGATCTTTTTATTATGTTTAAATCCTCAATTTTACTCGGGGAACTATGTAATCATAGTAGTACTACCATGTTTACAAGCTTACAGTCATCTTTGTTTTGTATCAATTTTTTGAATTTACTTGCAAGTGGAGGACGAGATGCATAGATTTCCTCCTAGCTTCCCATAAAAAATCCTCAATTTATGTCATAATATCATGATTAGTTGTTGTTGTGAGATGTGGATGTAACATTGTTGCTGATTAAAGAGCAAATGAAGAGGATAAAGAATAGAGATGCAAGGGAGGATTTAAACTTATATCTTTTTTACTAGAGGACCCACTACAAAAAAGCAAACATGCATTCAGTTATTTATAGTTGGTTTATCCTCCTTTCACATGAAGTGATAATGATAATCTAGTCATAAAAAATCAAGTTAGGTAACACTTGTTGATTTGTTACATAGTACACAACATGACAAGAGTTTCATATGCAAAACCTTTAGTACATGAACTAACATTAAAATAATATAATGCATGCACTAAATCTTCCACCAAATTCATAGTATTAGAAAAAATACATAGGAGTTTTGGTTTATATAGAGTTCCATATTTAAATATACATCTAAAAATATTTTATTTAGGGGATGGAATGCTCCAAAATTATGTTGACTTTGTACGTGAAATTTCTTTAATGCTAGAGTCATAATTTGATCTATGATAATTTGACACAAATCTATGATAATTTGATCTTTTCTCACCCTAAACTAATATACATATAGCATAAATAAGTCACGAGAATGACTAGATTCAATTTGGATGCTTAGAAATCAATGTAACACATTCTTTTTTAAACAAGGTGTTCCTCTTGATGTGACAATATGCGATCCTCAAGTTTACTAATATAGAAAAAATTAAATTTATAATTGCACTAATAGTATGAAAAACTCAACCACAAGTGGGTGGGTATCATCACAGTATCATTAAGGACCGAATCCTAATGACAATATGTTGATACCCCATTTTTACCCACTCAATAGAAATTCACAATTAATTTTGATCCTCAATCTACTGATGGAATTTGTTCCACATCCTACCCAATTTCTACATATACATTTTCCCTACAATTTCACATTTTCTTCCTATTTAATCACCCCTATTTATCCACTTTCACCCACCTTTGTCTCTCATACAAAGAAACCTTTTTAGACCAAAAGTGCAATTGTTCTTCAATTTTGTCTTAAATAGGTTGTTCTTCAAAAATTGTTCAATTGGATTATATAAACTAGAATATTTTCAGCTACTTTTCTAGAAAAATCTCAGAGATAACTCCAACTTATCTTTTTTTGCAAGTTTTCTTCATTTTTTCCAGTACAAACCTAAAATGACTAGGAATACAAGATTTCCTTTTTTTCACTCAGGGACACTAGGTGGATCAGAGCCATCCACCATGTGCCATGTGGCGAATCACCTTGATCTCTGTGACCTACGTGGTGCATCATCATGATCCACTACCTCTTCCAGAAGGTTCTTCCCAAAATCATGAACCCTAAAATCCACATATAAACAAACCTCCATACCCAACGTATTCCATACCCCTCAATCTCTCTTCAAGCTAGAGAGACAACTACATCTCTCTTTACTTTTTCATGTTGCATGTGATCACAAGATCCTTCTTTTGAGACCACATGCTTTGTTAGATTTGTAGAATAATAAATTGTTCTAACTGCCAAATCTACTATCTACTTCTATCTGATCTATAACTGATGCACCTGGCTTGATCTACTACTGCATTTTATTTGTTATCTACTATAAGTGCTCTACCACTCTTATAGTTGTCATCTACTACTACTTAAAAAAATCAGATCTAGTTCTCTATGTAACCCCTACTAGTCATCCTCTAACATCCTACACATTAGTCCTAGTCATCAATGATGAATCTCCTCTGTGGGAGGTTCTAAGGTGATTAGGACCACAACTCACCTAAAAATGAGGTCTCTCATTGAAAACAAGAAAGACAAGGACATCTTCAGCCCTAAAAGCCCATCCCCAATAAAAAAGAAATAAGCTTTCTTAACTTAACCTTCCTAAATTGCTCAATTTCCTCGCAACCCGATAGTGTTTTGATACTAATTTATCGGGCAATACGACTGTGCTAATCCTTCCACGCTCCTAACTAGATCTCTAGATCTAATATCTAGTTTTTCTTTTATTTTCTATTTTTGTATCTTGTGGATAATCACTTAGTTTAAACTGTGGCTCTCATGATATTTTTTCCTCATTTTTTGTACAAACTATGGTGGCAACTTCGACACTTGTTTATTTGATGTTTCACTACCGAAAGGGGTAAAGATTTATTCCTTGAATATCTCTATTTTCATCCCTTTTTGGGCAGGTGCAACAAATTGTTGACTTTGCTGAGGAGCCAAGTTGATCTGAGTGAAACTCTCATTGTTCTGTTTTGAGGATTGAACATCCTCATAATTTTTCAATTTTTTTTATAATTTGCTGCTTTTTTCTTTCCTGTTAGAAGCATGGTGGAATATCACCTTGATCTTCCCACTTTGGGCATGCAGATCAAGGCGTATCACCATCCCTAGCCCTTCATTTTTTTTCTTTTTGGGGTTTCCTAATGTGCATCTTATTTTATCATTTTGGACTCCACCGATCGTGGTTTTGGCCCCCGGTTCCTATCTAAGGTATTTTTTCTTCCCTCATAAAAAATAAAGAAAAAAATGACGAATAGAAGGTGCAAGTTAGAGATAAAATCTGATCTTTTGTAGAAACATATTATTGTTATTTCTTTATTTGCATATATGTGACTATCATGAATCATGGGCTTGCTTCCGAAATAGCTAAAACTCATCACATACACTTCACACTCCTACAAACCCACGCATTCCAACTCTATGTTGGATCCATGTCAATGATGTGGGATGCCAATAAAGGTATCAACGCAATGTTAAGATAGATGTCCAAAGGCCTTGAAAACATCCCATGCTCCTAGCACTCACAATTGAGTACGACCATCATAGTCACAAGGTGTATTGGGAGTGATACTTTTATCTGTTGAACTCAGAATACCCCTCGATCAGTGCCATGAATCCATGGAGAAGATAAGGATCAACCCCTCCTATACATACCATGCTTGAGTGACGACATAATATAGATCTAAACTCATGGGATAAAAAGGGGAGATGTCTACTACCAGTGCATATGTCTTGTATTCATTGCTAAAATATTATTGAGATTGTTGTTAATCATTTTCCTATGCATATTTTAAAACAATCTTTTTCACAGATTAACAATCTCAAACTCAAATTTCAAAACAATCTTTTTCAAAGATTAACAATACAAACTTAGATTTCAAAACAATATTTTCAATGATTAACAATCTCAAACCTAGGTTTCAAAACAATCTTTTTCAAAGATTAACAATCTCAAACTTAAATTTTAGAACAATCTTTTTTTATTCGGCGAAAAAACTCTATTGCTATTAAAATTACCAAAACATTAGTTACATGAAGACGCACCCCCTAACCCTTTGTAGGATTACAGAAAGAAAACAAAAGACTAGATTATAATCGGTCTTGAACATAAGATCTCTAAATAGAAGAAACTACAAACCAGAAAGAGGCATCCCAGAAAATTACACAAACAAGAGGCTGAATATCCATCAGTCTACACAACTGAGGAGCTACACTGACAATAAAGACCACCCACAAATTATGCAGGCACAGAATGAAGACGAAGGACATCCAGCTTCTATCTATGCACCAAGTAAGGCCGCACTTCTGTATTGGAATTTATCTGTCTCAAACAGCTGCAAACCATAGTGTCTATCCTGTCATACCATCTTCTCGTAGAAGACTCCAAAAGTAGACTGATCAGACTTGAGTAATGATCAATTCAACCATCATATCTCTCCTTCACACATAGAAATATAATCATCCTCTAAAATCAGTGGTCGGAAGAAATATGAGGGTTGAATCAAGGCACCGAACATCACTGATTAGTGTCTGGTGAACTCGACCAGATGATAGAAGCATAATCCCGGTCATAGGGATAGACTGGA
The DNA here is from genome assembly GCA_963693085.1 of Alisma plantago-aquatica. Classification (NCBI taxonomy): domain Eukaryota; kingdom Viridiplantae; phylum Streptophyta; class Magnoliopsida; order Alismatales; family Alismataceae; genus Alisma; species Alisma plantago-aquatica. The sequence continues at coordinate 575,051,166 of OY856412.1, read as the reverse complement.
AGTAACCCCTGTCCATCCATCGAATACCTTGTGATCAGCCTTCATGCTGTAGCAGGAGGACCAGTGAGGAGAAGAAGATTGCCCCCCTTCGACCCAGCCCACACATCGCCTTAGAACAATCTTTTTAAAAGATTAACAATATAAACTCAAATTTAAAAACAATATTTTTCAAAATAACAATTCAAACAATCTTTTGTAAACAAACTCAAAAAGAGTGCACATCCCCAAAACTCAAGCAAATAGGAGGGGTTCCTCCACATCATGTAAGACATGTTTCGCCAATGTTGGGTCTGCTCACCATGGTCTTAGATTATGACCTTAAACTAATCCCACTTCAACTTTCAAAACCTTTTGGGTCCTAGATTACGACCTAAAGTTGGCCCAATCATACACTTCACCTTCCTAAATAGGGTCATGGACTACAACCTAAAACTAGGGCACAACCTTTCATTGAACACCAAGAAAAGGAGAGACCAATCCGAGGCTTCCTCTTTACTAGTCATTCCTTGCAATAAATCTCTAGAGAAACCCCTCGACCTAGGAGGAAACTAGCGTGCCACATATACTGTCGAGGGTTTAAGTTTGGTAACCCCACTAGATGAGGATGCTCTACGTAAGAAAAGTGGTTCATTAATCACAATCACTATCTTAGTGAGGGTCACCTTAATCTTGAATAACCACTCAAAACCCAACCTCCCATCCTACTTTGAATGATTCTTTTAGAGCATTTCTCAAAGGAACAACATACCCACCATGTTTTCCTTTCTACCATGGCATTAACAAGCATTTCTCACACAAACGTGGATACTTTCCCTCATATAGCCCAAGCTAGGGGTGGGAACAACCATAAAAAACTACATTTGCTTTTCATCATGAGAATAGAAATCTAGGAGTATTCCTTACATACGCATCCCTCACCAGGGAGGAAGCCTTTTCAATTTATTGTCTAACATAACATGTGTAGAGGGACCCATCAATATTTTGTCATGATGTTACACCCTACTTTTGAATCCCACTTGTGTTCATTTTAGGGCATCACAGGGGCAGAAAAGAGACCATACCTCACCTGATCTCTGTAATGATCAATCTGGATGTCGGGAGCAATAGTACAAACTGACAATATGATGGTACTTCCAAGGGGGAGGACGTCTACAACAAGCAAGACAAGTCAGAAGAGGTGGAGAAAGTCAAGGAAGCCACCGTCATGCCTGGAGCCACAACCGCTCAAGAAGGACATCCCTTCAAGCAACCCTCCAACATGCCTTTTCTGCCTCCACCAAGATCAATGTATATAGGAGGATGGTACAACCCAGGGTTCTCCAAACAAGGAGGTATACCTGTTGAGTCATACTGTTCTTCTTCCTGTACAACATGTGGTGTTCTCACCCACCTCAACAAGAAACATTCCATCCAAGGCTCTATCAGATCTCAACATTCATGAACATTGGGTCAATCCTGATCCCTTAGGAGGTAGCAACAACCTTCTTAAATCATGAGGGAGAAGCCAAAGGAAAGAGGAAATAAGGTGAAGTTGCAACCACATAGTAAGAACCGTAAGCGGTCGAGCATGCCAACATCGATGCAAAGGTGCAAATGAAACATCTAAATAGTTGATGAGTAGTCCCTATCCCTGACTCCATGTATCTACCACCCCACTCTTGGTACAAACTATACATAGAAGGACAATATGGATTCCCACAACCCATATATATGATGCTACTAACAACAATCAAAATGCTAGTTATAGTCGTGGTAGCCAAATGTCAAGAAGTTGTCACATATGAACCCACTGCCACAAATCCCCTTTTGCTCGAGATCATGCAAAAGATCAAACTGTTAGAAGGGAAGAAGGATAGTGGGAAGACGTTCAATGAATTATATCACTACCAAAGACAACAATACCTACATTCTCATTTTTTAAATTCAAAGCTATGCCTTTGACCCCGCTGGAAAATTCTACCATTTCACTAGATTGCATTTCCTTTAATCCATAAACACGCGCAATCCCATCTCCAACCGAGATAACACACTTTTTTAAGGAGAAGTCTTTTCAAGAATAATTGAGCGAAATGGACAGCCAGGATGACTTGGTAAGCAAGCAGCCGTAGGCAAAAACTCCTAGTTCTTTCTCTTCTTTTCTTTTTTTTTCTATTGGGAGAAAGCAATTGCATCATTGAGCATGCTACGTGCATTTTCTACCATCCAAGAGCATCTCCCCTTCCCTCTATGTGGGAGGAATGTCAGCTTACGAAGTACTTGGAATTTGCCTCCAACTCTTTTTGGAACAAAGCAGACAAAGTAGGCGGAATGGAAAAAGGAAAGGGACAAGGGTGGTCATTGCTTAGCACGAAGGCTGCTGGTTTGGGGGTACTAAAGGTCCTCAGACTTCCAGACAATTTTTCTTTTGGGGGATGTGAACCCGTCAGATCTCGCCAATATAGCCTCCTATAGTTTTTGTTACCGAGATATCTTTTTTTTCTAGGGATTTCTAGACATATGTATGTCTGACAACTTTAGTATGTCAAGATTTTATGAGTACTCCGGAAAGGGGGATCCCATGGCCCACATTAAGGCATATTGCTCCAATATGGTGAAAGTCCAGAATGATGACAAAGTACTAATATGTTGTTTCACACAGACCTTAACTGGTCCCATGTTGGCCTGGTACAACAAGTAGGACATGACTGCCATCACCACATGGGCCAAGATGGATGAGAAGTTTATCGAGTAGCATGCCTAGAACCTTGACCAGGTCCCAACCAAGGAGGACTTGGAATCTATCCAGAAAAAGACTGAAAAAAGCTTCTCTGAGTTTGTCAAATGGTGGAGGAATTTTTCCTCTTATCTAGAATTTAAGACTACAAACAAGGAGGCTATGGACATGGTGACCAAGCTGCCATGCCAACACTCACTGATCTAGTATCCTTACAAAGGTATAATACCTTCCTGGAGCTCATACAAGCGAGTGTACAGATTGAGAATTAAATCAAGAGAGTGGTCTATCAAAATATAGACATCACCTTTCAAACATCATCCAACCCTGTGATGACTTATCATAAGTCCAAATGGGTGAAGGAAAAGATGTGAGATGCTATGGTGGGCATTCTACTCATCCTCATTGGGGAAAGCAAAGACTGGCTGCTATATAGGTCCCATCAACACAGACATCAGAAACACAATCTACTCATGCCCCAATACCTCAACCGCCACAAACTCACACAATTCCACCCAACTATAAGCCCTAGTACATGCCCTCACAGTACGTGTGGCTGCAAGAAAACTATTGTGAGTATGCACCACCACTTTTCTAATAAAAAATGCAGCAGACCTCCGCAAGCCCTTCTCTGACAATGAGTAATCCGACATCTTATATTGAGCCAACAACTACTACTCTATCATTGAAGGATCCTCCCAGAGCACAGAGGAAGTTCACACCTTTGGGAGCTTCCCTCAACACAATCTTGCTAGATATCAAGCATCTACTCAAGTTACCAGCCATAAGGGATCCTCTGAATCCCTTACCAAAAAGCTATAATGGAAACACCTTTTTGTGCTACCACAGAACAAGGTCTGTGACATGGATTCCTACATTGTCCTCAAACACACCTTATAAGATCTCATACATGTTGGAGAGGTCCACACATTCTCTTCAGAAGATGATCCTTCAGCCTACAGTGGTTGTGATTTCATCACCAGGGGAATTTGGTTGCAGACTCATTTTCCCACTAGAACAGAAGTTGATGATTCTGATCAACTCCAACAAGTTGATTAGCATATTAAGTGGCCACTGGGGGAAGAAAGTACAAATAGTCATCATATCAGGAGCTCTCCAGGGGTAGAATATATAGCTGACCAACATACCTATGGTGAATCCAAAGCCAAAGGTGTCAAAGGTTTGGGTCTCAATAGTGGCAATCCCTCCAAATCCCACCCTACAGTTTTGATATTAGCCATAATGACTTCACCCATCACATTAACGGGGATCAATGCTTGACCTTTCTAGAGGTACCACTACCCCTCGATAAGGGCAAAGAGAAGGTACATATGATTCCCTACACACATCATAGAATAGGGGGCAACACAGTCTCCATTACATCCATCGATACTAAGAAGGTATCACCAACGCCTGAGCTTTGCAAAGAGATAGATCATGGAGGCTCAGACACAATCTAGTTCCTTGGTGAACCAGAAGGGGAAATATCATTGGCATAAGTGATGCAAAACTCCCCAACACACTAGGACAGAGTCATGCAGATGCCAGAAGGAGCCTACATCTCCAAATACATACAACTATAAGCTCTTGCAGCCACCATTAGGTTGATCACAACCCCACACCTGATCTCATTCTCTGAGAATGAGATTATGATAGGAGGAAGTCACAACATGACCTTATTGATCACTGCAATATACAACAACCTCAAGATACTATCATGCTTCATCGACAAAAGCCCATGCCTCAATGTGTGTCCCTTAAAGACACTGATCATCCTGGGGAAGGATCCTTCCAACCTCCAGTCAACAACAAAGAAAGCAACCTCCCTTAATGGAGTGATCAAGGACACTTTGGGATAAATCACGTTGGAGCTTCAAATCAGACCATAAACATTCATCCTCCCATTTGTTGTCATGGAGATGAGACCCTACTACAACCTCCTCCTAGGGAGGCTATGGATTCATCAAAATAGGGTAGTTCCATCATCACTACATTATAAGTTAAAGTATCAGTTAGGCCACACCATCATCATAGTTTAGGCTGACAATCATGGTACCATAACATGCATCGTAGAAGATGATCTCCTATTTCACTTCGATCTACTGCACATCACCGACATCACCTGGGTGCCCCCATGTTGGAGGAGACTTTATTTACTCTACAACCCCATATAGTTTACACAACAACTATGGGAGATAAATATCCATCTAGATAGAGGACTAGGAGCCTAACGACAAGGATGGACATAGATCATCTAGGTCACTCCTAGACAAAAAGGGGTGGGACTCAGGTTCTACGACACATCATACACATGAACTCGCTTCACTGGAAGCCCACAACATTGTGGCCCACTACAAGGGACCCACCCACTACAAGGATGGGGTGTCAATGCCATTTTTGATTCCAAGGCCATGGAAGACCCACAAATTATCATTCATCCTATTCAGAAGGAGAGGAATTACATAATTGGTGTGTGGATGATCACAACATCTTGAGGGATAGGTCTCCCCTCACACCCAAAAACAACACATTAGAAGGACACCCTGATTGGTAGAGATCCCACAGTGGTTGTTTTTCCACACTCTACCACACCTCCCCATACCACCTCAAAAAAAAATTGCAAAACACAAAATCTCAAAAAATTACAGAAGTCCAAAAAACCCAAAAGAATCTAAAGACAAGAAGGATCTCCAAGAGTTCTCTAGTCACTTTACAAAGGTGGCATAGATGCACAATGTTGAAGACACATAATTCAAAGATGTCCTTATCCTAGAATATATGACAAAGGGGCATCAACCTTTTTATATCAGAGATGAGATAGAGACAATCAACCTCAACTCTGGTTCCAAGTCACGCAAAGTCAAAGTTGGGGCGCGTCTACCTCACTGTCAAAAGCCAACTAATACAGCTTCTACACCACTATCGACATGTCTGCCTGGAGCTACGTCGACACACCTGGGTTTGATGAAGAACTAATTTTCCGTCAACTACCCATCATCCATGGCGTTTGCACCATCAAATAGAAGGCTAGATGGGTACAACCTGAATGGATCCTCCAGATCATGGAGGAAGTTCAAAAGCATATTGTACTGGTTTCTAGAGCTGATTAAGTATCCTACGTGGCTTGCTAACATTATGCCAGTTCCAAGGAAAGACAACAAAGTATGGATATGTGTGGACTATTGTGACCTCAACAAGACATCTCCAAAAGATGACTTCCTGCTTCCACGCATAGACATACTTGTTGACAACATGGTCGACCATGCACTGTTGAGTTTCATGGACAGATTTTCCAGCTACAATCAGATCAAGATGGCTAAAAAGATTAAAAAAAGATTGCCTTCATCACAAAATGGGGAGTGTTTTTTCTATCCAGTCATTCCTTTTGGTCTCAAGAACGCTGGATCTACATATCAATGGGAGATGGTTGCACTCTTTCATGACATGATGTAAAAAGAGGTGGAAGTCTATGTGGATGACATGATTGCTAAATATAGAAGTCTTGAAGACCACCTCACCAACCTCAAGAAGATGCATGCTTCAATGACTACGACGTTTCTACCCATGCTTTAATCCCACCAAATTCATGTGTGGGGTTACATCTGGTAACCATCTGGGATATATCATCAACTAGAGAGGGATCAAAGTGGATCTTAGAAAGTATGGACCATCTGAGAAATGCCATCCTCTGGGAGATCATCTACCTATAGAAAGAAAAATAGAATTTGACACCACAAACAATGTGGCCAAATATGAAGCATGTATTCTAGGTCTCCAGTTTGCCACATATAGCAAGGGGCATGATGCCTACAGGTCTACGTGACTCCCTGGTGTCTATCTCCCAAGACCAGAAACAATTGGAGAATGTGCCGTAAGAATTTGGTACCATACCGGGAGAATATGTGTTCTCTAGCTTGAGGCTTTGACCATATGTCTTTTCACTTCATCAGAAGAGAGAACACCACTTTTGTTGATGGACTAGCAATCCTTGCTTTATGGATCAACATCCAGTAGGGTCAAACCTTCTCTTTGAAAGTGGAGGTGCTCACTCAACCAGATTACTACATGGCCATCGATAATGCACTTAACGATAAAGAAAGGGTTTGGCTTCATGATCTCAAGATGTATCTATCAAACCAAGTCATTCCCGAGAACCTCTCTTGGAGAGAGAAACTAGCACATAAATGACGAGTCGCATAGTATGTTCTAGAGGCAGAAAAACTATACTGCAGATCCTAGATTAAGACTCTTCTTGGATGCATCAATAAGGTAGAGGCAGTGTCTCTAATGAAGGATGTACATGAAGTGTAATGTGGCACACACATGAATGGAGTCATGCTAGCCAAAGAGATACATCTCTTAGGATACTACTAAGACACCATGCAAGCTGACTACTACCAATTTGTTTGCAAGTGTTGACCTCTCAATCCATGTCGACTACATCCATTCACTTGGAAATCATCTTTACAGTATGCAAATGCCTTAGCCATTCTCAACATGGGGCGTCGACATGACAAAAAAAATCTACCCCGAAGCGTCGCACAACAATTTCTTCATTCCAGTCACAATTGATTACTTTACCAAGTGAGTAAAAGAAGTGTCTATCACTAATGCATTGATCCAACAAGTCATCCAATTCCTCAAGAACAATATCATAAGCCGGTAGGGATACCGTATGAGATCATTTCTGAGAACAGGACAAACTTCACCACCATGACTGTCAAGGAGCACCTAAAATATTTGGGGAACAAATATCATCAAACTTCACCTAATCAACCTTAAATGAATTGAGTGGTAGAAGTTGCAAATAAAAATGTGATCAATATTTGAAGAAGACTATCAACTATCATGACAACTTGCATGAACATCTTCCAATGGCTTTGTGGACCTAAAACACTTACATTATAACTTCAACATGGGCTATGTCATATTCCTTGGTATTCATGATGGAGGAACAACTGCCAGTTGAAATGCAAACCCCATCTCTCCACATATTACAAGAAGTAGATATTTCAAAGATTTAATGGCTTCAAGACTGAGTATACTACCTCAACACTCTTGAAGAACGACGGGAAAAAGCCCTACACCATGCACAATGTTACCATGAAAGAATGACTCGAGCATTCCACAAGAAGCTTCAACCATGCAAATCCCAAGAAGGGTGACCTGGTATTACAAGTCATCTAGAATGTTGATTCCATGGTCAAGTTCAATCCTAAATGGGAGGAACCCTACATCATCCACAACATCTACGACTCGGGTGGTATGGAGCTGAAATAGATAGATAAAGATGTTCATATTCACCACACAAATGCCAGCCCCATCAAACATTACTATTGATGATCATACTGCCATGAAGAACAAAAATGATGTAAAGGAGCAAAGTGATCCCTTCCTACCAAAAATTATAAATCTACTTAAATGCTTGACCGTGTACCCATGTGCACCCTAAAGCAAGAAGGTTAGATTAGACCCTACGACCTTGGACAGAAGGAGCATGGCTATTATCCTGAGGTTTTAATGGTTTTCCAGCCTAAAAATAACTCCTTAAAATAGGTCCAACCTAATAAAAAACATACAAATGTTCATGACTATGGATAAAGCTAGGAGAATACATGTGATCAAACAAGAGGATGGCAGAAACTATGAGTCCCTAGAAGTAAATCATATGTGATCCTTACAATCAACATCCTAACATCTCTATCTAGGGAGATTCCATAAATTTTTTATCTTCCATCGTTAACCTAAAAAGGAAGGACAATCGGGACAAGGACAGAGGTTGAAACCCCTTGCAACTAATCTCATCTCTTTATGACAAAAGATGAGACCAAGTTCCAAACGAGCTAACTTGGGATTCATGAGACGGGAAACCCTCACTAGGCGAACCCCATTCATTCCCCACATAAACCTTAGCTCTCATACTAAGGCCCTCGTCATCAAAGTCAAAGCAAAAGCTTTAAATGAAAAGACCTACAAACAGTGGGCACCATTTGGAAAAAGTAATAATAATCTAAAAATCCTTTTAAGTAGGCATACACATGCACGTAGTCGATTTCTACTCTAAGTCATGTCGGGAACAAAGACCATTGGGATGTCTTCGACATATGGCACCTTGGCCCAACTAGGTAAGGAATCACCACCAACACACCTGCTACATGATATAACTTTATCTCTTAGAAAGGCACCCATGTCCATTAGAACTTCTTCCATCTCTCCCCAAGTATGAGGGATTCCCTCATAACAGAATGGGCCACAAACATTCAAAGGGAGGAGTCATCTATCATCAAAACAAGATACGAGGCAACTTAAAGTACTTGGGGTTTCAACCTTCCAACTTCATACAAGAAGGTGGAAGAGGAGGAGGTGACCCTAACATATAAAAGCATATAGCTATCCCTAGAGTCCTAAAAATGCATATGCATGAGTTCTAGATTGTTATAATTGGATGACTTGTCAAAAGGGGTTCATAGTTGTATGCACCTCAATGACTTGTCCGAGAGATAACTCCTACTTATCTTTTTGTGCAAGTTATCTCCAATTTTCACCATAATATTCTTGAAATTATTTGAGATACAAGATTTTCTTTTTTTCACTCAAGGATATCTGGAGGATCAAATCCATCTACCACATGCCATCTGACAAATCACCTCGATCCATATTCCTTGTGTGGTGCATCATCACAATCCATCGCCTCGTCTTGAAGGTTCTACCCAATATCCCAAACCTTAAAATACACCTATAAATAGATCTCCATACCCAACGTATTCTAGGTCCCTCTTGTCACTCATGAATCTAGATTGATGACTACCTCTCTCTCTACTCATGTGATCAAAATATCCTTCTTTTGATACCATCTCCTTTGCTAGATTTGTGGAACTATAAACTACCCTACTGATGCACCTAACTACTAAATCTGCTATCTATTTCTATCTGATCTAGAATCACTACACCTAACCTGATCTATTGCTACATATGATCTGTTATCTGCTATAACTTCTCTACTGGTCTTATAATTGTCATTTACTACTACTTTGGGAAAATTAGACCTAGTTCTCTAAGCACACCCCTTCTAGTCATCATCTAACATCCTACGCATCGATCCTAGTTACCAATGATGGATCTCTGTTGTGGGAGGTTCTGAGGTGATTCAGATGACAACACACCTAAAAATTAGGACTTTTAGGGCAATGACAAGAAATACATGAACATCTTCAACCCCGAAAGCCCATGCACAAAAAAAATTTCCTTTTTATCTTATTTTCATTTTTTCTTTAACTTAACCATATTGCATCGCTCAACTTCCTCGCTACCCAATGATGTTTTGATACTGATTTACCTGGAGAGACGAGGGTGCTAATCCTTCCCTATTTATAACTAGATAATCATATCTGATCTCTGGTTTTGCTTTTATTTTCTATTTTCTTATCCAACATGGATAATTTCTTAGTTTACACCATGGTTCTCACGATTCATATTTTTTCCTATTTTTCATACAAAATGTGGTGGTGAATATAACACTTATTTTATGTGAAGTTTCACTATCAAAAAGGATATATCTTTATTCCCCGAATATCTCTATTTCCCATCTCTTTTTAGGTAGGTGATAACACCCATTTTTGTGGTATTTATGGCCCATGTTTCGTTGTCAAAACTACCCTTTTAAACTGTTTTCCTCTCCATTTTTGTCATGTTATTGAATAGATAAGTCACACTATGCTGTTAACTCATTTTTATCATCTTTTACAGAGTTTTCCTCACTTTTTCACTCAAAATCAGCAAAACGGCCTGTCCCGACCCACTTACATCGAATCGGCCTTTTATTAGCCGCACGACACGTCCTATACCCATCACGGATGTTGGATGATAGGGTACAACCTGACACGGGCATGTCACATGGTGCGGTCACTGACGGGCGATACACCATTTACCTGACAGAGAGCTCTGCCCGCCATGACTAATCAGCCCGTTATGGCATGTTGCGCGATACGAGTCACTCACCGAAAGCATCCTCCCGTCACGCTAGATACCTTCGTAACCTGGCATGTGATAGCCAAGCTACGCCGGACTACACACACACGTTAATCATACCCAAAGCCACGTATGCGGAGCCGATAAAGGGTACGTGGCACCCGGAGATCCGCAACTTCTTCCAAACGCTGCCTATAAATAGTAGCTACAAGACCACGATGGGACAGGTCGGAACCTTGTGAAGGCTAACTTTGGAAAGCATCTGGAGCTAGTGTGTCGTGCCCCCGAGGTGTGCCGGGCGATACTAGGTGAGCACTTCCCCAACACGAGAGGGGCGGGAGTGGTTCACTTAGAATCCGTCTCGGTAGCCACAACAGTCCGACATTGACCAAGGAGACCACCTGAAGTGTCGGGTTCCTAGATGGACCCCTGCCTGAGATGGCTCACCTCTGCACCCGATACAAGGAACCTGATACCCTAAGTAATCTCTTGCCCGACACGATATCGGTCCCGATACGGAACACCCGTCATGGTGTGTCGCCCGAGAGGGTGGTATCCTGACCACGCTCGTATCACGGAGGGTGCCTTGACCGATATGCTTGTCTGTCACGACATACTGCCCGACAGGGCTGGCCGCCCGACACGAGCATGTCGGCCAGAGATCCTGCCCGATATCGGGTTAGGGGCACCTTAGGGGGTCCATTGTTGTGTGCCACCCTCCTAAATCAAGGAGGTGATACCTATCTTCCCTTTTTCAGTCATTTTCTTTCTTTATTTACGCAATGTAACTAAACCTTTTATGCAATGCTCTTGCTAATGGAATTAATGGAAGTTTTAATACCTATTGCTATGTGTTTGGTCCCTTTTTGTTGGATGATAGCTTTTTAGCATCCAAACTCTAGCTAGTATGCTTGGATCATGTTTTGACTAGCTATCGAATTGTGTTTCCCGTTTCAACTCCCTCGAGAGAGGTGTTGTAACTCTAGCGTTTGGTCTGATCAGGGAGTACGAGAGTACCCAGGCTCAGAGTTGCTTCAGTTATCTTTCCACTCCAACCCAAGTCCACCACCTTTGAGAGAGGGTGTTGGTGCTTAGTTGGAGGTACCCTCTTCGAGAGAAGGGGTACTGGATGTTTACTACTGCCGCTTGTTATGCCTAAGCTTTTCTCCTTCGTTCCTTATGAGGCAATAGTGTTATCTCCTCTAGTTTTGTTACACAAAACCCCTAAAAATTGATAAATGCCAAAACCTTAATCTTCCTTGTAACTCCAGTTGGAGATAGCTTTTCTTTATAGCACTCTCGTGTGACATTTTGTTTTACCGATCTTGATCTACCATTCCCTTGGGAACATTTTCTTACCCTTCTTTTACCGGAGTGTAGAGTGTTGATTCCACATTCTTAGTAATACCACCCTTGTCCCTGTGGTTCGATTCCAATCGCTACTTCGGACCCCATCATCATTGCGGGGGCCTAAGAGTCGAGTTATTTAAAAGTCCGACTACTTCAAATCTGCTCCTTTTGGACGCACAATTTAGGCCGGTCAACTTTTTGGCGCCTTTGCCGGGGACAAGGCAAAATGGTACTGTTAACGAACCCGAATCCACTAACTACACTCCAGTGCCTCAAGCTTAATAATAAGCTTGACATCATAGTTTCTTTTAGTCTTCTAACCTGAATGTGTACAGAATAGTTCGTTTCATTAATACACGTTTTCTAACTTGATTATACATTCTATTCAGGTACTCAGGGAAAAATCACTCTTCTCGGTTGAGCACCATTCATCATGCCACCTCGCGTGGAACCACCTCTTTCTGAGGATGAGAGAAGTGCTAGAGTTGGACCACAACCACCTCCGCATGGGAACGATGATCGTTACAATAATGATCATTTACATGAAGAGCTAGAAGAACCTGAATCAGAACAACTTAGGGATGATCATCATCATGAGAGACAACGTCATCACCATAGGCATAGAAGGAATCATCATAATCAAGAGCAGAATCATAGGAACAATAACAGTGAAGATTTCGACGAAGAAGAAAAGACCCTCTGGGAGTTGGCTGCCACGAAGGCCAACAACTCAAGATGCCCAATTGTAATCCTAAGGTTTGATGCTGTAAACTTTGAGTTTAAGCCAGCAGTGATCTCCATGATACAAAATAAAAGATTTAGGGGAAGTTCCAAGAATGACAACCCCTACCATCACCTCGATGCTTTCAAAAATATATGTGATAGCATCAAAATGAGGAGAGTGCCACAGGAAGTGATCTACTGCAAGGGTTTCATTTTCTCTTTGGAGGACAAGGCACTGTCATGGTACCTTGGACTGCCACATCAATCTCTGAACAAATGGAATTCTTTAGCGGATGCTTTCTTAAACAAGTTCTACCCCAGAGAGAAGACTGTCAGGAACAGGCAGAAGATCACATCTTTCACCCAGAAGCTAGGAGAAAACCTGAATGAAGCCTGGGAGAGATACCAGGAGTATTAGAGAGACTGTCCTCACCACAACTACAAGAAAGGTTTCCTGATAACAACCTTCTACAATGGTCTGACTCTTGAAGAAAGAGTATCGCTAAATGCAGCTGTAGGAAGCGACTTTCTCGAGAAGAAGCCCAGTAGATCTAAAATGATAATTGAAAATATGGCTAAACTACAAGCTGGGACTGACTACGACAAGACTGATAGAGGATATGCTAAGAAAGCCACTAATGAAGGACTGTCAGTCAAATCCAAGGCTCTTGAAGCAATCACCACTCAAATCCAAAAGATAGCCACTGATGTCAGACAGTTAAACGAATCAATAGGGAAAGGAAAGAAATAGATTGAGAAGGCGAGGAAGTGTGTAACTTGTAGAGAAGGTGGACACGGTATTGATAACTGCATTTACACCCGACCTGACAAGTCAAGTGAAAGCAAATCTGAAGAAGAGGAAGCTGAGAACGTTTCTTTTGTCAACTTCAAAAGACTGGACCACCCTAGTTTTAGCTATGGCAACAAGGATGTTGCAGAACACTCACATTAGTTGAATAATCCACCCAAGCAATCACAAAGTTTTGAGAAAAGAGGCGGACAAGGTCAGTTCACCAGAACAACCAATTTTCAATCGAACAAGGCAAACTTTCAAGGGCAAGGGAAGTACCAAAACTGCCAAGCTACTAACCCTAGACAATGTCAGGGACAAGCTAAAGAGCAGAGTCAGGAAAAGAACTCTGGTCAACCAGACTTAGTGGGCCAATTTTTCAACTTTGTCAAGAGACAAGATACTATAAACAATCAGCTGGCGCAAAGCGCACTGTCCAACTCAGGTGTTCTGAATATGATGTAGGTCCAAATGGCAGATATGCAAACACATCAACGCCAGATAGACTAGTAGCTGAGTTAATGAAGAATCCTTCGAGTAAGATACCATCTAGCATGGAGTCTGCCAAAATGGCGGTACTCAGGTCATGAAGGATAGTAGAACGCCCTGAATCAGCCAGGCGTGAAGAACCTGAACCAGGGGTAGCGGCAGAGAACCCAGTTGAAGGAGAGAACCAATGAGCTCATGTCAGGGAGCCAGAATCAGAACATGTGGAGGACCTGTTCGGTAAAAGAAGCCCTTACTCTCCAAGATTGCCTTTCCCATACAAGCTCATAAAGGCACATCTTAAAAAGAGATACGAAAGGTTTATGGAGTCGGTGAAAAAGCTTCACCTCGAAGTTCCATTTCTGGATGCTTTGGAAGAAATGCCGACCTACGCCAAGTTTTTCAAGGATTTGATCACTAAGAAAAAAAGGGGACGAAGGATTGAGACAGTACACCTAGCCAGTATGTCTACTGCCTTCGTGAAGGCAGATTTACCTACCAAGAAGAAGGATCCTGGAGCCTTTACTATTCCTTTTGCTTTCAGAGATAACGTCGAGCGGAATGGTCTTGCTGATTTAGGGGCTAGTATAAGCCTTATTCCCTTAAGCCTCACACAACGATTGTGATTGACTGATATGGTCAGGACCAACATGAGGATCGAGTTGGCAGACCATAAGGCATGTGGGAGTCATTGAAGATATTTCAATTTGTGTAGGAAGATTCTTCATTCCTTGTGACATTGTTATCATTGACACTGTTGAAGACCCTAAATGCCCTATCATCTTTGGGTACCCTTTCTTGGTTATAGGAAGAGCGCTGGTTGATGTCGCTGAAGGAATCATCACTTTGAGGGTTGGAAATGACCACATTGGTTTCAAGGTGAAGGACGCCATGAAGGGGCCTTCCCTTTTCGAATATGCTTACTTTATGGACAACTACAACTAGTTTTGTGAAGAAGTAGAAGAAGATATCGCAATGGTAGACCCTCTTATGAGGGCGTTGAACAATCATGACTCTGATTCCAAAGATCCTGAGGTTGTCAAGATCCTCAGCTACCTAAATCAAAATGACAAAGATCTAAGCGATGAGGAGGAAGTTATAGAGACAGTCAAGTATGCTTCTCTAGAAATGACACCAGAAGAAGAGAAGGCACCTAAGACCAAGCCAGAGCTGAAACAGCTGCTGGAAGGTTTAAAGTATGAGTTTCTACATCAAGAAGGAAGAAATCTAGTCATAGTTAATGCCAGTCTGACGAAAGAACAAATGGAAAGACTTCTCGAGGAGTTAAGACTCCATAAGCAAGCTATAGGCTATTCGGTAGAGGATATCAAGGGGTTTAGCCTGGCTCTATGCATGCACTGCATAATTTTGGAAGAATCCGCTAAACCCCTGGTCCAACTCTAGAGAAAGCTGAACCAGATGTTAAAAGAGGTAGTGAAGAAGGAAGTGATCAAGCTGAGAGATGCAAGAATTATCTACCCAATCAGCGATAGCAATTGGGTAAGTCCCATCTATGTTGTACCAAAGAAAGGAGGCATGACAGTTGTAAAAGGTGACAGAGGCGATGAAGTAGGGGTCCGGACTGTCACCGGATGGAGAATGTGCATAGATTATTGGAAGCTGAATCAAGCCACGAAGAAAGATTATTACCCGCTTCCCTTCATCGACCAAGTTCTAGAGAGATTAGTGCATCATGATTATTTCTGCTTTTTAGATGGTTATTCTGAGTTTTATCAAGTCCCTATTCTACCGGACGACCAAGAAAAAACCACTTTCACTTGTCTCAATGGTACTTATGCTTTCCGAAGAATGCCGTTTGGGTTGTGCAATGCTCTAGCAACATTCCAGCATTGCATGATCTCGATGTTTTTAGATTTTTTGGAAGACATCATAGAAGTTTTTATGGATGATTTTTCTATCTATGGGAAAGACTCTGATGCTTGTTTGAAGAACCTATCTTTAGTCCTGCAATGTTGTGAAGAAAAGAATTTGGTCCTCAACTGGGAGAAGTGCCACTTCATGGTACAAGAGGGCATAATGCTAGGTCATAAAGTCTCAAAAAGAGGTATCAAGGTAGATGTGAGCAAGGTTGAAGCTATCTCTAGACTACCTCCACCTAAGTTTGTAACTGGAGTGTGACATTTTCTCAGGCACACTGGTTATTATCAAAGATTCATAAAAGACTTTTCGAAGATCTCAAAACCTCTGTCAAATCTTCTAGTTAAGGATGCTGAATTAGACTTCACTAACGATTGCCTAAGTGCTTTTTAGGATTTGAAAGATGCACTTGTTTCTTCACCTATCCTTCAAGCTCCAGATTGGGAGCTACTTTTTGAGCTAATGTGCGATGCCAGTGACTATGCCGTAGGGACAGTCCAAGGACAGAAGAAGAACAAGAGGCACTATGTCATTTGCTATGCCAGCCGTACTCTTGACGGAGCACATGTAAATTACACGACAACAGAGAAGGAAATGCTTGCGATTTCTTTCGCCTTCGACAAGTTCAGATCTTATCTGATTGGAACAAAGGTAAAGGTCTACACTGACCATGGGGCGATACGATACCTTATGAAGAAAAAGGACACTAAGCCCAGGCTGCTAAGGTGGGCTTTACTACTCCTGGAGTTCAATCATGAGATCATTGATAAGAAGGGTGCGGAAAACGTAGTCGCCGACCACTTGTCAAGGATTATAGTCGAAGACAAGAAGGAGCCACCTATCAATGATAACTATGCAGATGAGGCCTTGCTAATGGTAGAAGCCAGAGATCAGAGTTTGCCATGGTTTGTAGATATTTGTAATTACCTTGCTTGTGGAGAGTTACCTCCGGAAATAACATACAATCAAAATAAGAAACTCTTTTCTGATATAAAGAATTACTATTGGGATGATCCCCTTCTCTTTAAAAGATGTGCAGATAATCTATATAGAAGGTGTATTCCTGAGGAAGAAGTGCCAAACATTCTGAGGAAATGCCATGCCTCACCCTATGGAGGACATATGGGGAGTGAAAGGACTGCTGCTAAGGTGTTGCAATCACGATTTTATTGGCCTTCACTATTCAAGGATGTTGCTGAGTATGTAAAAGTTTGTAAGGAATACCAATCAACTGGAAATATTGGAAGAAGAAATGAGATGCCTATGGCCAACTGGGTTGAAGTTGAGATCTTTGACGTCTGGGGAATAGACTACATGGGTCCATCTCCCCCATCAAAAGGATATCAATGCATTTTGGTCACAGTGGACTACATGTCTAAATGGGTAGAAGTTGTTGCCACCCAAAGTTGCAACTCCAAGTCTGTGATCAAGCTGTTTGAAAAAACTATCTTTCATCACTTTGGAGTACCCCGTACTGTGATAAGCGATAGTGGATCGCATTTCGGGGAGAAACAATTTGAAGCACTTCTGAGGAAGTATGGGGTCAAGCACAAGGTCGCTACGCCCTATCACCCTCAAACCTCTGGGCAAGTGGAGGTTTCGAATAGACAAATTAAGCAAATCTTGGAAAAGATTGTCAGCCGCACGTGGAAAGACTGGTCAATGAAGCTCGATGATGCTCTTTGGGCCTATAGAACTACATACAAAGCACCCATTGGCACTACGCCTTACAAATTATTTATGGGAAATCCTATCATCTACCCTTAGAGCTTGAACACAAGGCTCTTTGGGCTATTAAGTTTCTAAATATGGACCTGGAGAAGGCAGGGGAAAAGAGGTATCTACAACTATAGGAGCTCGAAGAGCTGAGAATCCATGCATACGAAAATGCGAGGATTTACAAGCAGAGGACCAAAGTGTGGCATGATGCCCACCTGAAGAAAAGGATGTGAGTGAAGGTGATAAAGTTTTGTTATTTAAATCCTCTATCTATCTTTTTCTAGGTAAGCTGCAAATGAGGTGGTTAGCACCCTTCACCGTGGCAAAGATATATCTATCAGAAATGATGGAGCTGTATGACAAAGACAATCCAGCAAAAGTTTTTCCAGTGAACGCGCACAGAGTAAAAAGGTACTATGAAGATGAAGCGTTTGTGATAAGATCAGAAATAAGCTTGAAGGATGGTGAAACAACCAAAGGCACAAAGTGAAGGGATCTAAAGTTTTCGAGCTGACGACGCTAACTACATCGCTCCTCAGGAGGCAGCCTGAGTCTTTACTTTTCTTAGAATAGGACGTTATTTCCCTTCCTGTAAGAAAAATATTATGAACATTATGATTGTAATAAGGCCTGAGTCAGTGCATGTGCCACATGTTCAGACTCCCCCTTTTATGGGCCACCGCTTGGTTTTATGAGCATTGATGAGTAATACTATCTGAGGCTGGGAGTTTCACTTTAGGCCAATGATGTTTTACCCATCAATTGCTTTTTCCTTTTTCTTTAGTTTTAGTTTTTCATCTCTTACCTTGTTTTATTCTCCCTTGAAGCTTGGTATCGGGCCGAGATGCCTTGTTGTGTCGGGCTAGCGATAGCTTGCGCGCGTTGCATTTTAGAGTATCGTCTGAACCTGTATAGGGTAAGGTCCCAGGAGCCGCACGATATGACTTTATCGGGCTTTGATATCAGGCATCAGACTTTAGCGATGATCCCGTGTCGCGTGATACACCGAGCTACACGCATCACACAGTATCAAGTAGTGATACTCATATCGTGCAGCAGACTCCTGCCGTATCGGGCAGCCTGGCTAAACGACCTTTGATTAGATGGATTAGACTAATTTTATTACTCGTCTTGGGAATGACTTGTCTCCTCAGGCGACATGTGCCCCAGTTTTACCCATTTTACCCCCACCCTTGATTGCTATATTTAGTAACTTTGGTTTAATTATGTTGGGCACTGGCATTTACTTTCTCACCTACTCCCGTATCGCGCATTTTACTCTCTCTTTGCTCTCGTGTCATCCGACCTTGCTTCTGCTCCAGTGTCGTGCAACTACCTTAAGAAGATAAAGGTATAACACAATACGCGTATCATTTAGCTTACCTGACACACCCCTTGTGTCGCACATCTCATATCGGGCACGTGGCTTTGGTTCTTTTTTGTGTGTGTCGTCCGACACATGCTTGTGTCAGGTATCATACCTTTTGTCTGCATCGTGCGACACACTTCTATCACGCACCCACCCGATACCCTATATCGGGCGATACCCGTGTCGCCCAGTTTGTTCTTAATAAAATTTTATCTTGTGTCACCTCACGACTTGCGAGTGTCGGGTGACACCTTTTTTTAGAAGGATCGTATCGGGCAGGATAGTTGTTCATGGTGACGCCCGGTGTTGCACGATAGCCTTGTGGCGGTATCGGTCCAACTCCGTACCACCCGACACAAGCATATCGGGCAAAGTACCGTATCGTCCAGTTTTGTCACCCGATACGATTGTATCGAGCATCACTAATATTAGATCGACCTTTTAATTTGACTTATCGTGTAACAAGCTTTGCATTTCACCTATTTGAGACCGTGTCGGGCTATCTCGATTTTATTAATTATGACCGATACCGATTTAATGCCATTGGGTTTTGTTAATATATCACCTATCTGATATCAGGCAACACACCCCACCGCCCGATATCACTCAAGGTGAATCATTAAGTAAAATTGATGCTTACTAAACTTTTGTTTTATGATAACAGCAATGGCCCGCACCAAGAAAACTGTCGTCCAATTAGACGAACAAGGCCGGGGGATCAACACTGAGGCCACAGCAGAATCCGCCACAGTCAGGCAGAAACGCCCTAATCCTGATGCACCTAAGCCATCTGCGGCCGAGAAGAGACCTAGGATGGAAGAAGCAACAACCCCAACAACTACTTCAACCACGACAGCCGAACCTAAACCTTTAGATCACTCACCAGGCAGGTTCTTGCCCAGAGATGATGAACACAGGAAGCGGTACAAAGAACTGGCGGCCAAGGTCTACAGACCAAGTAGGTTCTGCTATCAATCGTCCTTCCACCAGATATGCATTTTTAACAGGCTGGAAAATGTCCTATCGTCAGCCGGGCTGAGAAAGATATGCTTCAGCCACTCCGCCTCCTACACAGAACTCACAAGGGAGTTCATGTCATCTCTCCGCTGGGTACAGAATAGACCAGATGAAATCGGAAGATTTGGCGGAGCAGACAGACTACAAGGATAACTGTATAATACTGAGCACGACATATCAGAGAAGTTGCTCAATGAAATCTTCTCTTCCAGTGAAGTAGAAAAAGAACTGCTCAACAACGGTGTCAGAATCACTGAAGGCGACGGGTTCAACCTGGTCGAGCTTTAGAGAAAGCTAATCGGTGAGTCAGCATTCAAGCCGGGAAGCAAGGTGGAAACAGTGCACTCCTATTTCTGGAGAATAGTGCACAAAATTGTGGCGTGCCTTTTCTTCAGCAAGTACGAATCAAGAAATATTTACACTGAAGAGCTCCACCTCATATGGCATATGATGGAGGGACGCACAATTAGTCTGGGGCAGTTCCTCCTCAACCATCTTCATCCAATAAAGGACGCCACCAAAGACTACAACATGGGTGGCCTGGTGAATCTGATTGCGGCAGGGTTAGGATACCCAAGGGAACCGCATAGCCTCTCAAGGATAAGGGGTGATGACAAGACCGACCTCAAGTTCCTAATGAGGGCCAACATCATCAAGAAGGAGGGGTGATGCTACTTCTATAAGTTTGCAAAGACAAACACCCTCCTTCCGCTCCCACGCTGCGCCAGCTACGACGCAGAAAATATGGTCTTCACCACAATGGAGATTAAAGTTGTGGTAGTCGAAGCCACCTATGCTGCCACCACAAGGATATAAGAGAGGGCAGCCGCGATAGGAAGACCTGTCCCTCTTGATGCCCAGCAGGACAAATCTTCCACAATTCCTACCGAGGCACCCACTGCCCCAGCGCAGCCGGCGACAACCACTAATAGAGCTGTCGTCGCTACTTCCATACCAGCCGCGGCCACCACAACAACTGTCGCGGCTGCAGAAGTGACAGTGATCATGGAGGTTTTTGAGACAACCGGGGTTGAGACAACGATAATAGCCCCGAGGGAAGCTGCCACGGGAGAGAGAGCCACAGCTCCCAAGACTTCTATTGCGCCTTCAGTGGCGGAGGAAATGGTGCATCCGGATGCCAACAATGGGGCGTTCGCTGAGATCCTCGAGATGGAGCTCATGGCTGTGCAGCCCACACCGTGGTCACCGCCGGTGTCTCCAGTGGTAGCTGCAGAGGAGGTCGTCGACAACAGAGAGGTGGAGAAACAACCACCCACATCGGGCCCTTCTCCACCACCACAAACAGGTGAGGCAGAGACAGCCGTGAAGGTGCTGACGCCTCACCCTGAAGCGACGCCCTCGTGAGCAATCCAAATGGATACAACCCTGAGTGAGGCAACACACTCATCGGGATGAACTTCACGCACGAGGAGTGTCGTGAGGATGAGAGGGAGATCTGATGCAGCCCCTCCGTCACTGGGAAAGATGATGGGTCAAGAATTCGACCACTTACGAGAGGTAACAGGCAGCCACTCAGCTACTTTTGCTTTGCTTACCCGCAAGTTTTCTATTTTCTAGCAGAGGTTAAACAACCAGGAGCGACAACTGCTGACTCTAGTTGGCCTTCCCGACCAACTAGAGGCACTCAACAATACGCTACAGCAGGCCCTCCAATGCTTGGACGTGATCGAGGAGAGACTGAATAGGAGGGATGACCATCCGTGTTCAAGGCAGCCAAGGAGGTCTCCATCACCTCCTGGCTCAGGATCCCAACCTTCCTCATCAACATCCTCACCCAGGACGTCGTCCACTTCCTCCTCTAGCGGGCCATCCACAACGCCCGAGGAAAGGTCGACACACAAGTCAGCCGACGGAGCTCCAACTGGACAAGCGAGCTCCCGCGGCATGGAAGAAGCCGCTCCCTCAGTCCCCCTAGACGAAGCTGAAGACAACGACGAATCAATCAACGTCGGGGAGGACTCTTCTGATGAATCAGAGGGAGGGGGGGGACATCTACGCCACTAAAAAAGACACCCCCATAGGAAGAGGCTTGACGGAAGACACATTTTCTGTGCCGTTAGAGATACCTTCCTTCGAAATGGAAGACTTTGACAGAAGGGCCATATGATACCTGACGATCAGGGACCAGAAACTGCTGAACAAGGTCCTGAGGTTATAGGATGATGAAGAAGATGTCGTCTGCAGTGACGACTACTTCTCTGTACGACGGGGAGCGCTGAGAAGCATGTTCCGCTCGCCAGCCGTCGTCGGAAAAAAGCTATTCATGGTCCTTGAGGGTGCAATAGTCGAGAATATCAGCATATGACCGGAAAACAATATAAAACACCACCCCGACCTTGGCAAGAAGGTTGATGATGGGAGCATCTGACTCTGTTGCGGTGGCCAACATGCTGCGACAGATTGAAGAACACAACACAAACCTCGTGTTGGCCCCGTACAAGCACCACAATAACTGATTCCTCTGTGTGGCATACCTCTAGAACCATGACGTCCAACTCTTCAACTTCTACAATGAAGAGGTCCCACGCTCATGACACATCTTCACTTGCCCGGAGGACAAACATCTCAGGCTTCTCCCGCTGCGTCTTCTCTGAATTATCAAGCAAGGAGTCCAACGTCATAGCGGCGTTTGGAACTTCTTCTCTATCGGAGACTTCCCCGTCCAAGCAGTATCAGGAAGTGGGAATAGCGCCCTTGTCGTCTTGCACACCATGGAGCTGCTCAACATCTTTGGAAACATACGATATCTCCAGGGCCAAGACTTCTTCCATCTCAGGAGCACTTACTCTTTGCTGCTGATCAAAGACAAGAGTTATTTCCAAGACGCAGGGATATCAGAAAAGCTGCTGGATAGTGACCAAGAAGATGAATCCTCGCAAACTGACAACACTCCAGAATAAGAAGCCGAGATGGACGCAGATGTTTATGGGGCAGGAAATCAGTTAGAAATCCTATGGGAAGTATGAGGAAACGAAGACCCCGCTTCTCCTGAAACCTTAGAGGAAATGTGTTACGACCCCACATCCCGATAACCCCCAAATAAGGGAGACCGAGAGGTCGAAGCCGTACCCATGACTTCTGGATCAAAGGTTTGGCAATTAACCAAGAATAATTATCAAATTTTAACAGACTAAATGGGAAAACTGTAAGAAAATAAACTTTCGCATACCTTTTTGAAAACTTGGATCTCTAAACTTCTATCCACTTATGGATTTTACTCTAACTAATCCTCCTTGTATTTTACTTCATGTATTTCATAATATGACGATTTACTGTTTGTCCTTTTGGCTTGTACCTAAAACGTCGACAAATAAAACGTCGGTCAGCCGAAGCTGGTATGTGGAGAAAATAATAATTATGTAAATACGTTAACAATGTAATCATTCAATTAATCATTTAACAACCGAGATTACATTTTAGATATAACTCCGCGATCCAAGAGTACCCTATCCTCTATGTTGTCCCCATTAAACCCCTCATGATCCACCTATAGGTGAACCAATTTCTAGGGTTGAGTCACATGGCACTACTCGTAAGTAGCCCACTCCTTAACTCATGGCAGGATAATGAGTCTCATGGCACTATACGTAGGTAGCCCAGTTTCTAACTCTCGGTAACCTAGACCTTGCTCTAGGATTACCCCCTTTTTTAGCCTTTTCAAAGCAATAGAGGTGGACCTGGATCTAGTCAGTTACAAATGTACATTTATAGTGATAATCATAGTCACTTTATAATTGCATGAAATAAATAAACATCCAACAGTTATTTTCAAGCAACCAATTAAAACTTTGGGAATCGCCGTGAAACTAGAGCGATTATTCATAAGAGTAACCACATACCTGATTTGATGAGTCATGTAGATTATTCAACATATACTTCATGTATATATAATCAAGCTAATCAACAGATCCAAGCAAGTAATTCAATCATCACATAATTCCTGAAAAGAATATGTACTCTATTTATTACACACTTTATCAAGAATCTACTTTATTGACTTGGATTCTCTTTCTAGGGTTTCTAATTCACATTAAGGTTTCATTAATATTAATTAGGGTTTCTTAGATCAATTTCTCAAACTTTATCCCTTTTAGGTTAACAAACCCTAAAATACTCTTTTCCATTTATATGAACCTTAATTGCTCAACTATCCATTTTAATAGTCTTTTATACCCAAATTGAATTAGGATCATCACATCCCTATTTATCCATGGATTTGAACAATTAAACCAATTAAAAGACATATTCACCTAAATTAGGGTTTCCAAGCTCATTAATGCATAATCATGCACAAAACCCTAAATTAAGCCAATTATATAAAAAGATCATCCTTTTTAGGTCCTATTTTCATTTTTATTATCAACAGGTTAATACCAGCTTGAATTATCCAAATAACTTCATTAAGTCCATCTATCATCAAATCTAAGGGTTTTTCCTTAATTAAAACATTAAAGATGATAACTTTATGCCCTTTTCAAATTTCAAGCATATTTATGCATATAAACTCTAAATTAGACTAATCACATGCAAAGTTCTTCCTTTTTTTAACATAATATACCTTTTTACATTTAGTAGGTTAACATCAACTCTAATGATCCATTAAACCCTATTAAACACTTTATTCATTTCAAAATAGGGTTTCTTAATCTTTAATTCATTAAAGATGATAATTTACACTACTTTTTGAATAGCAAGAGGAATTAGCTTCTACTGATATTTTTATTGGATTCCTTGCATTATCCTGATCAAGATTCATGTATTACTTGTCCTAATCGGAGTTACTAATTATTAGTTATTATTTTTGCAAGATTAGCATGTTTGAACCAATCACCAAGTGCCACGTAAGAAACGAACTCCCTTTTATCTATTTCCGTGAATCAGGTTAAGTTTATAACGAAAGTACCTTTTTGTCCCTCTCATGGTGGCTCCTGTTGCTGTGTGTCTAGGGGTATTATTGTCCCATGAACATAAGCCACCCCTAACCTCCAGCCCACGCGTAACAGCGCTGACGACGCTCCCCAAGACCCTGCGCACATAAGACACGCCGCACGGTCATCGAAGCAGACTGATGTCCACCTCATCTGTAGGTTGGTTCCACCTCCCTTAGTCTTCCTCATCAATCGTGCGCAGAGGCACACTACAGACATCGAGGAGCAGCTTTGTCCCTATCCCAGCCATGAAGAAAAACGGACGCTCTAGGCGCGGTGTCTTGGCACAGATCTGGCCTAGCAAGTCTACCACCCCTTCCTCGTTGTCGCTGCTCTATGTGACCTCTTGGGTCTGCATCGTCATCATCACCTTTGTACACCACCAACACCGGTCCTCCGCGTAGGTCACGACGCCTCCGTCGACGCCTGCCTTACCAGTCGCCCTAGAGATCCGGTTGCAAGGAAAGGCATCCTTCGTGCTGGCAGGTCCAAGAGTGGGGTCATAACCTTGTGCCTCTTGGGTTGGCTAGGATTGACTGAGGGTGCTAACAGTCTGGCCTCCCCTTCTCACATCAGCCTATTCCCTAGAGAACAAGGCACCTTCGCCCAAGCCTACTCTGGCGAGGCTTCACCTACGGCTTCCTCCATCCCACCCGCCTCCATTTCTGCCAGCAGTTTGGTGTGGCAGCTGCTTCTCAGCCTTGGATCAGGTGAGTAGAACGTCACTTACATACTCCTGGCGGTGGAGCACTACATCCCATCAGGAAACCTCCTTCTCTAGATTAGGCCCAATGTCCTGATGGGGATATGAGAGAACATGGGTTCCCTACATATATATACATGTACCCAAGGGAATCCCTAGAGGCCACCACGTAGAAGGAAGGAAAGAGAGAGATTTACTGAGGAAAGGCCCGACTTTTCCTATGTATATTTCGATTTGGACATATATATATATATATATATATATATATATATATATATATATATATATATATATAAAGGCTGGACTTTCCATAGTTGATTGCTAACGATTTAAAGGTAAAGGCTTAAATCATATTCCCTTCCCTTTTCCTTCTTACCTTTGTTGTTTTGTAAGGGGGAGAGGCACTGTGATGTTTATGAGACAAAAACCCCATCTCTTCCTTTCTTTATATTTCCTAAATCCTTTAATCAAAATTCTCATTTGTCACCCAAAAATGACATAAAGGAAGGCACACCCTCATCCGTCTTATAATTGATTACTTGGTTGTAGAATTTTATCTTTGTCCTCTTAAATTAATTATTATATTACTCACTAATATCCTTTCCAAGTCACATTAATCGAGATTTAAAGGAATATCTTCCTCGTACCAAACTTATTCCTTTTTTAAAAACAATACCATGGTACTGTTCTCCTCATTTCATTCATCTTTTCAAGTGTATGAAAAGTCATATCAAAATATCCATGTTTGATCCCTTAAGCATAATGTTGCCAATCTTGTCTAGATATTTTTTTCCTTTAATTATCTAAAGCATCATAACTATTTTTTTTCTTATTATTGGGCCCAGTAGCCAACAAGGCCCACGAAATCAAACATATAAGGCTATATTGTAAACGAAACCCATTTATTCACAACAAATTACATCACTATTTGTTCAAATATCTTTAATATGAGAAATTACATTCCTCACCAAATGAACCCAAAAATTGGGGTTGTAAAATCCTTCCCCTCTTATAGGAATTTTGTCCTCAAAATTCTATAAAGCAAACAAACAATTCCAGATAAGACTTTTCCATATCCACCATTGGCCCCTATGTGGCTTTACCTCACCCACGACGCTTTCAAAGACCCTTTATCATCACATATTCTTTTCTCTGAGTTCTTTCATCCTGGCATCTATAAACTGCACAGGTGACTCAGGCCATTTCAGCCTCCCTTGGGGCTCACTAGGTTCATTGCTCAGCACATGGTCGGGGTACCTCACATAGTGCTCTAAATTGGATACATGGAACTCATCACACATTACTTTATCCTGAGGGGTAAGGTCAAACTTAACCTTCTCCACCAGTCCATCTCAATGGACCCATGTATCGGGGACTCATCTTTCTTAGCTATATCTCAGAGGGGTCGGATTTTTATGTCACATATTTCCCACAGTGAACTGCATGTCAGTCTACTTTGCATCCGCTCATGACTCTTGTCATCTCTAAGCTCCTTTCAGCCATTGCACGATCAAAACGACTTCATCTACACACATTGTGGTCCTTTTCTAACCATCACATGGTCCTTTCACCAACAACACCTTACTGAAGTGGTGACTGACACAACCTCTCTTACAGAGCTTCTTTAAATCCCGATACTGGCTATGGTGGTTATCTTCACATCTTGCATAGGACAAGAAATGTCTCCAGCTATCACCTTGAATGAGCACATATGCTCTCATCAGACCCTTTAGTCTGGATCATACGAACCATTAGTTATGGGTGATAAACTGTACTAACATCGAGTCCTTCATGTACCTACTTCCACCTTTTAGAAGGGAACCTTTAGGTCTAACTCAAGAACCTTTGAACTCGCTTCATGGTGTAGTTGAACCATCTCTCTCATGGGTAGTTCAACCAGATCTGTCCCTTGACAGAACTCTTTCTTTCTCATGTCATCTAGGTAAGGCGATCTACCATAACCCATATTGCATCTCGACCTTCCTTGGTCCAGGTGAGACCTATCACAACATCCATAGTGATGAACTCCCATTACCTCTCGGGAACTCTTTATCCTCTATATCAATGCACTGGGTTACCGGTGCTCATCCTTCACCTTCTTTCATGCATGGCCACATACCACCTACAGCCTCATCTTAGGCATCCAAAGTGCTATTGTCATATACTATATGGGTAGTACCACGGTATATGGTGATCTTCAATCATGATTTCCTATATGTCATGATTCCTCAAGATCGATTTCTCAGAAACCCTAAATCACTCTAATCGGGGTTTCATCTCCTTCCTTTCTAAAGAAGTGCATCTGAGGTTCTACCACCATCCTTTCATTGTATCAAGGACTAAACTGGCTCACCAAACAATCATTAACTTTTTCAACATATCTCATTATATCTGAGTGTTAGCCAAACACATCTCCTTTCCAAACTTAGGGTTATCCTAACAACCTCTTCTAGCTTCTAGTCAAACTAGTCAGATATATCTCAACCAAAGCATCCATTACCACTTCACATCCTTAGGTATTAGGTAACATTGAAGACATACACTTACATGTATTTCACTTATCATCTCGAACTCTAAGTCTATCTTCATTGAAAACACTTTGAGCTCAGCTTTTTGGTGATCAAACTCAACCTTGTATGACTCATATATCTAGATAAAAACATCTTCATAAGGTGACTACATCATTCCTCTTAGTGTTTGTAAACCATCCATGTATCATTCACTTTACCAGGGTATGCTATCTTCTCTGTCCTCATACCTCATAGCAACATTCCAACTCACATCATCTTTTATCCTTAGTGTATGACATGCTTACTGTCCTATCTCTCACTCCCATAACAAGAGGAAATAAGCATTTGGCGGCCGTCCAAATACAAAGTTCTTCCTGTTCCACGAGTAGAGATAATACATCCCACCTTGCCAGTACACCTTCAAACCTAAGTTGAAATGTGCAACTTATGTCTCTACATCACAATCACTTTGATATCAAAGTTACCTCCATGGAAAACTAGTCTTGAACCTACTAAGGTTTACACACATCCCTTGGTCATCTCCTCTAGGTCTATAGGGTGCCGGTACTTTTAGGGTCATCCCTCTTCCCTCATGCATCAAGAGAGTTCCCTACTCATCTACCCTTTGGGTCCCATGAGTTCATGAAGGTGATCAATCTCCTAACCCATGGCCCTTAGACAATGATAGCTGTTACCTCCCGACCCTATGGTTATGTGCAACTTAGGGAATTAGGTAACTCCTACTTCTATCGGTCTTATCCCTACCTGACCCTAGGATAGACTTAGGATTCTCTTATAGTACATGTCCAACTTAGAACCTTACCCGAGCCTTCATCCTCTCTCTTTCTGCATTCATTGGCTGACTTTTATCCGTTCATAGGGATCATGGCAACTTGCCTACCCTGATCAAGCCCCATATCGGCTACCTCCATGGTAACACATCCACATGCACTTAGAGATGGATATCTATGGGTCTACAGGTTCCTTCTCATACCATGTACCTTTTCACTTAGCTTCTCAAGGTCCTATGAGACCTCTTTAGGTTTCCTCAAAACCCATAAAAGTGGTAAATACCCCACAAAAGGGTCCCTCTCCCAGGATGGGAGGAAACTATAACTCTTGACAACAAGGTCACAAACATCCTTAGGGTTTACATCCATATGAGCATGCTTAACCCTAGCAAGCTATTAAGGTACAAGCAGATCACCTATTAAACCATGCTAGGCCATACTTGTTCTCATTCCTCAATATTAGATCAAGATCCTACCTTCCCATGTCATTAACTTAGCTGGGGGGTTCACCAACCATACCCTCAACTTAAGGGGTTTTCCTTTCCTCTCAACATAAGAAGTACCATGCTCACTTCTATAGAAACTCAACTCTCATTACGAGCATTAGGTACACCACTTCCCCTCTTAGGACTAGGAACCCTAGGTTCACTTTTAGGTGTCCATCTACACGCTCTATCTCTTAACCATGAATCAGGCATGCAAAAGGCATGACATGCACTTCCTGTCATCCTTCTATTCGAGAAACACTTCAGAGTTGAGTCCTCCTAAAGGACAACCAACAAGGTATAAGGCCTCATAACCTGTTACTATACCTCTCCAGGGTATACAAAACTTCTTCTTCCTTTCTCAGGAGGTAAACACTTATACCATAGGCACATATGTGCCAGAGGCCTCATTCTCTCTCTAGGGTTTGGTTCCTCCCATGGCAACCAAGACATCATCATCCTCTAGGGATCAAGCATGTGGCGACCACTATCATCCACTTAGGTCGCATAATCCTCAACTCCTATCTTCTCCTCATATCTCGAAGTCTAGTATTCCAACCTTCTTGCTGGGTTTCCTACTCTCTCTCTCTAGAGCTAACCCTACAACCAACTTCACCATTAGAGGTCCTTTCTTCATGAAGGATCAAACTCAAAAGCATGCCCCCTACCTGTATGAAGCCTATGTTCAACTTATGTTCGCTCAAGGTTATCCATAGTTCTTTATGCTTATTTCATAAGCCATCCTTCATACTCTCCTGGTCAGGGTTTCAACCCTTTGCTCACACTACTAACGTACCCTGGGTGTATGCTATGCCCTACTCACATAAGCCCATAGGGTTTCTAAGGTCCTTCACTAACATCATCATCTAAGGAGCTATCCTTTACCCTAACATGCACGACCCTTCCCAGGCTTGGGTTGCCAAAGGTGCTAGGTTACCCATGGATCATATGGCATCCCAAAGGCATGTTCTTTCAAACACCTGGTCTAACTCATCTCTCTCTATCCTTCACTTAGGGTTAGGGTTAGCATCATCCTCAGAGGATGTGCCAGGTCTTTACTTGCAATGGAGATCTCTATCTCCAAGACTAACTTATCCTCCTGACAAGAAGGTCTAGCCTCATGTCTCTTCTGAGGACATGACAACTTATGTCATATGACCTAAGCATGTATCTATTCTTTAATTTGCGCTTAATCTATTAAGCTTATGTCCATGACATTTTATTTACATGTTTTTCATTAATTTGGTGGAGGATTCCTTAAACCTTATTAACCTTACCCATACCTCAAGAGGGTGAGGAGAAGAAAGAAAACCCTAATCCTTTAGGTCCTTATCAGAATTTTGTGATGAGAAGGGATGAATAAGATGAGAAGTCCTAAAGGTATCGTATTTCGATTCATACCCTAAGACTTTGGCCAGACAGTCACACGGATCCGGGAGTCCTCGTATTCCAACTAGCGGTGTGGAGGAAAATATTTCCAGCCCCCGGTCGTGATCCTTTTCTAGACACCTCCGTCTTTTGGATAATCCTCTAATAACTCCCTTGGGTTCTATGGAGTTTGTAAAATTTAATAATTATTAATGGTTAACTGAGGAACCTACGCTCTGATACCAAATGTTACGACCCCACCTCCCGATAACCCCCAAATAAGGGAGACCGAGAGGTCGAAGCCGCACCCATAACTTCCAAATCAAAGGTTCGGCAATTAACCAAGAATAATTATCAAATTTTAATAGACTAAATGGGAAAACTGTAAGAAAATAATCTTTCGCATACCTTTTTGAAAACTTGGATCTCTAAACTTCTATCCACTTATGGATTTTACTCTAACTAATCCTCCTTGTATTTTACTTCATGTATTTCACAATATGACGATTTACTGTTTGTCCTTTTGGCTTGTACCTAAAACTCCGACAAACAAAACGTCGGTCAACCGAAGCTGGTATGTGGGGGAAACAATAATTATGTAAATACGTTAACAATGTAATCATTCAATTAATCATTTAACAACCGAGATTACATTTTAGATATAACTCCACGATCCAAGGGTACCCTATCCTCTATGTTGTCCCCATTAAACCCCTCATGATCCACCTATAGGTGAACCAATTTCTAGGGTTGAGTCACATGACACTACTCGTAAGTAGCCCAATCCTTAACTCATGGCATGCTAATGAGTCTCATGGCACTACACGTAGGTAGCCTAGTTTCTAACTCTCGGTAACCTAGACCTTGCTCTAGGATTACCCCTTTTTTTAGCCTTTTCAAAGAAATAAAGGTGGACCCAGATCTAGTCAGTTATAAACGTACATTTATAGTGATAATCATAGTCAATTTATAGTTGCATGAAATAAATAAACATCCAACATTTATTTTGAAGCAACCGATTAAAACTTCGGGAATCGCTGTGAAACTAGAGCGATTATTCATAAGCGTAACCACATACCTGATTTGATGAGTCATGCAGATTATTCAACATTTACTTCATGTATATACAATCAAGCCAATCAACAGATCCAAGCAAGTAATTCAATCATCACATAATTCCTGAAAAGAATATGTACTCTATTTATTACACACTTTATCAAGAATCTACTTTATTGACTTGGATTCTCTTTCTAGGGTTTCTAATCCGCATTAAGGTTTCATTAATATTCATTAGGGTTTCTTAGATCAATTTCTCAAACTTTATCCCTTTTCGGTTAACAAACCCTAAAATACTCTTTTCCATTTATATGAACCTTAATTGCTCAACTATCCATTTTAATAGTATTTTATACCCAATTTGACTTAGGATCATCACATCCGTATTTATCCATGGATTTGAACAATTGAACCAATTAAAAGACATATTCACCTAAATTAGGGTTTCCAAGCTCATTAATGCATAATCATGCACGAAACCCTAAATTAAGCCAATTATATAAAAAGATCATCCTTTTTAGGTCCTATTTTCACTTTTATTATCAACAGATTAATACCAGCTTGAATTATCCAAATAACGTCATTAAGTCCATCTATCATCAAATCTAAGGGTTTTTCCTTAATTAAAACATTAAAGATGATAACTTTATGCCCTTTACAAATTTCAAGCATATTTATGCATATAAACTCTAAATTAGACTAATCACATGCAAAGTTCTTCCTTTTTGAACATAATATACATTTTTACATTTAACAGGTTAACATCAACTCTAATGATCCATTAAACCCTATTAAACACTTTATTCATTTCAAAATAGGGTTTCTTAATCTTTAATTCATTAAAGATGATAATTTACACTACCTTTTGAATAGTAAGAGGAATTATCTTCTAATGATATTTTTATTGGATTCCTTGCATTCTCCTGATCAAGATTCATATATTACTTGTCCTAATCAGAGTTACCAATTATTAGTTACTATTTTTGCAAGATTAGCATGTTTGAACCAATCACCAAGAGCCACGTAAGCAACTAACTCCCTTTTATCTATTTCCGTGAATCAAGTTAAGTTTATAACGAAAGTACCTTTTTGTCCCTCTCGGGGTGGCTCCTGTTACTGTGTGTCTAGGGGTATTATTGTCCCATGACCATAAGCCATCCCTAACCTCTAGCCCACACGTAACAGCGCTGACAACGCTCCCCAAGACCCTGTGCGCGTAAGACACACCGCACGGTCATCAACGTAGACTGACGCCCACCTCATCTGTAGGTTGGTTCCACCTCCCTTGGTCTTCCTCATCAATCGTGCACAGAGGCACACTACAGACGTCGAGGAGCAGCTTTGTCCCTGTCCCAGCCATATCTCTGAAGAAAAACGGCCGCTCTAGGCGCGGTGTCTTGGCACAGATCCGGCCTAGCAAGTCTACCGCCCCTTCCTCGTTGTCGCTGCTCTGTGTGACCTCTTGGATCTGCATCGTCATCATCACCTTCATACACCACCAACACCGGTCCTCCGCGTAGGTCACGATGCCGCCGTCGACGCCTGTCTTACCAGTCGCCCTAGAGATCCGGTTGCAAGGAAAGGCATCCTTTGTGCTGGTAGGTCCAAGAGTGGGGTCGTAACCTTGCGCCTCTCGGGTTGGCTGGGATTGACTGAGGGTGCTAACAGTTTGGCCTCCCCTTCTCGCATCAGCCTATTCCCTAGAGAACAAGGCACCTCCGCCCAAGCCTATTCTGGCGAGGCTTCACCTGCGGCTTCCTCCATCCCACCCGCATCCATTTCTGCCAGTAGTTTGGTGTGGCGGCTGCTTCTCAGCCATGGATCAGGTGAGTAGAACATCACTTACATACTCTTGGCGGTGGAGCACTACATCCTGTCAGGAAACCTCCTTCTGCAGATTAGGCCCAACGTCCTGATGGGGATATGAGAGAACATGGGTTCCCCACATATATATACATGTACCCAAGGGAAGCCCTAGAGGCCACCACGTAGAAGGAAGGAAAGAGAGAGATTTACTGAGGAAAGGCCTGAGTTTTCCTATGTATATTTCGATTTGGACATATATATATATATATATATATATATATATATATATATATATATATATATATATATATATATATAAAGGATGGACTTTCCATAGTTGATTGCCAACGATTTAAAGGTAAAGGCTTAAATCATATTCCCTTCCCTTTTCCTTCTTACCTTTGCTGTTTTGTAAGGGGGAGAGGCACTGTGATGTTTACGAGACAAAAACCCCATCTCTTCCTTTCTTTATATTTCCTAAATCCTTTAATCAAAATTCTCATTTGTCACCCAAAAAGGACATAAAGGAAGGCACACCCTCATCCGGCTTATAATTGATTACTTGGTTGTAGAATTTTATCTTTGTCCTCTTAAATTAATTATTATATTACTCACTAATATCCTTTCCAAGTCACATTAATCGAGATTTAAAGGAATATCTTCCTCGTACCAAACTTATTCCTTTTTTAAAAACAATACCATGGTACTGTTCTCCTCATTTCATTCATCTTTTCAAGTGTATGAAAAGTCATATCAAAATATCCATGTTTGATCCCTTAAGCAAAATGTTGCCAATCTTGTCTAGATAATTTTTTCCTTTAATTATCTAAAGCATCATAACTATTTTTTTTCTTCTTATTATTGGGCCCAGTAGCCAACAAGGCCCACGAAATCAAACATATAAGGCTATATTGTAAACGAAACCCATTTATTCACAACAAATTACATCACTATTTTTTCAAATATCTTTAATATGAGAAATTACATTCCTCACCAAATGAACCGAAAAATTGGGGTTGTAACAAAATGATCAGCAACTTCGACCATTTCTTGTGTGCTACACTCACACAGGAGAAGGTCAATGAAGTTCTCCAAAAGTTAGCTGACTCCACCCCCGCAGATGTCATCTACGAGGCAGGCAGTGTCATAGTCCCAGTTGACGACTTAAGGGATATGGTGAAAGAAGGAGGATGTTTGGCGATATCAGTGGCGGCCGCCTACATCCAGATACTACAAAGAAAGTTTGAACATGCATACATAGCCCATCCAATGCTGTTCAATGACACCTGCCTTGCCGATGAGTCAGGAGCAAAACAATCTTATCTGGCAGAGCTACAGAGCAGGATGCCACGTATCATATTCATGCCTATCCTGCACTACAATCATTGGATGCTCCTGATGATGTACACTCACCCACGAGCAGGAATCTTCTACAATAGCTCAGACAACAACAAAGATCATCCAGTACAATGTACATCGACAACGTTGACACCCCTCAAGCACTTAGTATGAAAATACTATAATGTGGTGGTGACGCTGATCCAACCATTTTTGGAGACAACAGCGAGCACATGGCACGAGCTTCAGTTCTACCACCGCAGTCCACAAAAATTCCACTATCCAACGACTGCGACATCTTCGTGCTGGAATGGATATCTAACCAGGAAACACCTAACAAGCTCCACCACATCGAATATCACAGCAAACACAGAGATTATGTGTGGGAGCTTTTATCTAGCAAAGGCACGCTCACCTGCTAACCCTCACTGAGTTAACAGTACCCTACCTTATCTATCTCACAACTCTGGGACATAGTGTGGGGTAAGTTTGGGGGGTACTATGTATCAGTGAGGGAGGTAGTAAAAGCTTTCCAAATTTTACCTTTTGTTCCTTTTCCTATAAAATAACCTATGTACATATACATATACATGCTTGATACAAAAATTGCTCTATACAATTGTACAAAGACACTCTATAATAAAAACCTGATACGACTTCTTTCCAGCTTGTTTTCTCTATGTCTAAGGTGGTGCAGGTTTTTGTTATGCTCTTGCTGAAAATGCAGTCTCAAAATGACAAAAGACTATGACTTTCCACGCCAAAAATTCGAAAAATAATCTCACAACAGCTAAGAGATGTGTATGCAGAAGGAAAAAGCTGCCCAAACAGCAAAATTTTCTCTTGTTTTCCCTTACCCAACACAACCCCAAAAAGAGAGAAAAGCCTTATGAGAGTGAATAAAAACATGAGAGTTGTGCCAAATGCAAAAAAAAAAGTACACACTCTTGTCTTTCCAAAAGTACCCATCTTTAGGCATGGTAAATCCAGGGCAGTGGTACGTAGGATGTGAAATCACTGCTCTAAAACCAACTGGCTTTGACGGTACGGACCACTTGCCCGTTAACGAACCCATACCTGGATGGACTGATGGGAAACAAGAAAAACCCAAAGCCTTAAACCTACCCAAAAACACTACTTTCTGTTCCCAAAAGTTGTTTGGTGTGAAAGCTAACTTTGAAATCATGCACCCAAGTCTCGCCGAAGCTGAAATTTTTTTTTTGCTTAAATAAGGCAGGAAAAATAAGGTCCATTGTTCGTGGTCGGGCAGTATTCTCTTTAAGACATCTCAATACTCACTCAACCCCCTTGTCTGAAAACTATATCGGGTTAAGAAGAAGTATCACAAAACTAGGTTTTAAAATTGATTGAGGAGAATCAAAATGCTAAGTTTGGGGGAGTTGATAACACCCATTTTTGTGGTATTTATGGCCCATGTTTTGTTGTCAAAACTACCCTTTTAAACTGTTTTCCTCTCCATTTTTGTCATGTTATTGAATAAATAAGTCGCACTATGCTCTTAACTCGTTTTTATCATCTTTTACAGAGTTTTCCTCGCTTTTTCACTCAAAATCAGCAAAACGGCCCGTCCCGGCCCACTTACATCGAATCAGCCTTTTACTAGCCGCACGACACGTCCACTACCCATCGCGGACGCTGGCCGATAGGGTACAACCCGACACGAGCGTGTTGCATGGTGTGGTAACTGACGGGCGATATGCCATTTACCTGATAGAGAGCTATGCCTGCCATGATTAATCAACCCGTTATGGCATGTCACGCGATACGAGTCACTCACCGGAAGCAACCGCTCGTCGCGCCTGATACCTTCATAACTTGGTACACGATAGCCAAGCTACACCGGACGACACACACACATCAATCATACCCAAAGCCATGTATGCGGAGCCGATAAAGGGTACGTGGCGCTCAGAGATCCGCTACTTCTTCCAACTACTGCCTATAAATAGCATCTACAGGACCATGATGGGACGGGTTGAAACCTCATGAAGGATAACTCTGGAAAGCATCTGGAGCTAGTGTGTCGTGCCCCCGAGGCGTGCCGGGTGATACTAGGTGAGCACTTCCCCAACCTGAGAGGGGTGGGAGTGGTTCACTTAGAATCTATCTCGGTAGCTGCAGCAGCCCGACATCGATCAAGGAGGCCACCTGAAGTGCCGGGTTCCTAGATAGACCCCTGCCCGAGACGGCTCGCCTCTGCACCCGATACACGGAACCCGATACCCTAAGTCATCTCTTGCCCGACACGATATCGGTCCCGATACGGAACACCCGTCATGGTGTGTCGCCCGAGAGGGTGGTATCCTGACGACGACTGTATCGGGGAGGGTGCCTTGACTGATATGCTTGTCCGTCACGGCATACCGCCCGACAGGGCTGGCCACCCGACACGAGCATGTCGGCCAGAGCTCCCGCCCGATATCAGGTTAGGGGCACCTTAGGGGGTCCACTGTTGTGTGTCTCCCTCCTAAATCAAGGAGGCGATACCTATCTTCCTTTTTTCAGTCATTTACTTTCTTTATTTACGCAATGTAACTAAACCTTTTATGCAATGCTCTTGCTAATAGAATTAATGGAAGTTTTAATACCTATTGCTCTGTGTTTGGTCCCTTTTTGTTGGATGATAGCTTTTTAGCATCTGAACTCTAGCTCGTATGCTTCGATCATGTTTTGACTAGCTATCGAATCGTGTTTCCAATTTCAACTCCCTCGAAAGAGATGTTGTAACTCTAGCATTTGGTCCGATTAGGGAGTACGAGAGTACCCAGGGTCGGAGTTGCTTCAGTTATCTTTCCACTCCAACCCAAGTACACCACCTTTGAGAGAGGGTGTTGGTGCTTAGTTGGAGGTACCCTCTTCGAGAGAAGGGGTACTGGATGTTTTCTGCTACCGCTTGTTATGCCTAAGTTTTTCTCCTTCGTTCCTTACGAGGCAATAGTGTTATCTCCTTTGGTTCTGTTACACAAAACCCCTAAAAATTGATAAACACCAAAACTTAATCTTCCTTGTAACTCCAGTTGGAGATAGCTTTTCTTTATAGCACTCTCGTGTGACATTTTGTTTTACCAATCTTGATCTACCATTCCCTTGGGAACATTTTCTTACCCTTCTTTTACCAGAGTGTAGAGTGTTGATTCCACGTTCATAGCACTACCACCCTTGTCCCTGTGGTTTGACCCCGATCGCTACTTCGGACCCCATCATCGTTGCGGGGGCCTAAGAGTCAGGTTATTTAAAAGTCCGACTACTTCAAATCCGCTCCTTTTGGACGCATGATTTAGGCCGGTCAGCAGGGTGCAACAAATATTTCTAGGAACAATTTGGATTTTAACTAATTGAGAAAAAGGAAAATAATAGGATAGATTTGTTGTTGCTTGGTTAAACTAGTGAACAAAAAGGGAAGAAATATATAAGTATTGGGATACATAATTCACGATGCAATACTCTACTAATTTTTCATCATTGTATTCCATAAGAATCAAAATCATTTGTGGAGGCTAATGTATTCAAATAAAGTGTGGTACACAGACCAATATCACTCCATCACATTTGTTTTCTATTTGTTGGATCATCTATTCATGCCCCAATCATTATTTTAACTCACATATTCATTTTTATCAAAAACCCTAATAGGTTTGCAAACATGGTGACTAATCATGAAACATGGCAATACACAAGACTTTTGTAATAAAAGATGGTATAAGAAATAATCAAAGTGCAAGTTACAAGTGAAAATGTTCAGATAACAGGGCTACTCCCTGCATCCTAGTAGATTAAACTACTTCCAACTCATGTTCATGATACAAGAAAAGAGATAAGGTAGTGGCATGGAGGAAAAATTCTATAGTGTGTGATACCTCCCTCCAAACAACTACTGTGATTTCTAGTTACGTCTCCAACATGTGGGTCCATATAGAACCATTAACATTCATGTCTTACTCTCTCCAGTGATGGAAATGGTTGGAAATGAGAATGGATGGATTGAGATCCTTTATCATGATGACTCTGTAGTGTTTTTGTTGGTATGTATGCCCTGAGAGCCAATCATGGGATGATTGGTGGGATACATTAAGATTGATTTTATAAACATCAAAGGAAAGCTTCCAATTCTTTCTGGTTCAGTCATATGAGATAGTGATAGAACTGATTGAATGTCTAGAGAATGACAATACTCAAGGATGTATGCTTTCAGGTTGAGGACCTGAACGATGAGATCATACAGATGCTAAGAGTTTGTACATTCTTGTTATGTCCCTAGTCAGATGTCATTGTGGAAGGTAGATAGACAACAATGACACATAAGACTAGATTGTGGTGTTGGTTGATGACAGAA